>CM033469.1:156250648-156850648 GCA_019447015.1 Hymenochirus boettgeri
GCCTATCGTGTTAGTCAGGCTAGAGTTATAGGAATATATATATATATATATAAAATGCAATGTTGATAAACACCTCTGGTATTTCCTAATGTGGGGTAGGTACAGTAAGTAATCCACAAAATAATACAAAGTCCTCTGCACTCGCACCAAGCATGGGTGCTCACTCCTCAAAGTAATCCAACCCTTAGTGGATATATTTCACAGGAACAACAAATGGCAAGGGTGGCACTCCAAATAATAATTTTTATTAATACAGACCACACATCTCACAACGTTTTGGGGAGTTGTAAATGTGCCCCCTTCCTCAGCGTTGTGAGATGTTGTGTGGTCTGTATTAATAAAAATTATTATTTGGCGTGCCACCCTTGCCATTCGTTGTTCCTAGGTACAGTAAGTACTGAATATAAACCCAGTCTCAGCAATCACCTCAGACAGCTGCAGAGTTAATGTTGATACGGATCTCTATGCTGCTGTCAATCCCAGGGCAGACTGGATACATTTTTGAAACAAGAAACTGCTGCTTCTACCCTTCAGCTCAATTAACAATGTAGCAATCCATGTAACAGTCTATGGACACCAGAAGATGAACAGCAGACTGCACTGAGTAGGCAGAAAAGGTTTGTTTTATTTCCCCGAAAATTAATATTTTCGAAAAATTTTGTATTTTCGAAAAATCTCGTTTTTTTGGCATTCGTCCTAAACACACGATTTTAGAAAACACCATGTTGGTCGAATGTAAGATCGGGAGAAGCGGTTCCGGCAGGATAGAAGGAACATCGCGTGAGCGCTCGGTCGGGTAAGTAAAATCTTATAGATGTATGGCCACCTTTAGAATCACCTTGGTTTAGAGTGACCAGTATCTATTTATGTCAGTTAATGTGGTTATCAAGTTCTCAATCAGACCGTTTCACTCTGGCAGCATACCTGAACGCGCTTCTGCAATGCTAATCACTTAGTAATTAGTAATCAGTTACCGCATTGCGAGAATGCAGCAGATAAGCTGCACCAGTGTTAAGTTTGATGTTACTATGTAGCACAACACTTAAAGGACTAAACTTTTTTTTTTATTGTAATGTGAAAGGTTTTCTCCCCAGAACACCTTTAAGGGTAGGTCCACCCCTCAAATCCAAAATTGCCCTCCTAAACCTAAACGCCATATTTAAATTATTAAATCGGACAAGAACTTTACTTACCCACTTTTATTCCCTCAGCTTAAACCTCTTCTGTTTCTTCCGGGAACGGGAGATCAGAAGAGGCGTGACCGATAGCTGCGTCTGTAGTTGGCTGAAAGTCAGCCAATCACAGATGCTGCTTCTGGTCTATAAAGAAGCGCAAGTAAAGTTCTGGCCCAATTTTAAAGGAGAACTAAACCCAAATTTTTATACTCCAGAATCTGAACACAACCCCCCTAAAAACACCAATAAGCTATATAATACCACTCCAGTAAATATTAGCCTGTTAAGAACTGGATGAAGTATCTGTGTGTATGTGCAGTATCAGACCACACCTCCTGACCTCTGTCACACGCTTCCTTGCTTTATCTGTCCTGTAAAACGATTGGCTAGAGGAGTGATGGGGAACCTTTTAGAGGCAGAGTGCCAAAACTGTAACCCAAATCCCCACTTTTTATTGCATAACGCCAAGATGGTCATTTAACCTGAATACAGAGTTTTTAATTTAGAAAAAAACTCAAATAGACACAGACCAATACAGTAGATAGAATTAATTATAGATTACCTATTAACCTCTACATTACCACACAGGAGTTTGAGATCCACCATTAGGCTAGAGATTATTAATGGGTGTGACCAAATGTAACAAGTTTCTGCCATAGCTAAGGACTGAGCATGTGCAGAACATAATGGTCGTTGACCAAACTGTCTGATACTAGAGTGCTGTGAAGTAAAGCACAAACCATGTTATTTAGGTAATTTCCCAGCGCCCGTATAGAAATGAGAGGTAAGACACAGATGACTGGTTTTATATCAAGGTGTTCTGCCTTCTGGTTCAGTGTTGTTCTGTGGCTTTATTTGTCCTTTAAACTTGTGAATATGGCGTTTAGGGTTGGGGGGGTCCCTACAGTGTGGGCAATTTTTTTTTTTTAAAGCTAAATGGCAGCGCAAGTGATCCAGAGAGAAGGAGGGGGGTGAGAGCCCTACAGCGCATGCCAGGAAGAAGGAGGCAGAAACCTTTTTACGCACAGACCGGCTCCTACTCTTCAGTTTCCTGGACTTTCACAAGGCACTGTAGAACAACCAAAGGAAGCAGAGGAGTAGGGTAAGAACATTTTTACACTACGCAGTGGGGCATGCCAGAGTCCTCTTAGAGGACAAGAAAGAGGCAGAAACCTTTTACGCACAGACCGGCTCCTACTCTTCAGTTTCCTGGACTTTCACAAGGCACTGCAGAACAACCAAAGGAAGCTAAATGACAGCGGCTGTGAGTGGAGCGGCGGTAAGGTAAGTGCCAGGTCCCCCGAGCGTCCTATTATTCACAGGGAGGTGAGAATAAGCGTTCTCACCTCCCTGTGAATAATAGAAACGAATGGCACAGAGTTATTTTTGGGGGTTTAGTGTTCTTTTAAATGTACTGGTAAAAAATAGTTTCACTGAAAAAAGATCATTTAATCAAGAAGGAAAGGTCAAAATGTTGCAAGACAAAAGTGTAGTCAACTATACAGAAAATTATCTATTTTACAGCCAATTCAAAAATATGTAATTAGTGGTGCTGTGAGATCCAAATTTAATATCTTGTATGACTTCCATGAGCTTGAAGGACAGCATCCATGCGGTTTGGCAAGGATTCATACAATTTATTGATGAAATCATCAGAAATAGCCAAGAAAACAGTCCTGCATGGCTCCCAGAGTTCATCAATATTCTTTGGTTTTGTCTTCCATGCTTCCTCTTTCATCCTACCCCACATATGCTCAATGATGTTCATGTCAAGTGACTGGGCTGGCCAATCCTGGAGCATCTTGATCTTCTTCGCCTTAAGGAACTTTGATGTGGAGATGGAAGTATGCGATAGAGCACCATCCTGCTGCAGAATTTGGCCTTTTTTATGGTTGGGAATATATGAGGTAGATAAGATTCCTTGGTATTTTACACTATTGATGTTGCCTTCCACCCTGCAGATACCTCACACACCCCCATACTGGATGTAACCCCAGACCGTGATTTTGCCTCCAACAAACTTCACTGTTTTCTGGGTAAATCTCAGCTCCATGCAGGTTCAGTAGGTCTCCTGCAATATTTGCGGCGACTGTGGTTTAATACAACAGAAGATTAATCTGAAAAATCCACCTTTTGACACTTTTCCAGCGTCCATCCTTTTAGCAGGCTGTGGGACTTGGCAAATGCCACATCGTTTATCAATTGTCTTGTTTAGTGCTGGCTTATGGGCACTGATTTGACCATGTAGGCCATTTCGAGACAAAATCTGACAAACTGTTCTGGTTGACACAGGGATTTCAGGTGACCAGGTCTTCTGGAGCTCAGCTGCAGTTGAAAATGGGCTTGCCTTGGATTTTCGAGCCAACAAACGGTCCTCTCAAGCAGTTGTCTTGTGGGGTCTGCCTGACCTGGGTTAGTCAAAAACTTCTCCAGTCTCTTCATCCTCTGAACTTGACGCTGAGAGACATTGAAGGTGTGCGCCACATCAGCAGTGGATTTGGTCTTCAGCCTCTTGATAATCAACACTTTTTAGTCTCAGTGTTCTTAGGCATGTTTGCAGAGGTCTATTTGCAGTTGATGTGAAGGTCTAGTGTACTGGGGTTCTTTTTATACACACAAAGACTTTTGTCAGATACTGTACAAAAATGAGAATGTAAACACAAACTGTGTATTAATAAACATAAATCTTCAAAGCAATATGTCAATATACTCCATATTAAACTGAGGTACTAAACAATATATATATTTGTATATTCATAAAGTATAACACCTTCCACTCGTTGTTAAGTCCCATAGGGATACGAGTTCCAAGATCAAAGATCCACATGGCTTCTCTGAGCCAAAATATTCTCTCAGTTTCCACCCCTCTTCTGTATCTTAATATGCTCAATACCCTGGAACTTGTTTATCTCCATCCCCTACTTTGAGTATGTGTTTACATATACTGTACGATCGGAAATCTTTTGCTCTAATACTGTCAGGGGAGGATTGTCCCAGTAGGCTGAGGGGCAAATGCCCCCCGGGCTGGTCTCCAATGAAAAATTTGGGTTGCCACAGAAGCCTTTAGGAAGTTATGTGCTTGAAAGGCACAGCACACGCCTCTAGCTCTAACATGTGCAAGGAACAAGAAACTCCTAAACTCCTCCTTCAGATTGTTTACCAGTCAGCCCTCCAGCATTAGCATTGTTTGTCAGTACTCCAGTTCAATAGCCAGTGTCATAAGCCCTCCAGTTGATTAGCAAGTGTTGTTAGCCCTGGAGAACATTAGCCAGTTTTGTCAGCCCCCAAGTTTATTTTTCAGTGTTAGTCAGCCCTAGAGTTCATTAGGAACAAAGGAAACTTTGGGTAAGTATAACTTGAATAAGAAAGTGTACACAGGGATGAGGACAGGATCTCACTCCAGGTACTTGTAGGGGGAGGGTGAAGATTTTAGGACTATAATTGTACCACACCATACACTTAAAATGTTGCAATCTACTGTTAAAGGGTCACTTGCGTGTATTTGCCCCCAGGCCAAAAGGTCCCAGTCCTCCCCTGAATACTGTTGAGGTGCTCTAATACCCTGACTTTCAGCTTTCTTGTAGTAAGACCAACATAATGTTTCTCGCAACTACAAGTTGCCAAATAAACAATATAATCTGTATGACAGTTGATATAGCCCTTAATTTTAAATATTCTCCCTGTAATAAGAATATTAAAAATTAAGGACTATATCAACGGTCATACAGACAGACAGTTTATTTGGCAACAGCCTGGGACATCAAATACAGTCTAAAGACACGTACACACAGAAATCTGTTCTGCTGGGCTACGTAGGCATCCAGTCGGGCAGCCATACCTTATAAGATCTTCCTGAGATCCATGGATGCTTCCTCAGGTGGGTCCATGGCCCAATTATACTGTTACTGTTTACCTGTTAAGAAATCAGGTAGAAGTCTGGACCAAGGAGGAAGTGATGTCCTCAGAGTGTAAAGAAGGCAAGGCAGTATCCAAAGGCACAAAGGCGGGTCCAGGAACAGGCAGCAGAATAACAGGAAGATGGAATCAGAGTTCCAGCAAACAATCAGATAGTCGCAGGAACAAGAGGCACAGGATCAAGCCACATGAATCCCAGTAACAGAAGCAAGACAGCCAACAGGAACAAGGCAACCACAAAGGAAACCCAGGACAGCTAACAGGCAAGCTAGATATACAAAAAATAAGTTACTGAGTACCCACCCACACCTAGTCCTTTTTAAATAGCAGGAGAACAAAGTCTCTATTGCGGCAACAAGGTAACAATGCGCACAATGTAACAATGTATTCTCAAACACGGTTAACTGAAAGCTAAAGGGTGAAGATCTGGGTGCTATAATGCCCCGGATCTATCACTAAGGGTAAAACATCTCGCTACCAGTGTGCATGCACATATATATCTCCA
Source organism: Hymenochirus boettgeri (assembly GCA_019447015.1). Classification (NCBI taxonomy): domain Eukaryota; kingdom Metazoa; phylum Chordata; class Amphibia; order Anura; family Pipidae; genus Hymenochirus; species Hymenochirus boettgeri. The sequence continues at coordinate 156,256,244 of CM033469.1, forward strand.
TGCAAAACAGTAATTGGCAGTTTATCTCACCGGACTATGTAGGTGGTCCGGGTGCAGCCGCCCCGGACCCGTTGCTAGGTCCTCGGATCCAAAATAAGCAAAGGCACACAACGGTGGAGCTCCCAGTAAGGCAATAAACACACAGATGGTGGATTTAAAACTTCATCTTTATTGCAGAGACTAAAAACAGCGCCTAACACATTTCGTGCAACTCCTTGCACTTACTCATAGGCCATAATCAGTAGGAGTGTTCCGGCGCTCCATAAAAGCGTCCCAAAGACACACCCCTTAATAACTGTTACAAAAAAAAATTACTTTTAACAAATCAATATATAACAAAAGCTCCACAATAGAGAATATTTCTATAAACAGCACGTCATACACAGATAGTTACATATGATCATATACATATATATAATATAGGGGGTTATTCAATAAAAGTTCTTATCGTTTAAAATGGTGCTAATTTTGCCGCAACCAATCAGATGTTAGCTTTCAAATGTTACATAAGTTCTGATTGGTTGGGGCAAAATTAGCACAATTTTAAACAATAAGAACTTTTATTTAATCTCCCCGATAGTATTTATAAGTAAATTACCAAGTTGTGATAGTACTAATCAAATAGACATATTAAATTCACCCATAGTCATTAGGATAACAGGGGTTTAGCTTCTTTATCCTTGCTCCATATTACAATTTTATATCCTCTTACGCAAAAATCTTTTATTTATATTCTTATTTTTAATTATGATTTTCATTTTAGTTTCTGTTTTTATTTCTTTTTCTCCATTAACTGTCAGTCAGTAAAGCATCATATAAAATTCAAGCCCTTGGGGACTCTGGTGCCCAAATCTAATATGAGTCTGGCCTCATGTCTTAACAATGAAGCCATCAGATCACCTCCCCATTTTAGGGCAATGACCCTTTTTATGCCCTGTATTTGTAACATATGGATATTACCTCCGTTACACATAGAAATATGTCTACCAACTGGGCTATTGGTATCCTGTTTTTTGATAGAAATAACGTGTTTACGTACCCATGCTTTTAATGCCAGGGACGTGCATACCACATATTGAACAAAACAAGACCGACAGGTTGTCAGATAGATGACCCACATAGTATTACAATTTATTTATTCCATAATAGGATATAATTTACCAGACACAGTGCCTTGATTCTGATTACCCTGTTGAATAACCTTACATGTGATGCATCTTGTGGCCCTGCATTTAAAGCACCCAAAATACTTCAACCAGACTGCCTTTTTATCTAGTTTACTACAGAACAGACTGGGAGAAAGAGATGTTGCTAAAGTTGGGGCCCGACCTGAGACACGTTTGTAACCCTTTGTGGTCAGAACAGTGTTTATTTCCTCATCCCCAAATAGAACTGGGATATTTTTTTCAATAACTTTTATGATATCATAATATTGATTGCTGAAGGTAGTGGAAAAAATAACTGGTCTGTCCTGACTCTGTCTCTTAAGATTAGTACTACTAATACACTCAGTGTCCAATAGTTCTATTCTGTCTCTTTTTAAAGCCCGATTTAAGGCTACACTAAGATGCTGTTTTCTGTAGCCCCGTTCCACAAAACCAGTCTTAAGGTTATTAGCTTATCTAAGAAACATAGTATCACTGGAACAATTCCTCCGAACCCAGAGGAATTGGCCATAGGGTATACCCCTAGACAGGTGACGAGGGTGACAAGAGTCAGCCCGGAGTAGACTATTACCGGAGCATGTTTTTTTATACACACTTGTTATTACAACAGAGCCTTGAAGCTCAATGTTCAGATCTAGGAAAGTAACATTTCTTCCCCCAAAGGTGGATGTGAATTCGAGATTCAAATCCACGTTATCCATTAATTTGACAAATTCATTAAACTCTAACTCTGAGCCCCCCCAAATCATTATAATGTTATCAATATAACGCTTAAAAAATATTATATATGGCAAGTATGGCAGATATGGCTTGAGGGGACTCTCAAGTAGGACAGTATCCTCCCACCATCCAAGTAGAGACAGGCATACACAGGGGCGAATTTCGCCCCCTTTGCTGCCCCCCTTTGTTGTAAGAAAACCTCCCCTAACCTCCTAACATGCAAACTATCCTATAATCAGGCATCCAATTAAGACACTCTGACCAATTTAAATGTTCGCGCTGACGGCGCACTTTTGCGTTGTCACATGCGATGGCGCCGGTGTTCCAGCATCCTAAGTGCCTCCATCTTGGAAGGACCAGAACGAGTGGGGAGGTAAGTACCGCTCCTTACAGTTGCCAGTACAACTCACAGCCCATGTAGTCTACAAAGATCCCCCTGAATCCAATATTCACTGTCTCTATGCACAGAGTGTTTTCTAAAAATTACACAAGTGTAGCGGCACTGATCCTAATTAAGTGGTCTGTGCTATCCATAATGGATAGCACAGACCACTAAGATCATTAAGCACTCACGCACTTGTGACCTCATACCAAAAGATCTCTTTATTGTCACAATAAACACCAATAATACCCACAATATATAAACTGATACCATAAAATCTTGATGTCCCAAACCATATAAATGGGGATACTCCTGGGCCTGCAACCCTAGGTTAATATCACCGGGTGTCCCCAATGTAAAATGTGGAGTCCAATAGTAAAAACACACTTGGAGTATCCGATAATCCCATAAAAATCCAAAGACTGTCCGCAATAAGGACCTGAGTCTCTACTGTAGTGTTACTGGCTGTGATTTGTTGCCGTGCCCAGGAGTGTACACTTGGTTGGTCCCTGAAAAATTATAAAATACTACAAAATGTTTTTTTCCCCAGTCACATGGCAGCATCCACTCATGGGTTAATCTCCTCATCCACCCACGGACAGGAACTTTATTTAGTCCTCTCTACTTCCTCCCATGTCTTTTTTTATGTTTTTATTTAAATGTAAAAGGCTGGAAAACAGACTTCAGCATCTCACTACCATTTTATTATAAAGCCCTTCAGCACTTAGACCAGAAGCATTTATTTAATAATTTAAAGTCAATTTGGCTTGTATCTAGTATTGGTTGGGCATTAGTATTACAGTTGGATTATTGGCTTGGTAATCTAGGCATCTGTCTAGGGCCAAGCTGGAAGGGGGTTGCCAAATTACAGGCTTTCTTCTTAATTTCTCGGAGACCCCTGCTACATATGGGATGCCATGTTCTTTCTACAGTCTTGCTTTCCCCCTTCGCTGTTGGTATTTGTGAAATTCAAGATAAAGAACTAGGAGATTCCACAGGCAACAAAGCACAGTGCTGCCATCAATGCTGGTTTATCATTGCACCTTACATGGCATTTCAAGCCAGATGATTCTATCTCATGTGCAACCAAATAATGTTTTTACAAGTGCGCCGTAATGTGGAATGGGCGGGACTTGGGGTGTGGCCTCCTAACCATTCGAAGTACAGGATATCCATATTGTAAATCTAGTGACACTGGCATTGACTGTCCAACAAGAAATATAACCAATAAAGGACATATATATAAAGGAGCAGTATTGCTATTTTGCGATGCCATAAATTAACCACAATTGTGTTTTATGACCTCAGCATAGCATAATGTCCACATTGCAATATCTTACCAAACAGTCATAATATAACACAGATGTCATGAAATAATGATCAGTATATTGTAAAATACACAAGGGGCTGTTATAGGCCCCATAGCTTACTGAAAAGACCAGCAGTTATATTAGACCTTAAAGGTATAAAATAATTCTAGTGTCTTTTATACATGTTGACAATTTTTTAATACATTTTTCTAATCTCTAATGGAAGCAAAGTGTAATTTTGGTCTCTACTTCTTTAATAATTATAAAGAAATCTAAAAAGTCAAAAACAGTTCCAAGATGAATTGTCCTTTTAGAGAAATATCCTGCTGTCTTTTACAATATCCTTACAATAGGTGGCCAGAAATAACTTCCTTTTCTGGAACAGGAAATATATTTGTATTTTCACCCTAACACACATTGCTTTCTCCCAAGAAAATAATGTAAGTATATATCATTTTATTTTATATAGCACCACTTGGGGGACGCAGCGCTGGAGAAAACATAAATAACATTTATAACTATATAAATGGTTCCTGCCCAATAGAGCAGTAATACGATGCTCGCATCCACGGGTTTCAATGACACACGTCCAAACTTGTCAATGTATGCAGTTAAAAATATCTTTGTTGGAACAAGCCTAATGCGTTTCGGACCTTTAATGGTCCTTACACATAGGCATAGAGTGCTGAAGTAAAAAACAGTTTAAACCCCCCTCCCAGTGTTACATCAAACTCGTATGTTTCCTCTTAAATGGGAAGATTGCTATACATCTATCCTCACATTTGTAGCTCTAATATAGATAAGTATACCATTTAAGGTAATTTGCAAATGGTTAACTTCATATTAGAATATTCAAAAACAAATGTACACAGAAAATATATTACCAGTACATGATAAGAATTGTAAAATCCATTTCTAGTAAAGTGCTATAGTGTATTAAAAATCTAAAATACAAGAATGTAATAATAATCAAAAATATGCTGCACCTCCTGTGTCCACACTTGTACATACCTATATATCCTAACCACATGGTGGGTATAACTCTGGTATTAAAGGGCATCTAAACTGAAAAATAGGTTATTTTAAATTGACTATAAATGGAAACTATAATTCTTCCCAACCACCATTGTATCATTTTTTTGTTGATCTGCCCGATCTTACTTTAGATATCCAACCTAAAACTTCTTATATTTCAGCTGTCAATCAAGTTCCTTGCTCTCAAAAACTATTCTTCTGTGAGTAGTTTTACTGTAGCTGGAATGGTGACAGAGTTTTGACAGTTGGAATGCTGTGTGCAGGCTTGACAGTTGGTTTGTGGGAAAAAAGTCAGGTCGGGTGGAAAAAGAGGGAGGGGGGAATACTGCTCCTAAACAAAATGTGTGCTGGATTGAAGGCATGCAGCAACGCACACAAATCTAAGTGCTACTTACATGAATTCAATTATAGATTAGGATGAGGCAAAGTCATGTCCCTTTAATAAACTAACTTGGGGGAAAACTATCCACTAGAGTGCTAGATACAGTATCTTTGACAGCCACATTATATAACCTAACTTAACCCTCTATCTGCTTTTAGAACAGGAAGATGTTTTTTAAATATACTTACTATATCATTAAATTGTGGGCTAATATTTTAATATAAAAGTAACATCCCATATATCATTCTTATTAAATTAAAGATCTATGCTCGTAGAAAAACTTCTTCTAACATACAAAAAGTGTACCCTCTATCCAAAAAATGATCCCGCATGTCACAAGCCTGTGCAATAAATTCCTCATTAGTCTGAGAAACTGACTATATTGAATAACCCTAACACAGGGTGACAAGAGTGTATAGAAATGGCGTTTCCGAACTTCAGTTAAAGTTTGGAAGTTCGTAAATTAACCCATTAAAGTCAATGTGGAAATAATAGTTTGAAAAGTTCAGATAAATAACAGGTAAAATAACAATGGAAACTTACTGTAAATGGCTGTGGCATCTGGGAAATGGTCTACGGAACATGCACCTATCACCAAAACTCATTTAAACACTTCATTCCCCGCGATCGAGCTATTGTCGGGTTTCCACACACTACATTCGAGGGTTAACGATATCAACCAATACATTCAAGGGTTACCGAAATGGAATGATTCGTTAAAGGGTTACCGAAATCGTCTGCTTCATTCGAGGATTACCGAGCAATAAATTAGAGTGTCCCCAAAATCAAACAATACATTCAGGGGTTACCGAAATCAAACGATAAATTAGAGGGTTACTGAAATTGACCGCTGCTTTCATGGGTTACTGAACGATACTTTCAATGGTAACCAAAATCGACCGCTACATTTGAGGATTATCGAAATCAAAGGCTAGATTAGAGGGTAACCAATCTGAGAATTCGATAATTATCGGAAATAATTCCGTGAGTTCAGGAAACAGAACTAGTTTGGATAGAATTCGGATAGTTTGAATTTGTTTGGGTCCATCACTACTTGATAGTGATAAATAGACCTAAATAATGAACCGAGCTTCAATGATAAATTCTTTCCATTCTGTGGAATAGTTACTATATGTATCCAAATGATACCTAATTGCCTCTGTCATACTTATGTAGTATACTGGAATAGAGTGAGGACACATGAATAGTAACTAGTTCATAGTATGGTAGCTACTGTAGTCAGTCCAAAAATAGCAGTATATATGTGGTGTCTTTTACATACAAACTTAGTTGTATGGCATTGTAATAGACTATATTGGATCTTTATAAGTATTGGGCAAAGGGTTTGGGGCTTGTGCAATGTGCTTTAAAACCAATTTGCCCCATGTATAGTATAGTATTTGAGGTTAAATAAAGACATACGTACATCCAGCCCAACCTACTCAGCAATACCCACATTTCCTGCCTAACTGTTGATCCAGAGGAAGGCAAAAAAAAACCCACCAGTATTATGAAGGGGAAAAAAATTCCTTACTGACTCCAAGTGGCAATGGGAAATATCCCTGGATCATTTCTTGTTTTCAGAAACTTATCCAGCTTTCTTTTGAATCTATCCAATGAACCTGCCATCAAAACTTCCAAAGGAGGACTGTAGTTTTACCGTTCTCACAGTGAAAAACCCTTTCCGAACTTTTTGACCAAATTTCTTTTCTTCAAATCTTAAGGGATGTCCGCGTGTCCTCTGACATGTTCTATTGGTGACCAATGCCCCAGATATTGTATTGTATGGCCCGTTATGCAGTCTCTATTCATATTCAAGCTCCCCCAATCCCCTTATTAATTTAGTTGCCCTTCTCTGAACCCTTTCCATTTCAAAGATGTCCTTTTTGTACACAGGATTCCAAAATTGCACTGGATATTCCAAATGAGGCCTTACCAATGTTTTGTAAAGAGGTAGAATAACATTTTCCTCCCTTGAATCCATACCTCTCTTTATACAAAACAATACCATGCTGGCTCTAGCTGTTGCTGCCTGGCACTGCTTGCTTTCCAACAGGGATTCACTTAACAAAGAACCATTTATAGTATTATTATTATTGTGGATTTATATAGCGCTAACATCTTCCATAGTGCTTTACAATTACACTGATTCATTCACATTAGGCCCTGCCCTAAAGAGCTTACAAACGAAGCACATTTATTTGACACATACTGTACAACCTATCAGTGCCTGGAGGAAACCCCACGCAAGCACGGGGAGAACATACTAACTCCTTGCCGCTGTGTCCAAGGGTAGATTCGAACTCAGGACCTCAGCGCTGCAGTATAAGTAGCACAAGGATTTTTACGGTAAGTCCAAAATGCATCACCTTACATTTATCAACACTGAATCTCATGTGCTACTTAGCAGCCCAATGTCACAATCTATCTAGAATCTAGATCCACCTGCAACAAATGCACATCCTCTGAAATTTTAAATGGTCAACAAAGTTTTGTGTCTTTAGCAAACACAGAAACCTTGATAACAATACCCACTTCCAAATCATTAATAAATGTATTTTTAAATATTATATTTAAGGTGGAGGGAAGAGATAATGTTAAACATTGATAACACACTGCACCCTTTAGTTAATATTATACACAACAGGGTACACGTTCTGTATGTTACAAAAAGCTTTTCTATGAGCATGGAATAAAGATAGGGGAAAGTATCAAAAAAAATAAGGATATAAGGGATGTTAATTTTATTTCTCAATAATAGCCCACAATTTAATTAAATAGTATCTTCAAAAAACATCTTCCTGTTCAGAGGTCAAGTTATAGAATTCATCTGCATCTAGCACTCTAGGTGACAGTCTTTCCCTGAGTTAATTTGTTAATACAAGAGATATACCCACCATGTGGTTAGGATATATAGGTATGTAAAGTAAAGATGAGTAAGACTTTTTGTAGTTCTAATACTGGAAGGAGCTATGATATTAGACAATACATCAACATATTTACTAGTGAGTTGGATTTTGTGTGTGATTTATCTAATAGTGCAGCTATTGAACATTTCTGTCAGACTCTCTACATAGTAATAAGGTGGCAGTGGAATTTTTACATGCTATTTACAAGCCAGTAGCATCATCCTGTCTTCAGCTAGATTTGTCTTATTCAAACCTTAAGTTTTGTACAGACGTGCGATTGCGGGTCCCGACCCGCGGCGCATGATGTGTAGGAACAAACGTTTTGATCAAGGATCGTTAACCGGCCAACCTGGCGCATCTCCAAACGAACGACTGTTTCGTCCGATAAAGTGCCTACGAGCCTTTACACTATTAGGCTGGGAAGACATGGGGAAATTAATTGTCCCGACTGAGCATTTGCTGCTAGCATGCGGTCGGTCAGAACAAATGACTGTCGGTCACGGCAACAGTTTACACAACCGATCGTGTGGTCCCACAGGGAATGGATGAACAGGCGGCAGAGCTTAGTCGTGGCTGCCACACACACACAGTAAGATATTTTCGGCCGATCGACCAATACACTGCCATAAATATCTTACCATGATGTACCCAGCCTTAGACTACTAAGCAAAAGTCCCCAAACTGTCTGGGCCATTCATAATGTGGTCAATATTATGATCACAAATGAGTGATCCAAATCTGTGAAAGTTGCGCAATGGAACTGCAGGGTGGGCCAACATTTCATTGAGGTTTTTTTATATTTTATCGAGTCAAAAGTCAACTAATTATACTGACTGGTCTTTGCATTGTTTAGATTCCTTAATATGGCACCCAATCAAAGATTTTCACCTATGCAAGACAATTCAATAAGAAAACCCTCCATGTCTCTATGGTCTGTATCATTCATGCTGTAAGTAAGTCATAAGTTCAATGTTTCTTTATCTGTAAAAATTTTAAATGAGAAACTTGTCATAAAGCAGAAAATAATTTTCAAGAATTACAATTTTTTTTCCTATTTAATCATTTTCTTGTTTGATTTTTTTTTTCCGGAAAATGTATTTCTGTAAACATTGTAGCTGCTCGGTGTGAAACTTTCCCAGTAGGTACCTGAACAGCATGAAACCTATTGTGGGTGAATGCATCCTTATTGTGTTTGATCCTAAAAGTAGACAAGATGTCTACAAGCCAAAGACGTAAAACTGACATGAAAGTGACGCTCTGCTTTGAAAAGTAGGGTGGAATTTCCTGATGTGTTCACTCTCATCAAGGTCAATACACAGTTTTTTTTTCAGTTACCTAAAATATTAGGAAACATCCAGGAACCATGAAGCAGAATGTGTATTATTAATTTGTTGTAATGCCCATAATCATAATTGAGCAAACTAAAACAATACATTTAGAAATGCCAGTTTTTCTTCCGATGAATTTACAGATAAACAGCCAGCATAGCTAACCAATATCCTTATGTAAATGAAGTATCTAGATCTGACTCTAAATAAAGTGTAATGAGCCACCTTTAATTTCAGCTTTTCTCTTACTGCTAATACTTTAGTATGGAAGTACAATCTATTGCCATCTGGGTTGCGGGTGCTACCTGCTTGTAAGGCTGGAGACACACAGACCAATTTTTGTAGCAAAAAGACAGCCGAGACGAATCACTGTCAATCATGCCGAAGGTAGCCAGCATGTCTGATCATTCAATCCTGGGAAACAGGTGACATCGGTCACTGGCAACAATGAAAACACTGCAGATTTTTTTGTCCCAACCGACCAATATACAAAATATCAGTTGTTTGGGCCAAAAAATCTTTTGTGGACCAAGTCACGCAACAGGTTCTGTTTTTCTGTAAGTATTTATGGCCAGAAAAAAATCTATAAGCCCCTGTATGATTCTCCTTGTTCCGAATTTTCTCATCTCTATAGAGATAGCCAAACTTCGGAAAATCCATTCTGATCGAGGATTTGCAGATTTTCAAAAAAATCAGAAAATCCACAAAGCTGCCATTAAAGTCAATGGGGGAAAAAAATCGGAAATTTCCGCCTAAATTAATGAATTAAAGAACTTACTGTAAATGGCTCTGGGACCTGGAAAATTTACCGAGGAACATGTCCCTGCTTCTTTGGATCAAGACATCTGCAACACCAGCGACGTTGATGACACCAGCACTGGTGGCGGTGTCACTGGTGGCCGTAGTAACATTGCCCGTGTCTTCTTTCTTTTCCAGCTGACAAATTAATGGATGGGCAGGTTAAAGGGCAACTATGCGCCGCAAAAATGTGCCATTAAAAAGTTTCTATCCTTGGAATTTATAAAGTAGAAAATCCTATTCCCACCATCCTGGGTGGCTATTTACAAGAGTGATGAGCTGTCAAATTACCACTTGTTCAGTGGCTGACAGCTTGCCACTCACAACAGTGTGTACACCAATGGCATTTAACTCATGGTCCACAGGCCAGATGCAGCTCTCTCATGAAAAATTGCAGCCCATAGGACCCAAAAGTGGGTGGGGTAAGGGGCAGGGCATGGGCACACTGGGGGTTGGGTGTGCCTTTACCAGCATCCCCTCCCAGCCCCTTGCTCTGGGATTCGCGGCAGTATAGTATTTAGCGCATCAAGCTAAGTGCAGTATCGCCACAAAGAAGCTGTCCTGGAGACACGAAGAAGGAGATCAGTACAGTTTACGATCTCTCACTTTGTGACCCATTATCAATCAGTTAAAGCTATTAAGAAGGGGGGTCAAGTGCAGCCTTATATCTACCATCAAAGCTACCTCTCTCCCCCTGCTAATGCTCTTATCTCTATGTTTATTACAGAGCAGGGAGGGGGGATCATGTCACAGGGATTTGATTGACAGTCCAAGTAGGAGTAGAGGAATGCAATCACGTATTCTTCTAACTGGTGTATCTCAGGACAGAGGGAATCTGAAAAAAGTGAAGACACTCTGGAAGTTGTGGGGAATTATAGAACACATGGAAAGAAAGAAAGAAAAATTCATTTTCCCACTATAGATGCCCTTTAAGAGCAATCTAATTACTTTATCCCTTGGTTAATCCCTTGGCTAATATTGTGGTTATGTTTAATGGATTTACTTCAATACAGTGAGTAAATAATAGTCGGGAAGGATAATAATAAGAAAGTAAGTGTCTGAGTCCTTTGCAAACCTCACCTGCTAGATGGTAACTTAATGTCAATCTCTGGAGTCAAGTCTATAGCCAATTGCAGCTGCAAACAGGAGAAAGGGCAAGTGTTACAATGACTGGAATAAATATTGTGTAAAAGGTGCTGATCCAGAATAATTCATAATGAAATATTGGTAACCATTTCAGAACCAAATTCCAATCAAACTGAAGCACATAGAGAAGAAGAGCACCAAGTATACTTCATTGCTCTCTTCACTGCTTTCACACTATAGATATGTCCACCTCATACACAATTACTGCCCATCCTGTGACCTAACCTGCCTATTTCTCTAATACTGGTTGGTGCCTGGGACCAAACACTATGAACACCAGAATGTGGCTATGGACGTGCTCTAGGGGTGATATATACACAATCTACTCACATGGAAATTGGAATCATTGCTGGAGACTTCAGGCTTACTAGTATCTTCCTCAGGCTTGAATGAATCTGCAAAATTCATAGAAACTGGTATGAGAACAGCCCACAATGTGTTTGTTATTATGGTCTTCAAGTCTTTGTGAGCTGTGGGTCTATGGTAATGTCTATGTATGATCTAAACAGAATAGCTCAGGTCCTTTTCAGCCTGCAATGTTAAATGTGTAAAGATGAATGATATGAAAGATGACTTTTTATTGTTTGTACTATTAGTCACATATAGCTGAGATATTGGAATGTATTGTAAAATGAGACTGTATGTACTCATCTGCTAGTCAGTTACCCCAATATTTTATTTAATAGCTCACTGCTCCCTTTAGTGGGCAGGCCCGACTCCATGTTAGAGGTAGAAAATAAACTCATATTATGTACATCAGGGGTACCCAACCTGACCCAGGCTGGTATAAATAAGAGGAATGCTGTTAAGCATGATCCTGGAGTCATTTTAAAGGTAGGAATGTGCTCTTTTTAATAAAGGTCACTTGTATGGAGACCACAGCTGGAACTTAATATCTGTGAGGGTGACTACCGATGCAAGAAAAAAAAAAGAATGTATCTACCAATCTGCAAAACATACAGGGTTATTCAATAAAAGTTCTTATCGTTTAAAATGGTGCTAATTTTGCCCCAACCAATTAGATGTTAGCTTTCAAATGTTAAATAAGATCTGATTGGTTGGGGCTAAATTAGCACCATTTTAAACGATAAGACCTTTTATTGAATCTCCCTGTTAGATTGCTAAACCTTTTTAAGCACTATAACTTCTCACAGGTTTCAGCACATTTAATTAGATATGGATGAATCCAGACTTAAGGTACAATTTAGAATAATACCCCAGAGTAATATACAGCTACAGTTATACTTGTTATGCTACAGATACCTTCGATAGAAACTCACTCTAATATCTATTTACTCCCTTTCACCCATGACATCACCTATAACTTTATAATAGCTAGCTGAGATCAGTATTGCTACGTGACACCGTATATTTGATTTTATTATGTCTCTGTGATATCTCAATATCTTATACTCATGTATTTATTCCTGAACATGCTTATGATATATGCATATTCTAACAATATTTTTATTTAAAATGATGTATATAGAATAATGTATATATATAATGGTAACAGCTGATATATACATATTTATCCCCTTATTCTTATATGATATATGCATATTCCAATAACATCTTGTGTATATTTTGAATATATCATCTGGATACTTATCCATAACTTTCAAGAATTCTCCACACAGAATTTAGATACCGTTTTAGAATACGGTTTTTTTAGGAGCTGCATTTTACTATTAGTATTATTTTAAGATTATTATAATATCCATCTATGTCGATATATGCTATTGGTACATAATGTTTTGTTCTCCCATGTTCCTCTATTCTATTTCACTCACTTTCACTATAGCTTATCTAGTATTTATGATAATATCAGCATCACATAAGTTTTACTCCCACTATGTTTTAATGGTTATCTATATTTATATATGTAGTGTTTTTATATAGATTTTATAAATGTGTATCTAGTTACACGTATGGTTTTATCTATATTATATTTAACATTGCACTCATAGGTTTAGATATAGGTGCTATATTATAATATTCTTTCATATATTTTTGATTTCTATATATATATTAATACACTTTTTGACACAGTTTATATAGGTTTTTATATGTTTTTTATGTAATTTTTACAAATTATTCACTATGTGTTATATAGTACCCGTGTTTGGTACAGAAGTGTAAATTTATATATTATGCACTATAAGGGTATTCTCTCTTGCACCTGTGTAACATGCTGATTGATATTTGATTGTTTTGTGTTGATACTCATCACCTTTAATTTTAAACATTCCCTTTAATTTGTTTTATAAGGGAGCTCTGATGAAGTGACCATTGTCACATAACGCGTCAGGGACAGGTTCCTGTAGTGATTTTTTCCTCACATTTGTGGGCCATGTGACACAATAAAGGATTTATTTTGCACCGGGTTGAAGACTCGTCCCTTCCATTTTATAGTTTAGCTGAGACGTCTGGCGGTTCCTGTTGTGTGGAGGTGCCGGTCCTCCTGGGACTGATGGTCTCCCCGTGTTGCTCGGTCTGTTGGTAGACCGGGGGAGGTAAGATACCTGATTGTTACTGTGAACGTTTGTATCATACTGTTTACATTACAATCCTTAGCAGGCTTTTTAAATTCCTTGTCACATATATATACAAGCTCTAAAAAGAAAATAAAAACACATCTATATATTTATATAAACTTTATATATTGCTATTATATATATGCACATCCTATATACTAAAAGAGAGCTGGAAATATTATGGATGACAGACGCAAAAGCGTGAGCGCGGGGTCATTAATCTCCTCCCACTGTCCGTGTATGACACCGCACTTGCGCATGCACCCGCACGTAGCTGAGAGCAGACAAGGCCCATGACGGTAAGGAGAGAGACATGGGCGGATGGAGGAGAGCAACACTGGGGGGAGAGAGACAGGAGACGCTGGGGGGTGTGGAGAAGAGAGACGCCGGGTGGGGGTGGGGATACTAGAAGCAGGAAACAGAATCTTCCAGAAGATCACAAAGGATATATCCACCCCAAAATTTATATTTTGTTTAATACTCCCCACTGACCTGAACCACCGTAATTAAACTTTAATAATCTGGATATTTGTCCAGTTATAGAGTATGTTTATCAGTAGGCCAGACAAAGCCTGCACATCTGGATTTTGGGCACGTTGATTTAGCGTCCACTGACCCCACTCGTCATCCCAGCACAAAACAATGGGTCATCAATGATGTGCCTTTCAGAAAGTTAAGCCAAGTGTGATTTCTCGATGAGGTAAGTGTCAAAAAGTACCCTAGATGCTGTGGGTTTCCCACGCCTATTAGGTTAACTGGGAGAAGCCCTGCTCCAATCAGAAGTTCCTCTCTTCACCCGCCTCCCAGTGTACATGCATCTGCCAGTCATGCGACTCCCAACATAGGTGCTACAGGGTCACAATCCTCCTGCCTGTGAAAGGGTCTGTAACATGGCAGGGTCCATTCACTTGCTGGTCTCACACTCACAAGACCCAGTTAACTTGATTGGAGTGAGGAATCCCACTGGGGTTTTCCACGCCAATCAGGTTAACCAGGACTTGTGACTCACACTTCACGGTTAACCTGAGGTTTCCCACGCCAATCAGTCATGCTGCTCCTAGGCTCCCAATGAAGGTTTAGATTGCTAAACCTTTTTAAGCACTATAACTTCTCACAGGTTTCAACTAGAGATTTGATCCAAGGCCCATTTTAAATGTATAATTTATTTACTCCTAACATGTTTTGCCTTTAAAGATTGCCTGGCATAACAAGAGTTATATAACCCATGCTGGTTCTTACTGTAACTAAAGTGCTGCAGAAACATTTCTGGGACTGATACAGAGTTCTGATATAAAACTATAGAGGGCCTTTAAATCTAGACATGATGTGTAATAATTGGAATCAGGCACAGAATGGATTCTGTGGTAGTGGCAGGTCCATTGGATAGTTTTAAGAGAGTGCTGGATGCCTCTTAAAGGGTAACTGTGGTCCAAAAATTACTTTAGGTAAATTGACAGTAATTGCTTTCCTGAGGATTTTTGCAATTTACTTTCATTATTAATTTTACATAGTTTTGAAGATATTTACTTTTATATGTGTGATATGGGAGCAGCATCGCCAGATCCCCTGCACTTCCTACTTCTTGCTCTGAAACCATGTGACAGTCCCTCTTCCCTGTGTCTCTTCCTCCTCGTGGGCCCCCAAGTCCCCTCCCCTTGCAGACCCACCCTGGCCCCTACCCTTGCAGCCCCCTTGGGCCTTTCCCTTGCAGCCTCCTGTGGCCCCCCCCACTTATGGGTCATGTGGTCCCTCCCACTTGTGGGCCACGTCGCCCCTTCCCTTGCAGCCCCCTTGAGCATTTTCCTTTCAGCCTTCTATGGCCACTCCCA
Organism: Hymenochirus boettgeri; assembly: GCA_019447015.1. Classification (NCBI taxonomy): domain Eukaryota; kingdom Metazoa; phylum Chordata; class Amphibia; order Anura; family Pipidae; genus Hymenochirus; species Hymenochirus boettgeri. The sequence goes on from CM033469.1 coordinate 156,271,786, forward strand.
CTCATGGGCTCTGCGGCCCCTCCCACTCATGGGCTCTGTGGCCCCTCCCTCTCACAGGCTCCCACTCGCAGACCCCTCCCACTCTTAAGCCCCATGGCCCCTCCCACTCATGGGCCCCATGTCGCCTACCACCCATGGGCCCTCCCACCAGTGGGTCCGGTGGCCCCTCCCCTTGCACACCCATCCTGGCTCCTTCCCTTGCAGCCCCCTTGGGCCTTTCCCTTGCAGCCTCCTTTGGCCCCTCCCACTCACGGGCCCCATTGACCGCTCCTACTTGTGGGCTCCCCATTGTCCCTCCCCCACTTGCACCTCAGACCAATACCCCCCCTTACAGAAAAGTGTAAAAGTAGCCTTTTTAGCAGACAAAGAATTAGCAGTTTTAAACATTGTCTGATTCTTTCTCTGCTGAAAAGACTGCTTTTACAGTCTTCTGTAAGGGGTAGGAGGGTATTGGTCTGAGGTGCACTTGGGGGAGGGGCTTCAGGGTCCATTAGTGGGAGGGGCCATAGGGGGCTGCAAGGGAAGGGGCCAGGTTGGGTCTTCAAGGGGAGGGGAAACAGAGCACGCAAGTGGGAAGGGCCAGCAAGTGGGAGGCATTAAAAAAAGCAGTGCTGTGGGCTGTGCTGTTCTCCCTGCCCCCCTCCTACCCTTCAGCCATGCACTGAGCATGTGCCAACTGCAGATTAGAGGAGGAAGTAGTATTTCTGACTGCAGATTCAGAACCTTTCACCCCCTAACTTTCTGATCAGTGATTTCTTCATATTTTGGGCTGTGCAGCACATAGAGAGGTGGTTGATGGCTCGTTTTAAAGGTAGGAACCTGGCCTTTCGTTTAAAGTTTGGAGACTACAGTTCCCCTTTAAGAATCAACAAAAAATTAAAACAGAACCTTGTGTGGCATATTAGGTTAGCAGAAAATCTTTCAGATTTCTAACTTATTATGATTTGGAGGTAATTTACCTATATCTAATTTTTTTACTTGCCCTTTTCCTCCCCAAGTCAGATAGTTATGTAAACAGTAGCTTTACCTCTTGTGATGCACAGTTACTGTACTTTTTACAGGTCCTTAAATGGTCCTATACTCATTACAAAATTCTCATAACGAAAATCTTTCAGATTTCTAACTTATTTTGATTTGGAGGTAATTTACCTATATCTAGTTTTTTTACTTGCACTTTTCCTCCAAGTCAGATAAGTTATGTAAACAGTAGATTTACCTCTTGTGATGCACAGTTACTGGTCCTTAAATGGTGCTATACTCATTACAAAATTATTTTAGTATATATGAAATTATTTATCATAATAAATAATAAAAATACAAATTGATGACATGTACCTGTATCTGTAGTTGTGGGTATCATTACATATTTATTTCAACATCTTACTTTCAATCATTTAAAATTCAAACTTGATTTCATAGCTTTAACCTTTACTTTACAGAGCTTGCAGCATATTGTTGTTTTTAAAATGGGTAACTCACTCTGACATTTTACTTTGACATCATCTGAAGGCCATGAATGTTAATGTATACTACAGGATAATTTCTTCTGTCTACAAACTTGTTATTCCACTACCACTACATTTATGTTTTCTTGATTGTTTGAATATTTCTTTATATTCTCCACATTCACACCATATATGGCTATTTAGAAAACTTCTAGATAATTAGAAATGTGTTGAATTTTTAAAAGTTCTATCAATGTATATTTTATTTCTGGTATTTATATACACAGTCTGATTTATGTAACTTTCAAAAATAATTGTAGATGTAGAAATGTTATATAAATGGGATCCTTGGGCACGGTTCTTACTGTGGCAACACTTTAAGACTCTGCAGCCTTAAAATACACACAGCAACTCGTCGGGAAAGCGCACATGTGCGCTGCTATCCGTTTGTGCTTTGATCCACGCAGTGTTGCGCAATCGGATCACATGCGTTTCGCCAAAAATTTGGGTTCGCAAATTATTTCTCACGTGCAAATGGATCACATCACGCGATTGTAAGCACATGAGAAACGCACTATTGTGGCCTAGCCCTAAAGGAGAATTATTTATATATATTTATATTATATTATTATAAAATTATCACAGTATATGTCTTCATACAAGAGCCCTCTGTTAAAAAGAGCACCCTACCTTTTAAATTAACCTATGATCAAGCTTCTAGCTGAAAACCTACAGCAGAATATGGAGTAGTGCCTTAATGTTTACACTGTTAGATGTGACATAACCACTATTCTGCCCTCTCGCTGCTGGCTTGAGTGTGCGTTGTATCCTAATGCTGGGAAGGAGGAAAGATGTTGCATCATGTGCCTAGCCCTCAAAATTCGTAATTGTTTTTAAAGCTTGTAACAAACCTGATATATTTGTACTGCTACTACTAGGTTGTACAAAGGCAGAGGAAAACAGGGAATGGTTGCAGGGCTGTAACTAGCTTTATTATTTTTTTAATTGATTTCTATTACATGGGATAAACCTGCCTCTTGGGTGTGGCAGCCCTGCTTTAAAAGTGTCTGTCACAGCTTAGAAGGAAACAAGAAAGTAGAACACTACCCGCCTATAATCTTATTTTACATGCCTATTATGATGCTCTGGATCCCTGTGTAGTGCCTCACTGGGATCGGTTGCCCCCTGCGGGGTATCTGAGCTGAGAATACACAAGGAAACTGGGAGCTCAGAGCTGGACAACAACGCGGTACCAAATCGTAATCCTAAATCAGAGTCAGGCATGGAGCCAAAGGTCAATACACAGACGATCAATAAGTGAGGTGAGGTACAGAAGGGTAGAGCAAAGCAAAAGCATAGTCAAGGCCAGGCACAAGTAATAGGTACAGGTAATATTTGGTATTTCCAGGTGATGATCTATTTACATAGCAGATGGGGGGAATGGTCATTCAACAGCTCAAAAAAACAACAAAATAATTGTCAGAAATATGTTGTTCCACTATTAAAAAAGAGCGGATTATTGTGAGATTGCAAAGAAAAAAACTTAAAAATTATATTTTAATGTTTATTTTTTACAGGGCGTTCAGATAAGTTAAGATATTGAATGTTTAAATTGAAATTGCTTTTTGGAGAATCCATTTTTAAAGATGCCATTATCTCTGCAAGTGAATGCAATACAACCATAGGGGGGTTAGAAACATCTTTATGATCATAAATAGAAAAAGATTTCCAATCATGTCAAAGAAACCCAGTATGGAAAATCCTAGTAGTTACCCAAGGTCATTAGTCATTGTTGACATAACCAATCTACTTGCTGAAATTTCTTGGAAAAGGTGCGTGTCTGATCCATTGCATCAGAATGCTGCAAAAAGAGTGACGCCCTACTCTTCATATCAAAAATAAATTAGTCACAACTAAGGAAATGAATGGTGGTATGGCGGAATGACGAGTTTTTTAAAAGCGGAACTTTAAAACATTATTATTTTTTATGAAATGCCATTGATTAATAATAAACCATTGTTTTACGGTGTATTATATAATTGGTAAATACAGTAGGAAAAAGTTAGATGTTATAATATTCAGTTAATAAGTACATCAATTATCATAATGGGGTCTGGGTGGTCATGAAGGTAAGTATAGATTAATAAATGGGGGGGGTTAAAAATGTCCTTTATTAAACACTGGGTCAGTTAATTACATAGAATTCCTTTTACTTCACACTTCAGTAACTTACTACTATTTATATAGCCACAGTATCTTGTACCTTATCTGTTTGTCCCTTGCAGACCCCTTTTATATGACTTTGTTAACACCTGCCACACTGATATTTGAGCTATAAGCTGAATGTGGTATATATATCATAGAGCACCACAGCTTCATTGTAATCAGCTTGAAAAAGGAACTAGAATGTACTGAAAGCTTGCTAAGATTATCTTAGTAAGCCAATAAAGGTATCACCTTTATACCACTTTTGTTATTTTTTTAATTTCAAAAGGGTTAACTATAAACATTTTGACTCGCTAACACGGTACACCACCTTTTCCTGCGTCTAACTTTATTAAAGAAACTCACATGTTCAGCTAATTTTATTTCACTACAGTGATATCAACACACCTGAAGGTCAAAATGGCCTCACATACAAAGGAAATAGCTGCTAAATATATTGTATATAAGGGTATAGGTGGGTGTACGGTAAGAACATCTGCATACACTAAAGGCAAAGTATTTTGCACAACCGTTTTAACCGTTTAACCGTTTGTCAACAAAGGCTGCAAAGAAGCAACTGCTTTCCAGACTTAAATTTATCAGGAAGTACGATATAATGGTTGGACAGCATAAGACTGGTGCAAATATAATTTCTCTGACAAATCCTCTCTTATTTTGGAAAATTGATTGTCAGGAGTAGAGATGGGTCTGGGTTCGACATGAGCCCGGATCTGACACGGAACACCCTCGGCTCTGAAATCCGAAAGATCCGTCCGAATCCGGACGGATCCTCCGGATTTCGGGACTTCGGAAGGTATTTTCGTTAATTATCGAAAGTACAGGGCTATTTTCAATAATTATCGAAAATAGCCTTGAATGTTTAAATATTATTGAAAATACGATCGGAAATTCGTAAATGGTCTCCGATCGTATTTTTGAACGTTCGAGGCTATTTTCGATAATTATGGAAAATAGCCCCATACTTTCAATAATTATGGAAAATAGCCCTGTACTTTCGATAGTTTCGGTTTCGGGTTTTCGGATCTTCGGATTTTACCCAAGATCCTGAAATCCAAAACAAAACTACTTAACTAAACTACTAAAGTTTCGGCCATCTCTAGTCAGGAGAGTAAAAGTTGAATGCTACCATTAGTCCTCTGTCACAGCAACAATAAAACATCCTGAGTTTATCAAAGTTTGGGTTTGCTTCTCCTCCAGGGGAGTGAGCTCAATCACAATTCTGCCCAAAAGCAGTACCACAAATAAAGAATGGTATTAAATTATCCCTCAAGAGCAAATCTGGAGTTAATTTGTGCACATTCCCACATGATAGAGCGCAATGTGACAAGGCAAAATTGGTAATGAAATATCTCAGAAATCAATATTTTGGACACATGGCCAGAAATTATTCAGATCTGAAAGGGTATCTCCACTGGTAAATTATTTTTTTCCATTCAGTTTTATTGAAGAACAGGAGGTAAAGGAGATGTGTCTTTCCTCCCATTCATTAAAACCTGCAGCAGCCGTGAGAGAAGATTTGGAACTTACCCAATCTCTCACTCCCCGGACGCATGCACTGGATGGATCACCATCAAGATTTGCCCAAGAAGCTGATATCCAGCATGACAGAGAAAAAGTTATGACTAAAAATGTGAAACTGTAAACATTGACTCTTTGCAGATGTATCTGCTAATAGAAGCCTTCAGAACTTTTGAAAAGTTTAGAATTGTTCTTCAGTATATGATAGAAACAGGTTCAATAAAACATAAAAATTTTGAAGCAGCAAGGTTTCTAAAAACATAACATTTTTGTGACTGCCAAAACTTTTGGCAATATAATTTTGAACTATACTTTTAGGGCTTTATGTATACATATGTTTTTCAGGAAAAACATTCCTTTAGCAGCCAACACCACCATATTCATCATAAAAGGTACTTAGATTTGAACAGTACTTATATAACAGCAAAATGACTAATCATCTGACATGTTTCAAGCATATAGCTCTTATTCATAACAACCCCACCAACTATATCTTTTTACACACATTCAGCTTTATAATGGAGCCAAAAAACTATTTATCATTTTCCCACATGTCCTGAATCAAACAGTAGGTTCATACATAAACATGCTTGGCAACTAACCCCAAAAGGCAGCAATATATAGTATATGGGCCACTGCAGCAAACAAAATGGAGCCAGCTCAGTATTTCAACAATTAACACCCTTCAATCTCATAAATACCTTCCAGAAACCTACACACCTTCAGCTACATAAGGGTGCAATTATTTTGTATATACATGCAGAATTCTGAATGCAAGTTCCTCATAGAATGTCTCTTTTTGTGCACATTTTCTGAAAAAAGAAGGAAAAGCACAATTCAAAATGATCCCACATGCCAAGAATCAAATGGTTTACCACATGCATTGGTTTTTGGTGCCAGATGTGGCCAGAAAATACCCTAATGGACCCAAAGCATAATAACTATATTTTTTTAAACCTACAAACCTTCATCTAGATAAGAGTGCCATTCTTTTATCCATACATGCACAATTCTGGAAATTGGCAGATTTTCCAAGCAAGCATACTTCAACTTACTTACAAATCTTGCCCAAACCTTTATTAAAAAGTCCCACTAAATATAAATCTCTCACATGTCCAAAACAAAATGATTGGCCTTGCACACAGGGGATCAGGCCAGCAAATATATATTAATATATATACAAATAAAAATACTGAATTGAACTAATGCATACTTTTGGGGTTGTGCTCTACATACAATAAACCCCCTTACCTGGGGAAAAAAATCTCATTTTTATTTTTTATTAAAAATAAAGTAGACAGGAAAAGTTTTTTAAATGTATAAATTGTACAATTTTTTTACAAAATTTGTACTTAAAGGGCAACTGTGGTCTCCAAACAAGTTAGGGCTAAATGAAAGCCTGCAGTATTTCCTTTATAATAAGCTGACAATCACATCTCTGGCTTCACCCTGTGAGAAATGATATTGTGATAAATGTTCAAACTTCCTGCTTCCAGTAGGTTGAGTGACATCATCTGACCTCTGCTAGCCCCTCTGCCCCGGGGGAGTAGCATGCTCAGTAAAGACTGAATGCTGGGGAAAACAGGAAGTACCTGGGGGGAAAATTGGCAGTTGAGAAGGGGAGCCTATTAATGCAGACAGGCTGGTCACGTGACTTCAAACTGGTCACATGGCTGAAAACAGGAGGTGTTGAACCAGGAAGTAATATTGCTGAACCTTTCCAGAGATGTGATTTAAGTTTTATTTTGAAGGTATGATAGAAGGCTTTTTATATAATCCTTACTAGTTTGGAAGAATTGGAGACCACAGTTACCCTTTAAATATATGTAAGTAGCACTTACTCTGAGGTGTGTGTGTTGCTGCATGCCTTCAATCCAGCACGTTTGCTCAGAAGCAGTAACCCCCCTCCTTCTTTTGACCACTCCCACTTCCATCTGACCTGACTTTTTTTCCCGCAAATCATCTGTCAAACTTGCATACAGCAACCCAACTGTCAGAACTGTCACCATTCCTGCTACAGCAAAACTACTCACAGAAGAAAAGTTTATGAGAGCAAGGCACTTGATTGACAGCTGAAATATAAGATGTTTTAATTGGATATCTAAATAAATATGGGACAAAAATATACAGTGATAGATGGGAAGAATTATAGTTTCCAGTAATGGTTCATTTAAAATAACTTTTTTTCAGTTTAGATGCCCTTTAAGGCAATCATTAATATAAAACTTATTGATCACAGAATAGTTATTTTTACAGCAGTGAGTCTAAAACAGTTAGATTACAGTGGTGTATAGGTGTATACCCAAACAATCATGTCAATGATAACAAACAACCTTAATATGTGGCTTCACAGGGCCCTCCTATATGAAACATTACTGCAGCCAAGCCAAATAGCTTTTTTCAATTAGGAAAAAGCCTAAAATAGGTTATTGTTTTAATTAAACCTGCTTTAACCACCACATCTACTGTAACTTCCCCAGGGGCATAACTACCAGGAGAGCAGGGGAAGTAACTGCAGGGGGGCCTGGAAGCCAAGGGGGCCCCATCTTTTTATTTTTCCTATGACAGATATAGCCTCCTCCTACAAAAGTACTGTGGATGAAGCATGAACAAGGGCCCCATCATAGTTTTGCTGGGGGCCCCACTGATTCCACTGAACTTCCCCCTCGGCAGATAACAGTCTGGTCAGAAAAAGGATTCTTTCCCAGTGTGTCTGCCAGTAGTAAATGTGAAGGAGTTATAAAAACGCATTATAAAAACAAGTAAGCAGATTATTCAGATGACTGAAAATAAAAGAGAAGGAGAAAGGCAAAAGGCACATGCGACTGGTAAGGGTCAGGATCGCAAAGGCCTTAAGCCTTGGTTTTAGTTTAGCATAGGGTACTGGAGAGGGAACAAAGGGTTTCCTTACCTGAGCCAGGTAGGAAAAGGGGGCAGGGCTAGTGAGTGGAGGGAAAACAAGGGGAGGAGTTTTAGGCATATAAAAGTTGAAATCAGAACTAACCTTTTCCTTTTTGTTGATGATGTGCAGAGGGACTCACCTGGCAAGGGCGGTGAACAATTGGGGCTAATCAAGTCGGATAATACTAATCGTCTATGGGGGAGGAAGACCGCATTTAGTTTAGAAGGGGACTCTGCAATGTGTTTGTTATATATATATATATTGTTTTTTATTAATAAAGTGACCTCCCATGTTTTGCCACTTAGAGAATGTGTCATGCATGTTTTTTCTGATAAAGTAAGATGTTTACATTTCATAAGAAATATGAGTATTATTGTGGGTTAGAGGAATGTTGATTGTTTAAGGTAGCGGGCCTTGTGGGATCTCTGACACTTAAGATTTCACTGTCATATTTGTTAGTGTTTTAAAACAATAAAAATAACTAGAAAGGGAAAGTTTAAATATAAACTTTGAATTTGGCTTGAAGGGCTGCATTTTGGAAGGGAATATGTGTTGTTTGGGACAAAAAAAACTTTTGTGTGTACCCAGCCCAAAGTGGTGCTAATTTTGATCCAATCAATCAGAAAGCTAACATCTGATTTGTTAGGGCAAAATTAGCACCATTTTCAATGATAAAAACTTTTATTGAATCTCTCTGTATCTTTTTGATGATTGGTCAAAATTTGTTTTTTTGACTTAGTACCCTTTAAGTATGGCTGAAAAAGTAATGGAGGGGTAGGTCAGTAGGAGTATGTAACTGTGCCACATGGGGGTTAAAAAAAGAATCCTTTTTTATTATTAATCAAAATTATTTTTTTTTACTTTAGTTACCCTTTAAGTATGGCTGCCACAGTAATGGATAAGTAAATCAGTAGTGTGTGTACCTGGGTCGGTTGAGGGGGTATGTCTTTTTTGTGTTTACAACCATAAAACTATCTTTTATTGAGGATAAATCTAAATTTGTTTTTTTGACTTTAGTTACCCTTTAATATGGCTGCCACATGTAATGGATAAGTAGATCAGTAGGTGTGTGTACCTGGGTCTGGTTGAGGGGGTATGTCTTTTTTGTGTTTATAACCATAAAACTATCTTTATTGAGGATAAATCTAAATCGTTTTTTTGACTTTAGTTTCCCTTTAAATATGGCTTCCATGGGAATGGAAAGGTAGGTCAGTAGGTGGGTGTACCTGGGTCTGTGTGGGGGGTTGGGGATATCACCATTTGTATTTAGACCATGAAAAAACTGTTTTGAAATATCCACATTTGAGGATTGTTACCATTATAGTCTATGGGAAAAAATGACCGGAAATTCTCCGATAATGCCGGAACGCTTCTGCAGATTCCTTAGCTAGAAGATAGCACACTTCTCCAATATGCCCCGCACGTCTGTACCGAATTTCATGTCTCTAGCTCAAAAACTGTGCGAGGAGATACGGTCCAAAAAAGCGGAAGAATAAAACGGAAGAAGAAAAAGAAGAAAAAATAGAAAGAACAGTAATTTGGCTTTTTCAAGCCAAATTAATAATCAATGGATTTATTATGACTCAAACAGTTTGGGAGATGCAACACTCCTGTGTGGAGTTAAAATCACGCTATCTGATGTAGCACCTTTATTGTGAAGACTATGTGGCTAACGTGGACATTCACCTCACAGCTGCTTCAAGTGATGTTCTATGTATTATAATTTCCCTGCGGGGTAACGTTGATGTATATATGTGATTAGATATTGTGTTTATTGACACTTATATTTGACGATTTTGTAACATTCAGGAGTTTGCAGAGTTTCGTATGGGTTTCAGTCTGATTGGACACCACAGTCACATGATTTGTGACGTGGCGGTCAGCTACCTAATGGCTGGTGTTAAAATTATTGCAATGGTTAATGGCACTTCGTGAAGCGCCAAGAAAAAAAAATAACCTTAATGTTCTGAGTGTACTGTATATAGTGGATAGGGAACCAAGGTGTTATGTTACCATACAAAAGCATGAGGTGTGCATAGGATGGGAGTGTATTGCAGGTTTGAAAGGCTGTATTTGGGGGAGGGGGGCTAGGTTTATAGTTTGGGCTTCCATTGGGATGTAAAGTGTCAGTTTGGCTGCAGCTCTGGACATCAGTCTGGATGGAATGGGGGAACTTCTGGCTTCCATTTCATGGGGTGGCTGGAAGAAGGGCAGTTTAAGATGCACACTGCATTTTGTTCTTTTAGGGAGGGTGAGTACAACATAACTTTGATTTTCGTCACTTATAATGTTACTAACCGTTCCAGCCCATTCAATTTAAGAGGTAGTTTATATAGCATACAATGTGTTGTACTACCTATTAATTCTGAAGCAAATTTGCATAATTTTTCATTTTTTAATACAAATTGTATAAGGTAATGAGCAAGGAGATGAGAAATATAGCAGGCTAGTCCTCAGGATATTTCTTTTTTTCATTATAGGAAGGCTCATAGTGATTCACAGTTTATAAGCTTAGAAACTAAAATTATAAATTCAACTATGTAACAATAATTAGGTAGCTGTCAACATCTTCCCCTTGACAAGTGTGTGTCACTAGGGAGTTCCTTGCATCTAAATAAGTACATGTTCTTAGAAAGCTATTTTGCCTTGGAAAGCTGTGCAAAGAAACTACAGTAATTGCACAGTAGAATGTTAAAGGGGAACTAAACGCTATATATAGAACTTTGTGCAAACATAATGCAGAAATTCAGAACCTTGGCATCAAAGCAATGACAAAGATTACACTGTCAAAAACCAGGGCCATCCCCATTTCAGCTTTACTTTGTGCTTACCTTTACTACAGCATGTCCCATTTCTGTATATTAAAGCATACCATGCAACTGATGCTCCTCACACAATGGTCTTTCTATGCGTAACCTCTTCTGCCACACACCCTCACTGCGAATCAAAGATCCTGCCCCTTCCTAGTCATTAGGTCTGCCACAGGAGGTAATTACCAGCACAGGAGCTGCTGATACTTTACCTTCTCTGTGAGAAACCAACAAAGTAAGTCAATTTTAAAATATGCTGGATTTCCACTTTACCTGTTTCAAAAATTAATACTTTATGTTTAGTTCTCCTTTTATTATAATATAATTGTACTAAACTTAAAAAGATGGCATCAATGTAATCAGTATTCATTAACAGGATACCCATGTTCATATATGTAGCTTGGAAACTGCTGGAGTTCTGTATGATGCACTTGAAAAAGAGTTTTGCCCCATGACGTTAGAAGTGTATGCATACCCCTATTTAGACTGCTGTATATTACATGAATGCAATCCATTACTGTCCGCATTCCCGTGATGCTTTAAAGTCCGTCGCGAGACTTACTGCATCTCGTGATCAAGGTCGTAAGTCGTAACTTTTTTAAAACTATATCAGCCCCGTACGTAACAGTATTAATGGTGTTAAGATTAGTGCAAAATTGTTGCACTAATTGTAACTAAGCCATTACTACATAGGCTACGCCGTGCTATTTCCAAAAAATTATGCAAAAAAGGAACAAAGACTTCTTTTATGGTATATGGTATTTACCATATTTTCATGGAAGCTTTTAGGAAAACTATTAGGGTTATTCAATAAAAGTTCTTATCATTAAAAATGGTGCTAATTTTGCCCCAACCAATCAGATGTTAGCTTTCAAAATGTTATATAATATCTGATTGGTTTGGGCAAAATTAGCACCAATTTTAACGATAAGAACTTTTATTGAATCTCCCTTATATCTTTAAAAATGTATGGTAATGGCCAGCTCGAAATTAGTTCAAAAATGTACAGTAGCTGAAGGTATGTTTATTGCAAATATATATACCTGTGTTTCCTAGGAAAACATATATAAAAATATACAGACCCAATGTTTTGGCTCCAACTGGGGATTTTTGCTGGCCATGTCTCTGTGTGTACTGATGGAAGAGACTATTGTTTTATTTACGACATGTGGAGATTAATATTTAGTGGGCTTTTTATTTCTACTGGGTTTAGGTACATTATCTGGGCAGCATGGTGGCTCAGTGGTTAGCACTGATGCCTTGCAGTGCTGTAGTCCTGAGTTCGATTCCACCCTTCTCCCTGTGCTTGCATGGGTTTCCTCCGGGCACTCCAGTTTCCCCCACAATCATAAAGACATACTGATAGGTTGTATGTGTCAAATAAATGTGCTAAGATTGTAAGCTCTTCGGGGCAGGGCCTGGTGTGAATGTATACATGTAATTGTAAAGTGCTACGGAAGATGTTGGCACTATATAAACCCACAATAATAATAAAAAATAATAATAATAAAATTATCAACCTTCTTTTGTTTTTTGTTTTAGAATTCCTATAAAGAACTGTGTCTGGAATTATGAATGTATGTATGAAACACAATAAATGCGGGAGAGGAATAGATGCCCTCCAACGTTTAAGGCTATAAATATAAAGAACTGTTTATAGGCATAATTGCAAAAACACAGATCAAATATGTAGAAAACATTGCATAATATACACATAATCTGTGCATGTCAATATATGCACACACCCCTCTCCCTACACTAAATACCAAATGCATATAAATAACATACATGATAAAAAAAAAGGTCCTTAAATCCTTAAAGGGCATGTCCATACCATTTACTAAGTTTTGCTGTAGTGTAGTGCTCCCTCCCCCAACCCCAACCGACATATTACTTTTGCAGTAATGTAAATTGTATTTACATTACCTCTCTCCTTCGACGATCTGTCCCGGCCCTCTGCTTGTATGAAACTGCAAGCAGGGGGCCGGACCGGCAACCGCTTCCGTGATTGGTTGAGAGGCAGCTAACCACATACGCGGCTTCCTGCTATCCAGAATGCCAGGGGAAAGAGATAATGTAAGGGGAGGGGGAGAGGGAGGGGGAGAACTGCAGTGCGGATGGCAAAATTCTCCCAGAGGAGAGACATAAGGCAGAGTCCTATATGGACTCTGCCAGGCTCCTGATGGTCATTTTTTGGGACTTTGGAGGGGCATTACAGGAGAACCATTTAGCTGGGATGTAAGGTAAGGATTTTTATACACTACAGAGTGGGGCCAGTAGTGGGTTAAATTCTAGTTTTAGGGGTGAACATGCCCTTTAATGAACAAGACCTCCCTTGTGGGGAATATATAATAACCTCAAATGCTGGGTATCGGCTTGAGGCTAAGGACCTATGCAAAAAAGAGACTTTTATGTCCGAATACCTTCCACCATCAAGATGGATTCAAACAAGGTCTCGGTACAAAGTCTAAAAGTGATAGAATATACAACCGTAATGATCACCAAAGTATAAAGGCTGGTGACGGTCACATCCCTATAAAATAAGAGTAAGGTAAAGTGGCTAGCATGCATATTGCATGCTAGCATGCTGTTCCATGACAGAGCTACAGTACCGAACTCTACAAAAGTACATACTAACTCACAACCACAGCTGCTATCACTCACGTGACCCCAGAGATCGTTTTCCAGGTAGTGGCTAGCATGCATATTGCATGCTAGCAAGCTGTTCCATGACAGAGTTACAGTACTGAACTCTACAAAAGTACATACTCACAATCACAGCTGCTATCACTCACGTGTCCCCAGAGATCGTTTTCCATGTAGGTATGTCCTGAGGAAGCCAAGAAAAATATTCACTGGCAAATTATTCATGATTGTGCGCCTCAAAGGAGATTTCTTGTAAGTAATGCCGGACTTGGATTAAGTACCCAGAGGTGAGGACTTAGCGATTTAGGTCCTCACCCTGGGTATTTTGCAGCAGTGTAGGAAAAGGAGAGTGAGTAGAATTGTCATTTAAGATCAAGGGGTGTAGAAAAACTGGAAACTTCAAATACATTTATGGGTGAATTTTTTTGCTGTAATTTCTAAAATACAGTACATTGTTCCCTTTGGGATTACTTGAACTCATGCATGTGGCCTACCATTTTAAAGAACATATGGGAGATTGAAATATACATAAAAACAGACCATAGTATTTTTTCATATAGACCTTGAACATCAGGATGTTTTCCAGATGCAATAATCTCAGATGCTATGAGAAGTCTTGAAAGTCAATAGGACAAATTGTGTGCACTAGTTTTCACCAACAAACTTTTCTTGGAATAACATTCAATTTGTTAAAGGATAAGTGCACTGTAAAATCAACTTATGTTCGTTTGGATGCAGCAGGTTTAAAAATACTGTTGCCATATTTTTTTTTTTTACCTATGACCCTCCAGAGCCTAGCTTTGTACCTTGAAAGTTGCTGACATCTTGTTACTGGTTTGCTGCCCCTCTGAGATTTGCTCTGCTACAGTATATGGAAGTCCATATACTGTACTTCCAAGCAATACAAACAGAACATATGCCCCAACCAATACAATTAAAAGCTACCCCACCCGTACAATCAGAACCAATCCAAATATACAAGATTAAAAAGGTAACACGCAGGAAACAAGCAGATTAAACTGAAACGGCAAATTTATTTAATGTGCATACACATGTTTCGAGCCTCATGGGCCTTTTCTCAGGTGTATTCCAGATACACGAGAAGCCACATTTAAAACTTAAAACAGGAAATGAAGCAAAACTAATTTAAACCCATTCACATTAACCAGATATGTGCTATTAAAAAAGTGTATTGCTATAACCAATTATATAAAGAAAAACTGCGCACACCAGTCTTACATACAAACGGTGTTTATTCAGACATTAAAATGCAAACTTTTTATATCATATTATTAAGACAAACCATAACTTAGTTACAAAACACTGTGCAAATTGTGGGGCATATTTATAAAGATCTGTTAACAAAACGCTGTTTTTATAAAGCAGGGGGGAACATATGATAGCAAGGAATGAAATATAAGCAATCATATAGTCACATATTCCCCCACACACACACACCAGCGGAGCGCACCTAGCACACACACACCCCCGGTGAATGAGATATAATTGCCAATTTGTTTCACCTCATCCAGCCCTCGTCCCACCATTAACATTTTGCAGACATTAATATTAAACAAAGATGTTTACAATCTAATAAATTAAAAGAATGGTGGATGATGGTATGATAGATTTAAGTTGCTAGACTCATAAGTTGGTGGTGAGCAAAATAAAGATGGCTACTTTCCAAGCCTTGTCTATGCTGCATTAGGCACACTGCTTGAAATGTATTTTTGTCCCACGGGAGGCAGCCACCTAGCAACAGCTATTGGGCTTGGCGGCTGCCTCCCGAATCCGCCGCTGGGAAAAAGTTTTCGCGGGCGCGCGCGCCCGCTCCCAGCCTACCGCGCATGCGCGATCTCGCGAGGTCCGAGATCTCGCAAGAGTTAGATTTTTTCAGCTGCGCCATGGAGGAGGATTCGGTGAGCGTTGCTGCTACTGCCAGCGACCTCCTGTCACCGAATTTTCACCCCTCCCCACGGAAATTACCCCACAGAAGGGTGGTTAGGGACACTTTATCATCCTCCTCAGATGAGGAGCCTGTTTTCAAAAGGAGGAAATTTCAACAGCCCTCAGACACCTCAGTTACCTCTGAGGAAGCCATTAGCCCTGCTAAGGGCCCTATAAGGGGTAGAAAGTGTCCTCTCAAGGTGAAACACGGTGGTATGTTTCACAAATTACACCCCCCCCATAAAGTACTCCCTGACGCTCGTTTGAGCAAGAGTCACAGAGGGAGGGAGGCGTTTGCCTCACATGAAATGGCGTCGTTAGACGCACCTTCCATGTTTGCACCAGAGGAGTCAGTGATACTAAGGCAGAGAGACCTGATATTATCCACCTTCACCGATCTAGGGTTTACCGTAAACAAAGAAAAATCCATTCATGCCCTGTCCAGGCATCGGATGAACCTCTCAACCCTTTGTCTCAAAACAACCCTATTTGCCAAAATAAATCAATTCTTTGGCAGGAGACAGATAGCTGGGAGCGGGCGCGCGCGCCCGCGAAAACTTTTTCCCAGCGGCGGATTCGGGAGGCAGCCGCCAAGCCCAATAACTGTTGCTAGGTGGCTGTCCTATTCCCTAGGACAAAGGGAGTTTGCAGTCCATAGATTCCTGCAAACCCTTGTGGACAGTGGTGATGAGCTTCTAGTCCCAGGAGGCTAAGGAATTTCATTGAGCTCAGTAAAGAAGTTCCACTGTACCCCCTAATGGTTGCACTGATAAGCATTTAAGGTTCGTACACACGTACGATCGCGGCGCACGATGTGTCCAAATGGTCGTTTCCGATCATTGGCCCGTGTACGGGCACTTTATCGAGCGAAATGGTCGTTGCCCAACCGACCGGATCTCCAAACGACCGGCCATTTCGGCCGATAAAGGGCCCATACACCGGCCGATTATCGCCCGAAATGAATGGACAAATCATGCGTAGCGGGTCGGGACCTGCGATCACACGTGTGTACGAGGCTTAAGACTCTCTACTTAAGAAGTAGTCACAAAAAGATTTTTCTACAATATGACATCAGTAATCGCTGTTAGATTCTTTTTTAGGGCAGTATGCTGGCTCAATGGTTTGCAATGGGCTCAAATCCACCAACTTTCTACAGTACATCTGCAAGTGTGAATGCTTGTGGGGGTTTCAATCAAATTTTAAAATCACACTTCAAATGATGTGCTATACAATACAAGTAAAGTGACATTTTTTTGTTGTTTGCTGCCCTCATATGGTGGTAATTGTTTCCAACAGCCACCGCTGTATGTTGGTTCAATCATACTTTTAAAAGAAGAAATAAACTTAGATTGTTTTAATACTCATGTAAAAAGCTTTTCTTCCCAGAATACCTATACATTGTAAGCTAATTGTTGACGGGACACGATAACTAGCTTGGATTTCTGCCGGCGCTCAAGTCTTGGGTGCGAGTATAACTGCGACTTCTTCTTCAATTTCAGTGTCTTGGGGGCATCTTCGGTATCATGTTCACTGATTTTGTGTATGACCTTTAGCTCCTTTGGCACTGATTCATCTGATCCCTTAGCTCTTCCTTTTCTGCCATTTACTAGCTGCCTGTTTTTATCTGACTGTTATCTTTTTAGTGCTCTGTCCCACAGTCCATACCTTTACTTTAAAATCCTGGGGGCAACTGTGTTCCTTCGGGTGCTGATTGTCTGGCAACGAATGGGGGTTTGAGTATATGTGAAGCATGGACTGAAGGAGACCCAAGATTAGGCAGAGCATCACATTATATTAGGCCCAATATTGATACCATGGCAGATTTACAGGAGCACGTAAGACTTTTAACTGAAGCTGTTAACTATTTTGCTCAGAGTGTAGCAGTACATGAGTATCACCCAATTGACAATCCAGTTGTTGAGCCCAAGGTACAATTACCAGGTAAATTTTTTCGGGAATGACAAAAAATTGCAAATTTCATGCAGCCCGGTAAATTATACTTTAAGCTATGTCCTGTATCCTCTGGCACGGAACTACAGAAAGTCAGGGAGATTCTCAAATGGGGGCCTTTGGTCAATCTTCTGATAGTCCTGCCCTCTCTTCTGTTTAAAGCCATGATTATTTTGTTTTTTGATCCAAATATCGAAGGTACGGCTGAAGCTGTGAGGTCTTCTCCAGAACAGAAGGTCAGCTGAAGAATATGCCTCAGAGTTTTGGTGTTGGGACGTAAAAAAGCATTGCTCTGAAAAGTCAATTCTGTCTTGGATTATCAGATTCAATCAAAGAAGTTATGGTGAATTATCTCCATCTACATGGGACATTTGCAAGATTCTGGGAAAAACCAGTGCCTAGGGGGATTAGAGGACGTTCCTTTTTAATATCCTTTTAACCATTTCCATCTTGTGGGGAGGTAATGTCAAGCATAGTACTGCTTTTCTAAATTTCTGCTTTTTCTAAAGATCCCTAGGTATTTCTGTCCTTATTTTTTCTGACTCGTTATGCTGATAGGCCATATGTAATTCCCCATTGCAAACAAGGGAAGTATATCACCCCTAAGTTATCTATAAAACTTGGAGCCCTGAATTTTATAATTCCTAGAATTTTATTCTACTTTTACCATTGTCTCCAATAACTTTAGGTCTACCCTGTCTCTGGACTCAACAATCCTGTTATTTACTGGGAATCTGGGCAAATCATTAGGTGGGGTCCACATGTCTTGTCTTTCTCTTTAAATTGCAAGTATACACCTTAAATCTATACCTGATGCTTACACAGAGTTTTCAGATGTTTTCTTTCTTCAGGCAGCTGATATTCTTTCTCCTCAAAGGTCCTACAATTGGTCTATAGATCTTTTGCCTGGTACTATGCCCTCTCGTGGATGGCTTTACAATTTGATTGGTCCCAAGGACTTGGCCATGAAAGCCTATATTAAAGAGGATTTGGAGAAAGTTTTCATCTGTCCATCTTCCTCTGCTGCTGGGGCTGGATTTTTCTTTGTAGAAGAGAAGATGTCTTAAGTCCGTACATTAATTAGAGAGCAGAAAACAGATATCCTTTACCCCTTATTGTCAACCTTTTTTTTTTTTAACTTCATTTTTATTGAACAGTAGGAAAATAGTATACAGTAATGTCATTGTATATTTAAATTAACAGTTATAAAGTATTCTTGTGCTTAGTTGTTATATAGATTGTATACTACCTAGAAATTGCATAGATTATCAATTAAACCATTTAACTATATACAAGTAAACTTGTCTGTCTTTTCTTGATTCAGTTAACTTGCTGCCAAAATGTTCTTATTCGGGGACATGTCCATATTAGGTGCCAAAAGTCGGCTTGATCTTGATGGCATTTTGGGCAGGTGTGCACTCTCGATGGGGATATTCGGTGGAGTCTTTTGGGGGAGAGATAGGTCTGGTGTAGAATGTTGAATTGGATCAATCGGTTGTTGGCGGCGGGGGATACTTTTGAATGTGAATCGGCGAAATCAGTCCATGCGTCTTCAGGTAAGTCCGGGAGGTATGCTTGCCATTTGGTTTGTAGTGTTCTGATTGCTGCTGTTGATTGTCGTTCAATGAGCTTAGTATAAAGATATGAAATAAGTCCTTGCATACCTTGAGTACGGAGGATACCGATTACAGGGTGTTTTGTCAGCTCGATAGTTGGGTAGGTGGGAAATTGTGCTTTCAGACAGTGTCTCAGCTTTAAGTATTTATAATGGTAGTTGTTTGGTAGTTTGTGTATGGTTTGCAGAGTTGCATACGGAATAACCTCATTATTTCCTATAATGTCTGCAAAAGTGAGGATTTGCTTGTTTCGCCATTCTTTGTTTGTCATGGCCATCAATTGTGTGAATGTTTTGTTGCGCCACAGCGGGGTTTCGGGGGGGAGTCCGTTGTATGCCACAATTAAGTTGACAGCTCTCCAAGCTTTGGAGGCCACAGTGTGTATTACTGTACCTCGCCCCACAAGGTGTTTCAATCAGTTCTGAAGATAGGCCATTGGTGGGCCAGTTAGGTATTGGTGTAACATTTTTTCGGAGCCTGTTAAGGGGATTTTGGGGTCCACCCATGGTTGTAGATATTTGAGTTGACTGGTAACATAGTAAAGATACAGATTGGGCAGTGCGAGGCCCATAAGAAAGTGGTTATCAAACTGTTTAGCTTTCAGAAGAAGTATTGTGGGATCCAAGTTAAGGTATGTTGAAGGGTATATAGCAATTTAGGCAATAGACTGATTTTGATAAGGTTGATTCTTCCAAGTAGGTTGAGTGGTAGCTGTTTCCATGCTGTAATCTTAGTTTGGGTATGTTCCAACAGGGGGTGAATGTTTAGTTTATAAAAAAGAGCTGGCGAGTAGGTAATATTGATTCCCAGGTATTTGAAGTAGTTTGCTTGGTCTGTAGGAATTTAGATCCGATGGTTATTTCCCAGTTTTGAGAAGCAGTATTATGGTTGCCTCGTAGAATGACGGTGGTAAGCATGACCGTTATATGCAGTTTGAAGAGTGGCAAGTAATTGGGGGGCTAGTTCCATTTCGTATTTTTTGTATACCTCAATCGGCAGTCCGTCTGGTCCAGGTGCTTTGTTATTATGTATGCATTTCGGTTATTGTTATATCGGCTTCTAGTGAGTTAAATTGTGCTGGGGATAGGGTGGGAAAATCAACATCTGCAAGGTAATTAAATATATCTGCCAGACTTGAGTCGGATCGTGACTTAAATCAGAGTAGTATATAGTGAAGGCTTGTAGTATATCTGGTGTTGATATTACTTGACCTCGGTTGGGGTCTTGAATTTGGAGTATACATCTGTTGGTGGTCTGGGCCTGTGCTAATAAGTTAAAAGTTTGGTTGCCTGTTTCAAAGAGGTTGAATTTGAAAAAGATTTTGCGTTTTGCCTTTTCTTCGGCAAACAGTTGGGATCGTCTTCCGTCGAGCAAGCAGGCAATTCATGTATATGTCTCATTTGTAGGATCCACTGTATATTGTTGTTCCATTATGAGTAGTTGCGTGTTTAGTATGTCTTCTTCTTGCCTTGTAGATGTTTTGGTATTGGTGATGGTAGAGTGAAAGCAGCCTCTCATATATGCTTTAAGGCTGTCCCAGTAGGTTGTAGTAGGTGGATCAGAGTAATTTAGTTTAAAATATTCAGTAAATTTCCTTGAGATTGTGTCGGGCTCTGGAAAAGTCGTCAGCCAGAAAGGATTTAACTTCCAGGATTTGTGTAGAGTGTGTAGCTGTCTTGGGCAAGTTGCATTATTATAGGGGAATGGTCCGAAATCCCTCTCGGCAAGTGAGTTATGGAGCTGATGTGGGTGGCAACAAGAACGTTCACAAATATATAGTCGATCCTGGTGTATGGTGCGTGGCTGAGTGACAGGTAAATTCACGTTTGTATGGGTTGCGCTCTCGCCAGATGTCGATCCAACCTATTTCAGCCATAAGATTTTGTAGGGGGGTGGGGGGGCCCTTGTGTTGTTGTGGAGAGGGCTGCAGATGTAGTCTATCCAGTAGTAAGTCCATTAGTAGATTGAAGTTGCCAGATGTAGTCTATCCAGTAGTAAGTCCATTAGTAGATTGAAGTTGCCCATACAGATTATTCGGGAATATGGGTAGGCAGAGGCAAAATCAATCCGTTTTTTTAGCGTAGCTAGTCCTGCAGAGGGGGGATTATATAAAGCAAGTATTACATATTGAGTTTGTCTCCCTCTTGAGGTTTTGCTCTCAGGGCTCTGTGAGCTCTGTCCATGGTAAGATCCAATTGTGAATTTTCTCCCAGGATGTTAAGGAATAGTCTGGGTAGGTATGCTTCTATGTCCGTAACGCTTTCAGGTATACCACGGAGCCTTATGTTGCTTCTTCGTGCCCTGTTTTCAGAGTCTTCCTGTTGGTCCCTGAGGAGGTAGATATCATGTCTGATCTCCTTCAGTTCTGCCTCTGTTTGTTTGCAGTATGCTGCCAGGTCATCTGTTGTAGATTCCAGTGTTGTCACCCTCTCTCCTAAAGCTGCTATCTCTTGCTTCACTTCCTGTATGATTCTGGATTGTGAGGCCTGGATGGATTTCTCTATTTGTAGATAAAGTTTCTCCAGGTCCAGTCTGGTGCAAGGAGCGGTCTCCGGCTGTGATCCCCGCGTGGCTCCAGCGCCATCTTGTGAGTTGCGCGGGGTTTCTGGAGCGGACCAAAAGTCTGTTAGTTCCGCTTTGTTTCCCTGGTTTTTCACCTGTTTGGGCGGCATGGCGGGTGAGTCCGATGTTTCAGGGGAAGTTTGCTGTTCCCCAAGACTGGCGAGCTTTGTTGTAGGCTTAATTTAATGGACCGCTGGGAAGGAGCTCTCCCCCGGTGCGTCCTTTCACATGGACAGTCAGACTCCGCCCCCTATAAGTGTTTTTTTAATATGATATCTAACTGTGTTTTTGATCAGCAATGAGACACCTCGTGAGTACGAGTTGTGACAGCTGTGTGCTGCCCATCCTATCCAACCCTTTTGCATACATCCGGTGGTATCCTTCGTCAGGTGAGTCTCTTGTAGACAGACAACATCTGGTGCTTGTTGTTGTAGTAGTGTGAACATTGCCATTCTTTTTAGTTTACCTTTGAGCCCTCTCACATTCCAAGTTAAAAACTTTGTCATGTGTGTTTTATATAGCGCGGTTCAGCTGGGGCTTTCCCAGTGCGGCGGCACCCATGATAGAGACAAGGGTAGAGGGTGAGGGAAGGTAGAGATCAGGAAAACTTGGCATCGGTGTACAGTAAACTTTGCATTCCTTTTTTTTATAAATAAGAAGAGCAGACATTTGAAAAAAACATAAAACATTTGAGTGCTTGTTTTTTGGTTCTGTGTTGGTATATTGTAATGTGCGAGTACAAGGGGCCGTACTGTTACGTTGATATTAAAGTACATTGGGACTGTGGGTCCCGGGCTCACTAGTTGGTAGAGTGTTGTTACCAAATGTAGGTTGTGATGGGCGATGACATAAAGGGCACTTTATGTTTGTGTATTGGTGTTGGTTGATTGTGTGTTTGAGAAGGGGTGGGGGGTGGGCGGGAGCAGATAGTTAAATAAATATGAATGTAAGACAGAATATGTAGTATATATACCATTGTGTTGCTATGCACTGAGATTAGTAGTTGTGGTGGTCATGTATATGTTTGAGGTGTAGTCGTGCTATAGTTTGTATACGGTTGCGGTTTCTGGTTTGTGGTTTAGTTTATATGCTCTGTGGGTGTACATTATTCTGGGTTCACTGTCCCTGCTGGATCAGACTGTCACAAATCCAGAGACGCCCAACCACCTATCCGTTACCGGAAAACACACTCCAAGCAACCGACAGGCGGACGGAACAGATCAGACCCGGTGGGTTTGGTGAACAAACGATATACTACACAATTAATATTACTAAATATCAATATACTCGCCGCCACCACATTCCGATTAAACAGGAATGACCTGTTACCTATATCTATGGGGATATCCGCACCCCTACTTCTAACAACCTGTAAGAAAATTGGTTATTCACCCCTAATATTCTATACACAGTTATACAGTATCTCTATATACCTACACAATACTTCTCTATAGTAGACACAGGTTTGTTTTGGGATATACTCAGAATAGGACAATAGCCTCTAAATGATTTTATATCATTTATTAAAAGTTGTTAAAAATAGTGCATAAAAATATAAAGAAAAATTAAAATAAATCACTGAACATAAAGCGGTAACACAAGTGAGGGTAGAAATGGATAAAAGAAGGAATACTTAAGGATAAATGGCATCTGAATAGTCCATGAGAAGAGTCCACAACTTGTTAATCCAGTTTATGGGAAAATTATAGTCCAAATGATATTTCCTGCGGTAAGCCAATACGGTCCGTCCAGTTGGCTAGATGTTATTGTAGATGTTATGATGAACTCCTTGTGATGAGACCCAATTCCACTCTTATTCTTTCCCAGAAAATGGGAGTGGTCTGGTCTCTAGAGGGGCGGACTTGGTTCTGCCCCTGAAGGTTGGTTCCTATTTTTGGAGGGAATTTTAAATATCCAATTCCCCTCCAGTCCATAATCTGTGAACCATTCATATCACATTCAAAATAATATCATGATGGTCCATAACTAATTTTCCCCAACAGAATAAGACCAAATATGACAGATCTAATCGATTGTAGGCCTAAGAAGGATAATATCCCAAGTTTGGCTCGGGCTATGATATTGTGTCAGGTATCTATAAATGTAGAATTAATTACTGGATAAACTGGGGGTATTTATGAAAACCTAAAATAATTCTACATCCTTAATTATTATGGAATATGAATTACCTTTGATCTGCCAGTTGGATTCTGTTCAAATCTCAACTAGCAGATTCCCTGCTGTTCTGGTGTCTCTTAGTCTGGTACAGTGTTTGTATATTCACACCTTGCCCCTTTGAAGTCAGACCTCTTGCTAGGTCAGCTAACACCAAATGGCCATGCTATTCTACCTATATCTACAAGTTAACATGAATTAACTCTGCGATTACCCGGGAACAGGGGACAATGTGGAAGCTGCCATGCTGCTTCATCATGCCAATATGGTGAAATAAAAGAAAATTGGGGGTGCAATTTCAGATATTGTCTATGGCGTTTTACATTGTACACCTGGTCGTCACACAGACCATTTAGGCTCACAGTATGTCAGTGGCGAGTGTCAGGGGCGCTAACCCCATTCACTCCCCAGTATCATCATCTCCTAACGGGATTTAGCGAGTGTGTCGTGGTGTGTTGGAGAGAATGCTGTTGATGGGTTATGTAGTGTTGCAGTCACTGGGATATAGATGTGTGTTATATGGGGTATTGTAGAATTCAGATAATTGTCTCAGCTGTCTGCATTAATTGGGTCATAGTGGCCAGCACAGCACTCTTATTCAGTAGTTATATATCAAGCAGTTTTCCACCCATTGGTAGACCTATTACCTGGTGAAGTAGTGCCACCCAGGCTCATTAAAACGGTAGATTGGTTGGTCGTATAAACATACAGTGTGCATATAACTTGGCATAGCTTGCTCCAGTCTGGGAGTGGGAAAAGTGTAAAGAGGGTATAGGGAGTCAAGCCCCAAGGAGGGGTAGCTAAGTTTAGCTGGGTACAGCATCGAATACTTGAGGCCCTTGAGTTGGAGCTGTTTCTTCACCTCTATAAATGACGCTTGGCACTGTAAATCCACGGAAAAGTCTGCAAATATGTGAATGGATGTATTTTTAAATTTGAGTACGACAGGCGTAGTATGGAGTCCCGATCCTTGGAGTTTAATAAGCGGGCAATAAGAGGTCGCGGTCTGGAGCCTGGTGGTGGCGCGGTTGCCGGTACTCTGTGGGCCCTCTCAACGGCAAAGGTGGGTGCATTCTCTAGGTCTGGGAATTGAGAGCGAAGCCATCCCTCTATGAAGATCTCAGGTGTGCCGTCTTCTGCGCCCTCTGGTATGCCCTGGATTGCAGGGTTTTCACATTTTGCTGTAGTTGCTGTATTGTGGCTTGTAGTGGGTTCAGGGTATCCTCTACCTGGGAGATTCTGCCCTCGACCTCTCCGACTTGGTGCCGGATTTTGATCATGTCCTGGCGGAGAAGGCCGTGTCTATTTTGACCTCTTCTATAGCGATTGCCAGCAAGGTTCTGCTCTCCTGGATCGCTGTGAGGAGCTGGATATGCATTTGTGCTGGGGTAAGTTCATTGGGTGCATCGGCAGGTTCCAGGGTAGGTGGTGTGTCATCCATGTGGATGAGTTCCGAGCTGGCGGGTCCAGAGCAGCAGCGCCATCTTGGGAAGCATGGCGCACAAATTTAGAGAGTCTGTCTGCCGCTTCTTTGAGTTCAGTTGCCGTTGCTTCGCCCTTTTCTTTTGGTTTTGTCATCCTACAATGCTGGTGTACAGTTTTGATGGGCTATATGGTAACAGTTAATAAACAACAGGTTTGTGTGAGGCCCGGGAGCTCCTCTCACACGCGTCCGCTTAGGAAGCCAGCTTAGCTCCGCCCCCCATTGTCAACCTTTTTAGTCAGGTAGTAGGTGCAAAAGTTTTCACAAAGTTAGATTTTAGTAGGTCTTATAATCTAATTAGGATTAGACATGGAGATGAATGAAAAATTGCATTTATTGCCAAATTTCTGATAAAGGTCTTGCCATGTATCCCAGTAAACTTTCTGCCATCTTTAACTGGACTCCAACAACCAGTTTTTTGGGGGATTGCCAATTTCTACAGATTGGTCTTTTTCTTGCCTAGTGGTACCTCTTACTGATTTAACCCTTAAAGTAGCAAATCCTTCCTTATGGTCAGTCCAAACCTAAGAAGCTTTTAAGAGTTTAAAAGAAATGTTTAAAAGAAAATTGGGGGTGCAATTTCAGATATTGTCTATGGCGTTTTACATTGTACACCTGGTCGTCACACAGACCATTTAGGCTCACAGTATGTCAGTGGCGAGTGTCAGGGGCGCTAACCCCATTCACTCCCCAGTATCATCATCTCCTAACGGGATTTAGCGAGTGTGTCGTGGTGTGTTGGAGAGAATGCTGTTGATGGGTTATGTAGTGTTGCAGTCACTGGGATATAGATGTGTGTTATATGGGGCATTGTAGAATTCAGATAATTGTCTCAGCTGTCTGCATTAATTGGGTCATAGTGGCCAGCACAGCGCTCTTATTCAGTAGTTATATATCAAGCAGTTTTCCACCCATTGGTAGACCTATTACCTGGTGAAGTAGTGCCACCCAGGCTCATTAAAACGGTAGATTGGTTGGTTGTATAAACATACAGTGTGCATATAACTTGGCATAGCTTGCTCCAGTCTGGGAGTGGGAAAAGTGTAAAGAGGGTATAGGGAGTCAAGCCCCAAGGAGGGGTAGCTAAGTTTAGCTGGGTACAGCATCGAATACTTGAGGCCCTTGAGTTGGAGCTGTTTCTTTACCTCTATAAATGACGCTTGGCACTGTAAATCCACGGAAAAGTCTGCAAATATGTGAATGGATGTATTTTTAAATTTGAGTACGACAGGCGTAGTATGGAGTCCCGATCCTTGGAGTTTAATAAGCGGGCAATAAGAGGTCGCGGTCTGGAGCCTGGTGGTGGCGCGGTTGCCGGTACTCTGTGGGCCCTCTCAACGGCAAAGGTGGGTGCATTCTCTAGGTCTGGGAATTGAGAGCGAAGCCATCCCTCTATGAAGATCTCAGGTGTGCCGTCTTCTGCGCCCTCTGGTATGCCCTGGATTGCAGGGTTTTCACATTTTGCTGTAGTTGCTGTATTGTGGCTTGTAGTGGGTTCAGGGTATCCTCTACCTGGGAGATTCTGCCCTCGACCTCTCCGACTTGGTGCCGGATTTTGATCATGTCCTGGCGGAGAAGGCCGTGTCTATTTTGACCTCTTCTATAGCGATTGCCAGCAAGGTTCTGCTCTCCTGGATCGCTGTGAGGAGCTGGATATGCATTTGTGCTGGGGTAAGTTCATTGGGTGCATCGGCAGGTTCCAGGGTAGGTGGTGTGTCATCCATGTGGATGAGTTCCGAGCTGGCGGGTCCAGAGCAGCAGCGCCATCTTGGGAAGCATGGCGCACAAATTTAGAGAGTCTGTCTGCCGCTTCTTTGAGTTCAGTTGCCGTTGCTTCGCCCTTTTCTTTTGGTTTTGTCATCCTACAATGCTGGTGTACAGTTTTGATGGGCTATATGGTAACAGTTAATAAACAACAGGTTTGTGTGAGGCCCGGGAGCTCCTCTCACACGCGTCCGCTTAGGAAGCCAGCTTAGCTCCGCCCCCCATTGTCAACCTTTTTAGTCAGGTAGTAGGTGCAAAAGTTTTCACAAAGTTAGATTTTAGTAGGTCTTATAATCTAATTAGGATTAGACATGGAGATGAATGAAAAATTGCATTTATCGCCAAATTTCTGATAAAGGTCTTGCCATGTATCCCAGTAAACTTTCTGCCATCTTTAACTGGACTCCAACAACCAGTTTTTTGGGGGATTGCCAATTTCTACAGATTGGTCTTTTTCTTGCCTAGTGGTACCTCTTACTGATTTAACCCTTAAAGTAGCAAATCCTTCCTTATGGTCAGTCCAAACCTAAGAAGCTTTTAAGAGTTTAAAAGAAATGTTTGTTCAGCACCAGTTTTGTCTCATCCAAAGTAGGTGTCGAAAAGTTTTGTCCCAATATTTTGGTTCTCCTTAACAATTACATCTGTCTTTTCTCAAAACTTTTCAGTTGCTGAACACAATTATGACATTGGTAATAGGGAGCTCTTAGCCATCAAACTAGGCTTCAAGGAATGGAGGTTTTAGCTACAGGGAGCAGAATAAACAATCACAGTATTTACTGATCATAAAAAATTGAAATACTTAAAAAAATCTAAACGTTTAAATTCTAAACAAGTCTGATGGGCCCTATTTTTTTTTTCTGAATTTAACCTTCAAATTACTTATAGACCAGGGTCAAAAAGTGTAAAGGCTGATGCCCTCTCGTAGTCTCCCAGGTTCTATGTCCTTACCTGAAAAATCTCTCAGTCTATTGTTTCATCCCATTGTATAGTTGGTGCACTGACCACTAATCATAGGTTTTCTGATCTTTCAGCCTTCCTTGAGCCTATCAATCCTTATCTCCATGAGGGAAGTCTATTTGTTCCCTTGAATTTGTGTTTACAAGTTAAGCTAGGCACACACAGTATCGGCATGGTGTCTTTCCCGAACGTTCGAGACGGTCGAGCGGTCATTCGGGAAAGACCATAAGTTTCCGTCAGCCTCGGTGGACTCCCTATAGAGGGAGTCAGCCGAAGACAAGGGAAACATACAGTCCTGAACGTCTTCCCCATGAAAGGATAATGCTCAGGACTGTATGTATCTTGATATTTAAAAAACGACAGACAGGATCTTGATCTGAGACCAAGAAACTGTTAAAAGATTTTAAAAAGGAATTTGGAACATAGGCCTTAAGGTGGCCATACATATACCCGATATTACTTACGATGCTGCATGTCGGTCGCATAGAAGAACGTGTGTTGTAAGATATACAATATTTTGGGCAGGAGGAAGATTTTAACAAGAGATATTTTTCCCCAAAGATTCAAGGGGAGTTTTCCAAATTGTTGTTTTAATTCTAACAAAGTCAATTAGAGGGGAAATATTGAATGAGTAAAATCGCTGAGGGCATTTAGTTAATATAATGACCAGGTATTTGAATTCTGATTCTAACAAAGTCAATTAGAGGGGAAATGTTGAATGAGTAAAATCGCTGAGGGCATTTAGTTAATATAATGACCAGGTATTTGAATTCTGATACTATCTGTACTGGGATTTGCATGCTAGTGGTGAGGGTTACCTGTTGGTCAAGTGGGAACATCTTATTTTAATTTGAATCTGTGTGGGCTGGCCATGAGGGCATCTCATATGTACCAATCTCTGTTAGCTGGGCATTAGGGCATCTTATATGTACAAATCTGTGTGTGTTGTATCTGGACACTTACAGTCACTGAGCACACCACTCCTCCTAGGGTTGTCCTGTTGCTGACTTACTGCTATTCAGTCCATCTAATATATCATCCAAAGAAATGTGCAAACAGATTTACCAAACTTTTGTAAATTTGTAAAAAAACTTTTATTCACCCATTTGTGAAAACGAACCTCTAGGGCAACGTTTCAGGTGGACCTCCACCCTTTATCCATCCTGCTTCATTTGCATAACTTGCTGGATGACTAGGTTGAACACGGGAGCTCTATAGCTATCACCCCCTGGTGTGCTTTTGTGAATAGTGGGCTGTATGGAGTGGCTGCTGCTTTCACTAGGCATATGGCATCTATTTCCCAGAATGCTTTGTTGTCCAAGTCTTAAGTTAACTTTTCACCACCCTCCTGCACAATGCTTTTTTAGGTTCTCTGTTGACAGAGAACAACATATGGGCTCTGCAGGAATGGGTACATTCCTGTAACTTAACTGGGAGTTAATCCCTAGTCCCTTAAGCAAACCCTCCTCTGATTTTACAATATGGTTTCCGCTTAACAATACCTGTATTGGGACTTCTGGTGAGGGTGAGAGTTGCAGGTTGACTTTAAAGTCAGAATCCAACTCTGGTGGGTGAGCTAGCATCTCTAAGAGCAAGTATGGTTCCCCTTGCATACTGGGTTCTATCCCAGCATATTAGTAACAGTTTCACCCTTTAAATTTTCAACATATTGTACAGTTTATCACCTTCACAATCTACATTGAAGGCAGCCCCCTCTGATAGTGGCTCAGATGCCACTTCAGAGTCTTCTGAGTGACTCCAGACTGGGGTTGCTGTGTAGTGCGTCAATGCATGCGGCACTACCATTTTCAGTCAGCTGCCCTGTGACACAAGAGGTCAACTGCTGATGGTTAACATCTCTGAGGTCAGAGCTGCAAGGGAGGTCTTGGACACACTCTGACGACACTGAACCCAGGATCCTAGCAGCACTACAAGTACAGGTACAACATTACAATCACTGGTACTCTCAACATGAATGCATTACTATCCACAGTTACAGGCTTAATGTTAGACACACAATAATTATTTAGTTGTACATTTAAACCATGTACCTCTTACCTCAGGGCATCACAAGCTGCAAATAATAAATGAATCCAATTTTATATACTACAAGTATATATAACACCGAATAGATTGGCCCATATGTTCTCACAATACTCAGCAGAGTGCCCTAGATGTTGTGAGCCCAATGCTGGTTTCTGGCACTTATGGTCATGCCCCTCAGTTGCTAGATTTTGGGGCAAAATAGTCAAAATCCTATATGAAGTCTTAAACACAGAGGAACCTAAACTATGCATATTGGGTATACCTGAGGTGGACTCAAAATGTTCTTACGAGAAACCCTGTTTTACACTAGGAAAACTATTGTTATGAACTGGGTGGCTCCTCAGTCTCCTAAAATCAAAATATGGAAAGAAATAATCAACAAAGCTACCCTGTATATTAGATTAATATATGCTGGAAGAGGTTGTCCTGATAAATTTGTGAAAATATGGAACCTATGGTATAACTATATGGGTATGAATATATCGGCAGAACCTAATCATTAAAAATGGAGAAGTCTGAATAAGGCATGCTGGACTTTTTATATGGTCCAACAATGTATCTTGATTATGCTATGATTTGAACACCATCAAACCACTTCTGATGCTATAACAATTGGTATCTCCTAAACCCACCCCCACACATCCAACCCCCTCCTTTTTCTCCCCTTCTTTCAACTAAAATGTTTTAATAGTAAAATTAAGAGTACCCATATTGTTATTCAGTGATAATTAACTATGCAATGACACAGAAATGTAAAACAAATGTGTCAAATAATTCACAGTAATACTGAATATTTGTTAACAGATCTTTATTATTGTTATAACTTGCAAAACATATGTATGGTACAAATTTGAAATAAAGAAACGAGTTTAAAAAAAAACAAAAAAACATGTACCTCTCAACTAGGTCCTTTCAAACCCCCTGCTGTTCTAACTCATGGTTGCACAGTAGCTTTGTGTGGGTTGAACTTTCCCCTTGGGACTGCAGAATGCTTTCAGCGGGTTGATAATGGGCCACTAATGTGCCTAGATCTGTCCCCAACAACACTGGGACAGGGATAACTTCCATGATACCTACTACTTTCTCTTGAACTCGTACCAACCAGATGATTTCCATTTGGGTCTGGGCGATGTTGGAAATGGTTGCTCCCCACTCCAGTGAGGGTAAGATATTCCTCTGGGAATGTTTTTTTTTGGGAACAAGTTTGGAGCTGGTGATTTTGAGAGCTGTGGTGGATTTACTTTCTATGGACTGTTGTCTATCCTGCTGCAGGCTAGTTGCTGCTGGTCAGCTCTGGACAGAAGAACTTGATGCGTCACAGGTGCTGGAGAAGTAAATGGTTTACCTCCTTTCCATCCCTGGGACGACGTTCTGCGCGTACGATGTTCTGCTATAACAGGCAAGGAAACAGTGACTGAGAAAAGGCTTAATAGAGCAGAGGAACCAATGGGGAATGGAGAACAGGAGTCAGATGCAGGGATTGGATAGTTTGAAGTTAATTGGATCTCCTCCATCCAATCTGAGACCTGTAGAAGTGGAGGAGATAAGCAGAGGTGCCTGCGCAACGGCCGAGAGGCACCAGAAGAGGGCCGAGTGGGTGCGCAAGCTTGTGCACACACACCGGAAGCACACCAATGACGTCAGACACACCAGAGTTTTCCGAAGATAAAGCTGATGAACGGTTCTGTCGCGAGAGCACTAGGCAGGTAAGCACTTGCCCCTGACATTACCCCACCCCCCTTCACAAAGGGCCACTGGACCCTTCAGAGTAGGCTTCCCTGGGTGATACTTATGAAATTGATCAATAAGTTACTGGGCACCAACCTGATGAAGCATCTTTCTTCAGGACCGTAACCTCTCCAGTCAATTAGATATTGGAGGGAGTTTTGGAACCAACGTGAGTCCAAGATCTTGTCAAAGTTAGCTGTCTGTATCGAAAGCAGAGTGTATGGGGGGGTGCCTAAGAGATAAAGGGCAAGTCCACCCTAGACATTAAATTGCTTTTTTCCTATGCCGCAGCCCCCAACTCTAGAAACGCTTATTCTTTTGCATTAGATGCTTCTAAACCTACTTTAACCACTGAATCCCTCGCCATGGCTCCACCAACCTCCAGTCTTTATCCATGTAGCAGCCGTGAGTCATGGCCATGATGGGGAATCCCGTCACAGACGATGGCCGACAGCCTTTACTAAACAAGCTGGTTACGAGTGAACTTTGCTGTTGTTTTCCCTCGTAACCTGCTCACAGGTTGTAACAAAGCATTTTAATTTTTGATGTGGACTTGCCCTTTATCTCTTAGACACCCATACCTTCCTCTTCTCTCTGCTTCTTTCATAAGGTGGGTACACACAGTAACAATCTTGTCATCAAAAATGACAGACAGAATTTTACAGATTCTGTCATCTATGAGTACACACATTCATGAGCGCGCTCCCTATATAAAGTATAGGGAGATCACTTGTGACTGCCATACTCAGAAGTAAAGAATGCAACCCAATACCTGTATTGTTTATTCAAAGTTGTTTGTTCATGTTTTGAACTGCAAAGTAGCTTTGGAGTATTCATTATAAAAAAAACATTCTAAAAAATTTGAGAAAAGTAGTTTTTAACTACTTAAAGTTCCAGGAGGAGAAGGAAACCAGAAGCCACAAAGGGGTAGGTTATAATAAATAATGCACCCCCAACTGTAAATTAAAGGCATATTACAAGTCACCTTGGAGTTGGCCTGCGGTCTCGCGCTTTATATGGTCACAGAACTCCTCGGTGACTAATAATATCTTTATAATTTACAGTTGGGGGTGCATTATCCACTATACTATATTGTAAATGTACATAATAATACAATCTGCCTGGTTGTTTTGGACTTACTACAGCGGTAACCAGTCAATATAGAAAGTATATAGAAAAAGACCCATTTGTGTATTGATGTTTGATTATTTACAGTCTGCTAATTATGGTTTTGTCACAATTTTCTAAACCTCTTATAATCTGAACCTTATAAGAAATCTCAGCCAACCACAGCATGTAAGCACGCTCAGCGCAGAGCTCGCGACAACATCAATTCTGATCAAACATTGGTCGACGGGGCGGCGGGATCTACTGACGGAATTTCCGGTGTGTACGTTCCACGCACTGTACTCTGGGAAGAGGTGTTGTTGTCGCATAAGGGAAATTCTTGGTCGCCATTTTGTGTGGAAATTGAAAGAAGAGCTGGAAAGAGTGTGGTGCCTAAAAGTATATGCGACTGGATGGGACGGTAACGAGTGTGGGAATAGGAAGGGTTAACGTTCTTCTGGAAGGTTGAGTAGCACGGAATCTGTCAGAAGGATTTTCAATCTGAAACCTTCATTTCCCCCCCTCCCTTACTTGGGTCGGGTGTCTACCCCCTTACGGGATTCGCTTCGCCACGGCTGGAGAGCGGGGCGCCCGGCGGGGCGGGGGGGACGCACTGACATCTGATAACAGTCCTCACAGTAGAAGAGCTCACAGAAGGAAGCGGAGAAGGAGACTGCGGGACCGGAGCATGGAGACAGAGAGAGTGGAACAGAGCAAAGGTACAGTACTGTTCGACACCCCAGACAGAAATCGTAACGATCCATAAAGGTGATGGATCTTTTAAAATTATACATTAGTAACTAATGCGCCTTGCATCGTGCTCCAAATGTCTGGCTTGATGTAAAGAGTAGAGGTGGCAAACCTAGATAAATCCCATCTATTCTTTGCTGATCCATTGAACATGCCCATTGCATTGGTGTGTAATACTGCGATTCATTTATTGTTTATTTCTGACTGAGCCAATGATGCAAGCTTGGTTGTTTTGTGATCATGTCCGCAGTCCAGAATAGACTACATGTGTGTGCTATTCGTTTTATTATGTAATTGTTAAATGTGCATATATAGTTTACATGGTCTATATACCAGTGGCGTAACTAGGAATCACTGGGCCCCTAGCAAAACTTATGATGGGGTCCCTATCCCTGCTTCAGTGTTTTTTTGGGAGGAGGCTATATCAGTCACAGAAAAAAATAAGAAGATGCTCCAATTTGTACCGTGTACTTTAACCTGTGGGTACTCACATAGAGTAGAGGGGAGACCTGGGTGTATAAACCCCAGGTCTAGTGCTTAATCTTCATTGCCGACAATGTTCAAATCCCTTTATACTCAGCATATGTAAATATGGCACTGATGCTTATGCGGCTAGATAACAATACTATATACTGTAAGGTTCTGCTCAAATCGTGACTCACCCGCCTTCTATGGTGGTCCGGTGGTATGCTTGGTCCAATCCAAAGATACAGCTCCTCTCACAGCTCGAGGGGATAAGGGTCCGCACTCCTTGATCTGTAGAACAACAATGTCGATCACCCGGCTTACATTTAAAACAAAACTTTTATTGTGACTCACATAAAAATTGCAAACAAAAGCCTGACACGTTTCAAGCGTCCTCACACGCTCTTATAGAATACTTATAATGCTATAAATTAAGTCACTTCTCCTCTATAAAAGAACTTGTACACATTGAGATTTATAGAGACTCGATGTCCTAAACTTATATAAGTGTTACTCATTAATTAGATTATTTGTATCTAAGCTGGATATTGGCGCTCTCCTGAAAATCTTTTAGCAGGAACATTTTACCTCTACTTTAGGAGACTCTAGGGCATTGGGACAGTAACCAATGGTTACACTCCATATTTTAGTTACCATGAGCTGTTTAAAGGCGCCGATCAAATAAATTTCAGCATATCTGTCAAATTTCACCATCTATATTCTCGAGTGAGTTTCCTACCCTACCTAGGCCATATAACAAATAATATCATAAATTAGATTAAGGCCTTCTGTTGTTCTCGTCTTCAAATTGAAGATCCACATGAGGTCTATAACAGACCATACACTGCATCGGTATTTCAATAGCTGGTGTTTTTCAGTTTTTCGATTGTCTGCTTGAGAATATCGATCAGTTTATTGGAAAGACGAAGATATTGCTAGGCACAAGATTGGCGGTGTATTGTGGAAAATTTTGCTATCAAAGGAAAACCAAAACTAGTGGTTTGTGGCCTTTATAGGAGTAAGAATGCAATGTCATTTGTTTTTATTAGCGTTGTGTAATATTTTTATAGTTTTGTTTCCCGGGGCATTAATGCATGTATGTTAACATTTGTATCACTATTGGCTTTGTTATTGCCAGTGTAACAAGTACTGTATGATTCTAGTAATGACAATGTTTGTGAAGAGTCCTCGCTACTGATTTTTTTCTTGTGGTTTTACTCGCCTCTCATATTTGGCATTCTGCACTGCACAAGATTGCAAGATTCAGTTCCATTTATTCTTCCTTCTGATCTTGAGTTCTTCACCTCATTAAATTTCTTATTTAACTATTCCACCTTCTCCTTTGTATTGAGCAACTACTTTAAAGCATCTGTACAATTAGATTTGCTAATTTGGCTAAATATATGCACAGAACTGAAATGTTACATAGGCAGTAATGCAAGAAAATAAAAATGTACAAAAATATGAGTGATTTTTGTTCCAATAAAATAAACCTTTTGGGGTTTTTATTTTCAGATGGTGAAGTGAATGTTTTGGATGATATTTTGACTGAAGCTCCTGACCAAGATGATGAATTATACAATCCTGAAAGTGAGCAGGATGTAAATGAGAAAAAAGGTAATTTTGTTTTCTCTGCATGAACATTATTTGTAATGGGGTAAAGCCTTTGGTTGAGCACTGGTGCATGTACTGTACCAGTGTCATGTTTGTATTGAGGATATGTTCTTTTGCCTACCAGACAATCCAAGAGGCAACCCCCCCTCTTTTTGAAACTTTAAAGGGTATGTCTATTCACCAAAATCAAAAATTTTTTTTTTTCATTATAAGGTAGTACCCATCCCCAGAAGCCTTTTCCTGCCTTTCTTTTGAAAAAATTCCATTCCCTACCTTTGCAGCAGTCTCTAGAAGTTCTATTCGTTTTTGGGGGTGTGGCCTTAGCTGTGCTGGATAAGGAAGTGAGCTGATTACTAAATGAGGCTATTACCATGCGTTTTGGTCCCGCCCACTTGACCCTGTGCTTTTATGTAAACAGATCCTCTCCTGCATTGTCAGAACTGTAGTAAAACAGACAATGCTGGCAGAGACAAAGGAGAGAGTTCATACATAAAGTGTGCCATTTCTGTGGCTGGGGGAAGGTGTGTGTGTGTGTGTGTCCGA
The DNA here is from genome assembly GCA_019447015.1 of Hymenochirus boettgeri. Lineage (NCBI taxonomy): Eukaryota > Metazoa > Chordata > Amphibia > Anura > Pipidae > Hymenochirus > Hymenochirus boettgeri. The sequence goes on from CM033469.1 coordinate 156,308,040, forward strand.
GACCTACAAATCCATTCCGGAACGAGATGTTCCGTTTTAATCCCTCAGCTGGGCGGGCAGGGTCGACGAGTCCGACGCAGCATGGGTGGATGTGCGGGATGGCGCGCATGTCGGACTGCCTGCTATTGGGAAGGCAGCAACATGAATATTCAATGTGCCAAGCGGATCTTACAGCACATACATCAGACAAACTAGGGCACACAGACAAAATCCATAAAAGGTATCATGCATATTTAAATGGGCTCTTTTACTTTAGGCAATGTTAATTTTTCAGGTGGACATACCCTTTAATGATGTTCCCCGCACTCCTTGTTTTCTGTTGTCTTAAAGGTGCTGTTTTCCCATAGCTGCTAACCACTAGCAGTTGTTTACTATTTGTATTTTTCTCTCTGTGTCCGGAAAACTGGTCCAAAGTAGTTAATTGGTTTGAACCTTTGGGAGAAGAGAGGCAAACATCCCCTGCTTTGTTGTATTTTTTAGGGGAATTGCAAAGGTAATTTGTTAGGACCTTCCATACTGGGGTTACCTGGGTCCACACCCAGGTTTTTCATTGTTATGTTCATAAACATGCAGCTTATTCACCTTTTACTAAATAGGCTAGCACAAATATTAAAAGGAGCCCTGAAATGTGAATTGTCATCTGTTTTTGTTTCAACATTCATGGGTTAGTCCTGTTTCCTATACATTTTCAGACAAAAAGCACATGAGGCCGTTAAGTAAGAGTTCTTTGGATAACACTGTCACATTCTGTGCAACCTTCTTCTTATTGTAAATGAATATTCATAATGCTGGTTTATAATTTTATATGTGATTATGTCCTCTAGGATCCAAAAGAAAAAGTGATCGAATTGACATGACTGAAAATAAAAGACAGAAACCGGCTTCACAGATCGGTCGGCAACCAACTCAAAGATTAACATCTGGAAGTAATAAAAAAATAATTTCAAAGGGAAAACCAGTTGCAGAGTACAAGAGTGATGACTTTCATAGGCAAGATCGAAACAGACGATCTGATGGGGATAGACGAATTCGTTCTTCCAGCGATGCTGCACGTGATAATTATAAAGTGCCACAGGATAAAATTAATATTCGGAAGAGGGAGGCTGAGAGACGAGCAAAATCCGCAACACCTGATAATGAGCCAGAGGTACGAGTTTTGAGATTTTGTTTGTGGGGTATAGTCAACAAATCTTCGTTGTATGCAATTAATGAATACTGATAAAATACAGGGAATGCGTTCTATTTTTGATTTGTTCTTTTAATGCCAGGGCTTTAGGTTTCTTGCAAAGCTTTTTTGATGTAGCTAAAGGGGCCCATACATGATCCGGTCTCTCTAATCATACTATATCGTACAATCGTCGGATCGTGTATGGGCGATCACCTGATCGTCAGCCAAGTTTCACCCTTATCAGGAGAAAGAAAAAAATTTATTGAACCAATCCCAATCGGTGGATCATACATCAAGATTGGTCTGTGTATGGCCTGCTTAACATGAGGAAGACTTTTTAGTTCTGAATTTAGGCAAATTTTGGGTACCTGGAGCCAGTCGACAAAAAATTGAACAGACTCGTAATTTTAAATTACGATGAAGAAATGCAATGTGTTAAACTGTCCTATTTCACAGATAAGTCATAGTTAGTAAATTATTTATTTTTTGTAAGAATAAAGCCCAGTGCATAGCTTTACTTATGTAGTGTCCAGCTGAGCCATTATAGCATATTTATTTGAATTTAAACACATAGAAATATTGTCAGCTCTAGCACCAATTTCCACATGGATTTAAGTCACTTTCTTGGCTCTTAAAATGAATTTGATGTATTGTTGGCATGATATAGGCTTAATCAATAAGCATTACTTTCCTATCCAGTAGTTCTTTATTTTTCCCAAAAGCAGACAGCATCTTTATATAATTTTAAAATTGCTGTGTATTAGCAGTAATAAAATGCCTTGTATCTTGTGTTCTTTGGTTTCTTTGAATCAATGTGGTAGATACATTAATATATTAAAAATAGTGTTGCAAATTGAGTTGAAGTTAAAAAAAAAGTTTGGACTGTCTCCACCTTTGTGCGGGAAGGGTGTGTGACCACTCTCCTTAATATAGTTAAAAGAACTTTATTCTACATGTAACATTGGCTTTATTTTTCATCTGTACAGTTGCTAAATTTTCCTCATTCTGTGCACTGGTTTCTTTGATGTTTCAAAGCATACGTGAAGTAGGCAGCCACATTGTCTCAATCACATCTCCTCACATATGCTCAGTTAATTCACTAAGCAAGGGCAGAAGTCTGTAGTTCATGGTACTACAGTAATGATTATCCCACATAGCTCTGATCTTTCCACCAATAGACCAATCCCATTATTATTGTTTTTTCTTTGATTATTTTAATGCATTCTTTACTATCCAGGGGTCTGGAGATCCCATTTGGTCCTCTGAGATGTTGAGAGAGACAGTATTAGACTGTTAGTGCCATTTCTTTTGTGTGAATTGTGCATTGTGATGATTGGTTAAGAAATTAATTATAATATGTAATGTTTCTATGTAGGGGTTTCCCAAGACATTAAATTGTTTCAAGGGTTCCCCTAAGAAGAGAGAATTTAAGAAACACTGACTTTAATGTATTAGATTATCCCCAAATTCTGTTATACGTCTGTAGTTATCCATCATAATTCTGGCAGTGAATGGTATGTCAGAACTACTGTAAACTCCCTGGGATACGGTTATGGGAGATGGTGTTCTGCTTTGGGGCACACTGTATAGAGTTTTCTGTTAATACAATTGGGTTTTTATATAGGGATTTTATACAGTTTTTTTGTTTTTGTAGAAAATTAGGCATGATGCAAACAGACATCAAAGCAGGTCCAGCCCCTCTTCAAATGCTGGCAACTCTGATGATTATGGTTCAGAAAGAGACTCTGGAAGCAGTGAATCATCAGAAGATGAACATGGCAATAACAGTGAAAATGAAGGAATGGAGGAGGATGAAGATGAGGGTGAGGAAGCTGAAGAAGGGGAGGAAGAAGAGGAAGAGTATGATCAAGAGGAACATGTACAAGACCAGCGAGATGGAAATGATTATGACACACGTAGCGAGGCTAGCGACTCTGAGTCAGATTCTGCCTCTTTTACAGATGGGGATTCTGTTCTTTCAGGTTCTCGTTCTGACATTTCAGGTATTCTTGTAATCTTACATTTCTATTTAAAAAACTTTGATCATGTTGCCTTTAAAATATCTAACTGCTGTGGTTTGTGTTAATACAACACTGTCTGTAAACTGCATAAATTAGAAGTGGACTGAATTTAAGAGCTAGAAATCCAATGCAGCTAGAAATTAAAAAGGCTAACTTTAGAGGTTCTCTTTTAATGTTAGACTGGCTCGAGGTGATAGAAACACTTTGGCATAGTCTTACATACTATAATGCTGCTATCATCCTGTAAAAAGTTGATACTGCAAAATATATTTCTATTTTAACAGTAGTTTCTGGCATCTGCATTTTCCTTTGAAACTATTATACTCTGTGTGTCAGCTCAGTTGCACTAAACTGTTGACAGTTTATGAATGAGTTGAATCTGATGCTGGTAAGGTAGTTTATTTGTATTCTGGCAGTATATATTAAAAGTTATTAAGACAGTATAGATCGCTTTGCTGCTTTTTCCATGTACTTTGTTCCCTACTTTACAAAAAGGCTTGTCGTGTGTTACTTTTTAACCATGATAACTTCTGTAGATGGATTGCTGTATGAGGAAAATTAGATGCCCTTGAAGCTCAGAATCATTGTTTTTCTAACTGAAAAATGCTACTATAAAAGTGACAAGACAACTCACTCTACAGTGGCTGATCAGGCAGTTTCTTAACCATAGTTATTAATCCTACAGTTTAGCAAAACATAAGAGCCCAGCTTAGTTTGTAACATTTGACATTGCAGTAACTGCAACAATGTTAAATGGGAATCTGATTTATGGATTGTTTTACAAAAAATAAATTAAACAATCCTTTTATTCCTCCCTTTTTCTTTTGAAAATTAAAATTCGTAGATCCCGATTTCTCCCTCAATACAGAAGGAGTAATCTTAGCTTCTAAAATAAGTTTTTTTTTAATCATTGATTGCAATACCTAAACAGGTCAGAGATAGTTGTTGGAGGAACTAAGACCCTCTACAAATCTTACATTATCTTCTCACATATTTTCTAGATCAAAAAAAGAAGGAAAGGAAAAGGGCTAGAGGTATTTCTCCAATTGTGTTTGATAGAAGTGGAAGTTCTGCATCAGACTCTTATGCAGGTATTATTTCCTTTTTTAGATGCTCATCCCAATTTCTTCCACAAAATAAAAAGAATGAAACAAATTAGATTAGTTCACTTGTGGCATGAATCACTGCAGTTGTGGAATTAATATAGTCAATATTTGACATCTATAGAGAGCTTGTATAGTATATGAAATTAATTAGTAGTGTAGTATAGATGTAGCACAAATTTTCTTTGAAAGCTGCAGGATTTATTTTCATTTCTTGTGTGTGTACATAGAGTTAAGAATGTGTTATGTTTGTTTTTTGTTTAATTACATGTTCATATTTTTGTAACCATTATCAAAATTGTTAAATTGCATACTAGTTTGTGATTCCAGTACCTGCTTACAGAATATGAGTACAAAATGTGGGGAAAAATCTAATACAGAATTGTGCTGAAACTTAAAACGCCATTTTTCTTAAATGCGTATGGAAAGCAAACTTTACAAATGGTTTTAGCATGTTTTTAAATGTTCAAAGAAAACGGGACAAAACAGTTTTGAAAATGTATTTTATGTCTGAAAGCACAATCTGAATAAATGTACTTTGGCTAAACACAGGTTCAGAAAAGAAGCACGAAAAATTGCCCTCTTCTGTTCGTGATGTCCGAAAAGGTATCCTTTAATTCCTTTTTCCCTTTTCTTCTTTGATTTCGTCCACAATCCCATAAAATTTAATATTTATATATTGTATTGTGGGATTTAACACAGCAGATAAGTTAATGACTTACCATTTTTAATGGCAAGGTCTGATGAATGAAAAAAAAAAAATTAACACTGAAAAAAACAAATATATATTTTACTCCTTAAACTATAGCACTGTTTGAGAAAGGTCTTAAGCTTTGAAAACTGATCCAGCAGCAAAATATTTTAGGACAGGAATAGAATACATTTTCATTTAATACATTTGATTGATTGTACCACTGTCTGTCCCAGTTTTCATTGCTAAGGTACAGTAGTTAAATGCAAATAATACATGTGATGTGTTCATACAAATCTAAATAGTTTTTAGTGTTTGATGTTTGTTTTATGATAAAGATTTCACAATAACCACAATTGGAGAAGTTGCACAGTTTACCTGTGCATCTACCAATTTACTTATACTTTCCAACGCATGTTCTTGCTAAAAAGGGTGGAATGTTAATCTTCTGTTAAGACCCCCATTTTGCTTCTTATTGCATTTTTTTAAAAAAATAAAACCAAAATGTGGCAGCACAATTTTAGCTTCAAGTGATTTATTTGTGCAGTATATTCTTCAATGGTTATTAATTTGTATTGTTTTGAAAACCCATTACACCAATTTTACTTGAATTTAGCAAGAATGGTATGACATTGGAAGATTTTACTTGTTGGTTTATTTGTTTTACACAACTGATTTTTGGTTGCCTGTACCAATTTATTTTAAATCTACTGTTAGAAGCTATGCTTGAAAGTGCAAAAAGTGCATATTGCTAATGTTAGGTGGATGAGTAAAGTGAAAATCAAGCAAACATATTGCATATCCTTATATTAATGCAGTCAGAAGGAAATATTTTATACTTAATCGGTAAATAATGCTGGACCTTTCATGGGAGAACACCAAAAAACAAAAATGTATAAAAACAATGAAGGAATCCATGGGGGTACATTAGATCACCAGAATACTTAGAGCTTCACCCCCTCCCTCTTTTCGGAACATGGTCTGTTGAAATTCTAATACTTCTTGTAAAGTGGGTCTTTCCATAGGCAAGGTCCCAGTAAGAGGCAGGGGGCAGAGCTAAATTGAACAGGTAGCTCTACTAAGTGTTGTGGGTAATCTAATGTACCCCTAGGGGTGAGGACCAAAGGTTTTAGAAGGAGCAAGGGTTAGGGAGATTTATTTCCCTGTTATATGATGTAGAGGGAGAATATTTTTCATAATCTGCCAAAAAGCAAAACACATAAGAAACAGTCATGTTTGTACATTTTGCATTACTATTCATAAATACCATTTCATGTTCAGATGTGTTTTGGGTTTTTTTTTTTTTAACAAGGCTTTTCTTTCAAACTTTAGTTATTTGAAAGAACAGAGAGCAAACCATTTTGTATGTTTCCAAAGCCAGTGGCATTTGCTTCTGTATAATGATTGCAAAAGGAGAGACCTAATCTATATGTTTCCAGGGACTTACCAGTTATGATGCATAACTAAATGTGTTGTATAATTTGTTTAAAAAACATAAATAAATTGTCAATTAATAGCTTGCACAAGCCACTACCTAAATTATTCTAATTGAGGTCAATCTGAGGTTTGACATTTTCTGCACATGTTTTGTGCACATATTAGTTGCATAATAAGACCAATGCTTAATTTTATCCCATTTCATTTTTCAGAATGCAGTAACAATATGAGGTATATTTTGCAAGATGCACGATTCTTTCTCATTAAGAGTAACAACCATGAGAATGTGTCCTTGGCCAAAGCAAAGGTAAGCAAACACTTACATTTTCACATTATTGGCCTCAATTTATGAATTTATGGGGTTTATGGACTGTTGTTTTCTTCTATGGAAATGGTTCTTGTGAAACTTAATTTTTTTTTTTTTTTTTCTCTTTTTGATTTCCATTGAAAATGAGGCAAGCCTTATAAATTAAAGTTTTGCAATGTTATAAAGCTATAGCAGCTGCACAAAAGTTGTCACAACTGGTTTGTAACATTGTTTGTGGTGGCTGCATGTGTGCAATCACAAGAACCAACACTAATCAAAATAACATCACTTAGCATGACTTTCCCACCATTTTGTACGGCCAGCGCCTGTTGGTGCATTGCCCTGTGTGCATCCTATAACTGCAACTATCCATGTATTGTAATTTTCTTTCTAGCTAGATTATCTGTAAAGCTAGGTACCCGCAATGGGCGAAGCCCTTTTTTGCACGATAATCCTCTTCAACTCCTTCCTGACGTCATGGAGCTGGTGTATGTTAGAGACCACTCCTCCACCTTCTCTTTGAAGATTCCCCACAGATTCTCAATAGGCTTTTAGTCTAGAGAAATGCTTTGCCAGTCTATTGCCTGTACCCTCAGTTTCAATGATTGTCTTGGAAGTGTGTCTGGGGCCCAGTTTCCGAAGGGAGGGGATCATGCTCTGCTTTAGTATGTCACAGTACTTGTTGACATTCATGGTCTCCTCAATAAAACTGTGCCAGTAAATAAAATATTTACAAAAATGTGGGGGATGTACTTTTTTGAGAAACTGTAGCTTTATACCCTGTCTAAATTATTACTGCATTTTTATTCTTTCCTCCAAGAAAACTCAGAGAATATTGAAAGTGTTGGTTTATGTAATGATTATTTTTCTATTAACCTAGGGTGTTTGGTCCACTTTGCCAGTTAATGAAAAGAAGTTAAATGCAGCTTTCAGATCTGCAAGAAGTGTTATTTTAATTTTTTCTGTTCGAGAGAGTGGAAAATTTCAAGGTATTGTTTTTATGTGTGTAATATAGTAAATGCTATGTTTTTGTTGTTTAAATTTATAGATTTTATTTTTGTGATGATTTGGTCTTGGTCACATTAGTATGTCCACTCTAAATATAAAATTTTCAATGGTGTAGGGCACCCCAGCCTCATTGTGCATGCTCAGTGCCTGTGGCAAGGGGGGGGAGACGCAGAGCAAAGAATTGTCAGTGTTAGATGGAAACACCACCCTTTATACTGCTATAAGTTTGCATAGGCTGCATCTAGAAGGATGATCCTGGCGTTTCACTGAATTTCCCCTTAAAATTGGTTATTTTTATTTCACATCTGTAAAATTTGGTTGATTTATTTCCTTTGCTATTGCCTGCTGGTGTGGGTTTCACAACAGTCCTTCTTCATCCCAGGATTCTAACTTTCTTAGAATGTTACTAACTGTAATTTCTACATTGGCTCTTGGAAAATGTATTTGTACTGAACTTCCTTTAAACTATAAAGATACAATTTTACTATTAGATGTGATCTCTACCAATAGCTGATTGCACTCTTACTTCTCCCTCTGGCAAACAATTTTCCGGGTAATTTTGCTGTAGTGTAGGGGACCTTAGCCCACCCCCAAACGCTATGTTTGTTTGCTAAAAAAAACTCATCAGGAATGTACTTACAGAGCTTTGTTCCCCCGGCGTTGTGATCCGCCCCTATGCTTGCAGTAAATTGGTGGCTGGACCGGCAGCCCCTTCTGTGATTGCCTGAAAGGCAGGCAATCACAGATGTGGCTGCCAGCAGTGCAGAATGCCGGGGGAACAAAGCAATTTTAAGTGCATTCTTCGTGAGTTTTTTTTTTTTAGTGAACAAACATAGCGTTTGGGGATGGGCTAGGGTCCCCTACACTATAGCAAAAGGGTTTTAAGGTAGGGAACCAGGCAGCAAAGAGGGATCCAGAGGAAGGGAGGGAGAGCTCCACTGCGCATGCCAGAAACCTCTCAGGGGAAAGGTAAGGGGCATAAACCTTTTTACCCACAGACAGGCTCCTGCTCTTCACTTTTCTATCATTGGTACTGCAAACCACGTTCTTTACATGTGCTTCATATTTGTAACTTCATGAATCATCTGACACTAGTCTATAGCAGTTAAGTGCATTTTTTGATGGGTTTAGGCTGAGGCCACACTACAATGCACCAGAATCGAAACCGCTTTTTCACATGCGATCGGATCCATGTTATTGCCAGTACAACTCGCAGCCCATGTACTCTTCAAAGAGCCCTGTGGGCATGTGCACATATTGGCCACTTGCCCATTCGCTGCCTCTATGCACATATTTTCCATACAGATTTCTCCACACCAATATAGAAGTCCCTAATGAATGAGCTGCTTGTTACCCTGCAGTTTATTTTCCAGCTAGCATGCCTTCCAGAAACAGATTTCGAGAAACAACACAAAATAGTCAGTGGATTTTACAGATTTTTTTTTTGTTGTTTTTGTTTTCCTAGCAAAAGAAAGTTTCCAAGTTTACCTTTGTGCTTAGAATGATCTCTAGTAGCTCAGCATACAAACACTATGTTTTAAGAAATATGCAGCCCATGAAGTAACCGGGTCAAACCCCCAGGCTTACTTATGTAACAATACTTAAAGAAGAACTAAAGTCTCCAGTCAGCATTGTCCAAATAGACAGAGATATTGACAAATATACAAAAAACGGTATCTCTCCTCTCCCTTTGCTGTAGCTGCTGTGTGATATGTGAAATTAACCTGTTGGTACTAGGGGCCAGCGCCCATAATCCACCATAGCTGGGTAAACCCAAGGAAACAAGCAACTTTAGAAGTCTCATCAGGAACCATATTAGTGTAGGGACATCTGTATAGAAAATATTGTGCATAGAGACAGTGAATACAGGGTGTGTGGCTCTTTGATGACTACATGGGCTGTGGGTTGTACTGGTAACAACATGGAAGCATGTCGTAGTTACAGAATCCATTACTTAGTGTACAAAATGCTACTTAGAGAACAACTAGAGTATCCTACTATGTATAAGAGTTCTGGGGAGAAATTCTTTCACATTAGTATTAAAAACATTTGTTTAGTTCTCCATTATTATTCATCTGGTTTTACTGCCTTTTTTTAAAATTCTATTTTGCAAAATAGTTACCTGCAAAAGTGAAATATTGTTTTAATGCATTCATTGAAGACCGGGAGGATATGGAGCAATTTCTTACCTTCTGTTCTTCAATCAATGCATGTGAAATTGGTAATGGAGATAGGGAACTTACCTTTCGTTCAATCCTCTGCAGCAGCACTGAAATTCTCAACCGCTCCCTGGTTCTGATTAACTATAGCGCGCCGAACCAGGAAGCGGTCGGGACCTGTCAGTGCTTCTGTGGTGGACTGTGTGAAAGGTAAGTTCACACAATGTTCTATTTTCATTCGTGGCTCCACCTGCATTCATTAAAGAACTTCTTCTGAATTCTATACACCTCATAATGACAATGAAAAAAGTTTAATTGAGCTTTTGGCAAATTAATTAAAAATAAAAAAACAGAGAAATCGCATGTACATTAGTATTCACTGCCTTTGCCATGAAGCTCAAAATTGAACTCAGGTGCATCCTGTTTCCCATGATCATCCATGAGATGCTTCTGCGGCTGTTTTAAATTCAGTTAATTGGACATGATTTTGAAAAACATACACCTGTCTACGTATATAAGGTTGACACAAATCTGGGGATGGTTACAGAAATATTTATACTGCTTTGAAGGTCCCAATGAGAACTGGCCTCCATCATCCGTGGAAGAAGTTAAAAACCACCAGGACGATTCCTAGAGCTGTCCAGCCATCTAAACTGGGCTATAGGGGGGGGAAGGGCCTTAGTCAGGAATATGGTCAAGAACCTGGTAGTTATTCTGTCAGATCCTTCCAGAAGGACAATCATCTCTGCGGCAATCCACCATTCAGGCCTGTATGGTAGAGTAGCTAGACAGAAGCCACTCCTAAAAGGCATAGGGCAGCCTGCGAGTCCTGAAGGACTCTCAGACCATGAGAAACAAAATTATCTGGTCTGATGTGACAAAGATTGAACTCTTTTTGGTGTGAATGCCAAGCGTCCCGTTTGGAGTAAACTAGGCACCGCTCTTCACCAGGACAATACCATCCCTACAGTGAAGCGTGATGGTGGCAGCATCATGCTTTGGGGATGGTTTTCAGCGGCAGGAACTGGGAGAGTAGTCGGGATAAAGGGAAATATGACTGCAGCAATGTACAGAGACATCATGGATAAAAACCTAATCGAGAGCGCTCTTGAACTCTGACTAGAGCGAGGGCTCATCTTTCAGCAGGACAACAACCCTTAGCACACAGCCAAGATATCAAAGGAGTGGCTTCAGAACAACTCTGGATGTCCTCTAGTGACTAACCTAAAGGCCAAACTTGAATCAGAATGAACGTCTCTGGAGAGATCTTAAAATGGCTGTGCACCAACGCTTCTCATGCAACCTGATGGAGCTTGAGAGGTGCTGCAAAGAGGAATGGGCAGAACTGCCCAAGGATAGATGTGTCAAGCTTGTGGAATCATATTCCAAAAGACTTGAGGCTGTAATTTCTGCCAAAGGTGCATCAACAAAGTATTGAGCAAAGGCAGTGAATACTTATTCACATGTGATTTAATTTAATTATTTGCCAAAACATCAAGTAAACTTTTTTTTCAAGTTGTCATTATAGTAATTTTTGGTTTGGTGTGTCCCAGAGCACTGAAATAAAAGTTGTTTGCAGTGGAATACTGCGTGGAGTCTCCTCCCAGTCGGAATGTGTGACAGACTCACACATAGGGGTATGAGTTTAAAAAAATAAGGGAAAACATTAATTGAGTTGATTCTGGAATAAGGCTGTAACATAACAAAATGTGGAAAAAGTGGGCTGGGAATACTTTCTGGATGCCCTGTTTATACTCATATTATCTTTAAAAGGCATTTCCACCCTTAATTAAAATCCTGATCACTAGTCCCCTAACAAAATATGATATATTGAGCGCTTTATGAGATGTATTACTATTATGTGTAATTATGTAAAATACTATATGTATTAATATTTAAGAATAATTTTTGTAAGCCGGCTCCTCCCTTCATGCAGTCAATCAAGGTTTTGACTGCAGACTTCTTAGCCAGTGATTGACTACCATTTCCCCTGCTGTCTCCTCTTCACACACTCAAGCTTATCAAAATCTCTCTGAGCAGAGGGAGCAACCAGAAAACGTAATCACTAAATATCTAGTTACAGATGTATGCATGTATTTTATTTTTTATATATGGTAGTGCTACATATTCCGCAGCGCTTTACAATTTTTTACTCAATTCACATCAGGCCCTGTCCCTAGAGCTTACAATCTAATCACTTTATGTACACATACAACCTATCAGTATGTTTTTATGATTATGGGGGAAACCGGAGTGCCCAGAGGAAACATACAAACTCCGTGCAGATGTGTCCAAGGGTGGAATCAACCTCTGAGCCACTGTGCTGTTCTAAACCGGTAAAAATAGAAATTGGGGTTGTGGGGGGTGGACGTTCCCTTTAACCTTGTCCCATTCGTTTCTCGCCTGGTGATGCCTCATTAGAAGCTGAACAGTATGGCTATATCATACGCAAGACCATTAATGTTAATCTGTGAAGTAATGATAGGTTTGAACTTGATAAAATTTTGCTTTTTTTTCCCAGCAAAAAAAAAAAAAAATATTATGTAACAATGGTTGACTGGAGTGACCATGTTTCTTGGTAATAAGAAGTTTTAGAATAATGCTTCTGCATTACTGAGCCAGCATCCTTTCTGTCCTCAGTGGCAAATCAGTTCTTCAGTTTGCAGTTTTAATTTATACATTTTCATCTAATATAAACGTTAGTGAGCACCAATAAAACCCTTTGATTTATCACAATTCTAAATCTATAAATAATCCTCGGAACACTTTTCACGTTACTGCTACTTCTATTTGTCACATACGGTAACCAAAATATTGAAATTGTTTGCTGTGAAATACTGAGATCAAGAACTAAAAAGCCAGGACAAAGCAGGATGTTGCATACATTGTTAAGCAAAAATCTGTTAATTTCAGGAAGTAATATTTTGGCATGCTCTCCAGGTTTTGCAAGACTTTCATCAGAGTCGCATCATGGTGGATCACCAATTCACTGGGTGCTGCCTGCTGGCATGAATGCAAAGATGCTTGGAGGTGTTTTTAAAATAGACTGGATATGCAGGTAATTCGTTTTTTGTTTTGTTTTTAAAATTTTGGATTGTGCCACAAATGTTAGTATAAACTTCAAATTAGCTTGAAAGGCTACATATTGGAAGTAAATGTGCCGTGGTTGCACAAAACTATAACTATGACCAAATTAATGATAAGCAGCAGTTTTAACCTATAGAATGCTGAAATGGAGGACATGAGTTTTGTTTACTTTATTTTCTAGTAAATTTAAAGAAATTAACCCTAAAACATATTTTTTTCCCCTGACTTACAGACCAGGAAATAATGTATACCTTGTATTTCTGATTAAGTAGAGCCAAAGCACCAAGCACTCCTCCAGCCCCTTTGAAATATCCAGGATGAGGATAAAATGCTTTGTCCTTGCCTCTAAGTTTGCTTAAGTTCAGCCAAATTAGAAGACTTTATGGTTCAATCTGTTCAGTAGGCATGCTAACCAACTTAAGGAATAGCTTACTTGCAAGAAGAAATTACAGATTCTCTGGCCCAGGGGGCAGGGCCAGGCAGGAGGGATGAGGACTTAGCATTTTAGGTCCATACACTGGGTACTTTAAAATGGGAGGGGCTGGGTTTGGTACTTAAGTTCACCTTAAATTAATAATAGGTGTAAAGTTAGTTTAATTAAATAGTTTGATACTGGTATATTGTGTGTGTATTTCACAATCTGACCCCGTAAGTTTATGGCAGTTTTTTCCTGAAAACTTGTCTATATTTCTGTAGGAGAGAGTTGCCATTCACCAAATCTGTTCATTTAACCAATCCTTGGAATGAACATAAACCAGTAAAGATTGGACGCGATGGTCAGGTAAAATGTTTTCTCTGTTTAAAGTTAAAGTAGTCTTGGTGATTATATTTAAACTCTAACGTAAAATATTGTTTTGTTGTTTTTATATGAAAACCAGTAGGTTTTGGGTGATTAGATTAATTACCCAAATTTTGAAGTGTATCCGTTCAAGTTGAAGTTTCATAAAAATTACTCCCATGCGTTTTTTTAAAGCTCTGTAATGTATAATGGGTATCTTGCATGTACAACCAATTTACTAACCCCCTCAACAGTATCATAATGGAATTTAGATCTAGACCTTGTACTCCATGTACAATAAAGAATTCATAATGGATTTAAATATAGTGAGCTACAAAGCAGTCCCAAAACCATAACATTTCTTTTCCTTCCCTTGTGTGTTTACAGACAATGTTTAGTCTTCTCCACCAGCGTATTGCACCATTGACTTTGATTTGTGTTGCCCCTTTCTAAAGAAATATTGTGCCTTTGACATTCTTAGTGTTGAAAGCTTATTGTTGTGCTGTGTCCATATATGCAATAGCAAAGCACTGCAATGAAAACCAAGGGTTACACTTTTGTTTATTATGGTCTTGATAATAGTTATTAGGGTGAGCTAACAAAATAACTGTTAGCTTTAATGGAGTTTTAAATTAATATTTTTGCTTCCTTTAGGAAATAGAACCTGATTGTGGTACACAACTCTGCCTTCTGTTCTCAGCGGATGATTCCATTGACTTGTATCAAGTCATTCACAAAATGAGGCATAAGAGACGAATGCATTCCCAACCCAGATCACGAGGACGTCCATCACGTCGTGAGGCATCAAGAGAAGTGGGAAGGTTAGAAATGTTCTTTGGACTGATAATAGGCACATGTGCTGGAGTAACATGATGGACACCACAGCACGTTTTTCCAGGCAATTCAGAAGAGCAAAAATCCTCATATCAAGCTGCATGGAGGAGAATGTGGCTTCATTGAGGATTTCATTTTGATCCCATCTTTGCTGTCCTTTTCTCACTCCCCCATCCATAAACAGTGTTTTCTTTATCAAGCACCAAGAGGGAAGGTCACCAACTTAAGGGAATATATTTGCAATGGAGAGAAACAGATTTATAACTAGTATAGAATAGATATGTATGATACAAGGAGGGGGGGAATCTAAATGTGTAGCAAAAATTGTGTTTCAGGATAAACCGATTTTACCTTAAAGGAACAAAAATGTTAACTATTTGTTAAAAGCCTTTTCTTTCAGGTTTAACACTGGATAATCTGTATCAGATATGGGACTTTTGTAAAGGATCAATTATGGTGTTACAGAAGATGTCACCTCCTCTTGAGGTGATAAAGCTTAGAAATATTGAAATGCTTTGTTTTCAAGAGGAGCCTTGTTGGGACTTTTTTCATATGGCTTTCCCATGATGTTTTTAGAAGCAGATTTCAGAATGTTCTCTATAATAATACCACAGTTGAATACATCTTGCTGAGCTCCTGAAACCACTTTAGATTCTGTTCTGTGGGGAGCAAGTTGCGCTTGGAGACCCGGCAACAAACCAGAAAGTGGGGCTGTTGCTGCGTCTGTACATCCCTTCCTGAGATGCTGGCAGTACATGTGGACTATAAAATATTGTAGTGGATCGACATGTTTTTTTGCCCTGCTTTATGAACTAAACACGATATACCAGGAAAAAGAGGGTAATCATGTTTCAGAATTGGAGAAGGCTTTCAAAGAACTGATGTTTAAAAGCCCTTCAACCAATCACCCTTTTCTGTTATAGGCTAAATGCATTCAGATAAATTGTACAGGTTTCTGCTAAAGACTATGTTGGTTTGGAGTTGTGCAACTTGGGTAACAGAGTGGTAGGTAGAAAGCAATCTCCAGAGCCCCATATTCTATCATCCTAAAAGGACACCACCACATAGGTAGGGGAAAACCTGGCAGTGTCCCTTTCCATTTTGATTTTTTTCCCCCCTTTTTATTCCTTTAAATGGACTGAGCTCAAAGAATTTGTAAGCTAAGTGGTTTCTTTTACAATATTTACAAGTGGTTTTTACTCCAGTTTTGCAAAGGACTGCAAAATATACTTGTACCAGCACTACACCTTCTCAGGTCCGCCTTGTTTATGTGCAGCTTAAAACCGTTAGTGGACTACTTTATGAACTGTTGCTAAATAATATACTGGTCGTTAATGCACTCAAAACTACAAGAAAGCGGTATGTTTCCTTTTTACACCAGCTTTTACATTTTTCTTTGCTAAATGTGCAAATGATAATGCTTCTTGCTCAGAGAGGGTTATTTCACGAAGTCTTCTAAATGCTAGTTTATAGTGTTTAAGGGAACATGCAAAAGCATTTACATAACCCTGGGTGATTTAATTAAGAATGCCATGATCCCTTTGTGGGACCGGTTTGACAGACCATCCTGCAATCCTGTCATTTCTTACCTGGTCAAATGGCACATTCTGGGAGGTCATTTGGTGAATTTTAAACATGAATCTCCTTTATGCTTATTCTGCAATCTGATATTGTCAATTTTCTGCAGGCTACAAATTGGATCATTTTAAATTGGCAATTGGTGTGTATGACATACAACACAACTGGCACTGTGCCTTTCTGGTTATTAGATTGCACATGAATCAGTCTGTGTGGCCAACTTAAAATGGATGCTCTTTAAACCTTTTTTTTTTTTGGTTTGTTTAATTTTTTTTAAAAACCTGCATTAGTTTTATTTTAAATAAATGGTTAAAGGGGAGCTAAACTGCTTTGTATATGAATGTTCAAATGTAGCAAACAAAGAATATCTATAAATGATGCTGAAGCTGCAAGAAAGTAGAAGCACAGCAACAAGAAAGCAAGTTTCAACCATTGACACTTCATATTAAACCAGTTTATAAATGACCAGTAGGAGAAACATACAAACAACGAAAGGTTCCTTTCTTACCTGCTGACAATCAACTTTCTGGACATCCGCCTGGTCCAATCACTTTACAATCAAAGTTAAACCTGTAACATTGTTTGTAAACTGTTATCTGGCTAGTGAATGTCAGCAGGTAAGTATCACTGGGGCAGTAGACGTTACAGTGATTCGACGTTCATTTGATCGAACATCCAATCAGCTGTTGCATCTTACTAGTGTATGGTCACCATAAAAGTGACCACCCACAAATCGAGATTTTTTATGCATAATATATAACCCCTATATCACCCTACCACCCCCTAAAACCCTAAATCATTGTACACTTACAGTGATCAAAAGTAGGTTATTTCTTTGGTTGGTTTGTTTTTTTTGTAACAGCTCTTTCCTTGAGCTATGTGGAAGCCCAGAAAACTGTACGCACGCTCTAAAGAGTTTACAGCCAAAGACGTAATGGCTTACCTGAGGAATCCTTCACTAGGTGTGTGCCAAAGCTCTCTGAGTATACGCCGCACAAGGGAAATGCTGTAACGCCACTAATGGTCGGTAGGATTTTCTGCTTACCGTAACAAAGCACTTTTGATTACAAGTACAACAGTTTAGAGGGTGGGTCTACCTATGTATAAAATATCAATTTGGGGGTGGATATGCCCTTTAAGACTGTCATGTCCATACAAAACCTGGTATAGCAGAAGGACTGTTGACATAATCTGTTTTATTGCTTACCTTTTTACATCTTTCTTTGGAGAAACTAGATTTCACAGATATAGAGTTATATCTGAACATTTTTTATTGCAAAATGGTTTATATAGTAAGACAAATATTTTGAATTATATAAAATGTTGGTGATTCAAAAAGATATAGTGTTGGTGCTTTCATTGCTAAAAAAACACAATGTTTTTGTAGCCTGATGTTAATACAGGTTGTATTGTGCGTATATAAATTAGATAACCACCTAAATGTTAAATTACAGCTCTGTTTAATATTTCATTGGTAAACATTTTAGTTGATGGTATTATTGTCAGGTTACAAATAACCAAATTACAGGCACAATATTTTGTTTGCTGTGGATATAATTGTTCCATTACAACACATATTTTCTAAATTATGTTCCCTGGTAGGCATTTATTCATTTTAAAAATCCTTGCATTTCCTATAGAGCTTTTGTCCCTTTTAAACATTCAGGCTCCAGGATATGTCACAATTCACATTGGCATACTTCAATAAGTTGTGATAAAATTAATTCAATTTTAATTGATAGTAAACTTCATATCTGTACTTTTGAGTTTGTAAAGCCTTTTATTGCATACAAAATAGGTTTGCAGCCATCTTAGTCCTGGTAAACTTTGGCACACACAACTCATGATTAACAACATGATTTTTCCCTATCAGTCAGATTCCTTATGAGTAAACCTTATCAGTATTCTGCTGAAAAAAATATGGTGATTGACGATTCGTTTTCAGTGCAATTCACATGGCCCATGTAAAACACGCAATCTTAGGAACATTTTATCCACATTCAGATCTGCATATAACCCAGGGTTTTTTTTTCTATGAAAATCTTGGTCTAGGAAAGTGTTTGCCACTATGTCCACCGCAACCAAAATTGTAGTCATTGGGCCCAAAATTTTCATTTGTGTGTACACAGACCACATGCTTATCAACTTTACTAATATGTATTCGCAAGTCATCTGTAGTGGAGTTTGGTTATATTTCTAATTTTGGTGATCCACGTGCTCAAAGGTGGACCTTTTGGATTTGAAGATAAGTAGCTTGTGTGACTAGTATTGAACTGATTTTTATAAAAATTGTGGTATTTTTAATTTACCTTAGTTAAAGGTTAGATTTGTTTGCTTGTGATCACCATGGAGGAAACTAAAACATTCTCTCCTTTGGGCATTATGATGCACACTGCTCTCACAACTCTTAACTATTATGAAAATCCTTAGCATTGTTTACAGCTGTAATGAAACCTGTTCCAGAAATAGACTCCATTTTTTTCTGTTTTTTTTTTTTTTTTTTTTTTTTTTACTGTAAAAGTTGGAGCCCCTAAGGTTGGCCTTGTGTCTGGTAAACTCTACAAGTTTTCTGTTTAATCTTTAAAATTTAATTTGTGTAGGCGTCGGCCAGAAGATTATGATATTCATAACAACCGAAAGAAACCAAGAATTGACTATGCTCCTGAGTTCCACCAGCGCCCAGGTCAATATATATATATATATACTTTTTTTTTTTTTTTTTTAACTTCCAACAAACCCCAAAATCCCCCCCCCCACATCCTCCACGTGAATGCATTTTAAGTCCAAAGAAAATACCAGCACTCATGTGTATCCAAAGTAATTCGCCTGGGTGCAATCCCTACATGCACCTTGAGAAAGGCTGGTGTAACAGCCGAAACATTGGATTTTTAACAAAAAACTTGTGCGAAACAAGTGCAAAGTGACATTTCGGTCTTCTTTTATCAAGCTTGATAGCAGCTGTTAATATATTTCTAAAATAAGCATGTCTTTTTTTTTTTTGCACAATTTTTGTGATATGATATGTTAAGTTTGCTTAACTTTCCAACTTTGCAGCTTTGTTGGCCAGTGTGGTAACTGTAGTATACTATTTTGCATGGATGAAAAATTTGATTAGAAAAAGATGAGTTAGAAAAAGATGAGTTAGAAAATTTGATTAGAAAAGATGAGTCTAATCGACAGAATTAAATCTCTAGAAAATGAATATGCGGTCTAGTTTTATGGAATTTATCTTAGATTCCTACATTGGCCTCTTTTGTTCATCCATAGCATTTAATAACTTTTTTGCCACGTAATGCAGGCTTACACTGAAATTTGTCCCCCAAACAGATTTAATATTCCTTTCCCGCATAATAGAATGAAAAATAAAATCTCTTTTCATTTTGTAATTAATTTCTGTTAAAATTTAAACAGGCTTTGTCAAGGATCCACGGTACCAAGAAGTGGACAGGTAGTATATTCTTTTGCATTATGTAGTTAGGTAAAAATACATTGTGATAAAATGGCAACCTAAGCTTACTTTCTTTATGCAGAAGGTTTACCGGGGTTCGACGAGACGTTTTTCTGAATGGGGTATGTGTACATTTTTTTCCTGTCTTATTCAATAGTTTTTCATCATGATTTCTTCATGTTTTTCCGATCTTTCCTAGCAACTTTATTGTACATGCATCCACATCTGCTGTTTTACAAACCTGTTTGTTTATATTTAAATCGTTCTTTTTTTTTTTTTTCCCCTTTTACAGTCTTACAATGATTATGTAAGGGAGTTTCACAACATGGGACCACCCCCACCGTGGCAAGGAATGGTTTGTATTAAATCCACATCCTTAAATCTTCATATTTTTAAAAATTGATGGCTTTCTTCCTGGTGCTTTAAACGGCAAATATGCTCATGTTATGAAGTGTGGAATAACCATCACAATCAAAACAAGACCAATGCACTCAAGTCTTACTGCTAAATATTTTAATGCTGTTCAAGTATTAATCATTAAGATTGATTCACCACTGGCCATGGTGGCCCAAAAGCACCCAGCATGGAATATTACGAATCTACTAAGGTGTATTTTTTGCAGAAGATCTATGTTATGTTTTCCTGCTAATCTTCATTTTTTTTTTTTTTGGCTATAGACTAGTTTCTGTAGCTTCCCCTCACTTATTGTACACGATCTTTCAAACATCCACTATAAAGTACTATCTAGTATTAAAGTTTTGTTGATTCCTATGCTGCTTAATTAAATCAAAATTGCACAATTACAATCTAAAGGTGTTGCACCTAACATTTCATATTCCAAAAAAAGACCTAAACTTAGTATTTTTGAGAAGATAAAATATCAAGGATGTTTTTGTATGCTTGTTTAGATTATGTGCTAGTAGCAATTGTTTTTATTTTTGAAGATGATAATTACCGTATATACTCGAGTATAAACCGTCCCGAGTATAAACAGAGGTACCTAGTTTTAGCTAAAAAAGGAGAAAAAGATATTGACTCTAGTATAAACCGAGGGGGTTAGTATTTGCCAATTAAGATGCTTTATTGTGGGAGTTGTAGTTTTCAAACTCTTAAGTTGCAAATAGGGGTAAATCCTTTATTTGTGCATACATATGCACAAATAAAGAAGGTTTTACTTTATTGTAAGTATTTGCCACTATGATGTTGCCCTGGTGTCCCTGTATTAGGTATTAGGCCCCTCGCTCCGCATCCTCGGTGCGCATCTGGATGATGTCACTACTTGGCGCCGCAAAGTGAGAGGCGCCGGGTAGTGACATCATCCGGGTGCGCACCGAGAGGAGCGGATCGCGCGGCCGGCAGACAAGGTAGGAGGAAGATTGACTCGAGTATAAACCGAGGTAAGATTTTCAGGATTTGTTTAAAGCCTGAAAACCTCGATTTATACTCGAGTATATACGGTATAAAAAGCAACCATTTGTAATAGACTCCCGTTTCATTCTATTACTGGAAATATAAAGAATAATTCATTGTTATTTATTAAAGGAATAGTTCACTGCAAAAGTGAACTATTCCTTTAATGTATTTATTAAAGACCGTGAGGTTAAGAAGCCATTCCTTACCTTCCGTTCTTTAATCAATGCAAGTGGAGCCAAGAACTTTTTTAAAATCAAAGAACCCTGGGGCAGGGGTTTACGATTCCAACCTCCCATATTTTGAGGAGAGGCAGCACGTACAGTTTTAATTTGCCAGGTTATTACTGGACTTTCCTATATTCAAGGTCGTGCTGAAGCCAGGAAGAAATTATCAATCCTACTTCCCTGTCCCCATTTTAACTTTTTAACTTTTTTTAATTTATGAGGATGCCACTTAAAAGGAAGGTTCAGTGGTATTGATAGTTTTTTTTTTTAGGTAGTTCTTTAAAGTACACATTCCTCTATAGTAAGACATTCTCTAATTCAAAATCAGTTGAATGTTGATAACTGTGAGCTCTACATCATTGGCAGTTGGCAAGCATGCCTAAAAGTCTACTGAGCAACTGATCACTCGGTGAACTCTAGGGGCAAGACCATACTGTACTCTTAAAAGCTCTAGCATATGGTATTTAGGAACTAGCATATGGTATTTAGGAAACATTAATTTATGCACAGACAAAGTAGTGTTATCCTTTCATTAAAAAATAGTATGTTCTCATTCCAATAACCTTATGTAATTGCACCGAACTTCCCCTTTAAAATGGTTAACTGTAATGTGTTGAGATTTTTTTTGTTTGAGGAAGGGGAGCATCAACATCATAAGTAAAGAATTTATTTATTTACACTAGCTGTCAATGTAGAAGCACATTTGTATGTTTGTGTTATAAAATGTAACGGAGATTCGATCACCGTTCGTATCGCAAAAAAGGTGCTAATTTTGCCCCAACCAATCAAATGGCTGTTTAATAAAATCTGATTGGTTGGGGCAAAATTAGCACCATTTTTAACTATAAGAACTTTTATTAAATCTCCCTGAAAGCTTGTTTATGGTTTAACCACCCCTAAACTAGTGCAAGGGGCATTTTTGGATCAGAAAATGAAAAGCTAATCTGCAAAATAAACTTTTTTTTTTTTAATTTAGCATGCCAAAATTTACAATTGACTTAATTACTGGGAAAAAAGTTTTGACATAAGACAGTAAACCAGGGGACTTTGTCATTTAGTTGCATGTAGAAAAGTTCTGTTTATTTCGGCTAAATATACTCTGTATATATGTATTTTGTATGGCTTGTACAGGCAGCAAGATAAATTTCCTTAAATTATTTATTTTTGGTTTTTTTCCTGCTTTTTTCTCAAGCCTCCATATCCAGCAATGGAACAACCTCAACATCATCCCTACTATCAGCACCCTGCCCCTCCCCCTCAAGCACACCCCCCTTTCTCGGGTCATCATCCAGTTTCAACATGAGCAAGATATCGGGATAAACGGGTTGTAAGTTAATTTTGGTGTTCGTATTTTCGATAGTTTTTCTTGTCAGTTTCTCATTATAAATTATGCAGTTAAAGGATATGTACGCCGGGATTTTTTTTTTTTTTAAATTTCCCATTAATAGAAACTGTAATTCTTCCTAATTATTACTGTACCATTTTTTTGTTGATCTGTCCACTATTTCTTAGATATCCAGTCTAAAAAAATCTTACATTTCAGCTGTCAATCAAGTGCCTTAGTATCACAATATTTTCTGTTATGCATAGTTTTTCTGTAGTTGGTACGTGAACTGCATGGTGGGAAATTTCCTCTGAGCATGCTTGCCCTCTCAGAGTCTGAAAGTCTAGCAGGGGACTGAGGGATTGAGCTTGAGCAAATCATTTACTGGATTGAAGTCATGCAGTAACACAAACACATCAGCATAAGTGCTGCTTACAAGTATTCATTTATAGCTTGAAATGAGTCAGTCATTTTTTTCAGTGTACAATTCCTTTAAGTATTTATCTTACTGGTGGGGTGATTATCCTGGGTTGTCTCATTAATGTCAGTAAGTTGGTCAAATGCTGAGATTTATAGAAGATGGAGAGGAGACAGGTAAGAATTTTTTAACACTAGTGGGGCCAGTAGTGGTTTAAATTTTAGTTTGGGGGGTAGACATGCCCTTTAAAAGACCATTTAGTATGATAATCACACCTGTTGCTGTTTGGTCTAAGGATAAGCAAAGTTGGATGAACAACAATGTCCAACTGGGGGGGTGGGGTTACACACATAAGTATCTTGCAGTATCAACCAAGTATACAGAACTGCACTTCCAGTTTCGGCCAAAAGCAGGGCTTATGTTGCAGCCCCCTATGGAATATTTATAGGGGTAAAGGGCAGGGTTTCTTCTAATTCTTAATTGGCACGTACAAAAGCTAATTATTTCCTAATTTATAATTTATAAAAAAAAGTTTTATTTTGAGATTTTAAAATAAATCACACTATAAGCATGTTGTAGATAAGAAAGGGTGACAGAGTTCAGCAAAGCTGCATACTTCCTGACCAATCAAATGGCGCATTCTAATTTTCACCTGGGACAGAGAGGGAAAGGCAGGATTGATGGTCTGGGGAACAGGGAGTTTGGGCATTAAAATCTTCATTTTTACATAACGCAGAAACACAAGAGTGGGTGGGTTTTATTGTAAACCTATTTATTGCTGACAGTTTGTGTTTCACCAGTATAGGTCTATATTCTCTTTCTATATTCCATCTAAAAATTTTCAATATATTTTTAATAGCATGACTATGACATGAGAGTGGATGATTTCCTGCGCCGAACACAAGCTGTAGTCAGTGGAAGAAGGAGCCGGCCTAGAGAACGTGAAAGAGAAAGGGAGCGTGAACGTCCTAGAGACAACCGCAGAGACAGAGGCCGTGACCGTGATAGAGATCGTGAGAGAGAGAGGATGCGAGATAGGGACAGGGGAGACCGAGGCAGATATAGAAGATAATTTTTGAAACCTGCACTTTTGTGCTTATGAACAGTTACTTCATATTTCTTCTCTTATGCGTGTTTACAAAATAGTGACATTTCTGTTCATTTGACCCTGTGTTTTGCATGTGCTTTATGATCTTAACAAATTGTAAAATAGCCAAAAAGAATGCTATTGATGCACATCCAAGCCCATGCCAGATTAAAGAAAGTTTCTAATCAATAAGTTTGGTTCATCTTACAGGTATTTCTTTTGATGTTCTATGAGCAGTTCGTGTAAAAGAAATCTG
The DNA here is from genome assembly GCA_019447015.1 of Hymenochirus boettgeri. Taxonomy (NCBI): domain Eukaryota; kingdom Metazoa; phylum Chordata; class Amphibia; order Anura; family Pipidae; genus Hymenochirus; species Hymenochirus boettgeri. The sequence continues at coordinate 156,332,381 of CM033469.1, forward strand.
GTTGTTTAAAGGTCACATTGGTAGTTGTTAACTGCTTTATAGATTCCTTTTTACATTTTATATATAGTTACAGAAAATTCTGTGAAATAATGCTGCTATTAAGTATGCAAATTCTAAAGTATGGGCTGATGTGATGTATTGTAAACCCCATTCTCTTGTTCTGTTAGGCAATGAAGAAAGCAATATGGATACGCCTGTTGCCTTTGTTTTTTTAACTACTTTTCTGTACAGTTTTGTTTGATGCCGTTAACTACTGTCCCAGATGCAGAATTGTTGGGGAGAAGGCAGTACAGGAAAAAGTTCTGACCATATTTGATCCTCAAATCATTTTGTACTTAACTGATAACAATGTAATTTAATTTACTACAGTGGTTTTTTTTAAGCCATGTGAATAGCCAATTAGAATTTCCCTCTGCTACAAAAGCACATCTAATTTTGTGTTGTCGTGTATCATTATGCTTTAATTCGTGTTTTTTTATAATAAAAACCACTGTGAAACTACATGCCTCTGATATTTTGTAATGAATAACAAATGTTTATCAACAGAATTTATTGGGATAAAATTAGGGCTGAAGATAACACTGGCCCAAGAGACACTGCACATTCACAAAGATGCAAGCAACTGTGTCTCCCCACTCTTTTCTGTGGCTGTTGATTGATTTATGAAATTAACCTGTACGGGGACAGCTACCATTATCCATCTCTTTGTGTTGCTGGAAGTTGAAGTGTACACCTTTACACATGTTCTCTATCTTTCAAATGTTAAATAACATCTGATTGGTTGGGGAAAATTAGCAACATTTTTAACGATAAGAACTTTTATTGAATCTCCCAGTAGGGTTTATTTCCTATTTAATATGTGAAAATGCTAAGTAGTGTCTTAGACTTATATCCTGTTAAATGGTCTGTCTGGTTAAGGCCGTGCTGGAACGGCTAGTAATGCGCGCGAAAAATGTTTTGTGTGTGTTACCATCCACTCAAAAAATATTATTTTCAAAAATATGGTGATTGCATTAGCTAATCGTAAAAATAAGGTTTTGCTTAAATAGTTTGTGTTGTCCTGTACTCTGGGATATAAATAAGTGGGTTGAGAAAAAGAAAATAATCCCTTGATTTCTGAAGGTTTTATCTAACTGAACCTAATCTTAATCTGTGTGTTTTGATGGTGTCCTTGTCTGTTGTTTTTGGTTTTTTTTATTAACGAACATTAACTTAACTATGTAATATCCAAGTTTTACTTGGATGCTATGATCTGATAATGCCGGTACTGTACTAAGGAATCCATAAAAGGTTTTCTAAGTTATTGGCAAATTAAGACATTTTTGTAAAGACTTAAATGAAAATGTGTTGCAGGCACAATCGGCACTGAAAAAGTGTTTAATTGCATTCAGCTGTAATCAAACTTTATCAGCACAGATTATACCTGCCTTGATTGCCTGTTAGGCTGAGGCCACACTGCAACGCACAGGAATCATGCACAAAATTCGTGAGCGTTATCGCACGCGATTGTGTGCGCTTTTCTTGTGCGTTCGCGTTTTGCGCATGCGTTTTCACCATTTCGCGTTATGGAAACGCTGCATTAACGCACCAAAAATGGTGAACGCAAGCGTTACCAAAACGCGAACAGATGCGCAATCGCATGCGCATCGGAAATCGCGTGAATTTTCGCGTTCCCGCGATTTCCATTTTAGCAATAATTGCGGCCCGAAACGCGTGCGCAAAAACGCGCTAGTATGGCCTAGCCCTTACAGGTATTGATTTCAGCATATGCACTACTAGAGCTTTTGTGCACCTTTTTAAAGGCAAAGTTTTTACTTACATTCTAGTTTCTTTTAATTACCTTATTTTTAGACTGTACATGCCCGATTACATCATAGGGCTGTTGCAGTGAGACAAGAAAACAAAGCTTTGGGTTCCCCCTAGCAACAATTCCCATAATGCACTGCACCTCCATTTGAGTACACAATCAAAAATGAAAAAAAATAAATTCAAAACTGAAAATAGAATTATAGGGCCCTATTTATAAAAGATCGTTATCGAAAAAATAACTCGCTATCGTAAAATAACGGTTGTTATTTTACGATAGCGATCGTTATTTTTTCGATAACGATCTTTTATAAATAGGGCCCATAATGTCTGTTGTATCATTTGGTATGCTTGACTGACATACATAGACTACAAATCCCAAAATGAACAACTAGACCTTCATTTTTCAGAAAATCCCAATGGAATTGAGAAAATAAAGGCAGTGTGAAACTGACCCTGTACATCTCTTATGCAAGAACATATATGATGCGTGCAATGGTGATGCTGAGCCTATGCATTCATAATCTTTGGTCTTCTCTGGCGAAGCCTGTTCTGAGTAGAACCTGACCTGTTAAACCGCTATATGGTCTTGGCCATCGTGCTACTTTTTGTTTTCCTGATCCTTAGGGTTTTCTTTACCATGAGGTACCATGTTCAATTTTCAGTGACCAGTATGAGTGTGTGTAAGAGCGATAACACCAAATTTAAACCACCTGCTCTCCATTCAGGCCTGAGATGTTGGAACACCAACGATTTACATGATACCGGGGAGGGAAAATGGATAATTGGGCATTTTGCACTTAGGGGCCTCCTCACTTTTGTTGCCAGAGGCAGAAAAAAGTGGAGCTGTGTAGTACAATTGGAGAAATACCCATTGAATGGGGATATGATCACTTTGTCCAAATATTTTAATGGCCCATATAATAAACTTTCTGGTGCATGATTCACTAGTAGGATCCGTTAGAGGACTCGTGAACATCATTTAGGATTAGAAGAAAAGATGTTTCCTCATCAGGTTAGGAATGGTTTCTTTACAGTGAGAACGGGAAAGGAGGACTACCCCCCCTGTAAATTACCACTCCAGTAAATGGCATTAAAGTCAATTGAATCCCCTGAAGTACTGGATAAGATAATGCTGTACATGATCCACCACACCTCCTGACTTTAATAACATTCTCTTCTGCCTAATACAGACTGTAACAGGTTTGGCTATAGACAACTAGTTGCTGTGACCTGCTGTAACAAGTACCTGCAGTAGTTTAGGATTGGGCATGTGCAAAGAACACAGTAAATGGCTGTCAGTTAAAGTTTACAGCAGATCACAATGCACCAGGATATATACAGCTCCTGGTGCATCGCCCTGCCTGAGTCTATAATGTTCTCAGTACAACACCTGCATGAAAGTGCTTGTAGATTTCCTTCTGTCACCTAAAACAAGCAATAGCAAATGTTTATTTTATTTGTAAATAATCAACATGCTTACTTAAAATTGTATTTCAATCATTCAAGAATTTACTGCAAGCAATATTTAATTGGACCTTATTGGATCTTTTCCTTTTTGGTCCTACTGAACTTTCTGCAACAGCAACTTAAGAACTTGACAGTAATGTAGAAAAATGTTATCAGACAAAGTAACAAGAAACCTATGACATCCAAGGAATGGTACTGGTACCATGTCAGTTCATGGGATGCAGGTCTTAAGTGCTTAGCCCCCTTATGGCGCATGACAAACTCAATCCAGAAGACCGCTCTATCTAATGGCTTTACAGGTTGATCATGATGTATACGTGATAACCTCATGGCATTCTCTTTATACCTAAAACATACCAAATAGATAACATTTCTCATTATTTACATTTTATACAAATGTACTGATTAACAGATGTACAAAATAAATTTCTATTTACAGCTGCCCAGAATTAATATTGTTGTGTTGTGCCAGTAATAAAAATGAAATGGAACATCTAAAGTGAATGGCAATAACACCTGATGTCGGCCAAATAAGTGCTATATCCACACTACCTGATGTAATAGGGCTAGGCCACACTTGCGCAATTTGTGTTTTCTTTTCTAACATAGGAATTGCGACAACGCACCGAAAACACGCATTTTTATGTGCGATGCAATTGCGCATCCATTTGCGATACGCGATCGACATTTTTATGCGCAATTGCATGCGATTTGGTATCTCAAAAGGAGAAATCACGTGCAAACGCACAGGAATCGCGTTTGGCGCAGTGTGGCCATGCCGTTTGAGTGGGCTTTACACTTAATTAGCCGGGCCTGTGCCGTTCCCATTAAAGGGCATCTATGTGGGAAAATTAACTTTTTTTCTTTCTTCCCATGTGTTTTGTAATTCCCCCAACCCCCAGAGTGTTTTTACTTTCTTCAGTTTCCCTCTCTGTCCTGAGATACACAAATTTGAAGACGTGATTTCAGTCATCTACTCCTTGTAATGTCAATCAAATCCCTGTGACGTGACCCTCTTCCCTGCTCAACCGACTGCCGACCATTCGTTCGTCCAACAACTGGGTTTATCAGAAAACCACGACTGATCGTGTTGTCCTCTATGGACAGCACGATCGATTGTGGCAAACTGTTGGACACGGCTACTTTTGCCTTGGCCAACAGTCCTTTGTCAGAAGAGCCGGACATAGGAGTGGCACGTGTGTACCCACTTTAGAACCTACACTACTTGATGTAATATCAAGTGGGCAATAATAGCATGTGTATAGTAGGTTTAAAGCACCATTCTTTAAAAAGATGGGGGGGGGCAGGGTTTCCTCAGTATTGCAGAAAATGCTGCCTGCAAATAGTAAAATAAATTACATTGTCATAGAAATTAAATTTTGCTGGAAAAAAAAACATTTTAAATGAATGTACAGGGTAAATCAATGTTCAGTCCATTGAAAAGCTGTATCTTTAAATTACACACTATCAGGTTTATTCAATAAAATTTCTTATCTTAAAAATGGTGTTAATTTTGCCCCAACCAGTCAGATGTTAGCTTTCAAATGGTAAATAAGATCTGATTGGTTGGGGCAAAATTAGCACCATTTTAAACACTAAGAACTAAATTGAATCTTCCGGTTTGTTAGGGCTGGGCCACACTAAGGCGTTTTTTGCGCGCTTGCGCACGTGTTTTTATTTGCGATTTTCGCTAAAATGGAAATCCGTTGCACATGTGATTGCGTGTCCATTCGCGTTTTGCGTTCAACCATTTTTTCGCACAACCGCATGTGTTTTCTCTTTGTAAATAGCGAAAACGTGAAACAATGTGCAAATGCACAGAAATCGCGCATGCAAACGATAACACTAGCGGTTTTGTGCATTTTAGTGTGGCCTTGGCCTCACTCTTTATTTTTCTAATCCATTGGTAAAGCTTAACTTTCCCACTTTACTTGCTGGCTCTTCCTCCTCCACTGAAAATCTCGTTCAATCCATTGCTCCTGTGAGACTTGCTGGACTTGAATCACATCCAATCAGCACTGCCCTGCTAGCTGTATATTACACTTAAAATAAAATGCAGACTGGAACACAGACTGGATAGAAGAGTGCCGCATCTATGTATATAATGCAATGATTTATAAAGTCTAAAGGTGGCCATACACCCACACGATATTACTTACCCGACCAGACCGCTCACGCGACGTTCCTGCGATCCTGCCGGAACCACCACCTCTCCCGATCTTATATACGACCGACTGCGATCGCAAATCCCATTCATTTTGTGATGCATGTCGGTCGTATATAAGATCGGGAGAGGTGGTTCCGGCAGGATCGCAGGAACGTCGCGTGAGCAGTTGGTCGGGTAAGTAATATCGTGCTGGTGTATGGCCACCTTTACTGTGAATATTTGGGGCACTAAGCAGCAGTCATCTATCAATGTATGACTATATATGTGAATAATCTTTTTAAATGTTCCAGTGAACTTCTTGCACACTTCAAATAAAGTGTTTTTCTTTTCCATGTGCCATTTTTTTAAATATGGCATCTAAATTATGTTTTCTGGGAAACACTGTGTGTCAAATAATTCATTTTGCCTGATTGCAGTACTTAAAGGGAAGTTGCAAAATGTCCAAAGTTTGGGGCAAATTATGTTTGGGTATTTACCCTAAAAAAATGTATGTGAGATGTTGTACCCTGTTGTTAAAGTAGAAGTAAATATGATACACTTTAAAGGGGAAGTTAATATGATATACCTTTTCATACTACTTTATCATACTACTACTTGAAAGTAACTTTCCCTTTAACTTTAAAGTGTGTTATATTAACTTCCATTTAAAGTGTATCATTAACCTCCCCTTTAAAGTGTATTATATCAACTTTCCCTTTAATGTGTATCATATTAACTTCCCCTTTAACTTTTAAGTGCGATATTCCCCTCAGTGTTAGTGAAAGTAAAAAGATGAGGACTGAGAATGTGGGACCATTAAATGGGGCTAAGATGGTTACAGAGGATGCCAAAAAGGCTAATGTGCTAAACCGTTTTTTTTTTCTAGCCGCAGGTTTTCGTTACTGTATGGCCGTGGTCATAAATGTACCTCTGCGATCTTACATTTACGGTGAATGGTCATTCATATCACGTGGTAGTAAACTACCGCAATGATATTCTGAGGGCGATTGTAATATACAATTAGATTTACGGTAGCGATTGTAAATAGACAATCGCATAATTATCGTTAATTATACAAAGTTAATATCAGTAAAGCTTCAAGACCAAATGAAATACATCCTCGGATCTTAAGAGAGCTTAGTCCAGTTTTATCTAGACCACTGTTTCTTATCTATTCAGATTCACATTTTTGTCTGGTGATGTGCCGCTGGATTGGAAAAAAGCCAATGTAATACCAATATTCAAAGGTAGTTGTTCCCAGGCTGGTAACTTTCATTAGTTGTAGGGAAGGTGCTGGTAACTTTGTTAAGAGATCATATCCTTGACTTTGTCTCCAGAACTTCTTAGTAGTAGTCAGCATGGATTTATGAGAAATAGATTGTGAGCCAAATTTAGTAAGAATTTAGGACCATATTTATATGATGATCATTATTTTACGATTGCTATAGTAAATTTATGATAGCGATCGTAAATCTACCACCGTGATGGGAGATTAACGATAGCCAATAGAATGCTATTGCTTTACGAATATTCACCGTAGATGTACGATCGATGCCATACATTTACGTCCGTGGTTGTACCATTACGAAATATTGAGATTCAATGTTAATAAATGTAAGGTGATGCATTTGCCACCTATGTATGGTTAAAGAGGAGGGGGTAAAGGTTGGACTACTGTACATGGACGCATGTATTTATTGAACCTCAATTACTATGTTAATATAGGGTTTCCATATTTAAAAAGGAAAAAAACAAGTGGAAAAAAAATGCCCTGAAAAACACTTTGAACAATATGCATTTTCCACCTCCTGGTACAGTTTATTACAGTAAACACATTATTAGAAATAGTACATATGAATCATCTGCAAATAGTTGCAGCCTTGTCATCAAAAGGCTCCACAGGCACTTTTTCAAATACAGGCATACACTCTTACAGGCTCATGCCCTTTATTACAGACAGGTCCTCAAACTCTCTATCACAGAGAGACACTTATTCACATATATTCACTCTGCTTTCTCACAGAAAGGTACTCATGCACAGGCAATTAAACTATTACAGAGGCACATATACTATGCACAGGACCTGAAACTTTCTATCACAGACACACATTCACAGGCACTTATGCACAGGAACTTAAAGGAGGCATTCGCACATTCACAGACAGGCACTCACACACTCATAGACCGGCACTCACACTTACAGGCACACATTGCTGCAAAAAGTGGACATGGCTTGTAGAGGTGGGTATGGTGGGCTGATGTAACACTGGCTGCTAAACTGTTAGATCAGCCCTCCAGTTCACCAGCCAGAGTTGAAAAATATATGTGCCCACAGAGACTGGTAAATACGAGTGCTCACAGAGATTTTGAAATATAAGTGCCATGTGCACAGACTGGTAAATATAAGTGTCCCAGACCAGTGATTTTGTGTGTCAGAATGTGTATGGGGGAAAACATAGCTGTTAATCACATTCCCTGGTGTACAAACTGTTCGTGCCTGATCCCACACTGCAAAGTTTAAATGCTCACAGCAATGCTCACGTGCATCACACACATTTCTGTAATACAGTCAGCGTGCTGTGGGATCTGCCGGCGTAACGCCATGATGCTTGTTGTGCTGCCTCCGACCATGAACAGGCAGGGTAGAAAGAGAGACACTGTACTACAGAGCCCAACCCTCTATCACTGGTATGCACATGCAGGAGAGACCGAGACAGGAATTTAAAAAGAATTAAAAGACAGACATTAAAGGTCATAAGCCAAAATTCTTACTGGGTCCTGGACTCTTATCTCTAAAAGAGGATGAATATGGGAAAAAGTGGACATCTAGATATATAATCACACATTGATAGATGACTGCTGCTCAATGCCCCAAATATAAAATTTGCCACTGTGTAAGCCCTTAAAACATAATTGCATTATAGACATAGAAACGGCATAAAGTTACCCATACGGGATATCAATCAGAAACAATATCTATTTTGAATGGCACCAGACAAGGGTGCCTCCTCTCCCCCCTGCTGTTTGCTTTATGCATAGAACCCCTAGCTGCTAGTGCTCGAGCAAACCCAGATATCTATGGAATCACCTTTGGGGGAGAGAATTATAAAATAGCTCTCTTGCAGACGATACTTTCTTGACATTGACAAGACCCCTAACATCTTTACCGAATTTATACGATCTGCTGGATAGGTTTGGCAAGGTCTCGGGCTTTAAAGTGAACCCGAGTAAAACTGTAGCGTACCCTCTCCACTTGCCAAAAACCACCATAAAATTAATATCTATAAACTATACGTTTAAATGGTTAAAGGATTCCTTTAGATACCTGGGTACCTCCCTCACAAGCAAGACGGAGGTGATATACAATCAAAATTACCCTCCTCTGATCCAGACTCTGAAAAAAGATCTAAATGAATGGCAATCGTATGGGATCTCCCTCTGGGGTAGAGTAGCTGCAGTAAAAATGTCTATCCTTCCTAGACTGCTGTATCTGTTTCGGGTTCTCCCACTCCCGCTAAAACCTATCCACTTGAGGGAAATTAATTCAGAGAATGATTTAAAAATTTGTCTGGCAAAAGAAAACGCCTAGAATTAGAAGACAATATTTACCACGATCTAGACACCTTGGTGGATGGGGCTTCCCAATGATAGAGCATTATCACCAAGCGACAAGAATAGCCCAAACATTAAGCTGGGAGGCAGGCCCCCAGTCTGCCAGGTGGATACAGATAGAGCAGACATACTCCTCCCCATTCTCATTGAGTGGTCTACTATGGACTGCAAGAAATATCAAACCTGAAGGTCTCTGGAAGACTAATCCATATATAACCAACACTTATATTTATGGGACAAATACGTTCGAACACCGGGCATCATTACAGATTCTCAAGATACACCCCACTCTGGGGAAACCCTTCCTTTACACCAGAAATCCCGGAAAAAAACAGCGTGCCCTGGAGGGATAGGAATATTATAGCGGAAGATTTAATAACAGAGACAGACCCATGACCTGGGAGGAGGCAAAAAGTAAATTTAAACTACACTCAAGTTTTTGGTTCCAATATTCTCAAACAACACATTTTGTTAGGAAACCACTGCCCCAAACCCAATATCCCAATATATCAGATTGTATGGAACTGGGTAAAATCTGCAGCAAATCAAGGAGCAGGCTTAATTTCATATATTATATTATATATATATATATATATATATATATATAATAACAGCATAATATTGTATAAGCGGCACTCACCTAACACATCAGCATTGCCCGGAGCTGCATCCAACAAACGATACATGTAGGTAGTAAACTTCGGAGGCACTCCTGGGACTTGTATCACATGGTAACTTTATTTCAACACACATCAACGCGTTTCAGCCGTCCATCGCGGCCGTCATCAGGATAAAAGTGTCTAACCAAACAATCCTATTTGTAACAAACTATGTGCACCACGCCCCCCGTATTGCCCAATCACATTTATTGCAAACCCGTAGCACAAACCATGCGCGTGTGCGCGTCATGTAAACAGCCAGCGGAAACACATCGCCGCACATCGGCCAGAGAATACAGACCCAAACCACACCGCATCGTTTGTAGTGTAACATACGGATACATAACCTCCTAAAGTGACAAGTGCAATAATACATATAAAACCACCGTGATCATATAAAATATAAAATTATATATAAACAGTAAAAAAAGTAAAACATCTAACCATAATACCACATCACCTTATAATATTATAATTTACTCTCTAACTTCCGTGTATAAAATGGCATATAATAGCTCTATACATCGCATACTCCATCGAAGAGAAAATAACATCCAGCCATATAGTAAAGCAACCCCACTTCGGGAAGAGTTTGTTATAATTCTTTCCGGAATCAACAAAGTATCTTTGCTCGATACATATCTATGACGGAACATCACCACAGTTTTCGGAAGGCGGCTACAATTGTAAGGCATACAATGTCAGAACTCGTACCCTCGGAGCTCCATAGAAAAGGTACTGTCACACCCCGTTGTGGGCTCCCTAGCACAGGGAGACATACCGCTCCCCATTAGTCCCCCTGCCTCAAGGCCCAGGAGACACAGAGGAGCCCCCACAAAACCAAGGACCTGATCGTAGTAATAAATATATATAGGCAAGTCATGTCCCACCAAGGCAAGGCTCAAATCCTTTATATAAAACAGGCGAACGATATCTGTTCATTAAGACCATTAGGTGAGATGGTGTTCAATTTTTTAATCCACTTGACTTCCAATTTCAAAAGTTCTCTATCTCTATCACCTCCATATGTCATTGCTGGTAAATGATCAATAGCTTCTCCATCTAAATGTTGCTAGATTGTGACCAGCCAGCTTGAAATGTTTTGCCACAGATGTTCAAACCTGCTGGCCACACTCTTTGTCCTTGTGTGTCACATCGTCAGTTTTAACTGCGTTCAAGGCCGCTCTGATGGACGCCCTATGGTTGCCCATTCTCTCACGAAGGTTGTAGTAGTCTTCCCTACATACCCAAGTCCACACGGACAGGTGATCAAATAAATCGTGTGTGTGCTTGTACAAGTTAATCGGTATCGAATATGTATCGTCCCCCCGTTTGTGGATGTGGAAAGTCCTTACCAACTGCATGTACCTACAAGTCTGACACCCCACACATTTGTAGCAGCCATTCTTCACTTGAGTGAGCCACGTATCCTTGCTCTCTGATTTAGACTTTGTAGATCTGTCACCATGATAAGTCGCGTAGATTGCGGCCCCTCCTATATGCGTTCTCAAATCAGATTGGTGGGTCACCAAGACTCATCATTACGGATGATATTCCAATGTTTGTAGGCATTCCCTTCAGGATCGCTGACATAGGGGTATATGTGTTACTAAGGTCATTGTCGACTTAGACTTATCAACCTGCTTCGAAGGCTCAACAGCCCCGTACACAGTCCTCCTGGCATGCTCAAGATGTTGTGTCTAAATCATGGGGATTATATCCCCTTTGTATAAACCTTACTCTCATTCCCTCGATTTGGTCAGCTGCCATGAGATATCGGTGTTGTTTCTCACACACGGAGGAACTGAGAGTAAGGAATACTTTTTTTCTGAGCCGTGGGTGGTAACTGCTAGCATGCAGCACATTATTACGGTCAGTGGCTTTCCTAAATAAGGTGGTTGCCAAGGATCCATTATGTTTATAGATCCGGAGATCCAAAAAGTCAACACATGTCAGGCTAGTGTGTATGCTGAATTTGATAGGTAAATCCATACCATTGAGACCCTCAATGAACGCATGGGCTCCAATGTGGTCCCCTCGCCACAGCATAAACACGTCATTGATGTATCTCTTGTACATCACCACCTCACTGCCCAACTTAGGGACAATGAATGCCTCCTCATACCACTCCATGTATAAGTTAGCAAATGAGGGGGCCACATTGGAGCCCATCGCCGTCCCAGACACCTGCTGAAAGAAAATATGTTCAAATCGGAAAAATGAATGACAAAAGATCCATCAGGAATTCGATCGGAGGACTCACATGTCCTAGCTTCCTCAACGCCCCCCTACACACATTAACACCCTGGTCCTGTGGAATCACGGTGTACTATTACTATTACTATATGGCTGGATGTTATTTTCTCTTCGATGGAGTATGCGATGTATAGAGCTATTATATGCCATTTTTATACCCGGAAGTTAGAGAGTAAATTTATAATATTATAAGGTGATGTGGTATTATGTAGATGTTTACTTTTTTTACTGTTTATATATATTTTATATTTTATATGATCACGGTGGTTTTTATATGTATTATTGCACTTGTCACTTTAGGAGGTTATTTACCGTATGTTACACTACAAACGATGCGGTGTGTTTGGGTCTGTATTTCTCGGGCCGATGTGGCGCGATTGTGTTTCCGCTGGCTGTTTACATGACCGCACACGCCGCATGGTTTGTGCTACGGTTTGCAATAATGTGATTGGGCAATACGGGGGGCGTGGTGCACATAGTTTGTTACAAATAGGATTGTTTGGTTAGACACTTTTATCCTGATGACGGCCGCGATGGACGGCTGAAACGCGTTGATGTGTTTGAAATAAAGTTACCATGTGATACAAGTCCCAGGAGTGCCTCTCGAAGTTACTATAATACAATATTCTATGGTACGAAAGGCAGCCTCTCAGGTCAATGGCAACGGATAAGTGGGAGAGTTATTTGGGATCCAATCTGGAGGAGGAGCAATGGTTGAAAGCCCTGGAAAACTCCTATAAGTGTTCAAGTAATGTGGTAGTGAAGGAAAGCACATTCAAAATACTATATGAGTGGTACAAAACACCTAAACAGAATATATCCTACACTACCTCCATTATGTTTCAGAGGCTGTGGGGGAAGAGCAGATAGTTTTCACTGTTGGTGGACCTGCCCAAGAGTACAGAATGTGTGGCAAGAATGTCAGGCCTGGTTATCTCAAGCTCTACGAACCCCTATAACACTAAATCCATGGGAGGCAATGTTTAATCTTCCGCTAGAAGAAACAACTCATCACAATGGGATATTTGTTAGAAATGTATGTACAGCAGTGAGGTGCTCATTGGCAGCACACTGGAAAGGGGAGTGTCCCTCAATGAACGAGATAATTAACAAAATTTGGTACATATACAAAAATGAGCACCTTACTGCCATAATAAATGACAAGATATTAAGATTTTATCTAGATTTGAAACCCTGGACAGACATAATGCAAATTGATATATAATATCTGAACTATAGCATGAAATGTAGTACAATTGAAGGTAATATGTGGAGCTGAGTGGTAACTTTCTCTTTTATTCCTTTTTATTCCTATTCCTTTTTTCCACTTTCTTTCTCTCCCTCCTTCTCTTCTCTAATTTTCTCCCTTTCTCCCTCCCTACTATACAACTTAATTTTCCTTCTAATCGCTGCTCTTTATTCTCTTTAATTTCTCACGCCTTCCATCTGTAACTCTCCACTATGGCAACAAGAAATAAGCGCAATACAAATTGAAGAACAATATTTAAATGGTTATTAGTTCAATGAGATTGATATAAAGAATTAGCTATGATACAGAAAGAGATGGTTAACGGTACAGAGTAAAAGGAGAGGAAAGAGAAATAATGAGATATGCTGGCCAATACACTGAAAGTTAAAGATGTATAAGAAAAAGACAAACCATTATAATAGAAAATACAAAAAAATTATTGTAAATGTCTGATGTTATATTATGATGTACACACCTAAGCTGGGTGGTTCAGGTACACCTGAGTCTCCCACTCAGGAACTTGGCCAAACCCCAGAGGAACCCAAAAGGGCGTGCCAAGATAAACAAAAAAGGTAACGTACCTCCACCACAAAAAAGACCACACATAAAAAATTTAATATATAACTAACTATATTATAAACAATAAATGGCCGGGCCGGTCACAATTTTAAAAACTTTGTAAAATATCACAATATAAAATACCCCAAAGTTTACATATATATGAATGGCTAATATATAAATAAATAAATAGGAGGAGGGTATATGGCTAACAAGTGTTAGTTAAATCGCCCAAAGTAATCCTTCTAATGATTGGTATCCAAAGAGCATGTAGTCCGTGGTGGTATATATTAGTAATGGAAGTAAATATCAAAAACCGCAGTGTGCGCACACCTCAAAAATGTATATAAAAAGACGTATTAATATCTCTACCACTAGAGGCGAGGTTTAAAAAAAATAGATCGATAATGCACCGTGCTCTCGTCGTGGTGTAATTGGGCAAAAGACGTCTCACTAGAGATCCCCCGGACATGAAAAGTTATTACATCCGTGGCAAGCAAGCTCTTGGGATCCGTGTACCGCCTTTCACCCACTGGAAGGTAGGTATTTCCAAGTTCCTTCCCGACGCGGCTTTTTTTGGCAGATAAGCAAACACGTCCAAATACTGATTATACCTCTCGCACTCCTTGTGATTAGGTATACACGTCACTCCGTTCCAATTGCTACGCGTTTCGCTGTTCCCAGCTTCATCAGGCTGGGAACAGCGAAACGCATAGCAATTGGTGGTAGGTACGTTACCTTTTTCTGATGTTTATATTTTGTATATACTAAATATTTTGTATGGCACTCTGTTAATCTAGTCCGTGTTCCGGAATGCGTTTTACTTTAAGTGTAATATACAGCTAGCAGGGCAGTCCTGACTGACTGACTGACTAAATGGATGAGATTCACGTACAGCAAGTCTCACAAGCAGTGGATTAAACGAGATTACAGTGCAGTCATCAGGGGCAGCAAGCAAAGAGGGAAAGGTAAGCTTTGCCAATGGCTTAGAAAAATAAGAGTAACAGTGTGTGATTTAAAGGTGCAGCTTTCAAATGGTCTGAACTTTGATTTACTATGAACATTTCCTTTAAGTTTGGAAGAGTTTTATTTTCTGCTGCAGAATACAGCTGGAGGGATCGTGGCTTTTTAGCTTAGTTAATAGAAAAATGATGTGATGCAAAATTAATTACTGATTCAAAATGGAATAAAAAAACAAAATCATACTACAGGGCACATTACTAATGGTAGCTTTTAACCTGAAGTGGAAAAAAACAAAGCCAATATTTGTCAACAATATGGCAGCCACAGTACAGTTTAGTTTGATTATAGGTATTGAACTTTTTTGTCAGAATGTAAAACCTATAATCAAACTAAACTGTACTATAGCTGCCATATTGTTGATAAATATTAGCTTTGTTTTTTTGCCACTATTAGTAATGTGCCCTGCAGTGTGTCAACTAGTTGGAGAGCTCTAAAAGGCCATGACAAAGTCTCAAAAATGTATAAACCCGTTAGAATTTAATCGAATTTACATGTTTTAAGATTATTATTTTTTTTATTTTCAATTCTTATTATTTATCACAAAGTAGATATCTGGGGTAATCAGTTAGATCAACTGTACTTGAAGTTAAGTTCTTGAAGACGTTTCGCTAGTCATCCGACTGCCTTTCTCAATTCAGAATGACTTGAACAAGAATCTGGTGGCAATTATGTACCCTGGAAAGTCCCAATTAGCATATGACAGCCAGGTGTTAGGGACCTTCTGAATGCAAGGTGTGGATGCATTGAGGGTAAAACTATTTTTTAGGTTTATTATAAATAATGATAAATATGATCATTATTTGCATACAAAGAGATGACTGGTCCATGTTGAGGGTGACTCGGACTATCATGTGCAAGTGAGGGGATAATTAATTTTTTTTGTTTCTAAAATATTTTCATCCAGATCATCATCTTTTGTTTTTCATTATTAATTAATGACTTGACATGTTTGGGAGCGGGTGTCAACAATACTTTTTTGGGGTCAAAATGTCTCCTCTAACACAGCTGGGCTTGTTTTTTTTTTATAGCTAAAGTAATTCCCAGTTCGGAATTCAAGGGGGTTTCCAAAAACATCATATTTAGTAAAGTATATTTGGTCAGAAAACCAATACGAACGATCATTGTTTTTAGGAATAGAAAAATGTTATTAACATGGTTAACAAAGTTAATTCACCCTCTATGCTACAAACTAACCAATGTAAATTAAGAAACTAAGCAGACACAAAACTTACGTAGAATTGTTGATTACTGTATTAACAGCATTAACCAGGTCCTGAGATGACATTTTGTTGAAGTCTACTGTTACTGCCATGCCTTTGGATGTTATATGAACCAAATTGTAAATCTGGTCACCAAACAGAGGAATACCAACAATAGGAACACCATGGTAAATTGCTTCATATATGCCATTTGTCCCTCCATGAGTGATCAATGCTTTTGTTTTCGGATGGCCTAAAATGTGTAATAAAAGCTAATTTTAATGCTTTATAAATAGATTACATAAATATCTATATATTTTTAAACAATACAACATATCTATGAAAGAATCTGAATGTTGATCAGCTGTGATTTTGACATGTCCAATCGCCCCTACCTACTGATACACAGAAATATTGGCCGATTGGGCCGAAAAGTGTGTACCCAGAGAACACAGGCAGATCTAAGCTAGTAAACTGAATTGGGAGAGAGCTGCTAATGATCCTATCTCCCACTAAATTATAGAATTCATTTTTGAAAAGTTATTTTTCTGGGTGGAGTTAACCTTTAAAGGAATAGTTCACTAAAGAACAGGGGTTTAAGGAGCTTCATTGATTGAAGAACAGGGGGTAAAGGAGCTATCACTCACCTTTGTTCCTGGCTCTTGTAAAATTGATAGAAGAATGGGGGGAAAGACTTAGCTTTTTTTCTCCCGTTCTTCAATCAATGCATTAAAGGAATAGTTCACTTTTTTAGTCAACTATTCCTTTAAATTTGAAAATAAGATAAATAATAGATCAGCTATAATTTGAGCAGTTGTAGCCATGTGACTGTCAAGACATTAGATAGATTTGACATTCGTATATCAAACTTATCTAACATCTTTATATTTTCAGGACACTGGGCAAACAATTTTAGGCATGCAGATGTTTTTAGTTTGTATAGATTGAGTTGATAAACATTTACCAGAGCCACAAGCGCACCCCTTGCACAGTTTTTTATCTGCTGGTGTTAAAAAAATCTATAATTCATTTACTGCAAGAAATAATCAACATGGATTTAGGAGGAATAGATCTTGTCAAACTAACTTGCTTGGCTTTTATGAGTGAGTAGGAATTTAGACTCTGGTATAGCAGTAGATGTAGTATACTTTTGCTATGGCTTTTGATACAGTCCCCCATAGGCGACTAATGTATAAGCTAAGGTCTGTTGGTCTGGGGAGGCACATTTGTACATGGATAGAAGGTTGGTTGATGGATAGGATGCAGAGAGTTAACGGGGCTTCATCCTTATGGACTTAAGTGCTAAGTGGGGTGCCACAGGGTTCTGTGTTGGGGCCGCTTCTATTTAATCTATTTATTAATGATTTGGAAGTGGGTATTGTAAGCAATGTCTCTGTGTTTGCTGATGACACAAAACCATTAAAATCTTCAGAGGATGTGCAATCGTTGCAGGTGTATCTAGATAGATTGTCACATTGGGCTGCTAAGTGGCAGATGAGATTCAATGTTGATAAAATTAAGGTGATGCATTTTGGACATAAAAATCATTGTGCTGCTTATACTATAAATAGCTCTGTTTTAAGTGAATCCCTGTTAGAAAAGTATCTTGGAGTTTTGGTGGATAACAAACTTAAAGGTAGCAAGCAGTGCCAGGCAGCAACAGCCAGAGCCAGAAAGACTTTGTCTTGTATAAAGAGAGGTATGGATTCAAGGGTGAAAAATGTTATTCTCCCCCTTTACAAACCATTGGTAAGGCCCCATTTGGAATATGCAGTGCAATTTTGGAATCCTGTGTACAAAAATGACATATTAGAAATGGAAAGGGTTCAGAGAAGGGCAACTAAAATAATGAAGGCAATGGGGGAGCTTGAATATGAAGATTGGAAAAGATACAATTATGTACACTAGAGAAAAGGCGCTTGCGTGGGGATATGATTACTGTGTAAAAATACATTAACGGCCCATACATTAAACTATCTGGTGCATTGTTCACCAAAAGAAGACAGACATGTCAGAAGACACACGGACATCCCTTAAGACTTGAAGAAAAGATGTTTAGTCTTCAAGTTTGGAAAGGGTTTTTCACTGTGAGAACGGTAAAGCTATGGAACTAACTTCCATTGGAAGTTGTAATGGCAGGTTCATTGGACAGTTTAAGAAGAAAGCTGAATGAGTTTCTGAAAACAAGGTATGTTACAAGTTACTAGTATTGATACATAAAGTAGAGGTGATCCAGGGATATTTCCGATTGCCACTTGGAATCAGGAAGGATTTTTTTCCCTCTTCATAATTCTGGTGAGGTGTTTTTTTTCTTCCTCTGGATCAACAGTTAGGCAAGAAATGTGGGTATTGCTGAGTAGGTTGGACTGGATGGACGTATGTCTTTATTCAACCTCAAATATGCTTGTGAAGGTTCTCATTTATCCAGGTCATGGTATATCGGTTATATTCAAATAGATCAACTGGACTTGAAGTTTAGTTCTTGAAGACATTTCACTAGACATCCGACTGGCTTTCTCAATTCAGAATGACTTGTAAAAGAATCTATGGCAATTATGTACCCTTGAAAATCACAATCACGCCCTTAACACCTGGCTGTGATATGCTAATTGGGATTTTCCAGGGTACATAATTGCTACAGATTCTTGTACAAGTCATTCTGAATTGAGAAAGCCAGTCGGATGACTAGCGAAAGTCTTCAAGAACTAAACTTCAAGTCCAGTTGATCTAATTGAATACAGATCAACCTCAAATACTTTAGTACACTTTGCCCAGTGTGGATGCGGGGCATTAATGTATAATAGTACAGTAGTCATTTAGCCATAACCAAGAGGCAGGAGAGCCCCATCTTCTTATTTTTCCCATGAAAGATAAAGCGTCCTCCCAGAAAACCACTTTAGATGAAGCAGGGTTAGGGGCCCCATCATAATTTTACTGGGGCACAGAGATTCCTAGTTATGGCACTCCCAACTCCTGGAAATTGCTAATTGGGTATTAAATAGGAGAATGAGAATGAAATCCCAAAAAATTAAAGTATGAATTAGAAAGTACTTGCCTCAACAACCTTCTAAGCATGGAAGATTCATACAGGAAAAAGAAAAGGCCCCTGAGTAGAGCTTATTTTCAGTTCTGTTTGTTCCCCAAAGCTAAAGCGGACATCTTCCATTGCCTGCCAGTACTTTTGCCTTTATTACATTTTCTGCATCTGTGTGATTTCCACTCCCATCTCTTAACCCCTACGATGTAGGGATTAGAGATGGGCGAACTTTCGAAAGTTTGGTCTGTTTTCGAACTTTTGAACTATATAGAAAGTTCGAAAACGGACCCATTAAAGTCAATGGGAGTCAAATAGTTTGAAAAGTTCTAATGAAATACAATTAAAATATTAATGGTAACTTAATGTAAATGGCTGTGGGACCTGGGAAATGGTCTGGGGAACATGTTCCAAAGTCCAGGACATTCGAAAAATCTATTTTACTCTCACTCGTGCTATTTTCGAGTTCGTTCGCGCCTATGTACCATGTACATTTTACTTGCGGATTCGATTCGATGCTCCTGTATAGGCTTTAATGGACACTTTACTCGTAGAGTCGATGTTCACGCCTAGATACCATGTACATTTTACTCGCGGATTTGATGCTCGTGTATAGGTTTTAATGGACACTTTACTCGTAGATTTGATGTTCGCGCCTAGATACCATGTACATTTTACTCGCGGATTCGATGCTCGCGTATAGGTTTTTATGGACACTTTACTCGCAGATTCGATGCTCGCTTTCGCGCCTAGATACCATGTACATTTTACTCGCAGATTCGATGCTCGCGTATAGGTTTTACTGGACCCTTTACTCGAGGATTCGATGCTCGAACAGTCGAACATTCGATATTTATCGAAAGTCCGAAAATATCGAAAATCTGCGTCTGGGATAGTTCGAGAAGTCCCAATTCGATTGAATTCGAATAGTTTGGCTCGAACTCGGGTTCGAGTTCTAGTTCATCTCCAGTACGGATATATTAAATCATCAATATTCAAATTGCAGAAGTGTCAGGGTGGTGCAGAGAGATTCACCGATTAGTAGCAGTGTTGAAGTGTGATGTATATAGGCCTGGGTATCTAGTGTGTCCAGATCTGAAATAATGTATGTCTCATATCTGTTGTATTCAATTAGATCAACTGGACTTGAAGTTTAGTTCTTGAAGACGTTTCGCTAGTCATCCGACTGGCTTTCTCAATTCAGAATGACTTGTACAAGAATCTGGGGCAATGATGTACCCTGGAACATCCCAATTAGCATATCACAGCCAAGTGTTAAGGGCGGGATTGCATAGTGGCTAAGAGGTGTTATAGGAACGCCCAGGTAAGGTGTCAAAACAGCATTGTACATGGCAGACAGTTGGTGTCGAACCCCCCCCACCTCTATTTAGGCTTGGTTTCTTTATTTCAAATCATTTTGGGGAGAAAACCCTCAAACTTGTACGGCAATATGAAAAGACAGCAAGGAAATTGGCAGACTACAGAAACCACCTGCGATTTAACCTCCGATGCAGACAACAAGGCTAGTACAGCAGCATACGTCTGGATTCCACAGTTAAAGGCATCAGAGCCAAACAGATACTGCAAACACAGCTCCTAAATGAACGGGTACGACAGACACATTTTACAGTCGATGCTTTAATGCACAACATTAGTCAACTAGAACAGAACCTGGCCTCACAGCTGCCTGTGGCCATCTGGGAATGAGTGATGGAGTTCACCAAAAAGCACAGCTTTCTCAGCACTGTAAGGGCAAACAAAGGCAACAGAACAAATTCTCTATTCTGTCATCCCAGAACACCCCCAAAGGAGAACAACTACCTTGGATACAAAAGGAGGGAAGTGTAACTTCATCAAACAAGGAAGGGGTGAGAAACTTGTCTAACAGGACCCTGACCCAGCCAGAAATGGAAGTCCTTGCTAAGGGCTTGAATTTTGCCATCACTCTTAAAGCCACTATGGTGGATATTATAGCAGTCACAGAAGCCTCAATCCACAATAATAAGGTACCACAGAGTGAGGCAGAACAACTTTGCCCTTAAGGTATCTGCAGCCTTAGCCAGTGCTAAAACTCCTTCATCTAACCTAACACACACAGGAAAGAAGGCCTTAAATCCCTCAAGAAGATTCCAGTATCACCATTCTACCAGCAGACAAGGGAAGATGCACAGTGGTACTCAATACTCAGACTACCATGATAAGGTGACCATACTCCTGGCCGATAACAACACATATGAGGCTTTAACAAGGGATTCCACCAGCCGTTACAAGAAAAGGGTCATAGACCTACTACAACAGCTTCAAAAGGTTAAAGCCATTGACCGAGCAATGTTCATCGCCTTACCCTGGTGAGGCACATCCATGCATATATGGACTCCCAAAGATACATAAGGAAGGGGCACCACTAAGACCTATAGTCAGCAGCAACAACTCTGTAACATACAAGGTAGCAAAATACCTAGCCAATATCTTGGTGGGAAGTTCTAAGCATCACATCCAGAACTCTCAGGATTTCACAACAAAGATTGAGATATATGTACTTGTGCAGAAGAAACTATGGTGTCCTATGATGTGACATCTCTCTTCACCTGTATACCCACCAAGGAGGCTGTTGACATGGTGAGAAAATGGCTAGGCCAAGACTGCACTCTTACCAGCAGAACTGATCTCAACCAGAACAGTGTGTGTTCCTTACTGGACTTGTGCCTGAATACCACCTATTTCAAATACAGGGATAAGTTCTATAAGCAAAACGGATGTGCTATGGGATCTCAGTTTCACCTACTGTGGCCAACCTTTACATGGAGGAGGTAGAAAAACAGGTGCTTAATACCTTTAAGGGCATAGCACCAGCCACGGTTCAGATATGTTGATGACACCTGGGTTAAAATCCACCAGAAGGAAGTACAAGCTTTCACAAGAACACATTAATGCGGTAGACCAGAACATCAAATTTACAAGGGAAGAGGTACAAAACAACAAACTTGCTTTTGGACTGCTTGGTAGAAGTTAAGGAAAATGGTAACTGGAAGTAGAGGTTTACAGAAAACCAACACACACGGATCAAGTTGATGTTTGACTCCCACCACCCTTTAGATCACAAGCTGGGTGTCATCAGAACCCTGCAACACAGAGCTGAGAACATCCCCACTAGCACAGAGGCGAAGGCTAAAGAAATGAAACATCTCAGAGGAGCCCTTAAAACTTGTGGATATCCAGACTGGGCCTTTGTCAAAAAGAGAGAAGGAAAGAAAAGAACATGAATACCAACAGTGAAGGGAAAAGCAAGACAGGAGAAAGAACATGGTCATCCCATATGTAACGGGGTCTCCGAGAATTAAGAAATTTTCAAAAAACACCGTATCCCTGTCTGCTTTAAACCGAACAACACACTGAGGCAGCAATTGGTACATCCGAAAGACCCAATCCGAAACACAAGAAAAGCGACATCATATACCAGTGCAGTGCAGTGAAGAATGCTCTGATTTGTATGTGGGGGAGACCAAACAGCAACTGCATCAACGTATGGCCCAGCACAGAAGAGCCAATTTCTCGGGTCAGGACTCAGCCGTGTACCTGCATCTTAAGGATAAAGGACATACCTTTGAAGATTGTAATGTTAACATATTGGCAAAGGAACGTGACTGGTTCAAGAGAGGTGTTAAGGAGGCCATTTATGTGAAAATAAAGAAACCAAGCTAAATAGAGGTGGGGGGGGTTCGACACCAACTGTCTGCCATGTACAATGCTGTTTTGACACCTACTCTGGGTGTTCCTATAACACCTCTTAGCCACTAGCAATCCCGCCCTTAACACTTGGCTGTGATATGCTATTAGGATGTTCCAGGTACATAATTGCCACAGATTCTTGTACAAGTCATTCTGAATTGAGAAAGCCAGTCGGATGACTGCGAAATGTCTTCAAGAACTAAACTTCAAGTCCAGTTGATCTATTTGAATACAAAAGATATACCATGACCTGGATAAATGACAACCTTCACAAGCAATGTATGTCTCCCTTACACCTTTCACTCCAAATGGCAACACTTTGGCAACAAAGTCTCCAAAAGGAAAGACTGGACAACATGGACAACATGCACAGTGGGACTAATGTGAGAAGGCCCACCTAATATACTCAAATAATTAGATAAATAAACAAAATATTGTTACAAAAAAACAAGAAAGAGAAGACGGTTCTGCTTTGTTTTAAATAATTGCAATTTATGTGTTAAATGTAATTAAAACTGGTTTATATTGTTAAAGGAAAGTGCACTTTATGCTTTATGCCAGAACACCAGAGAAACCCACTGTGTGCCATCGCTAACCCTAATACCTTCCATAAAGCAGTTCTGATACAAATTAGTTGGCAGCGGGTGAATACTGCGTAATACAATTATTCTAATGTTTACTTTGTATATTTATATCACTGTATTAAGCTAATGGAGGCTCGCTACTGATGTATGATTTAAATCCTCCTTGTTTTTGTCTAGTGTATACTGCAGATGAAATGCCACAATTAGAAGCAGTAGACTCTACCAGGCCAATGCCACAAAACTATTTTTAAAAGACATTGTCATCCTCCAAATCTAAAAATTTCCTCTCTGCGTGTTTAAAACAAATCTTTACCTTACAATCCTGCTCCTTATGGTCTCCATTGCAGTCCATGTCAAAAAGTTCCAGGAGGAAAACTGAAGAGTAGTGTCTGTCTTTCTGCCCAATGGTATCGCCTTCGTGATCCTCGGGTGAGAGATGCTGACATTTTTGAAGGGGAGCCCTTTCCCGCCTCCCTTCGCGGATCCAGATATGCCCACCCCATTCTCCTAGAATAAAAGGCTTTGATTAAGGTCTATAGGGTTGCCACCCCAAATGCTATAATAACACAAAAAAAAAAGAAAACATTTCAGATATGTCTGTACAGCCCCTCCACTCCTGCGAATATATCTCTTAGCATGGCAGCTGCAATCGTAATGGCTGACAGCCACCTCTGCTGTTCCTGTTAGCAGATGAGGAATGAAGAGGACTCACGGGAGAAGAAAGGGGCTTTAGATATAAGTTTTTCTTAAGTGTTAGTATATAGCGGTTGGGAGCCCGGGCAAACCCTAAAGAACATTATATTCAAAATTAAGTTTTTAACGTGGGGACAATTGACCCTTTAAAACCTGATCCAATGTGATGGGAACGGTAAATAGGGAGGTGACTCTAAGTGCGTAGAACAAATGATGAGTTGGCAGCCACTATTAATGGAGTGGGATGAAGGGCTTGCTTGCAAGTACCTTACGTCTTTTGCTTAGTGGAGGTAAAATAGTAAAATAGTAATTAAGGTTGAATAAAGGACCTTCGTCCATCAAGTCCAACACGATCCCTTTTTTTTTTTTTTTTTTAAAACACCTACCAACAGTTGATCCAGAGGGGAAGGCAAAAAAAAACCCAGCTAAAATAAAGGGGGAAAAAAAAAATTCCTCTGACTCAAAACGGCAATCGGAAAGAGACCCTGGATCAACCAGATCTATATGAAACCAATAGGTTTCCTTTGCCTCTGTATAGTGTGTAAAAATATCAATTTAGGGATGTGACACTAGATGGAAACCAGATTTCTTTTACTGTACAAAACCCTATAATTTTATAGATAGGTTAATAAAGATTTTAATATCGGTATCCTGCCCACCACAAAAAGCTTATCAATCTTAAATGGAGGCAACAAATACAGATACAAGGGGGGGTAATGGGTACAAAGTGCCTAAAAGGGCTAACAAATCATTTGTGTCATGATACCGCACATAGTGTAATAACATGTGGTAATTAGTGTTTGATCAACTGTATTTTCATTTTGGTATGATAGTCCATTGTCAATACAAAATACCGATGGTAAGCGATTATCATGTGCGGTTTCCTGTCCGGTGTATATTTAGAATTATACACACAGCACCAACAAATGCACCTTTAGGTTCTGTTTTATAATACAATTCTGACCTCACATCTTATAAATACAACAGGGAGATTCAATAAAGTTCTTAAACTGTAAAAAATGGTGCGAATTTGGCCCCAACCAATCAAATCTTTTTTTTTATTTTATATTACATTTGAAAGGCTAACATCTGATTGGTTAGGCTAAATTAGCACCATTTTTAACTAACTTTTTTATATTTCCTGCTCAATGTTAAAAAATGGTGCTAATTATGCCCCAAAACCAATCAAGATGTTAGCGTTCAATGGATTAAATAGACTGATTGGTATTGGTGGCATTTAATTAGCACATTTTAACGTTAAGGAACTTTTGTTTAAATTCTTCCTGAAGAATTTTATGAATAAACACCTGATACTGTATATATATATATAGATAAGTGATGCCCAGGATTTTCGGAGTTGGGTGGGCTGGTGGTCTGGGGCAAGGCTTTGTTGTTTCAAGGGGGTGGGTGGGGAGTGAATGGCGGCAGGGATACACCCTCGGCTCGGTCACTACATGGGGAGCCACTAGTGTGGCCTCAAGCGTGGCTCAGGTATTGCTAAATAGCGATACCACGTCTTAAATGGGTGCCAACATTTTATGTCTGCTATCAACACAAATTACGATCATGGTCATAAAAAAATATGATTGCAATCATGCAATAATCGCAATTGTAATTGTGCGATCGCCTATTACATACAATTCCAGTAGTTTAATACGGCATGGTATTGCACGCTCTTACACACCTACGCTCTCACATCCATAAAAAAAAAGTCATACTTTTAGGAAAAGTCAGTGAATATGTCCCATGGACATCAGGATGATTTACACGTGCTAATAAAAACTGTGTTTGGGAAAGGCTCTGTAATAAACAAACTGAAGAGATAAAATGTAAAGTCAAGGATCAAGGAAAAAGGCCAATCGTAAACAGGAAAAAAAATAAACGACAACCACTTTTTACAAGAGATCTAATCATTTTGTATGAGAAGAGAGTGTTATGATTCAGGGGTCTAATTAGAGGCCTTAGTTAATGTGATGGAGTGTTCCAAACATTGGAACAACATGTTCCACCAGGATATATGAACAATTGGATCATTCCTTCTCTTGTTTTGAATTTAATCATTGTCAGGAGAGTCTTCCATAGGAAAGTGGAAAGTGACTAAGTTTATTAGACTTTAGTTGTCATTTATTAAGGATCAGAATCGTTTTACTTGTATAGTAAGAAAATATGACCAATCATTACTTTATATTAGAACCAAAAATACATGAAATCATTAATTCGTCTTTCTTCCCATTTGGAATTCATTCTTTTGGAAACCCAAAGTGCCGATATGTAAATGAAGATCTGGCTCCATTGTAAAGTGGGAGAGCGATGATTTGAAATAGATTTTCATACTGAAATGCATAGTACAGTTACCATTATCGTTATTTTAAATAATTCATTAGTTCCCGAGCGTTTTATTAAGTCTGAGACTGATCCCTTGGAAATTCCAAGTAGATGTAAAAGCTTACCGGTTGAGTAGGAATAAAAGAGAAGCATACAATGATTGAATCACTGCTATCACTGGGGCAAGGAAAAGGTTTCCCTCATTATCCATACCTGGAGATTCATTATAGGAGGAATTGACTTCCGATAATAAGCGGTTTCAAATCTATATAACAAAGTATCCAAAAATTCTAGTGAGGGAGGGGGGGGGGGGGGGGACCTCGTTGAGCCACTTAGTAATGATAGTCTAGTAATAATATAGTATAGCTTTCGTATTAGTACAGAACAAGTACATATAGTATAGTAGCGATAGTACAGCACAAGTACAGTTACAAGTATAGTATAGTATAGTACAGTATAGTATAATATAGTAGAGTACAGACACAGTACAGTACAGTATAGTATAGCTATAGTATAGTACAGTATAGTATAATATAGATCTAGGATAAGTATAATATAGTATAGTAGAGTATAGTACAGCAACAAGTAAAGTATGTTATAGTAGAGTATAGTACAAGCCACAGTACAGTACAGATATAGTATTAGTAAGTATAGTACAGATGTAAGTCTAGTAGTATAGTTAGTACAGCCACAAGTTACGTAATAGGTATAGTAAAGTATAGTACAGCACAGTACAGTACAGTATAGTTATTAGTATTAGTACAGTATAGCTATAACATAGTATAGTATAGTACAGCACAGTAACGTACAGAAGTATAGTATAGTAAGCTACAAGTATCGGATAATATTAGAAGATAGTATAGTATGGTACAGACCAGGACAGTTATAGTATAGGATGTAGAGTTCCAGTACAGTATAGTATAGGAAGTTATAGTATAGTACAGTAAAGTATGTATAGTATAGTACAGTATTAGCTATTAGTTTACAGTTATAGTACAGTATAGTATAGTAACAGCAAAGTACAGGATAGCTATATAGTATAGTAGAGTACAGTACAGTACAGTATGTTATAGATAGTACAGTCAGTATAGTATAGTATAGTTATTATAGTTAGAGTACAGTACAGTATATTATAGTTTACAGGATATAGTAAAGTATAGTACAGGTATAGTATAGTACAGCAACAGTACAGTATAGTATAGTATAGTAGAGTACAGTCAGTACCGTACTAGTTATAGATAGTACGTACAGTATAGTATAGGATAGTAAGTAGAGTACAGTACAGTATAGTAATAGTTACGTATAGTATTAGGCATAGTAGA
Organism: Hymenochirus boettgeri; assembly: GCA_019447015.1. NCBI lineage: Eukaryota > Metazoa > Chordata > Amphibia > Anura > Pipidae > Hymenochirus > Hymenochirus boettgeri. Next base: position 156,360,046 of record CM033469.1, read on the forward strand.
GTACCAGTAAAAGTTATAGTTATAGTACAGTATTAGTGTTAGTACAGTAAAGTATGAATATTAGTATAGTATAGGACAGTATAGTACGAACAGTATAGTATAAGATAGTACAGCACAGTACAGTATAGTATGATAGTAAGGAGTTAGAGTACAGTACAGTATAGTACAGTATAGTATAGCACAGTACAGTTGACAGTATAGTTAGATATAGTACAGTATAGTATCGTATAGGCAAGATACAGTACAGTATAGTATAGTACGAATAGTATAATATAGTATGGGTATAATATAGTACGCACAGTACAGTATAGTAATAGTATATATAGTGAGAGTACAGTACAGTTAGTACAAGTATTAGTATAGAACAGTGACAGTACAGTATAGTTATAGTATAGTACAGTTATAGATATAGTTATAGTGCAGTACAGGACAGTATAGTACAGTTATAGTATAGTATAATATTGAACAGTAGTAAAGTATAGTATCGTATAGTATAGTACAGGACCGTTAATAGTACAGTATAGTTATAGTCTATAATATAGTACAGTATATTATAGTTAAGTACAGATATAGTAGCATTATAGTATAGTATAGTAATAGTACAGTACAGTACAGGATAGATATAGTATAGTATAGATACAGTACAAGATATAGTAATAGTATAGTATAGATGACAGTATATAGTACCGTATAGAATTAGTACAGTTAGTATAGACAGTACACATACACAGTACAGAGTTATAGATAATATAGTACGTATAGGATTAAGTACAGTACAGATCTGTTTAAAGTATGTATAGTATATAGGCATCAGAGAGTACAGTACTAGTCATCATAAGTATAGTAGTATGATAGAGTACAGTATAAGTATAGTTACAAAAGGGGGGTCAATAGCTGGTGAAGGTTCTCATATCCAGAGATTCATGGTAATAATCTGGTGTAGTCAATTAGATCAACTGGACTTGAAATGTAGTTCTTGAAGACGTTTCGCTAGTCTCCGACTGGCTTTCAATTCAAGAATGACTTACAAGAAATCGGTGGCAAGTATGTACACCTGGAAAATCCCATAGCATATCAACAGCCAAGGTGTTAAACGGGGTGATTAGATAGTGGACCTAAGATAGGTAGTTTATAGGAACGCCACAGAGTAAGGATATGTTTAAAACAGATTGATACATGGCAGACAGTGGTGTCGAAAACCCCCCCACCTCTATGTAGTGCTGGTTTTACTTTAGGTCACATAAATGTGTCCTCCTGATTAACACCTTCTCTTGAACCAGTCACGTTCCTCCGCACAGTGTTAAACATTTACAATCTTCAAAGGTAGGCCTTTAATGTCCTTAAGAATGTGCAGATACACGGCTGAGTCCTGACCCGAGAGAATTGGCTCTTCAGTGTAGAAGGAATTACGTTGATGCGTTGCTGTTTGCGCTCCCCCCACATACAATTCGAGCATTCTTCACTGCACTGCCACGCATATATGATGTCAGCTTTTCTGGTGTTTTAGGTATTGGGTCTTTTGGCAATCTAACCAGTTGCTGCCTCAGTGTGTTGTTCGGTTAAAGCAGACAGGGATCCGATGTTTTTTGAATTCTTCTTTAATTTCTCAGAGACCACCTGCTACATATGGGAATGACCATGTTCTTCTCCTGTCTTGCTTGTCCCCTTCACTGATTGGAATTTGGTTCTTTCTGTCCTTCCTACTTTTTTGACAAAGGCCACCACAGTCTGGATATCCACAAGTTTTAAGGGCTCCTCTGAGATGTTCATTTCTTTGGCCTTCGCCTCTTTTTTTGTGTAGTGGGGCGTTCTCCTGCTCTGATGTGCAGGGGTTTGATGATGTACACCCGCTTTGATTGATTCTAAAGGAGTGGTGGGAGTTCAAACAACAAATACTGATCTGTGTGTGTTGTTTTCTGTAAATCTACTTCCAGTTTTACCATTTCTTAACTTCTACAAGCAGTCCAAGAAAAGCCAGTTTGATTGTTTTGTACCTCCTTCCCTTGTGAATTAATGTTTTGGTCCACAGCATTAATGTGTTCGTGAAAAGATTTGTACTTCCTCTGGTGGATTTTAAACCAGGTAGTCTCACATAGTACGAACCAGTGGTGGGGTTGCATATGGCCCTAAAAGTATTAGAGCCTGTGTTTCTACCTCCTCCATGTAAAGGTTAGGCCACAAATAGGTGGAAACTGGAGATCCAATAGCACATCCTGTTTTGCTCTATAGAACTATCCCTGTATTTGAAAAGGTGGTATTTCAGCACAAAGTTCCAACAAGGAAACAAACTGTTCAGGGTTGAGATCAGTTCTGCTGGAAAGAGTGCTGTCACTTGACCCAGCCGATTTCTGTCACCTGTCAACAGCCTCCCTTGGTGAGGTGGTTATTACAATGTGAAGAGAGAAGTCACATCATAGGGGACACCATAGTTTTCTTCTACACGAGTACTATATCTTCAATCTTAGGTGGTGAATCTGAGAGATTGCTTGGATGTGATTTGCTTAGGACTTCCCACAAAAGGTCCCTAAGATAGTTAGCTAGATATTTTTGCCCAACCTTGTATTTAGGTTCCAAGTTGAATGCTGCTGACTATAGGTCTTAGTGGGGCCCTTACCTTTTATGTATCTTTGGGAGTCCATATATGCATGGGATGTGCACTCACCAGGGTTAGAGGGCGATGATACATTGCTCGGTCAATGGCTTTATCCTTTTGAAGCTGTATAGTAGTAAAGTCCTATGACCTCTTTTCGTGTAACGGATGGTGAGGATCCCTTGTTAAAGCCTCAATGTGTTGTTATCGGCACAGGAGCATAATAGGTCACCTATATATAGGAAATAGCTGAGGTGGTTGAGACCACTGTGCATCTTTCCTTTTCTGCCGGATTAGAATAGGTGAGATACTGGAATCTTTCTGATAACACACACAAGCGACAACATCCTAATTGCGGTGCGTGCAGTGAAGAAAAATGCTCTGATTGGTATGGGTGGGAGACCAAACAGCAACTGGCTCATAACGTATGGCCCAAAGCACAGACAGATGCCAAATTTCCTGTCGGGTCAAGGAACTCAGACGTGTATCTGCATCTTAAGGATAAAAGGAATACCTTGAAGATTGTAATGTAAACATACGGAGAAGGAACGTGACTCGGTTCAAGAGAGGTGTTAAGGAGGGCCATTTTTGTGAAAAATAAGAAGAACCAAGCCTAAATAGAGGTGAGTGGGGGTGCGACACCAAACTGTCTGCCATGGTAACAATTGCTAGTTCTATAACCACCGTACCTCTGGGCGTTCCCTACTAAACACCCTCTTAAGCCACTATCTAATACACACCCTATAAACACTACACTTCTAAATGTAGATCAATACACACACTAATATAAATGGTAGAGTGCAGATATGAACACATAAAAAGAGGCTCTTGCAGAAATGCTTACAAATATAAATGGTTAACAGGTAACACTAAAAGCAGCAGTGACATCATAGATTGCCAGTATAGAAATGTTCTACACTAAGAGGCTGAATTCAGAGATGAGAGACATATGATTTTACTAAGTGACAATTATAGAATCTGTGGAGCTGCCTTTGTATTTTGGGTTTAGTTCTCCTTTAAGCATTTAGAATAATGTAAATACACATTTCTAATAATGCCAGAAAGTCTTACCAAGGAGATCATTCTGTGGTAGCCAGTCATAGATTACTGTGTTTTCCCCTAGTGTATCTGGTTTCTTCCCTCTGTATCGCCAAATCACCTGTGAAAAAACCCAGTTGAATAAACATACCACAGCATTGAATGAATATATGGTGGTAATTTGATAAAATCCCTTTCCCCAAACCAGTAAAAGTCTTAAATTCCAGCCCATTGTTTTCCTATTTGCTCCACTTCATGAACAGACATGTTCTACTGTACCTACATACCAAATTACTAGGTGGGAAGATTATTAAAATCTAGTGTGCTGAGATATGTGCTTATTGTATACATGTCTGTTTTACACATACAATTATATAAATACAAATACTTTTTTTCCCTTCCAATTTCTTTAGTTATCTATAGAAAATGGCAAGTTACAATGCAGTGGATCTACAATAATATAATGAAATGTAATCAGAATTGGATGCACATTTTATACTCTTTTCCCATTGGGGATGTGCAGTGGTGAGAATCTATATTAAAGTCACTCACTGAGTGACTACCTGTATTCCACTGCCCCTCCCACTGTCTCCCCCTCCCTGTATTAGCAATTTATACTGGAATCCCTGTTTATTGTTGACAGACGATGTTCGTCTTACAGTAGGAAATGCAAATGTTTGCTAATCGTTATTGAAGTAAAAGAAATTTGAAAAGGTTAGAAGTTAGGACCTTCCAGACTGGGGTTACCTTGACATGGGTGGAAGGCTTTTCATTCATGTGATCACAGTAATGTATACTAAAACCCCTTTGTTTATAAAGTATGCCAGTGTGCAGATAATAAAAATGTCATCTATATATCTTTTATAGACGATACATCTACCTCCCCACTTGGGAAGAAAATAGGTCTCTTCGAACCACTTCATATATAAATTGGCAAACGAAGAAAATAGGTCTCTTCGAACCACTTCATATATAAATTGGCAAACGAGGGGGCCACGTTGGAACCCATGGAAGTACCAGACACCTGCTGGTAATAGCAATCACCAAACCGGAAATAATAGTACCAGACACCTGCTGGTAATAGCAATCACCAAACCGGAAATAATTAGATTCCAAAATAAATGCCAAGAGATCCATTAAAAATTCAACAGGGGGACCACAATGTTTATCTTTGAGCAAGCATTCCCTACATATCTGTACACCTTGGGATTGTGGAATCACAGTGTACAAACTATTAACATCACGCGTAACCAAAGTTACATCAGTCAAATCATCTTCAAAGGAATTGAGAAACTCTAATAATTCACCGCTATCACGTAAATACGATGACATATTTTGAACCAGTGGCTGTAAAAACTGGTCAATAAATTCCGCTATTGGTTTAAATAAAGAACCATATGACGATATAATGGGTCTGCCAGGTGGTGCTGTAGTGGATTTATGTATTTTAGGTATAGTGTAAATTAGCGGGCAACGAGGATTATCCGTAGTCATGAACTTAACCTCACTATCACTGATCCACCCAGCAGCCAATCCAACAGCCAATTTATCATCAAGAACTTTCTTAAACATTTTGGTGGGGTCCCCTGAAAGTTTACGATAGGTATCAGTATCAGCCAGTTGTCCCAATAATTCATCTCACAGTAATATGAAGTATCCATCACCACCACCCCACCTCCCTTATCAGCAGAACGAATCACTATCTGGTTATTATCTCTCAATGTCCTAAGCGCTTCAGCTTCCTCTTTATTCAAATTACTGAATTTATGAGAAGTGTTCTTCCTATGTTCCAACCTTTTAATATCAGATAAAAATGCTACAGTACCTAAAGGAACGTGTAAACCTAAAAGCAGTTTTGAGCCAACTAACACTCCCCCTTCTATTACGGTATTTCATAATATGGTGCTATCTGATATTAAAAGGTTGGAACATAGGAAGAACACTGCTCATAAATTCAGTAATTTGAATAAAGAGGAAGCTGAAGCGCTTAGGACATTGAGAGATAATAACCAGATAGTGATTCGTTCTGCCGATAAGGGAGGTGGGGTGGTGGTGATGGATACTTCATATTACTGTGATGAATTGTTGGGACAACTGGCTGATACTGATACCTATCGTAAACTTTCAGGGGACCCCACCAAAATGTTTAAGAAAGTTCTGATGATAAATTGGCGTTGGATTGGCTGCTGGGTGGATCAGTGATAGTGAGGTTAAGTTCATGACTACGGATAATCCTCGTTGCCCGCTAATTTACACTTACCTAAAATACATAAATCCACTACAGCACCACCTGGCAGACCCATTATATCGTCATATGGTTTTTATTTAAACAATAGCGCAATTTATGACCAGTTTTTTACAGCCATTGGTTCAAAACATGCCATCTTATTTACGTGACAGCGGTGAACTATTGGGGTTCCTTAATTCCTTAGAAGGTGATTTGACTGATGTAACTCTGGTTACGTGTGATGTTAACAGTTTGTTCCACAGTCCCAAGGTGTGCAGGTATGCAAGGAATGTTTGCTTAATGATAAACATTGTGGTCCCCCTGTTGAATTTTTAATGGATCTCTTGGCATTTTTTTGGAATCTAATTATTTCGGTTTGGTGATTGCTATTACCAGAGGTGTCTGGTACTGCCATGGGTTCCAACGTGGCCCCCTCGTTTGCCAATTTATATATGAAGTGGTTCGAAGAGACCTATTTTCTTCCCAAGTGGGGAGGTAGATGTATCGTCTATAAAAGATATATAGATGACATTTTTCTTATTTGGCTTGGGGACCATGTTGGAATCCAAATGGCTATTGATGAACTTAACGAGCTTGATACTTCTATTAGACTTACCATGCATCATCATGATCAATATATTGATTTTTTTGGATTTAAATTTTTTTATAAATAATGGCAAGTTGGGTTCCACATATTCAGGAAAAGTACTGATCGCAACACAGTGTTACATGCTGCCAGCTTTCATCCTCCTCAACATAAAAAAGTATTCCTTACTCTCAGTTTTTAAGAGTCCTAGAAACAACACAGAGATGGATACAACTCTTAAAAAACTGGCAGAAATGAGATCCAGATTTTGATGAGAGGGTATGATGAGAAGTTGTTAGACACTCAAATGTATAGGGCATTACACAATGTGAATGATCGTCGTTCAAAAGAGTGTGAATATGGTAACATATATTCTTACCTTTTGTATGGATTATACTCCAGTAAGTGCAGAGATCAAGAAATCATTTATCATCACTGGGACATTATTAAAAATGATGGTACCCTACCATTTCAAGATACAACAGTTCGGTGTGCTTACAGGAGAGGAGTAATCTCCGCAATTTACTTGTGAAGACAGACATTGAAAAATCAGTAATGTAGTGTCACCCACTTGTGTTAAATAAGTCAAAAGCAGGATGTTACAAATGTTTGGGGTGTCAAGCATGTCGTTATATGATAAGTGGCAAGGATTTTCCTATCCAACATCAGGGAAGAGGTTTTATCAGATATAGAGGGACATGCACTACCAGTTATGCAGTATACATCATCATGCCCGTGTGGCAATTATTATGTGGCAAGACCATTACCAGCCTACGTGATCGTTTAAGTAACCACATATTGGCTATAAGAGCAGCTTTATCGGATAACTTGATAACTTAATAAATGGTGAGCAGTCAGTGGCTAAACACTTTAGGCTGCCAATCAAAATCTAGCGATGTTGATGAATGGATGGGGATAGATCATGTCCCTTCCACATATCAAGGAATACCCCGTGATAAGAAACTGTTGCAGCTTGAATCCCAATGGATTAGAAGATTGGGTAGTTGGCCCCTAAGGGGCTCAACAAACTTTGGTCTCTGTCTTGCTTTTTGTAACATTTTGGAGAGTGTAGAGCTGGTGAAGTTTGTTTTTTATTATTCTTTATTCCTCGATTTTTGTTTTTGTTTCGTCTATTGTATGGTTATTGCTTAGTGCTAACAGTGATTAGAGGGCTGTGGCCGATTCCTAGAAGTTAAGGGTCCGTATTCGTTATGTGGCCTCTTTGCCCAAGTATAATATTTAATATTTTATGCATTAGCCCTGTTTTTGATATTCAGTGGTTTGTAGTTTTCCCTTTGTAGTATTAGACAGGTTTTAGATTACTTAATCATCAGTATTCACTATGTAGTGGTGGTTTTGCTTTCTTTTTAATATAATAAATTCTGTTTTTAAGTTTAGGAGCACAGATAGGGTAAAGGTGTAGGGGGGAGGGACTACCTTCCCTATAAGATGGCGTGAACAAAGTGAACAACTCGATCCTGAGAACGGCCGAGATAATGGCTGAAACGCGTAGATTGTTGTTCCGACACATTTAACTAATGATTTCTTTGTTCTAAGACCCGTGAGTGCCCAGGCGTCTGGATACAGATGATAAAAAATCTTTATACACACTACTATAAAATTTAGGGATTTGTACAAAAAAATAAAAATAAAGGCAAGATGTTAAAAATAAAAGAAATCCTATGAAATCTTGGTTATATTAGGTCAATGTGTTAAAGGGATCACTATTGGTCAATGTGTTAGAGAGGGATCGCTATGGTCAGTGTTAGAGAGGATCGCTATGGTCAATGTGTTAGAGAGGGATCACTATTGGTCAATGTGTTAGAGAGGGATCGCTATTGGTCAATGTGTTAGAGAGGGATCGCTATTGGTCAATGTGTTAGAGAGGGATCACTATTGGTCAATGTGTTAGAGAGGGATCACTATTGGTAAATGTGTTAGAGAGGGATCACTATTGGTAATTCTGAGGTCCTATAAAGAACCCAGACTATCCTGTCATATTTCAATCTTATTACATTTTATCAGTTCAGGACACAGGTTCATGGCTAATATGGGGTCTATTGCTTAAATAATAGAATAGAACTATTAACAAACTCACTACATTGTCTCAGAGAGGTGGGCATAGAGATGTTTTCCTTTCCGTTCCCCCTATCATATCTATAGATATCTCATACTGTCCAACAAACAGCAGCTTCTCCTTTTTGATATTGAGAGGGGAGGGGTGGGGTGGAGTTATGTGAGAGTGAGAAGAAAGTTTTTACTAAGACTGTCACATGTTTTACAAAAGAAGTGACATAAGTCTTGCAACTACCTACTAACACTTCCTACTAACACTCGGAAAGTGTTTTGATTGGCTAACACTGCTGTTGATCTAATATTAAGCACACCATTGGATACAACACTAAAAAGGAAGTGAGAAATATGTTCCTCTGTAAGCTTCCATTTCCTCCCTGGGGAGTGAGGACTACCAAGTACTTTTATTTATTAATATATTTTGCCTTATTTACATTTCTATATACTTTAATGTCATTACTACATATTTGTTAATATTGATATAACTATTTATTTAGTGCTTAAACAACATATAAACACTGTCCCTACGTATATTACTTTTACCCTCCACCACCAACATAGTACCTCAGAAAAACCCAATGTATTCCCCATGAAATTATAAATTTATATAATATTAGGAATATATATATATATATATATATATATTCCAACTGTGTGTCCCGCACTCATGCTGTATGTTAAATTCGCCCCGGTGCTTCACAAACTTGCATATATAATCCCGTATAGAGTAAGCATTTTATTGTTATCACATCTACGCATTTCGGTGAGGTTTATGCCGTCCTCATGATGCAAAATCACACAGTGAACAGTGAACATTTAAAACCTTGTGTTCCCGCCCCCACACACCACGTCCTACCCCCGATGTCAGCATTAAACTTTAGTTATCATAGTGATCGAAGAACAAACCCAATTACCTGTTTGTTCAATAAAAGGGAATCTATAAAGTGCTCAGTGCACATATACTGTTAGCATGTGTCATACATTTACTGTGACTTGGTACGTTATAAATATTGTTACAATATAAATATAAACATAAAACATAGTGATATATCCATATAAATATATAAAACCATAATTAAAGATACAAAACAAAAAAATGCAATAAATGCAAGTGACAGCATATTTAGACAATTAAAAACAATATTTTTATCTTCTTGGAAACAGCGGAATTACATTAAGCCTTAAATTAACACTAAATTTGTCATATATACTAAATATCTATCTTAAAACGGTTTTATCCACGGATACTATTCTATATTACCGACGATACATATATTGCCTCTAAAATAGAGCTGATTGAAATGACAGATACAGAGGGGGAATGGACGATAATCGTGCCTTGTATGGACACTTTCTCGTCTGAAATGGCCGTTTGGTTGGGGATCCTTGCCCGACCTGCGGGTCGGATCATCTAACGATAAAGTGCCCATGTACGGCACAATTATCAGCCAAAACGGACGTTCATACACATGTGTGCAACCTTTATCAAGCTGTAATAACATATCACACAGTGAGCATTTTAAGATCTAAGCCACGCCTAACAATTAGTTACATCATCATGGTAGGACTGATACACTGATATACTGTCACTAATTGTTAGCTTGATAAAGTTCTAAGAAACAGACCAAAATGTTGCTAGTTGCATAGTGTGATACACTTGCACTGAAATAAAGATTTTTGGAAGGACCCTAATGTGCACTTCTATTATCTATTCTACTTATCTATTACAATACCAATTTAAGTAGCACCAGGGCAAGGGACTATTGATCAGTGAGTGCCCAATATATTTATATAATATAAAGGATAAAGGTGTGTGTGTGTGTGTGTGTGTGTGTGTAAACGAATATGTTTTTAATAAGGATAAAGGGTGTGTGTGTGTGTGTAAACGAATATGTTTTTAATAGTTTTTAACCATCAGTACACTGAATGTAGAATTATGCACCATGTATTTTTAATGCTTTTTTTTTAAATATATATGGACTTCTATGGCACGTTTAGCACTTTTTCAAACTCCCTTTCCACCAAAATTGAGTGAAAAATGAATCTGACATTTTGAATGAACTGCTGGTGAAATATCAGCAGTTCCACTTTAAGTACCAACAGACTACCATAAGGAATATTGGCTTGTGGCTTGTGGATACACAGGCTAGCTTAGGTCTTTTTCAGCAGCCAAAACGATGGTAACTTGTTCTAATTACCTTTTGTGGTAGCTGTCTAAGTGCAGCTGCAATAACATTACTTCTTTCATCTGACAGATTTTTAACCAAGGTACCCAGTGAAAACACCACAATGCCATGCTCTCCTGAGCTTTCAACTACTTTTTCCATTTCCTGTAAGAAGAAACAAAATCATTCTTTGCACTTTGTCATACACTATTCCATTCAAGCAACACAGTGGCTCTGGCATCACGAGAAATTAATTGGCATATACTGTATGTGTATTGGAAACACCAGATCTCATCTCCTAAACTCAAACCCCTATTAATATTGCATTACAAATGAAATTATAAAAAATATATAAAGGGATTAATCTAGAGGGAGCTAACAAAGTTGTTTGTTAAATAATTTCTGCAAAATCAATAAAATATTTTCTACACACATAATTTCCACTGTGCATTAATGGGCACACTTTTGCTAGTATTCTATATAAAGAAATGGTATTCAATACCAGTAAGTCTGGTACAGATTTTCATTCACTATTAAAAATTGTCATTCACAAACATTCTAATGTGTTTCTATTGGAAGCTACTTGTGAATTTGCAACAATTCATAAATACACACACTAACGATCTACATCCCAATGCCAACCTGGGTATTTTATTGGCATCGGGATCACTCGTTTTCCTGCCATACATGAAAAAGATGAAAATGATCAAAAACCATTGGATCCAACTGGATATGCTGTTAATAAGCATGTAGGAGCAGTTTCAAATTGAATGAGAAAATGATGCATTTTTGCATTCTAGGTAAAACAGACATTTGCAGGTCTATACAATATGCAGTAATCTTACAACATATAAATTGCAAAAGGATCATAAATACACAAAGAATTGTGCAAAGTATGCCTGTGATTGTCAAATAAAAAACCAAGTTGAAGTTAAAGTTGATCTTGTTTTACAACTTGAAGGGGAACTAAAGTCTCCAGACAACATTGTCCCAAAAGACAGAGCACATTCAGAGACATACAACAAACTGCATCTCACCTCTATATTTTTTGTGGCTGCTGAGTGATTTATGAAATTAACCTGTGGGTACTAGGGGTCAACTTCCATAATTCATCTTTGCTGGGTAAAACCCAGTTAAAACCCAGTTAAGTGTACTCGGTACACTTCATATGCTCTGTAGTGTTCAACAGATCAAAGCAAGGAAGTTGCAGCCTTTCTAGAACCTTCCTTGAGCTATCAGGTAACAGCACAGAGATCCTCCATCAACCTTTTCTTCAAACACATTCAATGCTTCTGTTGTAACAATAATATAATCCTTTATGCATTGTATTTCTTAGCTAGCATGGATGTGGCCTGTGTTTTCTAAAACTAAAGTGCTTTAACATGTGAGCCACCACACATGCAATACACAGGTACATTTGGAAGCTTTATTTTTAATTTTAATAAAAAAATGTTTAAAATGTCAGTAAAATGAGCTGGTTGTTTTCTATTGCCCCGGGGAGGCTGTATGCAATTTATGCTGGCTGGTAAATAAACTGCAGAGTAACAAGACACTTTCAAAGTGTTATGTGGGACTTCCATATTGGTGGGGAGAAAATACTATCAGCATAGAAAGTTACAGAATATATTACTTACATGTACAAAATGCAACTTACTAGAGAAGAATCTTACATTGTATAGGTGCTGGGGAGAAAAGCTTTAATATATATAAATATATATAATATATATATATGAAAACTTTAATATTAGGATTTTCAAAAATTAAGTTTAGTTCTTCTTTAAGAACTTCTAGGATGTTCCCTACCCTAATGCTGCAAAAAGGGTTGATGTACATAAAGAGAAAAATGAATATCAGCTGTAATGTCTGTTTATGATCATATGGATTTATTGCTTTCTTGGTCTCTCCATGGCAGTTATTTACTAACTGGGGCATTCCAGAGCTAGCAAAGTAGGAAAGGCACAGCAAGAAAAAGAAAAGTATGCAGACATTAACACTAATAATAAAACTGAAGAAATGCAATTCTGAAATACAGCTTTGCCATTTTTTTTCTTTTTATCCAAAGCAACACCTAGGCTTTCAATCCCTTGGGATTAGCCTTGCTTCTTGCTAGATATGCCTTCACTATTGATGCAAAGACTTCTCAAAATATCAAATGGATTCAACTGGGGTTCAAAACAATTTTGCTATATATTCTAAAGGCAATAACAGCACAATAATCATAAACGCATGAATCTAAATCTCTTTCAGAAGATTGACAGAAGATTAGCAAATTGATGTGTAGGTCAATATGATACTTTGACAGCACCTTCATTAGAAAAGTGAAGGCTGGTTTAAGCTGAACTTGGCCCATATAAAATTAGTGTGTCGGGGTCTCTAGCAGACAAGGCTAACAATTATCTTTTTCTGCAGACTAATGTAACAGCAGCCAAAATAAGTTATTTTAAGTACTTTTACATAAGGTGGCCATACACATGCGATTTCCTCAGCATGTGTGCCGATAGATCACATTGGTATCTGTTGGCACACATGCTGTGGGGGCCGCACACACGGACCCGACTGATCCCCATACGTGCCCATACACAGTGCGATCGGATCGGCTCCCTTTGCTTAAAGGGAGCCAATACCGGCCAACATAAATTTTCCGTCGTTCCCGACCAACCGTAGTGCAGACTACGGTCGTTTGATGGCACTATGATTGACCAGGAAGAGCCTCTACACACTGATGATAATGGGTAAGTCCCAATGTTCCCTGACAGGATTTACTCATTATTGTTTGAGTGTATTGCCACCCTAAGACTCTGTTTATAAATGTTCAATAACAAACAATGCATAGCCTTAAGAGAACAAAAATACAGAGAAAGACTGCAGAACCCTGACATTTGTATATAGCCAAAACAAACTCGATTAATATAACTGGAGAATATGAAAATGATCAAAGAACCTGCATAATAGCAGGACACACCCAAACGATGTCAGCACCCAGGAGGCTCCAACCAGTTGGTGAACACCTGCCATGGGGTGAATAAAAATTAGTAGCCTAAATTACTGGTGATTGGGCAAGAGTATGTGATTTGAAGCTGGTACAGTGTATGGTGTGGGTTATATAACGGTTTCTTAATGAACAGACTAACCCTGTCTTTAGCCATGGTATGGAAAGGTCTTAGTGAAGATATTCACATTAAACTAAAAAAATAAACAGAAAACACAAAAGCAAGCGACATCAGAAAGTAACGCAGGGGAATGAAGTAGGGAAGCTCATGAGTTGTAAGATATGGGGGGGGAGGCAAAAAAAGCAATGGCATAAAAACGATGGACCAAAGAAAAGAAGAGGGGGCCAAAATTTCGCAGGGTAGGGTGACTAACATCCCTGTACCGCAATCTTGTTAACATCATGGACATACACTGATTATAAGAATTGTGTCATGTTAACATAAATGTGCAAGAAGGGGGGAGCGGGGTGACATAGTTTTCAAACGGATTTACGGAGCCCATGTTAGGTGTAAATACAAAAAACACACCAAGCTAAATATCAGGTGGGGGTGAGGTTGCGAACACGCAGACTGTCATGCCATGTAGGCACAAATGGCTGTTTTGACACACCTTACTGGGGGGCTTGGTGTTCCTAATAGACAACGCATCTACTAGCCGCATAGGTAGCAAGATCCACGCCCTATACCACCTTGGCAGATGATAAGTGCTAATGTCGGGTTAAGGGGGAGATGTGGTCTCGGGCGAGGAGGACATAATTAGGGCCACAGATCTTGGGTAACACGATAAAGATTCATGGTCTCGAATGAAGTGACAGAAATCCAGGTCGGGGGGGGGGTGACAAAAAAAGAGGGAGATGACTAGCGCATATTCTATCAGAAAACGAAACTGTCAAGTCCAGATTGACTAATTTGCGATACAAAGAGATCTACATGAACCTGGTCATGCGACAAAACAACTATGCCCAGCATTTAGTCTGCCCTTATTACACCTTTCCAATCCAAGTTGCAGCCCCTTTTGGCAACAAACTTCTCCAAAAGGACAGAACTAAATGGAGCAAACAATGACAACTGGTCAACACGGATGGGACTAAGTGAGCCACACCAAGTCTGCCTAACAAATCAGAAGTGAGGCAGTGTGCCACAAATAACCATCCATTGCCAACACATAACCAGACCTCTGAATTGAATCGTCACGGAACATATGCTATCCGGGTTTATGTGCAATAACAGATACATAGTATTATCCCGTACTGGTGGGGGACCGGGTATTTTAGGGAAAGACAATGGTTGTATGTCCTTAACATTACATGCAGATTTGTGCATCCAATACACAAGCAACAGACAAGGATATACACCCACCAACCCCCCGCCGTGGGTTGGTGCACTTAACTATAATGTGTTGAAGAGTGGTATATTGGGATCCGACTGGGACACAAGCTACCGGGGGGGGGGGGGAAAGCGGGGGGGATTTTAATTCCCCTATTACTACCGGAAAGGGATGCCTGTCCGTGAACTGCGGGTTTATGTGTGGTAATACGTGGAAATTATAGTGTAAGAAGGCATAAATGAATAAAGTTTTTGTAGGGTTGTTCCCAGCATACAAATGGAGTGTGTGGGGATGTGTGGTACTACAATAGGGGAACACGATGTTTATTTAACTTATTTGAATTGCAAAAACCTGCATTTGACAACCAGTAGAAAAGCCGCGTGTGTGGGACTTAAAGTACTGATTGGTAAAAGGGCCGAAGGTATCAAGCGCAGCTCATCTCGGACATCTTCGGCGAGGAGATCTCGGATCACGGGGAAATAGGTTTGTAGTCCTCCAAAAAAACGGGGCGAGAAGACCACCCCTAAATACAGGCAATAAGGAAAATCGGGGCGAAATAGGGAGAGGGGTGTAACCTGAAAAATCTCCTCCCAACAGATTGGCTCGCCCAAACCATTTAGTGGCTGCCACGAAAGAAAATAAAACGCGGCTTAAGGACCACGCCAGGTGGGCAAAAAACGCAACTCCTGATAGGGAAGCACCCTAACACCTGCCTACACGGGGTAGGCGAACTACACCACAAGCCCCCCGCCCATGAGGTTGCATCCCCGCCCACTACAAACGAGTCGCAGATGAATGTCACGCACGAAAAGGGAAACATCACCGATTAATCCCCTGCGTCAACGAACCCTGACCAACCCGGAAGCTTAAGTGAAAGACAGGGGTAATAGGATGTTCCAGAGGAAATATCCACGCTCACGACTAGCAAGGCTTGCATACACAAATATACTACAATGTAGATATAACAGCCAGCTAATAAAAATGTTATAGTAGCATCATGAAATGTGAAAACACACTAAGAAAAACGAGAGGTCTGCTGGTGCGAAGAGGCTATACCAAACATACAAGTGGCTTGTGTAACATATGAGTACCTAAAAAGGCGAAAGCACAGTGAGCAATCATAGATTGCCAGTATATAAATGTTCTACCTAAGAGCTGAATTCAGAGAATGAGAGACATATGATTTTACTAAGTGACAAATTATAGAATCTGTGGGTCGCCTTTGTATTTTGGGTTTAGTTCTCCTTAAGCATTTATGAATAATGTAAATAACATTTCTACTATGGCCAGAAAGTCTTTACCAAGGAGATCATTCTGTGGAGCCAGTCATAAGATTACTGTTGTTTTCCCCTAGTGTATCTGGTTTCTTCCCTCTGTATCGCCAATCACCTGGAAAAAACCCAGTTGAATAAAACATCCGCACAGCATTGAACATGAATATATGGTGGTAATATTTGAATAAAAAATGTCCAGTCTAGAAAATATTTTCTTTGCTATATGGCATTACTTGCCTGTTCTAATTCTAAATCCTTTCCCCAACCCGTAAAAGTCTTAAATTTCCATCCCATTGTTTTCCTATTTGCTCCACCTTCAATGAACAGACATGTTCTATGTACCTACATTACCAAATTACTATGTGGGAAGATTATTAAAAATCTAGTGTGCTGAGATATGTGCTTATTGTAACATGTCTGTTTTACACATACAATTATATAAATAACAAATACTTTTTTTCCCTTCCAATTTCTTTTAGTTATCTATAGAAAATGGTCAAGATTACATGCAGTGGATCTACAATAATAATGAAATGTAATCAGAAAAAAAATTTTTATGGACACATTTTATACTCTTTTCCCCATTGGGGATGTGCAGTGGTGAGAATCTTATTAAAGTCCACTCACTGAGTGACTACCTGTATTCCACTGCCCCTCCCCCTGTTCCTCCCCCTCCCTTCTTAGAATTTTATACTGGAATCCTGTTTTATTGTTGACAGACGATGTTCGTCTTACAGCTAGGAATGCAAATGTTTGCTAATCTTTTATTGAGTCAAAGAAAATTTGAAAAGGTTAGAAGTTAGGACCTTTCCAGACTGGGGTTACCCTTGCATGGTGGAGCTTTTCATTCATGTGATCACAGTAATGTATACTAAAACCCCTTTGTTTTAAAGTATGCCAGTGTGCAGATAATATGGTAATTGTACTGGGCCCTAGTAAATGTGCATTGATTATCTTTTTCTAATCCCTTATGCATTATCCATCCATTAATCCATTATATTATATAAATAAATTTATAATTTCATGGATGGGGAATACATTGGGTTTTTTCGGAGGTACTATGTTGGTGGGGGGTTGGAAAGTAATATACATAGGGTCAGTGTTTATGTGTTGTTTCGCACTAAAATAAATAGTTTATATCATATTAAACAAATCATGTAGTAATGACCTTAAAGTATATAACATGTTAATAAGGCACAATAGATAAATAAATAAAAGTACTTCGTAATTCCCCACTCCTGTTTTGTACTGGTATCTTCAAAATGGAACTGTTTAAGCACACCCAGGAGTTTTACAGGGAGGCAATGGCAGCTTACCTAGGAACATATGTCTCACTTCCCTTTTAGGGTTGTATCCAATGGTGTGCTTAATATTAGATTGACACAGTGTTAGCGAATCAACATTTTCTGATTGTTAGTAGGGAGAAGGAAGCGTTATAGAAGAAGTTGCAAGACTTAAAATGTCACTTCCTTTGTAAAACATGTGACAGTCTTAGTGCAACTTCTTCTCCACTCTCACATAACTCCACCCCACCCCTCCCTTTCAATAGACAACAAGGACGAGCTGCTGTTTTGCTGACAGTAGAGATAGCTATAAGATCAGGAATAGGCAACCAATCGATCTTCAGATGTTTGGAAACTACATGATCTATCCCCATCCATTTCAACCTCGCTAGATTATGATTTGGCAGCCCTACAGTGTTTTAGCCCATGACTTGCTCACCTATTTATTAGAGTTATCACAGTAAATCCGATAAAGCTGCTCCTTATAGCCATCTGTGGGTACTTAAAAACGATCACGTAGGCTGGTATGGTCTTGCCCCACATAATACTAGCCACACGGGCATACGCATGATGTATACTTCATAAACTGGCTGCATGTCACTCTAATATATCTTATAATACCTCTCCCTGTGTTGGATGAGGAAAATCCTGCCACTTATCATATAACGACATTCTATGAACAAAAACCGCCAACAGTGTAACATCCTGCTTTTGGACTTTATTTAACCAAGTGGTGACACTACATACATGATTTTCATTTCTGGTCCTTCACAAGTAAATTGCGTAGATTACGCTCCTCTCCTGTAGCACACGCACTGTTGTACTCTTGAAATGGTAGGTACATCATTTTAATAATGTCCAGTGATAGATAAATAGCTTTCTTGATCTCCTCTCTGCACTTACTGGAGTATAATCCTACAAAGGTAAGAATAGTGGTTATCCATATTCACATCTTTTGAACGACGATCCATTCCATTGTGGGCATGTCCCTATACATTTGAGTGTCCCTAACAACTTCTCCTCATACCCTCTCATCAAAAATCATTGATCTCATTTCTGCCCGTTGTCTAAGTGTATGTCCCTCCTGTAGAAACAAATTTTTAAATATTCCCTGTTCCCTCCCGCCATGTCCCCCAGCCCCACCGCCTAAATTTTTTTGCAGAAAGCCCCCCAAACTTCTTCTTACCCCCCCTCGTTCCTCACGCCGCACTGCCCGGCCTCTGCTTTGCGAGAATGCAAGCAGAGGTGCGGGACCGGCAGTCGCGCGTCTGTGATTGGCTGAGCGGCAGCCATCACGGACTACGCTGCCGTCCGATTCAGTGCAGCGAGGAAAGAGAGAGTAAGTAAGAGTTTGGGGAGCTTTTTGAAAAAAAAATCTGCGGTTGGTCTGGGGACCTGGGGGAGCCAGCATATTACGGGGTGAGTGTGTCTAGGGGTAGGATAGTAGACGGGAGGGAGAGGGGAGGGAGAGGGAGGGGGGAGAAGGGCTGCAGTACGCATGGCATCTCTACTGGAGGCAAAGATAGCGGCAGAGCCCTGCTATCCTCCTGGTGGTTAGGTATTGGGACTTTGGGGGGTGTCGACAGGAGAACCCTATGGAGCTGGGATGTGAGGTAGGATACACTACACTACATGGTGGAGCCAGTAGTTGGTGGATTATCGTTTTGGGGGGTGGACAAGCCCTTTAAGACTGTTCCATCTCTGTTGTGTTTCTTAGGACTCTTAAAAACTGAGAGTAGGAATACTATTTTTATGTTTAGAGATGAAAGCTGGCAGCATGTACCCTGTTTTTTGCGATCAGTAACTTTTCCTGATCATGTGGAACCCAACTTGCCATTATTTACAAAAATTTTAAAATCCAAAAAATCAATATATTGATCATGAAATGATGCAATGGGGTAAGTCTAATAGAAAGTATATCCAGCTCGTTAATTCATCAATAGCCATTTTGATTCCAATGTGTCCCCAAAGCGAAATAAGAAAATGGTCATCTTGTATCTTTTATAAGACGATACTCTACCTCCCCACTTGGGAAGAAAATAGTCTGCTTCCGCACCACTTCATAATAAAATTGGCACACGAGGGGGTCCACGTTGGAACCCATGGAATGTACCAGACACCTGCCTGGTACTCGCAATCACCAAACCGAAATAATTAGATTCCAAAATAAATGCCACGAGGATCCATTAAAAATTCAACAGGGGACCACAATGTTTATCTTTGAGCAAGCCTTTCCCTACATATCTGTACACCTTGGATTGTGGATACAGTGTACAAACTATACATCACACGTAACCAAAGTTACATCAGTCAAATCACCTCAAAGGAATTGATACACTCTAAAATAATTCACAGCTATCACGTAAATACATGACATATTTTGAACCCAGTGGGCTTAACAACTGGTCCATAAATTTGCCTATGTGGTTTAAATAAGAACCATATGACGATATATTGGGTCTGCCCGGTGTTGCGGTAGTGGATTTATGTATTTAGGTATAGTGTAATTAGCCGGCAACGAGGAATTACCGTCAGTCCCATGAACTAAACCTCACTATCACTGATCCACCCAGGCAGCCAATCCAACAGCCATTTATCATCAAGAACTTTCTTAAACATTTGGGTGGGGTCCCCTGAAAGTTTACGATAATATCCATATCGCCAGTTTGTCCCAATAATTCATCACAGTAATATGAAGCTATCCATCACCACCACCACCACCTCCCTTATATCAGCAGAACAATCAACATCCTTGGTTATATCTCTCAATGTCCTAAGCGCTCATCTTCCTCTTTATATTCAAATTACTGAATTTATGAGAAGTGTTCTTCTATGTTTCAACCTTTTAATATCAGATAAAAATGCTACAGTACCCTAAAGGACTGTAAAACCTCAAGCAGTTTTGAGCCACTAACACTCCCCTCTATTACGGTATTTCATAATATGGTGGCTCGTGATATTACAAGTTGGAACATAGGAAGACACTTCCCTAAATTTCAGTAATTTGGGAGGATCACTATTGGTCAATTTGTTAGAGAGGGATCGCTATTGGTTCATGTGTTTTAGAGATGGATCGCTATTGTCAATGTTTTAGAGATGGATCAGCTATTGGTCCATGTTTTATAGAGTGATCACTATTTGTGAAATTGTGGTTAGAGCAGGGATCACTATTGGTAAAAATGTCTGAGGTCCTATAAAGAACCGACTATACCTGTCATCTTTCAATCTTATTAGCATTTTAAATCAGTTCAAGGACACAGGTTCATGGCTAATAATGGGGTCCTATGCTTAAATACTAAATAGAACTATTAACAAAACGCCTACATTGTCTCCAGGAGAGGTGGGGCAAAGAGATGTTTTCCTTTCCGTTCCCCTATCATATCTATAGATATCTCATACTGTCCAACAAACATCAGCTCTCCTTTTTGTCTATTGAGAGGGGAAAAGGGGTGGGGGGGGAGTATTGAGAGTGAGAAGAAAGTTTTTTACTAAGACTGTCAATGTTTTACAAAAGAATGTGACAATAAGTCTTGCAACTACCTACTAAACACTTCCCTACTAACACTCTGAAAGTGTTTTGATTGGCTAAACAACCTGCTGTTGAGCTCATATAGACACACCATGATACAAACACTACAAAGGAAGTGAGAAATATGTTCCTCTGTAAGCTTCCATTTCTTCCTCCTGGGGAGTGAGGACTACCAGTACTTTTATTTATTAAATAATTTTGTGCCTTTTTACATTTCTATGTACTTAAATTGTCATTACTACATATTTGTTAATATTGATATAACTATTTATTTAGTGCTTAAAACAACCTATAAACCTCTGTCCTACGTATCTTACTTTTACCCTCCACCACCAACATATACCACTCCGAAAAACCCAATGTATTCCCCCTGCAATTAATAATTTTATATAATATTTAGATATATACACAGCCCATATCTGAATATCCCACACACAACGTTTATGGTGGAATATTGTATTTTATTCATTGTACCTGTAGGTGGGTACCCGCATGTATTAATTCCTTCAGGGGCTTACCTATTTATGTAGATTTATTTGTCTGGCCAGCATATCATTTTCAATCCGAGATTTATATATATTTTTGTATTTTAAGCTAGTGTGTATTAAATTGATATTTTAGAAATCGCCGTTTTTATTCTTTGTGCCACTAGCCGGATGACTGCTGTATCCATTTTTATAGGTTCGTACCCCTAGGTGAGCTTCCTTTTTTTCTGATAGGGAACTCAGACGTCCTGTATGATAAGCGTTTACCTGGTACTAAACTTGTTTTGATGTACTGTGTACCACTTCAGACGCCCAGTTTTTCTGGACGACTGTTTTGGGATTTCATCCCCCTGTACTAGGGTATACTCTTATCCAGTGGCACATTGATTGTGTATATGCTTTTTATATATCTATTTTTTATATATCTGTTTATTGGTTTTCTATATATTTACGTGTTAAGTTATTGGAGTATTTCCGATAGTCGCTATAGAAGGCGATATTTTTTCTGACATACTTATACACCGTGGTGGTTTGTATCTAGAACCCCAGAAAATAAATTATGGAGTTTATATACAAACGGAATGAATCCCAAAAAACCTTCTTAACTGGATAACGCCAGATTTGAATAGTGAATCGGATTCTCTTAGAAAATATCCTAGGCTCCCTAGAGAAACTACTTATTAAGAAACCATTGTTTGGTGGATAAAAATGGCATAGAAGAAGGGGTGAAAACAAATAGGGTACCCACCCGAAAGGTTTAGACTAAATTAAACTACCACACTGGGTTAGAGATGAATTATTTAGGAGGAAGGGTCCACTCATGATTCCGGGCGAGTTCGATTAGATTGATGAAATTGATAATTAAAAAAAGAGAAGGAACTAGAGGAATTATAACTACAGAGGGATCATGACTTCACTAAGGAGTTAGACAAGGAAAGGGACTAGGAAGGTTTATAAAAGAATTATGAGGAGATATGAATATTAAATAGGTGGAATCAAATTCAATAAGGAAATAGGACTTATAAAACAACGTAAGGTCCATGAGATAATTGGACTACGATCCAACAAAATTTTTTTCTGGAATAAAACTCCCAGATTAGATTAACAGAGAGGAGGGTGGGTAACTAGAAGGGGTAAACAGAAATAATAAAGCGAAGAGAAGAAGAATAATATACCCCCCCAAAATCAATTTAGAAAACCTCACACATATACACAGAACAAGAGAGGTATAAACTTTGAGACGAAAGATTGCCAACCCTAGAAATTGTCCCAGATATTCTGAGAGAAGGTACCTATAACCCCCAAAAACGAACCTTGGGATAATATAGGAAAAGAGAGTGAATCAGAGCCGTCCCCCCGATTCATCGAAGATGAGGATTTTACTTACTCACCATAATAGCAACCCCCTAAGAAGGAAATAGTTTCCTTTTTTAGGGGATAGGAAAAGAGCAGTGACCGGGGGGGGGGCAGATTTAGGGCAGACACCACAGAGATCGTAGGGAATAACGGAGACAAGGGGGGAATATGGGGAAACTATGGGGCCCCAAAGGAGGGAAAAGAACACTTGTTTAGAAGGGGAAATTTAATGCTGAAAAACAGGATAGACAACTTATGACATTAGAAGAGAAGATCCCCATGAAGAGCTGAAATTAAAAGGGATTTTTCACTTTGTCCAATAGGAGGTCTTAACCAGAGCAAAGGCCTCTCTTTTGGGTAAAGGGCTTAAATTCCCCGAAACAATCATTTTGATAAGTTTCCTCAAACATATATATGGCTCACAATTTTTTAAGATCCTTAAGTCTTAAAAAATATTTTCTAAATGTGGACGAGAAAAAGAATATAGGCCATTAAGCAATCTTTAAATGTAAAACATAAGGAAACCCCCCCTTAGAAGATGTGAATGCGTCTACCACTTTTATAGATCTAATTTACCTAACCAGAGTCGATTAGTAATTACACCATTTAGACCCCAGGTCAGTGTTTAATTAATCCGGTAGTCTAAGGGGTACCTCAGTGGAGATTTTTGGAGCCCTGGTAAGAGAAAGATATTAAGATTAATTCAAGAAGGGATTATGACGATAATTTGAACTATGGAAAGAAAGTATTAAAAATATTAAAGAGAGATCGTGATATAGTGATTAGAGAACGCGGATACTGGAGGGGGGGGGATTGTTTATACAAAATAGGGAAAATATACATTAAGAGGGCCTTCCGACAATTTGGGAGACACTACTATACATATCGTAAAAGTGGGATGCAACCCCCATAAAGAAAATCAATGGTCTTTTTAAAAGAATTTCCTTCTGAAAGCTAAAGAAAAGGTATTTTTCTAAAAAGGAATTTTGAATTCATATGGATACCAAAACCTAAATTACCTCTATTTTACCACCTACCCACAATACCTAAAACCTGGAGACCCACCAGAAGACCATTAATCCGGGGATTGGTTCCCCAACGGAAAACTTGTCAACATTTTGTTATTTTTTTCTGGCCCAGTATTTATGAAATTACCCTCCTATTGAGGGATCAATGGAGGGAATTACCTCACTAGGGGATGTGACATGGGTACGTGTACCAGTTATCCCTCATGAAGAAGGGAAGGAAGGGCCTCCAATATTTTCTATCACAGAATGGAGAATTGGACGAGGTATTGGTAAATTTTTTGGATCACATGAACAATATTGACTTCATTTTGCGTAATAATTGTTTTGGGTTCGAGGTGACCCCTATAATCCAGCAGACGGGTACTTGCATGGGTACATTTTTTTGCGCCCAGCTATGCCTGGAAATATATGTAGTCCGGTAGGATAAGTGCATCTGGGGTTGCCAGAAAACATCCTAATTTGCCTCTATTTGGAATAGTATTAGATGATTACTCCTAGTTTGGGAGTGGCACCCCAGAAGCACTGGAACCTCATAACCTTACCTATATAAAATCAAATCTACGGATCCTTAAATTCCAGAGTAAGGCCATAGTCAGGAGAAGGAAGTCTTTCTTGACCTAAGATCTAGGCAGCAGGACGGGGGTAGTGCTGTCTACTATATTCCTTTAAAGAGTCGATAAAATACATATATAGAGTTCGACAGTCCGCCCATAAAACTCTTGGCTAGAGGGGATACGAAGGACAAATTCTTAGATTGAGAAGGAATTGCTCACTAGATATAAGTTGTCTAGAACAAGCGACTTGTTGGAAACAGATTTAGGGAAAGGGTTCCCCTAGCTTAATGTGTGACCAAGCGATTGAAGGGCGAGTAAAGTAAAGAGATAAAAATTACTTAACCTAGGAAGGTAAAAAAGGAGAGAGGTACGAAATACTAGGAATATACCTGCTATAGTATTGGATTTTAAATAAAGAACGTGAACACATCAAAAATATTTTTAAAAAACATTGGCTCTTTTACGGAAATGATAAAGACCCCTATCGGGGATTATTGAGAGGGCCCTAGAATAATTTATAAGAAACCTAACAGTTTGAAAAAATTCACTTTCACCCAGTCTACTCAGTCAGCCGGGAAGGGCGATTGATTAGAGAGATTACAGTTTTAATACCTTAGGGGGATGTTTCAAATGTGAAATGTATAATTGTAAATATAGAATAGAAAGGGGAATCAGTTTAATTAAACATATTGAGCACACAATGGCATTGTTTTACACTTGCCAATCACAAAATGATGGTTTAGGTTATAACGTGCACTTGTAATAAATGGTAATAGGAAAAAACTCATAGGAAAACTCACTTGGATGAGAATAGGGGGCACGACACAGAAGAGGCAATCCCTTCCCACAAGAACCGTCACTGTAGGGGGACTGTAGGTACACCAATATGGGGCATTCTCAATTATTTTATGAACACGTTAAGACTAAACATGACTCATCCTTTGAAGGTGCTGAGGTCATCCATTAGGGGGACTCCTAGGAATTTTTTGTATAGAGTGGGTGTGATGGTTGATAGGGAATTTCGAAATTGAGCACGTCTTATATTTTCTTATTCCCAGTTTACACCACAACCGGTCTAATGACCATACGACTGCCCCTTTTTCTATAACTGACTCTCCTCTGTGCCCACCATTGGCCTCTGTGTGGGCTGGGATGGTATGTCTGCCGCTGGTAGAGTAGTTGGTATGGGAGCGGGAAAGGTAGATTGCAGTTTCCTAGATTAGATAGTAACAATGAATGTCAAATGTTACCAGTCAGATATGTTAAATGGATGTTAATGTAACTAGTAATATCCTATTAGGGGGCTTGTAATCAAGTTAACCATATCTATAGTTTCTGGGGGCCCTGAAAACGTAATCACGAGTGTAGGTCTACAAGCCTATAAAAGGACCAGAAATCGAGGCAACGTCACGCCTGACGAAGCTTGTGACAGCGAAACGCGTAGCGGAAGTGACGTGTCTGTTATCAGGACCCGGTTGTGAGCTTGATAAGAAAAGGACTTGCTTGTCCGAAGGAGAAGTACCCCGAAATCGATATAAGGCTTTCCCTAGCACCAGTATTGATCACGGAGTGACGAGGACGCTGCACCGTACTGAACTACTTACCACGGATTCCAAGTGCTCAGCGACCACCGGACCTGCTACGCTCCGGGTGCCAGTTGGATAGTGATTGACTCCTCTCCGACTTACACACGCAGAATGACGGGGCCAGTTATAATTGACGGTTTGTTATTACCAGCTCCACCCGTCTGAACATTAGTTGATATAGTGGCGCACACTTACGAGGACTTTTCGTGGAACATGCATTTTACGTTTTGGCTCCTACACTAGGGTTGTGTTAGGCTTACAAATTTCTGTTGGCTTTTTATATTGGTTAACACAAGCCATATGATATCCCACCCACACGTGTTATGGTGGATTATTGTATTTTATTTCCATTGTACTGTGGTGGGGTACCCGCCATATTATTCCATTCAGGGCTTACCTTTATGTCGATCTTATTGTGGCTGCAGCCATATATTTTCAATAAGAGATTTTATATTATTTTTTGTATTTAAGATATTGTGTATTTAAAATTTATGATTTAGAAATATCAGTTTGTATATTCTTTGTGCCCTAGAGATTACGCCGGTATCCATTATATATATAATATAATAATATATATTATATATATATATATATCATATATAATATATATATTATCCAACTGTGTACTTCCGACACTCATTGCTGTATGTTAAATTCGCCACGGTGCTCACAACTTGCCATATATCATTTCCCGTATAGAGTAAGCATTTTATTGTGATACATTACGCTTTCGGTGAGGTTTACGCCGTCCTCATGATGCAAATCACCTCAGGTGAACAGTGAACATTTTAAAACCTTGATGTTCCCCGCCCTCACACAACGCACGTCCTACCCCCTGATGTCAGCATAAAACTTAGTTTATCATAGTGATTCGAAGAACAAACCCCAATTAACCTGTTTGTTCAATAAAAGGGAATCTATAAAAGGTGCTCATGCCATATAACTGTCGCATGTTGTCATCATTTACTGAACTTGGTAACGTTAAAATATTGTTTACAATATAAATATAACATAAAACATAGTGATATATCCATATAATATATAAAAAACCAAATTAAAGATACAACACACAAAAATGCAATTAACTGCAGTTGACAGCATATTTGACAATTAAAACAATAAAATTTTTAGTCTCTTGGAAACAGTCGGAATTACATTAAGCCTTAAATTAACACTAAATTTGTCCATATATACTAAATATCTATCTTAAAAAAAACGTTTTATCCACGGATACATATTCGTATTTATCCGCGATACTATATTGCGGGCGGGTCAGAAATAGAGCTGATTGAAGACAGATACAGAGGTTGAATGGACGATAACGTGCTGTATGGACACTTTCTTTCGTCTGAAATGGCCGTTTGGTTGTGGGATCCTTGCCAGACCTGCGGGTTCGGATCATCTAAACGATAAAGTTGCCCATGTACGCACAATGTTCAGCCAAAACGGACGTGTCATACACCATGTGTGCACACTTTTATCAAGCTGTAATAAACATATCACACAGTTGAGCATTTAAGATTAAGCCACGCCTAAACAATTAGTTACATCATCATGTAGGACTGCTACACTGAATTAATGACGTAACTAATGTTAGGGTGGCTTAGGTCTTAAAAGCTCACTGTGTGACATGTATTTAGCTTGATTAAAGTTCTAAGACAAGACCAAAAATGTTAGCTAGTGTGCATATGTGATACACTTGCATATGAATAACGATTTTTGGAAGGACCGCCTAATGTGCACTTCTATTATTCTATTCACTTATCTATTACAAAACCAATTTAGTAGCACCAGGGCAAGGGATATTGATCAGTAAGTGCCATATATTTATTTTTATATAATATAAAGGATAAAGGTGTGTGTTTGTGTGTTGTGTGTAGTGTGTGTGTGTGTTGTGTAAACAAATATCTGTTTTAATAAGGATAAGGGGTTGTGTGTGTGTGTAACGAATATGTTTTTTAATAGTTTTTAAATACCATCAGTACTGAAGTTAAAATTATGCCAATGTATTTTTAATTAGCTTTTTTTTTAAAGATATATGGACTTTCTATGGCACGTTAGCACTTTTTCAAACTTCCCTTTCCACCAAAATTGAGGTGAAAAATGAATCTGACATTTTTATGACTGCTGGTGAAAATATCAGCAGTTTCCACTTTAAGTCCAACAGACTCACCATAAGGAATATTGGCTGTGTGCTGTGGATACACAGGCTAGCTAGATCTTTTGCAGCAGCCAACACGATGTGTAACTTGTTTCAATTACTATTTGTGGTAAGCTGTCTAAGTGCAGCTGCAATAACATTACTTCTTTTCATAATCTGACAGATTTTTAACAAGGTACCCATGAAAAAACACCACAATGCCATGCTCTCCTGAGCTTCAACTACTTTTTCATTTCCTGTAAGAAGAAACAAAATCATTCTTTGCACTTTGTGCATACAAGCTATTCCCATTCAAGCACACACGTGGCTCGTGGCATCACGAGGAAAATTATGGCATATACTGTAATGTGTATGGAACCACCAGATCCTCATCTCCTAAACCTAACCCCTATTAATATTGCCATTTACAACTGAATTATCAAAAATATATAAAGGGAGTAATCTAGAGGGAGCTAACAAAGTTGTTTGTTAAATAATTTCTTTCTGCAAAATCATAAAATATTTTCTACACACATAATCCCACTGTGCATTAATGGGCACACTTTTGCTAGTATCTATATTAAAGAAATGTATTCAATACCGGTAAGTCTGGTACAAATTTTTCATGCACTCATAAAAAATTGT
The DNA here is from genome assembly GCA_019447015.1 of Hymenochirus boettgeri. Classification (NCBI taxonomy): domain Eukaryota; kingdom Metazoa; phylum Chordata; class Amphibia; order Anura; family Pipidae; genus Hymenochirus; species Hymenochirus boettgeri. The sequence goes on from CM033469.1 coordinate 156,388,922, forward strand.
CATTCACAAAACATTCAAATGTGTTTCATTGGAAGCACTTGTGAATTTGCAAACAATTCATAAATACACACCAACTAACGTATCTACATCCCAATGCCAACACCTGGGTTATTTTAATTGGCTCGGATCACTCGTTTTCCTGCCAGATCATGAAAAAGATGAAATGATCAAAAACCAATTGGATCCCAACTTGGATATGCTGTTAATAAGCAGTCAGGAGCAGTTTCAAATGATATGAGAAAATGAAATGCATTTTTGCATCTAGGTAATAACAGACATTTGCAGGTCTACCAATACTGCAGTAATCTTACACATATAAATTTGTAAACGGATCATAAATCAACACAAAGAATGTGTCAATTATTGCTGTATTGGTCAATATAAAAAACCAAGTTGAGTTAAGTGACTTGTTTTTACAAACTTGAAGGGGAACTAAAGTCTCACAGACAAAGTGTCCCAAAAGAGACAGGGCACATTCAGAACATACAAACTGCAGTCCACTCTATATTTTTGTGGGCTGATGAGTGATTTATGAAAATTAAACTGGAGGTAACTAGGGGTCCAACTTCCATATTATCTTTGCTGGTAAAACCAGTTAATTGTACTCGGTACACTCATATGCCTGTAGTGTTTCACAGATCAAAGCAAGGAAGGGTCGCCTTTCTCAGAACCTTCCTGAGCTATCAGGTAACAGCACAGAGATCCCCATCTAACCTTTTCTCAAACACATTCAATGCTTACTGTTGTAACAATAATAAATCCTTTGCTTTTTATCGCATTGTATTGTCTTGCTAGCATGGATGTGGCCTTGTTGTTCTAAAACTAAAGTGCTCTTAAATGTGAGGCACCACAACATGCAAGACACAAGGTACATTTGGGCAGCTTTATTTTTAAATTTAATAATAAAAGATGTTTACAAAATATCAGTAAATGAGCTGGTTGTTTTCTATTGCCCCGGGGAGGCTGTATGCAATTTATGTGGCCTGTACAATACTCAGCAGAGTACAAAGCACTTGCAAAGTGTTATGTGGGAACTTCCATATTGGGGGGAAAAATCTACGCATAGAAAGTAACAGAATATAGTATACTTACAGTAAACAAAGTGAACTTATAGAAAGAAGTACCTTAATGTAATAGGTTGCTGGTGGAGAAAAGCTTTTAATATATATAAATATATAATAATATGATATATATTGAAAACTTATAATATTCAGGATTTTTCAAAATAAGGTTAGTTCTTCTTTAAGAAGTTCTAGGATGTTCCCCTACACCTAATGCTGCAAAAAGGGTACATAAAGGTACCATTAATGTGTTCTGTGAAGCTGTTCCCGTTCCTTCTGGTGGATTTTTTAAACCCAGGTGTTCATATCATGTTATGACACGTGTAAAAAATCCACCAGGAAGGAAGTAACAACTTTCAAGAACACATTATGCGGGGACCAAAACATTAACTTCCACAAGGAAGAGGTACAAAACAACAAAACTGGCCTTTCTTGGACTGCTTGGAGAGTAAGTTAAGGAAAATGGTAAAACTGGAAGTAGAGTTTACAGAAAACCAACACACACAGATCAGTTTGATGGTTTGACTCCCACCACCTTTAGATCAAAAGCTGGGTGTCATACAGAACCCGCAACACAGAGCAGAGAAAACATCCCCACTCGACACGGAGGCGAAGCTAAAGAAATGAAAACATCTCAGAGGGAGCCCGTAAAAACTTGTGGATATTCCAGATTGGGCCTTTGTCAAAAGAAGTAGAAGGAAAAAAAGAACAAAATACCACGTGAAGGGAAAAGCAAAACAGGAGGAAGAACATGGTTTCATCCCATATGTAGAGGGGTCTCTGAGAAATTAGATAGAATTTTCAAAAAACCATCGTATCCATGTCTGCCTTTAAACTGATACAACACACTGAGGCAGCAATGGTACATCCGAAAGCAACAAACCAAACACAAGAAAGCGACATCATTATATCAGCAGTGGCAGTAAGATGCTTAGAATTGTATGATGGGGAGACCAACCAGCCACTGACTCCACGTTATGGCCCAGCACAGAGAGCCGCCACTTCCTCGGGTCCGGTACCCCTCCCCACACCCCGCACCACGTCATACCTGCCACTCTAGGCTCAAGATACTCTGCAAGTTGTAAGTTCACATATTGGCCGCCGAGGCACACGTGACTGGTTCACAGGAGGTGTTTAAGAGGAAGGGCATTTTATGTGAAAATTAAAGAACCCACAACCAAGCCACTACCCCCACATAGAGGTGGGGGTTTCGACACCAACTGTCTGCCCATGTACAATGCGGTTGTTGTAATACCTTACTCTGGGCGTGGTCCTACACTACACACCATCTTCCAATAACGCCCACTACCAATCACAACACCCTTAACACCTGGCTTGATATGCCTATTGTTATTTTCCCAGGGTACATACTTGCCACAGATTCTTGTACCAAGTGCATTCTAATTGAGAAAAGCCCAGTCGAATGACTAAGCAAGCCGCTCAAGAACTACATTCAATGTCCAGTCAGTTGATCTAATTGAATACAACAGATATAGATAGCTTTAATTTTAGGATATGTGTCAAAGGTTGTGTGTAGTTGCTCCTTTTTCTCCATGTGAGCATTAGAGCATGGTGAACATATTTGATGATATTTATATCTTTATTTTCTTATTTCACCTGTGTTCAAAGTTTCAGTTTGAAAGAGAAGCACCAATAAATACATTCCATCTTCTGCACATAAAATAAAATGAGTTTATACCTCTGGTAAAGGTTTTGCTGGAGTGCAATGTAGACCACCAACATATTCAAAATTTGGTAGAAGTGGGTGTGGGTATTCAAAATCCCAGTATGTCCGAATCAACCACATTTCAGCTTTGCCCACAATTTCACAAAATGTTACAGACTGACCTAAATTAAATTTATAAAAAAAAGTATGTTATTTTAAAGTGCTGAACAGGGGCGTATCTAGGGTCTAAGAAGATCAGGGGCACTCTTGGGCACTCCATGCGCCAACATTTTTTAGGCTACTCCCCTTTCTCTGCCCCAATTAAGCCACACCCACTATGTACTTAATAGAGATGGCCAAAAAGACACAGACAGACAGATAGACAACCACAAACATAGACACACAGCCCGATAGTTATAAACAGACAGAAAGACAGTGAAATAGACAGACAGATATAGAGATCAGAGTTGGACAGAGAGACACAAATTAAATGACACAAAAGCACAGTAAACTGGCAATTTCATTATATACTGGTAGCAATTTGGTCATTTTAAACTTTCTGTTGTGTTCAGTTGTAGTCAGATGCTTGCCCACACATTTGGCCAGGGAGACCTTCTTGTACCTTCTACATCAACCTCTGCCCCTATCTATCTCTATCTGTCCCTCTCTCTCTCTGTATATCTATCTCTGTCTATATATCTGCCTCTTGTTTATCTATTTTACTGTCTGCCTATTGTCTATCTGTCTCGTTATCTATGTCTATCTGGTTCTTGTCTATCTCTCTGTGTCTCTATCTATCTACCTATTATCTATCTAACTCTGCTATCTATCTATCTATCTAACTCTGCTATCTATCTAACTCTGCTACCTATCTATCTAACTCTGCTATCTATCTATCTATCTATCTATCTATATCTGCTATCTAACATCTATCTCTGCTATTTATCTATCTCTGCTATCTATCTATCTCTGCTATCTATCTTTCTATCTCTCTATCTCTGCTATTTATCTATCTATATATCTCTGCTATCTATCTCTCTATCTCTGCTATCTATCTATCTAACTCTGCTATCTATCTATCTATCTATCTATCTATCTATATCTGCTATCTAACATCTATCTCTGCTATCTATCTACCTATCTCTGCTATGCATCTATCTCTGATATCTATCTATCTATCTATCTCTCTATCTCTGCTATTCATCTATCTAACTCTGCATCTATCTATTATCGTATCTCTATCATCTACATTACATCTATATCTGTATCTAACTACCTATCGGCTATCTATCTACCTATTCTGCTATCTATTATATCTTCTATCTCTGCTACTTTATCTCTCTCTATCTCTGCTATCTATCTATCTCTGCTATCTATCTATCTATCTCTGCTATCTATCTATCTATCTATCTCTGCTATCTATCTCTGCTATCTATATATCTCTGCTATCTACCATATATACTTGAGTATAAGTCGAATTTTTCAGGCTTTAAAATTAGCCTGAAAACCTAACCTCGACTTATACTCGAGTCAAGTCCTAATTTAGCTCCAAATTCTGCAATTACAGATAGTAACCAGTAGGTGGCGCTGTGTGAACCTGTATAGAAAGTTACAGGAGCTGATCTGCCTTTACACTTCCTGCTTCCTGTATTCTGCCTGCTGGACTCACTCAGCACTGTCACTGTAACTCTGCTATCTATCTATCTAACTCTGCTATCTATCTATCTATCTATCTCTATCTATCATCTATCTTTATCTTATCTTCGCTATCTAACTACCTGATCGCTGCCTGATCTATCTACACTATCTCTCGCTATCTATCTATCTCTGCTATCTCTTCTATATCTATCTATCTATCTCTGCTATACCTGTATATCTATCTCTGCTATATCTATCTTCTATCTCTGTATCTATCTTATCTCTGCTATCTATCTATCTATCTCGCTATCTACTATCTGCTATCTATCTATCTATTTCAATTATCTCTTGCTATCTATATATCTCTATCTCTGCTATCTCTCTATCTATCTCTCTATTCTCTGATATCTCTCTATCTCTGCTATCTACTATATATCTCTATATCTCTGCTATCTATGATATATCTCTATATCTTGCTATCTATCTATCTTGTATATTATCTCTGTATATATTCATCTCTCTATCTCTGCTATCTCTGCTATCTATCTATCTCTATCTATATATCTCTGCTATTATCTATATCTTGCTATCTATCTACTCTCTAGCTACTGCTATCTCTCTATCTCTCTATCTATATATCTATCTCTCATCTAATATCTATCTAGCTATCTCTATATCACTGTATATCTATCTATCTCTATATCTCTGCTATATATCTATACTCTGCTATATATCTATTATCTATCTCTGCTATCTATCTATCTATCTATCTCTGCCTATCTATCTATCTATTCTATGCTATCTTCTATCTATTCTCATCTATCTATCTATCTATCTATCTCTGCTATCTATCTATCTAACTTGCTATATATCGGATTACTCAATTCACACCCAAAAAATAGGTTAGGGGGGGTTGTAAAATGGTAGATAGTAGGATGTTTAAGATAAACATACACTTTACATAGACTGGGACACACAGTACCAATTTTTCAAAGATGACGGACAGAATCTGCAAAAGATGTCTTTTTGCTAATAAACACTTAGTGTGGGGGCTTCAGGGAGCGGTTTTAGGACCCTTGCTGTTCCTTCTACACTCTCTCTTTGGGAGAAATAATCAGTTCTTTTGGCTTTAAGTATCAGCTATAAGCTGATGATACCCAAATACACTTATCCTTTATCTACTACTTATCTTCTGCCTTAGTCTGGACATGCCCTGGTTGGCTTGCAAGGCAATTTTCTCTACAAACCCCAAACGACCACTGCTTCCTCCTGTGTTAAACCATTCTCTCTTGCTGCTCCCTACCTTTGGATATATAGAGCTACCAGGTGGTACAAGAGCCACCTGAGAATAGTCCCCTATAAAATAGGCGCAACTACGTAAAGCCATAGAAATCCAAAAACTTTATGGTGACTCATAGATATCACAAGTATTAAATACTCAAATCTCAGTGCACAGAGTTCCCCTACTACACACTACATCCCCCAACAAGCACTATATAAACAAATACAATACAAATACTAAAACCAATAACACAATGCCCATCACAAACGGGCGTCCCGGTCTAAAAATGGTAAGAGCGATGGTTTGTTGGCAGTAAAACAGGCATCAAATCTGGACACAATACTACCAAGTGTACGGGACAGTATTATAAGTTACCAGTCTCCCCAGACGGACTCTTCACAATCTTCACCCGAGTAAGTCTCCAAAGCGTTCTCCAGCTCTTATCCCAGAACGGAATCCTTCCAGCGTGATGCGCCTGTCATTGGATCCCCGAAGCGAGCTGCCAGAGATCTCCAGACTCAGTCACATAGAACCTGCCACCATCCACCGACTTCCAGCCCCCAAGTGGTGTTCTACAAAGCTTTGTAGGATATTGAGCTGTGCACTGTTCACTTGATTATTACTATCCTACCTTTGGAACATTCTCCTTCTCTCACTTTGCCAGGGTGACATACTTTAGCGCTTTTAAAATCTAACGTTTAAACCTAAATTTCTGAAAACGGCAGTATTAATGATTATTAGCTGTTGAGCACTTTATCCTTCCCCCCTACTTGTAGTATGTTGTCCCTCCCACTTAACAGTAGATTGTAAATTTGAGTTAGATTAGACTTAAGTTGTACTGGATTTTCTGTTTGCAGTAAGTTTCTCTTAATGTCCTGTAGCTAATGCATGTGTCCAGATGCAATACAGCCTTATGGTATAGAGCAGAGGTTTTGGGTACCCAGGCTGTACATATAAAATACAGAGTATGCAAACAGGGGATAGTGCAAGCAATTATACAGACAGATAAAAAAACTAAATACAATTTAAGCATAGGTTAAGGCACACACATATATAGATATATATATATATTATATATATAATATATATATATATACACACACCACATATGTATATGTAAATTATAGATAATGCAAAAAACAAATATAGAGTACCTGATACACAATGGCAAATATGTCCCACAATCCTCTTTAAGCATCCATCCAAAATGCCGGAAACAATTAAAAAAAACATAGAAGTAGAGGAAGGAACCAAAGCAAATGCAGGAGATGCTGCAAATAAGGCTGGTGGGAGAAATAAAACCAGCCTTATTGCAGCATATCCTGCGTTTGCTTTGGTTCCTTCTCTACTTCTATATTTTTTAAATTATAGATAAATTGAAATAAGTGCAGATGCACCATGACACAAAGGTTCCAAAGGTAGGGAGCAGCAAGAGAGATTGGTTTAAGGCAGGAGGAGGCAGTGATGGTTGGGTTTGGGATAAGATTTCCTTGATAACTTGATTCAAGCAGTGATTACATCTCCCAGTGCTGCTTACCTTCCCATAGCAAAGCAGTTTTACTTTCACTAGTACACAAAATCACTTGGTGAATGCTAATGGCTGTAGTAAAGGGAATAGATTATCTCCACTGCACATGCTACACACTATCTGTGCCTCAGTTTTGGAAGAGGCAGGGGTGTCTCTAGGGATTTTGCCACCTGAGGCAAACTCTGATTGCCGCCTATATGCGGCGTGCCGGCGGCAGCAAAGTGGAGTGGCTGTTGTGTGGGGCGTGGCTTGTGTGTGGGCATGGGATTCGGCTAGCCATTTTGTCATTTTGAACTTGGCACCATTTATTTGTACATTTTCTTTAAAAAGACAATAATCCACACTATAATAAAAGAAAAATAAAACAATTTTGCCAAAAATAACCTGCCACCCATGTCAAGGTTCCTTTTAATAGGGCCCTAACTACCTAACTAGCCTAACAAACTATCTAAAGCTAATCTACCATATGAAATGCCTTTTAACAATAGCTAACACATGTACAGTGAGAACAGACATAAAAGTCACTACAGTGAGACAGCAGTAATGGTCCATACGAGAACAACAAAAGGTCCCATACAGTGAGAACAGACAGTAAAGGTCCCATACAGTGAGAACAGACAGTAAAGGTCCCATACAGTGAGAACAGACAGTAAAGGTCCCATACAGTGAGAACAGACAGTAATGTTCCCATACAGTGAGAATAGACAGTAAAGGTCCCATACAGTGAGAACAGACGGTAAGGTCATACAGTGAGAACAGACGGTAAAGGTCCATACAGTGAGAACAGACGGTAAGGTCCCATACAGTGAGAGAGAACAGACAGTAAAGGTCCCATACAGTGAGAACAGACAGTAAAGTCCCATACAGTAAGAACAGAAAGTAATGGTCCCATACAGTGAGAATAGACAGTAAAGGTCCCATACAGTGAGAGAAGACAGTAAAGGTTCCATACAGTGATAACAGACAGTAAGGTCCCAACAGTGAGAACAGACAGTAAAGGTCCATACGTGAGAAGACAGTAATGGTCCCATACAGTGAGAATAGACAGTAAAGGTCCCATACATGAGAAACAGACAGTAAAGGTCCCATACAAGATTGCAGACAGTAAAGGTCATACAGTGAAACAGACAGTAAAGGTCCCATACAATGATTGCAGACAGTAAAGGGTGCCATATGGTGAAAACAGACATAAAGGGTCCAACATATTCTATCCCATCTCTCACATTCTCTCTAACACACCTTTCTCTCATACATAAATACTCTCATCATTGGCACAAAACTATAATAAATAGTTGTCACACAGAAACAGGTAAAATCCTTGGCAAAAACTTTGATAAAATGGTTAGCACAAATACAAACACTTTCTGTGCTGGAAGATCGATACACTTACAGCCAAGTCCTAGAAGCTGCCTTCTCCGTGCCGCTATCAGACAGCAACAGGCTTGTAGAGCTCCCCGCAGTGGACAGCCCTAGAGAGTGAGTCAGACGTCACTATGTGATGACGTCAGAGTCACGTGAGTAAATGGGCCATATGCGGGAAGTGAGAACAGACAGTAATGGTCCATACAGTGAGAATAGACGGTAAAGGTCCCATACAGTGAGAACAGACGGTAAAGGTCCCATACAGTGAGAACAGACGGTAAGGTCCATACAGTGAGAACGACGGTAAAGTCCCATACAGTGAGAACAGACGGTAAAGGTCCCATACAGTGAGAAACAGACGATAAGGTCCATACAGTGAGAACAGACGGGAAAAGGTCCCATACAGTGAGAACAGACAGTAAAGGTCCCATACCTGAGAACAGACAGTAAAGGTCCCATCAGTGAGAACAGACAGTAAAGGTCCCATACAGTGAAACAGACAGTAATGGTCCCATACAGTGAGAATAAACAGTAAAGGTCCCATACAGTGAGAACAGACAGTAAAGGTCCCATACATGATTGCAGACAGTAAAGGTCCCATACAGTGAGAAAGACGTAAGTGACAGAAAGGTCCCATACAATGATTGCAGACAGTAAAGGTCATATGGTTGAAAAACAGACAGTAAAGGCCATACATATTCTATCTCATCTCTCACATTCTCTCACACACCCTTTCTTCATAAATACTGTACATACATTCCTCTCTCACACATACAATGGTTGGCCCAAATCTGGTAAAATCATTGGCAAAAAACTCTGATAAATGGTTGGCACCCAGATATTACTAAAATCTGCAGCACAAAACTCTGATAAAGGGATGGACACCAGACGCTAATAAATGGATGGCACACAGATAATGGTAAAATCATTGGCACAAACTCTGAAAATGGTTGGCACACAGATACTGGTTAAATCATTGGCACAAACTCTGATAAATGGTTGGCAGCCAGACTCTAATAAATGGTTGGAAAACAGATACTGGTAAAATCAGTGGCAAAAATTCATAATGGTTTGCACACAGATACTGGTGAAATCATTGGCACAAACTCTGAAAAGAGTTGGCACCCAGACTCTAATAAATGGTTGGCACCCAATTGGTAAAATCATTGGCACAAACTATAATAAATAGTTGTCACACAGATACAGGTAAAATCATTGGCAAAAACTTTGTAAATGGTAGCACACATTCACACCACTTTCTGTCGCTGGAAGATCGATACACTTACAGCAAGTCCTAGAAGCTGCCTCCTCCGCGCCGCATCAGACAGCAACAGGCTTGTAGAGCTCCCGCAGTGGACGGCCCTAGAGAGTGACGTCAGACGTCACTATGTGATGACGTCAGAGTCCGTGAGTAAATGGGCCATATGCGGAAGTAAATTCACATGGGTACATTAGCGAGATGGCCCTGCTTTTACCAGTATTACTGAGATACATTAAGGTAGGGAAAAAGTAATTCAGAGGTAACTTCCCCTTTAATACATGTGGTGTGGGTGTGTGTGTCTATGGTGTCCATGTGTTTCTATGTGTGTGTCTATGTGTATTTCCATGTGTGTCCCATGTGTGTGTGGATCTATTTCTCCCACCACTCCAATCTAACTAGCAAAGCAGTGATTAAAAAAAATATATTTCTGCAGTAGACCTGACCCTTCCTTTCCTTTAAGAAAGAGCAGCCAGGATACACACTGTCTTACACATACTGTATATACACCGCTCCCAACTACTACACTCTCTCTCCCATACGTACATACACACCCTCTCACCATACGACATACACTCTCCACAATACTTACATACACAATCTCTCACACATACTGTACAACAACACTCCACACACATACGACACTCTCCCATACTGGACATACACTCTCCCATACTGTACATAACACCGTCTCCCACATATGTACATACACTCCTCACATACTGTACATAAACACTCTCTCCAACTGAATACACTCTTTCACACTACTGTACATACACACTCACACATACTGTACATACCCTGGGGGGTGGTACAGGGGGAGGGGCAGTAGATGAATCCCTACACTAGAGGATGATTGTATCTGGGGGAGGATATGGGTAAAACGGTAGTCCCAGATCGGATTACAATTCCCAGTATGCTATGGGTGGAGTTTGAAGAACACGAGGCTCCCCCCTGAGTAATTTCTTGTCCCCAGACTCCCCACTTAACAACTTGACCGGCCCCCATAACAACTTCCCCGCTCACTTCCTTCCCCGTCCAATGGGACACACAGCAGCAGGCAGGCCAGGTGGGAGGACTCAGTCACTCAGAGCAGCAGGGAGCAGAAGTGATTCCGGACCTGTTCTCAGACAAGGCAGAGGCAGTCCAACAAAGTGCGTGCGGGCGGGCACGGGGCACTTACGGGGGGGGTCATGGGGATGTAGTAGTTAACTTATGTTTAGGATGTCGCCGGGGGGCAGAGCTGCAGGCGCACATTGAAGGGTCCTTAAGGAAGCTCCGCCTCTCACATGCGGTGCTTCCTCCCTCTCACCTGGCCTGTGGCCCGGTAAGATCGATTTTGTTTTTGTTTTAAAACTTTGAGATGCCGCTTTTGAGCCACAGAGACAAAGTGCCACTCTGCTACTTTGTCTCCATGTGGCCCAAATTGGTTTTGGGCATGCAAGTTGGCACCAAAATCTGCAAAATAGCCATTTTTGCACATTTGAATAAGAAACTGGGTATTGCATAGGTAAACCAGTTGGGCCAGGAAGGACTCAACTGAATTATGTGCCAGGGGTATGTACAAGTCTGTCTGCAGTGTTTTTTCAGTGGCCCAAACTGGTTTACCTTTGCAATCCACCAGTTTCTTATTCAGATGTCTAAAATGGGATTTTGCAGACTTTGGTGCCAACTTGCATGCCCAAAACCAATTGGGCCAGGCTGGACTCAATCGAATTATGTGCCAGGGGTATGTACAAGTCTGTGTGCAGTGTTTTTTCAGTGGCCCAAAGCTTAGTTTACCTATTGCAAACACCAGTTTCTTATTCAAATGGCTAAAATGGCTATTTTGCAGACTTTGGTGCCAACTTGCATGCCAAAACCAATTTGGGCCAGGTGGACTCAACTGAATTATGTGCCAGGGGTATGTACAAGTCTGTCTGTGTGTTTTTTCAGTGGCCCAAAGCAGTTTACCTATTGCTATTTACCAGTTTCTTATTCAAATCCGATAGAAAAAACCAATTCAGTCTGTGAATAAGAAAATTAACTGAAAAAGAAACCAACTTTTTTGAATAAGAAACCAACTTCAGCTTCGTGAGAAAAAGTAGTAAAAGGTGTGTGTGGGTGTGTGTGTGTGTGTGTGTATATATATATATATATATATATATATATATATATATATATATATATATAGAATCGACCAACCAGTCAGATCACACAGACAGCAGTCAGTCCCAACAGATCCTCTCAAGTTCTGCGCAGCACAAGGAACACGCGTCGGACATTTCCCAGACAGGCAGTCACTGAATGGGGCGGACCATGTGGGCGGACCTGCACCATCCACAGCGTGGGGGAAAATCATTGCATTCTCTTTAAACTAATGCTGAAACACACAGGATACTGCAGGTACATATCCACCTTACACATATTATCTTACAACCCAGGTGACTTTTATCAGTGGAGATACCCTTTAAGTGAATGTTTGTCGGCCTTTCGAACCAAAGAAGCCAATCTGTACTTACACTGACTCTTTCCTGCACGTTCAGTCACGGCCTTCTGTTGCATGAAATGCAAGCAGGGGGCCGGACCGGCAGCCACGTCCGTGATTGATGAGAGGCAAACTCGGGGGAGTTTTGTGACAAATAACTATGGTGGTTGGGGTGGGAGAGGGAGCCCTACACTACAGAAATAGATTTGGAAATAGGGGAGGAGAGAAAAACGGGGGGAGGGCTTCACTACGCATGTAATTTTCTTCAGAAGAGAGAGCAGGCAAACACCATTGGCACAGGCAGGCTCTGTCTACGTTTTTGGGACTTGAACAGACATTGCAGGGCAGTCATGAGAGGGATGTAGGAAGGATTTACAAACAACAGGGGGCTAATGGTAATGTAGTTTAGAGGAGCTTTATAACATGCATTTGTACAGTGAGCATAATTGGAGTCGCGGGGAGTTAATGGTGTCAGTGGAGCAGGGTATAGGGTTTATTGGGATAGTCGAGGAGAAGTAAAACAAATTTATAGCACAGTTTGGACTTCATGGCTCCCTTTATGTTAAAAGATGGGAGATAGCCACCCCGTGGGTACAAGTAAAGCAAGCTGTACTTACATCTTAAGGTGGCCATACATATACCTGATATTAATCCGGCGAGTGCTCATGCAACATTGTTCGATTCTGCCGGAACCGCTTCGATCTTCTATGATATCGGGTAATGTATGGCCACCTTTATGCCTGTACAGCAGCAACAGGTAGGAGGTTTTTCTACCTTCCTGGGTTTGGTCAGGAGGGTTAGAATCACTGGAGTAGATGATAGATCACAATAATTATTATAAAATGTCTAAAGAAGGAAAAATCTTATTTATACTACATTATTAGATAATATATTATTATATAATTTGCAAGATCGATTACCACCTAATACCTCACTATAATAATTGTCCCAGTCTTAATTATCAGCAAATATGTTACAGATCTTGAAACATAACTGATGAAATTTGTCCTTTCTCCGAAGGACATTTTATCAGTGAAGATGTCACGACGGCAGGTACATAGGAAAGGAGATGGAAGCTGTCCGCATGCTCTTCCCAAAGTGTTATCAAGCCGGTATGTATAAACAAAGGGAACACCAAGAATCTCAGCAATGAGCTCACCACAGTGGGATAAGAGATCTGCAACAAACAATGTCAAATTTCTCATTTTGTAGTTTTATTAACAGTTCCTTGTTCTTACCACAGCATCGCAGGGGACCCTTTGCATCTCATATAACTTCTCCATAGCTTCTTTCATGGCATAAATAGCCCCAATAGGGCAGCTGTGCATGTCATACAACCAAAGATGTAAAAAATCCTCCTGAAATTGTACAAGGTCCTGTTTAGTGAATGCAACGGGAAATCCTTCCATTTTTATCTGAGATGGTTTGTTGTGGTCAATTAACAAATTGGTGAATAACAAGCACAGTAACTTCATGACCTCTGGTGTAAGCTCTCCAGAGACTGGTTTAAATTCAGCCAGTGACTTGAATCTGCTGGCCATGCTAGAATCTTTTTTGTAAATACACACTAAAGAAACCCGGCAGAAACAAAAAGAAAACAGGACTCCAAAGCATGGCAAAACCAGAGAGTTTTGTAAACCAGAAGTGAAAAAAGGAAATGTGAAGCTAGGAAAAGTTTAACTGACTCATTGTTCAAAAAGTTGCTTGTGATTGGATAAGAAAACATGAAATTCCTTTCCTGAATGAATGGGGTCACCTCTGAATATAAAGCGCCATCTGTAGGCTTGGAGATTAGTGCAGTTTTGTGCACGTTTTTACATTGCATTTTGCGATCCAATGCAAGTCAGTGACTGGTACCTTATAAGGCAGTTGTGTGTTTTATTCTATTATCGTGTTATTGGAAAGCATACATTCACATTTTAGTTCAAACTACAAGCAATGTCAATGTAAAGGAGTCAGCCAAACTGTAAAAGTAGATTTAAAATAAACAGGAACAAATACATGAGCCAAAAAACACTGCACATTCTCATACCCTCCAACAATAACCCTTTAATAGGTATGCTTATAAAAACACCAGGGTGCAAAACTGCAGAGAGGAAATACGTTTAGCGCATTTGCGCAAGCGATGATGTTTAAAATGGAAATCACCTGCGATTTCGATGCACACGCATTTGCGTATGTTTGTGTTTGCTGCACCATTTCTTACGCAATTTTAGAATATTAAATTACAAAAACGAATGCGCAAACGTGGCACAACAGGCGACAAAGCCTGAAAAGGCTTTTAACTTGTGAGGTCTAGGTTTTGGGGGTAATTAGATTAAATTTACATTAAATATTATTTTAGTTTGGGTGGTAGAAATGCCCTTTAAACGTTATTATACTTGTAGTTTCTATTGCCATGGAAAAGGGACATGTTTTTAAATAGCAGTGAAGGGTAATGTAATGAACCCTTAAAGAAGAACTAAACTATCCCCTGAGCCCAGAACACCTATACATTAGAAAGTTACTTCTCTAGTAAGTTGCATTTAAGTACATGTGAAAAGTAGATTCTAGAATTAAGGGGGCATCCATATTGTAGCCTATAACTCACTGCCCATGTAGTCTTAAAAAGTCTAGTGAGCATGTACACCCTATTGGCCGCACCCCCTGTCCCCCCTTGTCTCTATGCGCAGAGATTTTCTAAACAAATGCCGCTACTCCAATATGCAGGTATCTCACTCCTTCGGGATTGCCAGGAGTTTTCCTCATTCTGTGGTGGTCCCTGCACTCCTGCGAGACCACCCCAGACTCCCGGACTTGAGGGAACTTAAGTCTCCTCCCAGCCATGCCCACTTCCCAAGACCAGCCCCAGAATGCCCCTAACCCTCCCTAACCCCACCTCCCACACCCTGAACACAGGCCACACCTCTAGTGATGTCACGTCCGCCCCATGATGTCATGCCCACCCCCCTTTTCCACCTGCCCGGAAGCCGAAGGGGCAGGGTGGGAGTCTGAATATGGAAGACCCTGATAAGACTTTAAAAGCTGTTGTTTATTTTCAAGCTACCATGAACAGCCTACCTTGCGCAATATAAAAATTATTTTCTATTTCGTTCCTAGCAAAAGAAAAAAATCAAATGCACCAGTTTCATTCTGCATGCTGTGGTGACTCACACATAGTTAAAAGTATAATGCATTCTTTTGGAACACACAGCCATGAGGTTACAGGTTTTAATCCCCAGGCTGCTTTTCCTTCAATGCTTGATAGGAAATAAACTTTTGTTATTTCCTATCAAGCATTGATAAACTGTTCTGTGTCAAGAGGCAGGGTGCTATAACATGATCTGGGAGTAATAGAGGCAGTTCTCTGTGCTGTAACATGATGTCTGTCATTAGGACCACTGGTTTTATGAGGCAGGTGAAAATCTGGTCAGATTGTGGGATCCAGTCTAATAGAAAAGAAGGTGGTGCTCTTGACTTTTATTGAAATGGAGCAGCTGCACCAGAGGAAATCTACTCCGAGCACCACTCCCCTAGCAGTGCTACTGTCTTCTTCTAGGGGTATAGGCAGACAGTTTCCTGAAGCAAATGGAGAGGTGATACACAGCTTGTGTATTAGTAGTTCTCTGTCTATTGGTGACTTTGGTTCCCCTTTATGTTTCTAACTATAAAATTCCTTATACTTAAACAAATAAATACATTTGTGGGTACTGTACCTCCTTTTCTTACCATACCTGCTCACCACAGAGGGACCAGACTGGGATGGGGAAAAAGACACTATTAAGCTCCACCCTGAACCACCCATCCAGCTAAAAATCATAAAGTAGCAGACTCTCCCTGGTTATATTCATCAGGTGCAATCCCAGTTCCAGTCTTTTGGAACTAATTAGGTATAATTCAAGGGATGCAAACTCTGCAAAAATAACAAAATTCCCTTTTTTCAGATGTACAAACAGCCAAACTGAGCAGTTTATAAGGTGTATTAAACCAAACCCCCCCCTCTACGGGGTGTTGTTATTGGGGTGAATATAAATTGTGAATTAAAATGTAGCAATCATTGATAAAAAAAATAGTGAAAAAAACTTGAATCAATAGGAGAGTATTATTTTAAAACCTTAAATTACACTTGCATATTCAATACAGTGTTCTATGTTCTGGTTAAAGTAATCGTCTTCAAAGTGTCCATTCAATAATCCAATGGTTGAAGTCTTCAAAGTGGACATTGTGCTTTAATCGATGTGGTGGTCTATTATTGTGGGATCAAACAAATTCAAAAGTCATAACTTTTGATAAGTTTCGACCTAAAGACTGTTCCAATGCATGGCCAGCAGATGGAATTATGAGCTGCAAGTAAAGATAAAAAAAGACACTTACTGGGTTTTCAATAAAAGTTCTTAGGGCTCATTTATCCAGAGCCGCTATTGCTGCTCCTTCAGCAATTTAATATCGCGTTGCGAATGTGGGTAAATCCCGTAAGGATTTACCTACTGGGGATTTTAATGCCAGCTATTTGCTGGCGTTAAAATCCTGCACTAAAACTAGCGCAACCGTGATGTTAAAATCGCAAGCGTCAGATGGGCGGGTGATTTTTTGCGTAGCCCGCGCATCCAACGCTAATATGGAGCTAAAGTCTCGCTAACTGGTAGTGAACCGGTTAGCGCGACTTTAACTCCATATATTTGCCCAGCGAGTCTGGGAAAATGAGGCCCCTTATCGTTAAAAATGGTGCTAATTTTGCCCTAACCAATCAGATATTAGCTTTCAATAGGTAAATAACATCTGATTGGTTGGGGCAAAATTAGCACCATTTTAAACGATAAGAACTTTATTGAATAACCTTGTATAATTTTATTCATTCACAGAGAGCCACACCGATCCTTAAGGTTAAAGTCACAATAAAATCACAATCAGTTAAAGGCAGTCCATCCCCAAAACTCAAATTTAACCCATACTGGCCCATCTGTAGTGTACAAAAATTCTTACCTTACATCCAGCTCCTTATGGTTGCCATGCTGTGCCCCTCCAAAGCCAGAAAATTGCAGTGTAGAAGCTCCCAGTGACTCATCCTGGCTTGTCTCTGCCTCAACCTCGACAAGGTTTGAGGCATGCGCAGAAGAGTCCTCCCCCCCCTCCTCTCCCTCCATTTTTTTCTCCTCCCCTAGTGTAAAATCCCCATTAAATATTATATATATGATCCCCAGCCCCAACCGCCGTTACAGATTATAGAAAGTGCCCGATAGTTACTTACCTTCCCTCGATCCTCCGGCGTTCTGGGCAGCTGCGTCCCTGATTGGCTGCCTCTCAGGTAAGTACATATGGGGGCACTTTCTAAGAATTTTATAATGGCGGTGGGGCTGGGGGATCAATATGTATAATATATGAAAAGTTTAAAAAAGGGTGGACATGCCCTTTAAGGCTAGGCCACACGATCACGTTTATGATATGTTATTGTGTGAGAACGCATGTCATGCATGCAATGTGAATGGCCACATTGCAGGGCCACAATTGCACTTGGTAGATCTCCCTCGTATTTAATATTTGTGGCTCTGGGTAAATCCCAAAAGGAATTTAACCCTTCCGCATCTTGAATGGCAGGTATTAGCTGGTGTAAAAATTTGTGGTTACCAAGCCTCACACCTGATATGAATGCAGCTGACTGGAATCGGGCTGTGTGTGTTTTGACACCCTGGACATATTTGACAATACCTTTTATATACCCTAATCTAAGCCTCGTACACACGTTGGATAATTTCCGTATAATGCAGCCGACAAACATTTAACAACATTATCGTAATCCTCATAATTGAAATGACATCTGTACACACAGCAACAATAGTCACCAACTAGTCGTTAGATATAGCGTTCGTACGTAACGTTACGTTCGTATCTTGTTGCAATTACGAAAGCAGAGCATGCGCCTTTTATATATTTTTCCGTAGAACGTTAACGATAATCTGCCAACCATGTACAAAATACAATAATCGCAGAACAAATCTGCCAGGCTGATCGTCGAAAAAGCTGACAATAGTCGAGGTTGTTGGTCTTTGTTGATCGTTGATGCTTATTTTCTTACGAATATCATGTGATTACTCTTCGTCGGCTGCATGTACGACCAATTATCCACGTGGTACGAGGCTTAATTCTGAATTTTTTCTGTCTTACATAGCCCTTACCACAGGGACTTCATTGGCAGCTTAAAATGTATGAGGTTTTAGACTGGATATCAACAAAAATATACAGTGGTGGCGGGAAGAATTATAGTTTTCAGTAATGGTCAATTTATAATAACTTTTTCAGTAGAGTACATTTAGTCAGAAAAAATAAGAAAAACATAAGAAAGAGGTGTCATATGGTCAATATGAGTCTATTCTTCATTGTTATTTCCCCTTTTTTGTGTATTTTAACATGGGGACGTGGGTAGATGGAAGAGGGAGGGTACACCTCAGTTATATTTCCAGTCCAGTTTGTTGTGGAATTGTCATTAGAGAGTGATTCTGAAACACGAGGTCCATGTTTGTATACATTTTTGGGTGTGGTTCTCTATGGCTGGAGGTTAACTCTCCTATGCTGAAAATGTGTAATTTCCCTATCCATTCATTTATTGAGGAGCATTTTAAAATGTCTCTCGGAATAATTGCTCTGGCATCTAGTAGGAAAAAGCTAGCAACCCTTTACGTGTCCTTTGTATCGAGGTTGGAAGCATTGTTATAGTAGTTTGATTTGATCTGGTTTAATTGTAGACCAAGAGATTCTTTAAAAAATTAAATATTCTTCCAGAAAGTTTTATTTTGTTGCAGATTGACTATATAGGGAGCTTGTGCTTTTCTTCTTCACATCTCCAGCATAAGTTGAAGAGTGATGGTAATAGTTTGTGTAGGGTAGCTGGGGCCAGTGATACACCATCTGGATAAGACTTCAAGGCTAGTCTCCTTTTTGTTATACAATGGATATTTTGTGGGTCAATCCAAAGTTATTGTTCCATTGCTTTCAATGTGTGTGGAATTTTTACTTTGTCATTGTCCTTTCTCTTGCCATAGCAATCTGTTAGTGGGTGAGATGGTATGTTGAGGGGAGAGAGTTCTGAGGCATAATCGTTCAAGTCTGTGGGGAGTTAAAGGTGCCCTACATCTATAAGATTTTACTTACCTGACCAAGCGATGTTCCTTCGATCCTGCTGAACCGCTTTCCCGATCTTAGATTCGACAACATGCGATCGCAAATTTCCTCTTTTTCTTCAGAGTTGTAGAAGGCAAATATTGCTGCTATTGATGGAACAGTATTTCTAATATAGTGTGATAAGGGGAGTATTTGATTATTTGAAGGAAGTTGTATGTATTAGTCTAATTAAGTCTGTGTTTCTGCATTTCAAAAAGGAAGGAGCCATATTCCAGGAGAGTTTCCTAATATTGGTGTCATCGGGCCAATTAAGATGTAGATTTTATTTTAAAATGTTTGGTCCCAGCAATGTAAAGTCTGGTGTAGTATCGTAGGGGGATCCTTTAAGGTTGATCTATTATGTTTTGTTATCACTGGAAGTTTCTTGTTGGTATCGGGATAGATGATTATATAATTCCTCCAGAATTTATGTCTCCATTGAATCGGATCTAATATATGATCAGGAGAGAAGCACTATGATATTTTCTGAAATCTGAAAATCTGAAACCATCCCCCCCCCCACACACATTGTTTTTGGGTGGTATGAAATACAAATTTTAATCTAGGGTGAGACCTTGGCCAAATAAATTTCATGATTACTGATTGCATGTACTAAAAAATGAAGTCGTCAGAAACAGGTAAGAAATGTTGCAGTATCTGATGTTATTCTCTGCATTAGTGTTCTTAATTATGTTTATATAAATCAGTTTCATAGAGAGATTTTGATTCGAGTTATTAATTGTAGTTTTCTATGGAACTGAGAAGTTGCTTTTAAGTGCTATCTTATTTTTATTGTGGTGAGGTAATTAAGAGCTTCTGACTTAGTATTTATTGTTTAAAAGACTAAATAGTCCAAATTTCTCTATCTCCTGCATAATTGATGGAACGGAAATGTGTGGTGAGGTAGCAAAAGACCATCAGCATATAGTGTTGCCTTTATGATGATGTGGATGGGTTTACTTCAATGCAATAGCAATATATGTATTCGCCCTATTGCTATAGCGTAAATATTCTATAGTTCGTCGAGCAATAAAAATGGGGACAGAGAACAACCTTTCTGTGTTTATTTTTTACGTTAAGTTTCTGTGACTGTTTACTACTGACATGTGCTGTGGGGTTGTTGTACAGTCAGAAGATTTTCTCACTAGTATTTTGGCCCATGCCTATTTGTTCTAGGGAGGTCTTAAAACAACAACCCTACTCTGTCGAATGCCTTGTGGCATCAAATGAAGGAGAAAGGTAGCGTTTTTACGTATGACAGTAGAATCAGTGGTGTGGTGTGAATTGTTAACATGTGTTTTTTTATGTGGGACAAACACAAGTTTAAATAAATGTACCATTTCAAAATGTTAATCAGAAATATCTAATTCCTCCTTCCTGTAAAAAATAAAACCCCTGGATTCGGTGAGTTAAACTAACTGCTCCACTAGAACTCCATACCGCAGATGGCACGCTGTCTGATCACACATATAAACATCCTAGGAGAAGGATTGGGACAGCGTTATGATCAGCTGGAGTAAGTTGCAAATGGAAACCATCTAAGCCCTGCCCCCCACAGGCTAAAGCTAGGTATTCCAGGACAGACCCTTTTATGCTGTACGAGCCAAGAGGGGTGTTAAAAGTGTTGAACGACTATAACATTGTCAGTCCTTTGCACAGGGGGAGTCCCGAGAGAAACTCTCCATGCATGGCCCCCCAAATCTTTAAGATTTTGAGGACTGCAATTTGGTGGCAACTGCATGAAGCTTAACGATAAGGCAGGATGTTGAATTTCAGGCAGCATAGAACTAATCTAACCAAGTTCTTGCTATACTGAATATGGTGTGTTTTGTTGCTTTGCATGTTAGTAACACAATTCCTATTAAGGCATTTGCAAATCATGACCACTCCTTCTAGAAAATGTACCATTGCCTTTGGTTTACACTGTTGGCACGTGTTCCAAAAACCCAAAGCATTAACTGTGTGAAAGATCAGTTTTAGAGGAGAGGCACCCATGTGTCTACATTATAGTGCTGTGTTAATACCATACTAATAGTGCTCCCAAAGATGTGTTTGATGACAAAATGAGGGTGAGTGGTGTAGTTCTGTGTCACCAGATGAGATTTTTACAGGGTGAATGCTCTAAAGACACAAATGTTAATGAAGTATTGAAGATAGAGAAAATCAAGTTTCAACTTACTGTTTTGTAGAAATGTCTCCTGTCAAGACCTAAAAAAACACTTTTGTTCAAATGCACCCCCACAACCCCAGTTTTGCTTTATACAGAAGTAACCAAAAGCCCCTGAGTAACTTACCTAACCCGATCCCTAACTGCCTGAAATCATCCCTGCTCCTGTTTCAAGCTCATTTCGAGTAAAAACAGGAGAGTGGAGCTCGGCACTGATAGACGCTCTAATTCCTGGTCTCGACTGTCAGGTATTGGCGTGACTCACAGCGCGCATTGAATGACAGCCGCGACCAGGAAGAAACGCTGGCGCAGAGCGTGCAGAGTGGCTGAGGTACCAATTAGGGTAAGTCACTTCAGGAGCATCTTGGCATTTCGAATAAGGGGAAACTGGGGTTTTATGGGGTGGTGTGCATTTGAATAAAAGTTTTTTTTAGGTTGGACATACCCTTTAAAATGGACTTCCTTAGCCTGCCCATCTAGAAATTTGAAATAGAGTTCACCTCGCAATCCAGTTATGAAAATCTTGAGGTGTGCATCACTTGTCATATATTGGACCATTTAGACGTCGGCATGAAGACCCTGCATGTATGACTTCAAATATAAAACATTTTTATTTAAGTGGGGTCAGTTTGAGCCATTGTCGCTAAATTTCTAAATATATTGGGTGGGGTTAAATCGAATGGGATAGGAATGGATACAGAGGTGTGACGTTAACATGGGGAACAAAGTCTTACCACCAACCCACATAAAAAAACAGTTTCGGTGCAGTCCAACCCAACCCGACCCAACTGCAGCCAGGTTTTTTAAAGGACAGTCACCCTCCTAAAACTTTTTTTTTACCTCGTATATGCTTGTGAAGGTTCTCATTCATCAGGTCATGGTTTATCTGTTGTATTCAAGTTAGATCAACTGGACTTAATGTTAAGTCTTGAAGCGTTTAGCTAGTCATCCGACTGCGAAACGCATTGGATGACTAGCGAAACGTCTTCAGAATTAAACACCATGTCCAGTTGACTAACGATACCAATAGATTTACCTTATGTAGTTCAGCCCCACAAACCCTTTTCATTTTAATTTTCAAAAGATTCTCCCAGGCTCCGAAATTCTACTTACAAAACCCAATCCCATGTTGGATGCAGCAAGTTGCAACACACCTCCTCTGTTGTTTGTTGCGAGCTGGTTAGTTAGAGCAGAAGAAGCGGAGGGCTAATTCTGTAACGGTCGTCAGCCTGGACCTTTACTTCACCATCATGGGCCGTGACTGATGGCCATTACCAGATGAGAGAGAGCCACGGTAGAAAAAAAGTAGAATTCTGAGCCTGGGAGCCAATTCAAAGGTTTAAGCAAAACGAAAAGGGCCTATGTGAGATAAACCATTTTTAGGAGGAGGAGATGCCTGCCGGGGACCTAGAGCAGATCCCATAGGAACCACTATGGTTGCTGTAGTAATTCCTGTGCTCCTGATTGATTTGTTTGCACAGATGATAGTTTTACAATAAATGTGGAACAGGTTTGGCAGGATTTTACTTTTCTTTTTTATTTATTTGGGGGTGGGGGAAGGGGGCATTGCGACGGGATGTAACTTATGTGATGTCATCTGGGAGGTGTTAGATGGAGTTAGGGGCCTAGGGGTGGGTGGATGGAGTGGATAGGGGAAGGAGGTCAAAGGGGGCATGGGAGGAGGAGGACAGAGGTCCTTTGGGTGGGAGTTTGGGTGGTTCTCGCGGGAGTGAGGGAACTACCCCAGAATCATGTAGACTAGACTCCTAAGTGCCAGGAGGGGTGTGATACCTGCACTGTGCACCAATTGACACACTTTCCTAGACGTTTATAAAAGTAAAAAACATTTCTTTGTCATATATGTTTACAATGATGTATATGCTTAAAAAGCAGACATCTTGGAAAACATAATATAATTAGCTCCTTCTACTGTAAGATTGCTACATATACAAAATTTACAAAAAAATAAAAAGTTTACATGTGTCTTTATAAACACTTGTAATTTACAAGTGTTTTACAGTGCGGTAATTAATCTTTATAAATGACAACTTTCAGTAAATAAATGTGAATTTTATTGGATCACACTAATAATCAGATAATATTAAGAATACAAGGAAATACAAAAATGTAGAATGAAAATATCTTATAAAGCAAAGATATAACATAATAAAAGGAAATGCCAAAGCAGTTATGTGTGTGTGCATGTTAAAGTCAGTATATGTTATGTCAGCAATATCGACCCAGATAGTTAACAATGATCCTTTTTCTCGTTTTTTTGGGCATATACCTAATAAAGTTTTTGATTGCTGACTCATTTGTGAAATGTGATTATTAAGGTGTCCAAAATACAAATTTGTCTATTTAGATAAGAAACTGTCCTGTTTGACTTGTAGAACCTGTTATAAAAGTATAGGATCAAATTAATATTTTTAATAAAATTATGAGTACTAGGCCTCTGGATTTAGAATGGGGAGGAGGCACAGTGGTTTAATCCTCTAAAATCACTCAGTGATGTCACTGGGGGAGCTTCCTGTATCCACGCCACCCTCCCTCTGTACTCTCAGCCTCCTGATAAGTCATTACATAGGAGCTCTCTTTAGTGATAAATAGTTAATTACGTTCTTATTGTAAAGTAATTAGGACCGAACGGAATGATGACACACATAATAGAGGGTTTTAGTTCTGTGTCTTCTTTTCCCATCGCTCTGAGAACGTCCTTTTGTTCAGATACTTGTAGTTATTTACAGAATTGAAGTGATGGATAATAGATACATGTGTAGCGCTTGTGATTGTAAATATCATACATGTGATGCATACAATCTCACCGTCACCAATCATGTGCTTATGTATGTTGTTTATGGGAAAGGATGTTATAATCTGTATATGATTCTCCAATTTTTATGGTTTGATCTGTATTATGTATGGGATCCAGTCCCACGATCTCTTAAGCTGGGTACACAGCATTAATATTTCGGTCCGATCGACCGATAGTTCGTCTGATCGGTAGAGGTCGGACCGAAATATCGAATCGAAGTGCCCATGTCCGATCGACCGTTCGTCCGAATCGGACGATCGGACAGGGTGGAAACCTCGTCCGATCGTGCGGTCTTGATGGCCCACGATCGGTCGCGGTGACTATCGAAGCGGCTGCTTGTGCCCCGCGACCGACAGTCCTTCTCTTGTCAAGTATCGAAAGTATCGAACGGTCGGTCAGGAGGAAAAATCGCTAGGTGTGTCCTTACCGCTTATAAATGTATTATTTCTGTCGGGACAAGATATTTGTGTATTTGGTTAATTGGATACAAACAATAAAACTCAGTATTATAGTTAACCAAGATGAAAGGATATCCTGTGGTTCCAGTTATGTATTGTCCCAGGTTCTAAACAGACTCCAGACCCTGACTCGGGGGTAATGGGGGTAATTATCAACAGTAATCGTACCTTATCCCAGTCAAAACTATGTAGAAGCCAAAATATATATTGGGATTCATATCTCTTGGGTGACCACTAATTTTTCCGTATTTGTTTTTAAAAGTGGACTCAGGAGCAAAAGACCGTTTGACTGGGAATCCAACACCCACGTCTACTGGGTGAATCGCGTGAGAAGACACTTTGTTTGGTTTATGGATTAATAGCGATAACCATATTGGAATTTAGTATGTACAAATCCGTCAGCCCCCCTGGATACAGCTTTGTGTAGTTGGTGTCTATGGCGCGTTCATAGGTGGATTTTCCAGAAGGCTTGGCAAAGAGGGTGTGCGGAGGTGCGCGTCTGCAGACTAATTCCAGAGGGGTGTGATGTGCGGCTTTAGCTTCCTGTCTCCGTACCCAGGTTCTTAAGTGCCGCGCGGCGTGCGTGGGTCGCCGCGCATGACGACCAACAAGCGGCGTCTGCGAGGTCGAGCGTTAATGATCCCCGAGAATACGAAGGTGAAAAGTTCCGTCGCGACACATCAATGCGATATGATGGGCGCTTGGTGTGTCAGGCACCCAGCACTATATAAAGCGGCCAGTAACGCGTGTAATTCTACTTTCGAATCATCAGTTAAGGAAACAGTGGAGATTGTGGGGATTTGGTTATCCTTACGATTTACTCCTAAACCTGCTATTATACCTAAAATGCGGTTTGTTGTCACACAAAGCGAACACTGTCACGTATGGGGGGGGAAATCCTTTGAAATTATATATAAGAACCAGTGAGTCTATTTTGCAGGCAGAATGCGCCTTACGTATCAGGTAATTATACCTATAGGATTGGCCTGGTGTATATATTATGTACTATATAGAATTTATAGAGAGGATTACCCGCCATCTGGCTCTCACCTAAAATGCGTTTAGAGTTAATTCTGTATTCTTAAGGGAAAGTTGCAGGGGTAATATGTTTTCATGGTGAGTGGCGTGGGCGGGGGGAAAGGGGCTAATGGGTGACCAAAAAAATTGATTTGCGCTATGTCAAGCCACTAAGTATGTCCGGAGCCTCGCAGAAAGGCACCCTCCGCCCGTGGGCGCGTCGCAATAGGGAGGGGCAGGGATGAGCCACTCGTGGGTGTGTAAAGGAGACCACCTGAAGTGCGTACACTCCTCTGCTCGCCCACTTTCTCTGATTGGGGGTGGGGATCTGGTTACACCTGTCCCAGGGGGTTTGTAAAAATGGCTCTGAAAGGAGATCTCCATTACCCATTACTATGGGACTAATAAGAGTTATTTTGAGTACCGGTAACTCTAGACGCCATCTCTCACGGATCTACTTCCTCCATCACCTGGAACATAAGGACTGAACTAAGTATTATTCCACTTTCATCCCATTTGTTTTCCTGTGGATTATGTTGTGTCTTTGTTGTTATATTTTTCTGTAGTTAGTTATTGTGTGCACTGGTTTTTTGTTATAATTAAACGATATATTTAAATGTTAGCTGAATCTTGATGCTCTTATTAGAAAACTAAAGCCCTCTTGGAGGACACTATGTTTTTTACCAGTATATTAATTCTATTTATTCTGTTCTATCCACACTGCCTACCTACACGGTCGTGAAAACAGCATTATCATTAGTTTTATTGTACAGCGTGCAGTGCGTGGTTTGGGTACCTTTTAAACACAATGGGGTGGCATTAACCGAGGGTCATGGTAAAATAATAAGTGATGGGCAACTCTCGTTTGGGTTTTGGGTTTGTAGGCAGTGAGCTAAGCGTGCTCAGGAGCGCCCTTGGGCTGAGCGTTGTAGTGTCCAGTTACAGCGCCCTCCCTTTGATCACTTGTTATTGCCAAGTGTTGTTAACTGAAGGTTAAGTCAATATAAACTAAACCACTATAAACAATAAACAATAGGAAGGGTCCTTGCTGAAAAAAATATTGTTTGTGATTTGCCAACAGATTTAGTTCAGTAAACAAGTTACTCAGCAATATGTCTACATCAAACATCGTCTCTTCCCCCTCTCTCCATTAGTTTTCCGCACTGACTGAATAGATTGCAGATAAGGAGAGGACGGATTGGGTCACTCTCTATGACTGGGTTTTGTCAGTTTCAGCGTTAAATGGCATTTTTACCCTCCAGCAAAAGATATATCAGCAAAACCTTTCATTTGTTGTTATTGAAAAAGCTCTGCAAGGTAGAGACCTTTAGCATGACCCTATTGCCTTGCATAATGTGGTATCATTCAGAAAAACAGAGGCCGCACTTTCCCTGTATTAAATGAATAAAACTATAAATCACTGGACACCAAACAACAACCCCCCATTGTCTGCTACCAGAACCGACCACCACTGTAAACTGGTACAACTAGACATTTTTTCTATTGTTATTAATCCTTCAGAAGCTTTGTCGCCGCCCACCGAAGCCAATACAAACAAATACTAAGCCAAGATGGGAATCTTCTTGCATGTTGCTATTTCGAAGGACTAAGAACTCTAAATCCTCAGAGGCCTAGCAATTGATATAAAAGCAGTAATCTGTGTTTCACTTCTCCATTTGAGATGGCTGATGGGAAAATTTACCCTACTAATATGGGGTTTGTGTTTTATTTCCCAGCATTATAGTTTTGCCAGTTGTGGTCACTGACCATTTGTTCTTTGCACATGCCCAAAATTATAAACTCTGCAGGAACTTGTTACAGCAGGTCACGCCTACTAGTAGTCTCCCGTAATGCATTTTAATATTGCATTACTCCAAGATATGTAACTGACATACTTCATTGGATAAAAAGATAAAGATCCTTTTTGCTTGACACCATCTAAAATCCGAGACAAAGATTAAGGTTGCGATGCACAGTAGCTACATGTGTGTAGGATGGATAAAGGGGATAGAAATATACTTGTAAAGAGCAAGAAAAAGGAAAGTATAAAACCCCTATCAAATTACACTATCCTGAGGCACAATCCAAGAGGAAAAAATGGGTTTAAAATAACAATTTATTGGATCAGCATTAAAAGCTAAACAAGCGAAAAAAAAATGCAGATTGTGGGGAGCACACATGTAATCTGCATAACGGCAGACAAAAAGAAGGGTGAGCGTAATAACCTTTATTACCTATATTACCTATAATGTACAATAATCGCCCACCCCTCCTTACATTTGGCGATTATAGCTAATTAAATAGTTATACCTCCCCCTTTGTTTGTCTGCACGTTAGGCAGATAGTGTGCTCTCACTATCTGTAATGCGCCCCGAGGGGACCTTCCACCCGTGGTGTGTTTTTTCGGCTTTTTAGCTATTAAGCATTATCCATAAAATGTAGTTTATTAACACCATTTTTTCCTCTGGATGTGCCTCAGGATAGGGTAATTTGATAGGGGGGATCACTTCCTTTTTCTCTCTTTACAAACCATCTAAAATCGAAAAAATAAAAGTGGTACCAAACCGTCTTATGCCGCACTGGGACTCCTGAAAGGGTCCTGCCCCAGCCCTCAAATAATCCATATATAACAAACAACAATGAGGGAGGTCCAGACGTTGAGATGAAAGTGATGACTGTGAAAAATGTATCATCAGAACCAAGTAAAAACCGTGGCCACTGTTTTTACTTGGTTCTGATGGACTATATTTTTCACAGCATCACTGTAGCAGCGTCAACGTCTGGACCTCCCTTCATTGTTGTGTGATAATATTTACATCTATCGGGGTCTGCTATCTATATATCTTCTCTACACAGGGGCTGCTATCTGATGGGCTATACGTCTGCTTATCTATCTATCTATCCTCTCGATGCTGCTTATCTCTATCATCTGCTATCTGTCTATCTAATTTACTCTGACTATCTCTATAAATCTCAAGCTATCTATCTATAATCGCCTCTATATATCGATATATCAGTCCTATAGTCTTCGCTATCTGAGGCTGATCTCTGGCTCATCGTATCTATCTCTGCAATATATCAGCTCCTCTATCTCTCTATCTATCTACACTAGCTATCTATCTACAGCTATCTATAGTATCTCTGCGATCTAATATATCCTCTGCTATCTAATCTATACTCGATCTTATCTCTTGCTATCTATCTCTCTCTCTATCTCTGCTATCTAACTACTATCTCTCTATCTAAATCTCTCTATCTGCTCTGCTAGCTTTCTATCGCTCATCTCGCTTATCGCCTCTATATCTAGCGCTTCGATCTATCTTCTCATCTCTGCTATCTATCTGTCTCATCGCTATCTATACTACTCTGCTCCTACTATCTCTATCTAACTCTGCATCTATCTAACTCTGGACTAATCTATCCTGCTATCGATCTATCTCTCTTCTATCTCTCTCAGCTATCTTATTATCTAACTGCTACACATCTATCCTGCTATTAGCTATCTCTCTTGCTATCTCATCTCATCTTCTCTATCGATTATCTAGCTATATCTCTGTATCTATCGCTTATCTTGCATCTCGATTATCTTACTGCTATCTACAATACTAGCTCTCTATCGTCGATCTAACTAAGTATCCTTGCTCGCTATCTTCATCTATCTCTCTCTATCTACCTCCTGGCTATATATGCTATCTCTCTACTCTGCTATCTCTGCCCATATCGTGCTACTATCTATCTTGCTATCTATCTATCTATGGCTATCTAGCTATCTACCTATCTCTGTCTCATCTATCATCTCTCTACTGTTCGATCTGCTATCTATATATCTCTGCTATCTATCAACTACTACTCTGCTACTATATCTCTATCTCTCCTATCTTCTCTATCTATCTCATGCTATCTCTATCTCTGCTACTATACTATCTGCATCTATCTACGCTCTATCCTCTGCTCATTCTCTATCTATTCTGCTATCTATACCTACTAGCTATCTACTTGCTATACCTATCTCTGCTATCGCATCTTATATCTCGCTATCTGTATCTATTCCTGCTATCTATTCTATCTCTCTACGTCTCGCTATCTCTATCTCTCTATCTATATATCCTATTATCTCTCGCTACTATATATCGTCTGCTATCTATCTATCCCTGCTCATATTCTCTCGCTATCTATCCTCATCTATCTCTGCTTCTATCATCTCTGCTACTATATATCTATCTATCTCTCTATCTCTGCTAATCTATCTCTGCGTCTATCTTCTGCTGTAGCTATATCCTCTGCTATCCATTATCTTTGGATCGTCAATTCTCTAGCTTTAATTGCTGAACTCTTATAGGATCAAGTCCTAATTAAGCTCCATCTCATTAATATACCCGTATGGCTGCTGGGACTGTATACAACTATCTAGTCTTTTACCACTGCTTTATCTGCTCGGGGACTCAGGACTTGTCACTGCTCTCTATTATCTATCTACTCTGATCTATCTATCTCTCTAGTCTCTATCATCTATCATTGTTTCTATCTATATTATCTACCTCCTATCCTGCTATCTAATACATCTCTGCTAATCTATCCTATCCTCTGCATAGCCTTTCTACTCTCTCTATCATACATCTGCTGCTATCGCTATATCTCTGCTACTATCTATTCTCTTATCTCTGCTTATCTATCTAGATCTCTGCTATCCTATATATCTTTGTATACTACTGCTATCTCTATCTGCTGCCTCTCTCGTATCTATCTATCGGCTATCTCTATCTATCTATCTCTGCTATCATTATTTATCTCTGCTAATCTACTCTATCGTCTCTCTATCTACTGCACTATCTCTGTCTATCATTATATCTCTTACCTATCTATCTACTATCTCTATATATCTCTGCTATCTATATCTATCTCTGCTATCTACTACTTGCTATCTACTATATCTCTGCTATCTCTGCTATCGTAACCTAAGTCTATCTCTATATCTCTGCTAGCTATCTATCGATATCTCTTATACGTCTTTATCTATCTATCTCTTGCTATAACTCTCGATCTCCTAGTCTCCTGCTATACATCTGCTTCTAATCTATCATTCTACATAGCTATCTCTGCTATCTTTCTATTATCATCTATCTACTCTGGTATCTATCTTATCTCTCTACTGCTATATCTTCGCTATCATATCAATCATCTCTGCTAGCTATCTATCTATCTATCTCGCTATGCTATCTACTATCTCTGCTATCTATACTATCTCTGCTATATCTCTGACTATCTCTATATCTCTGCTATCTAATCTATCCCTTGCTTCTATCGTCTCTGCTTTCCTATCTATCTTCTGCTATCCTATCTCTGCTAATCTATCTTGTCTCCTATCTAATATCTCTGCTATCTATATATCTACTCTATCTCTCTATCTCTGCTATCTCTCTATTCTCTATCTAGCGAGCTATCTATCTCTGCGATCTCTATATCTCTGCTATCTAATCTAATATCTCTATATCTCTCTATCTATCTATATATCTCTATATCTCTGCTATCTAGATCTATCTCTCTATCTTCTATCTCTGCTATATATCTATCTCTCTATCTATCTATCCGCTGCATCTATCTATTACGTATCTCCTGCTATCTATCTATCTATCTCTGCTAGTCTGATATATCGCTCTATCGCTGCTAGCTTATATATCGCTGCTATCTATCTCTCTCTTCTCTATCTCTGCTATCTACCTATCTCTCTTGTCTCTATTCTATCTATCCTATCTTATCTAACTCTTCTAATCTATCTATATTATCTTCTAATCTCTGCTGATCTATCTATCTATCGATCTATCTATCTCTCTGATACTACTATCGTCGATATACTCTGCTATCTAGTCTATCTATCTCTATCTTGTATCTACTATCTCATCTGGCTATCTATCTATCTACCTTCTATCTATCTATCTCTCTTCTATCGATAGATCTCTATTCTCTCTGCTATCTTCTATACTATCTCTATTTCTGCTATCTATATCTATCTCTCTATCTATCTATCTCTGCTAATTTCTATCTCTCTATCTATCTATCTACTATCTATCCGCGTGCTATCTATCTATCTATCTCTGCTATCTCTTAAGTCTCTCTCTATCTCTGCTATCTATATATCTCTGCTATCTATCTATCTCTCTAGCTCTGCTATACTACCTATCTCTCATCTATATTCTCTATCTATCTTATCGCTATCTCTGCTATCTCTAATATCTTGCTATCTATCTATATCTCTATATCTCTGCTATCTATCTATCTCTGCTATCTATCTATCTCTGCTATATATCTATCTCATTATCTCTGCTATCTATCTATCTATCTCTGCTATCTATCTATCTATCTCTGCTATCTATCTACTATCTCTGCTCTCTATCCTATCTCTGCTATCTATATATCTCTGCTATCTATATATCTCTCTATCTCTACCTATCTATATATCTCTGCTATCTATCTATCTCTGCTATCTATCTATGCTATCTCTATATCTCTGCTATCTATCTATATATCTCTAATATCCTCTACTATCCTTACTCTATGCTCTGCTACTATACCTATCTATGCTACTATATACTCTGTATATATCTATCTCTGCTATCTCTACTCTCTGCTATCTCTGCTATCTACCATCTATCTCTGCTATCTATCTATCTCTGCTATCTATCTATCTATCTATCTATGCTATCTATCTCTGCTATCTATATATCTCTCTATCTCTGCTATCTATATATCTCTGCTATCTATCTCTCTCTCTATCTCTGCTATCTCTATCTCTCTATCTATATATCTATCTATCTCTGCTATCTCTATATCTTGCTAAGCTATCTACCTCGCTTTCTAAGCTATCTCTGCTCTTCATCTCTGCTATCGATTTGCTATCTATCTACTGTCCTGCTATCTATATTCTCGCTAATCCTATATATCGATCTATCTCTCTATCGCTGCTATCTACTCTATCTCTGCTATCTATCTATTCTATCTATCTCTGCATCTCTCATACTCTGCTATCTATCTATATATCTCTATCGCTGCTATCTATCTATATATCTCTATATCTCTGCTATCTATATCTATCTCTGCTATCTATCTATCTCTGCTATATATCTATCTCTCTATCTATCTATCTCTGCTATCTATCTATCTATCTATCTCTGCTATCTATCTATCTATCTCTGCTATCTATATATCTCTCTATCTCTGCTATCTATATATCTCTGCTATCTTCTCTCTCTCTATGCTCTGCTATCTACTATCTCTCTATCTATATATCTATCTATCTCTCTATCTCTATATCTCTGCTATCTATCTATCAACTTCTATATCTCTGCTATCTATCTATCTCTGCTATCTATCCTCTCTCTATATATCTCTCTCATTATCTCTGCTATCTATCTATCTATCTCTGCTATCTATGCTATCTACTGCTATCTATCTTCTATCTCTGCTATCTATCTATCTCTATCTCCTCTTAGCTACTATCTATCTATCTCTCTATCTATCTAATCTATCTATCTCTATTCTGCTATCTATCTATCTACTCTGCTATATGTGGATTACTCAATTCACCACCAAAAAATAGTTAGGGGGGGGGTTTGTAAAATGGGAGATTAGGATCTAAAGATAAACATACACTTTACATAGATTGGACACACAGTACCAATTTTTCAAAGATGACGGAGAATCTGCAAAATATGTCTTTTTCTAATAACACTTAGTGTGGGGCTCTCAGGGATCGTTTTTAGGACCCTTCTGTGTTCTCCTCTACACTCTCTCTTTGGGAGAATAATCAGTTCTTTTGGCTTTGTATCAGCTATAAGCTGATGATACCCAATTACACTTATCCTCATATCTACTACTTATCTTCTGCCTTATGTTCTTGGACATGCCCTTTGGTCCTTGCAAGGCAATTTTCTCTACAAACCCCCAACGACCACTGCTTCCTCCTGTGTTAAACCATTCTCTCTTGCTGCTCCCTACCTTTGGATATATAGAGCTAACCAGGTGGTACAAGAGCCACCTGAGAATAGTCCCCTATAAAATAGGCGCAACTACGTAAAGCCATAGAAATCCAAAAACGTTTATTGGTGACTCATAGATATCACAAGTATAAAATACTCAAATCTCAAGTGCACAAGAGTTCCCCTACTACACACTACATCCCCCAACAAGCACTTATAAACAAATACCAATACAAATACTAAAACCAATAACAACAATGCACATCACAAACGGGCGTCCCCGGTCTAAAAATGGTAAGAGCGATGGTTTGTTGGCAGTAAAACAGGCATCAAATCTGGACACAATACTACCAAGTGTACGGGACAGTATTATAAGTTACCAGTCTCCCAGACGGACTCTTCACAATCTTCACCCGAGTAAGTCTCCAAAGCGTTCTCCAGCTCTTATCCCAGAACGGAATCCTTCCAGCGTTGATGCGCCTGTCATTCCGGATCCCCCGAAGCGAGCTGCCAGAGATCTCCAGACTCAGTCACATAGAACCTGCCACCATCCACCGACTTCCAGCCCCCAAGTGGTGTTCTACAAAGCTTTGTAGGATATTGAGCTGTGCACCTGTTCACTTGATTATTACTATCCCTACCTTTGGAACATTCTCCCTCTCTCACTTTGCCAGGTGACATACTTTAGCGCTTTTAAATCTAAACTGTTAAACCTAAATTTCTGAAAACCGGCAGTATTAATGATTATTAGCTGTCTGAGCACTTTATCCTTCCCCCTACTTGTATCTGTATGTTGTCCCTCCCACTTACAGTAGATTGTAAATTTGAGTTAGATTAGACTTAAGTTGTACTGGATTTTCTGTTTGCAGTAAGTTTCTTCTTAATGTCCTGTAGCTAATGCATGTGTCCAGATGCAATACAGCCTTATGGTATAGAGCAGAGGTTTTGGGTACCCAGAGCTGTACATCATAAAATACAGAGTATGCAAACAAGGGGATAAGTGCAAGCAATTATACAGAGCTTTACCAGTTCCCACCACAACTGCAATACACAGGTACATTTGGAAGCTTTATTTTTTAATTTTAATAAAAAAATGTTTTAAAATGTAGTAAATGAGCTGTGTTTTCATTGCCCCGGGAGCTGTATGCAATTTATGCTGGCTTGTAATAAACTGCAGAGTACAACAAGACCCTTTCAAAGTGTATGTGGGACTGTGTCCATATTGGTGGGTAGAAAAATCCTATCAGCATAGAAAGTTAACAGAATATATTACTTACCAAATGTCCAAAATTGCAACTACTAGAGAGAGAATCTACATGTCTAGGTGTTGGGAGAAAAGCTTTATGTATAGAAATTATATCATAATATAGATATATATGACAACTTTAATATTAGATTTTCAAAAATTAAGTTTTAGTTCTTCCCTTTAAGAAGTTCTAGATGTTCCCGTACCCTAATGCGGGCAAAAAGGGTACATAAAGGTCCATTAATGTGTTCTGTAAAGCTTGTTCTTCTCTGGTGGATTTTTTAAAACCCAGGTGTCATCATGTTGAGACACCTGGTTACAATCCACCAGAAGGAAGTACAAGCTTTCACAGAACACTAAGGCGGTGGACCAAAACATATTAAATTCACAATAGGGGAAAAGAGGTCCAAACAACAAACTGGCTTTCTTGGACTGCTTGGTAGAAGTTAAGGAAATGGTAAACTGGAAGTAGAGGTTTTACATAAAACCACACACACAGATCAGTATTTGAGTTTGACCTCCCACCACCCTTTAGATCACAAAGCTGGGTGTCATCAAACCCTGCAACACAGAGCAGAACATCCCACTAGCACAGAGGCGAAGGCTAAAGAATGAAACCTCTCAAGAGCCCTTAAACTTGTGTGATATCCAGACTGGGCCTTTGTCAAAAGAATAGAAGGAAGAAAGAACCACAATACCAACAGTAAGGGGAAAGCAAACAGGAGAAAACATTGGTTCCAAAAGACATTGTACAGGGGTCCCCTAGTGTCAAACATCTATCCCTGACGCTTAAACGCAACAACACACGAGGCAGCAATTGGTACATCGAAGACCCAATACAAAACACAAAACGAACATCATATACGCAGTGCAAGTGCATGAAGATGCTCTGATTTGTATGTGGGAACCAAACAGCAACTGCACAACGTCATGGCCCAGCACAGAATAGCCAATTCCTCGGTTCAGGACGTCAGCCGTTTACCTGCATCTTAGGATAAAGGACATCCTTTGAAGATTGAATGTTAAAATTTGGATAGGAGACGTGACTGTTCAAGAGAGTGTTTAAGGAGGCATTTAATGAAAATAAAAAACCAAGCCTAAATAAGGTGGGGGGTTCGACACCAACTGTCTTCCATGTACATGCTGTTTTGACACACCTTCTCTGGGCGTTCTATAACCACCATCTTAGCCCTATCATCCCACCCTTAACACCTGGCTGTGATATGCTAATTGGGATTTTCCAGGTAACATAATTGCCACAGATTCTTGTACAGTCTCTGAATTGAGAAAGCCAGTCGGATGACTAGCGAAACATCTTCAAGAACTACATTTCAAACAGTTGATCTAATTGAATACCACATATATAGATAGCTTTAATTTTAGGATATGTGTCAAAGGTTGGTGTGTAGTTGCTCCTTTTTTTTCTCCATTGTGAGCATAGAGCATGGTGAACATATTTGATGATATTTATGTCTTTATTTTCTTATTTCAACCTGTGTTCAAAGTTTCAGTTTGAAAGAAAGCACAATAAATACATTCCAACTTCGCCATAATAAAATTAGTTTATACCTTGGTAAAGGTTTTGCTGGAGTGCAATGTAGACCACCAACATATTCCAAATTTGGTAGAAGTGGGTGTGGGTATTCAAAATCCCAGTATGTCCGAATCAACCACTTTCACTTTTGCCCACCATTTCACAAAATGTTTACAGACTGACCTAAATTAATTTATAAAAAAAAGTATTATTTTAATAGTGCTGACCAGGCGTATCTAGGGTCTAAGAAGATCAGGGTCAGGGCACTCCATGCGCCAACATTTTTTAGCTACTCCCCTTTCTCTGCCCAATTAAGCCACACCCACTATGTACTTAATAGGATGGCCAAAAAGACACAGACAGACAGATGACACCACAAACATAGACACACATCCCCGATAGTTAATAACAGACGAAACGACAGTGAAATAGACAGACAGATAATAGAGATCAGACTTGGACAAGGACACAAATAAATGAACACAAAAGCACAGTAAACTGGCAATTTCATTATATACCTGGTAGCAATTTGGTCATTTTAAAACTTTCTGTTTGTTGTTGTGTAGTCAGATGCTTGCCCACACATTTGGCCAGGGAGACCTTCTTGTACCTTCTACATGGACCTCTGCCCCATCTATCTCTATCTCTCTCCTCTCTCGTATATCTATCTCTGTCTATATATCTGCCTCTTGTTTATCTATTTTACACTGTCTGTCTGCCTATTGTCTATCTGTCTCGTTATCTATGTCTATCTGGTTCTTGTCTATCTCTCTGTGTCTCTCTATCTATCTTACCTATTATCTATCTAACTCTGCTAGTCTATCTATCTATCTAACTCTGCTATCTATCTACCTGCTAGCTATCTATCTGATCTATAACTCTGCTATCTATCTATCTATCTATCTAGCTATATCTGCTATTAACATCTATCTCTTGCTATTTATCTATCCTGCTATCTAATCTATCTCTGCTATCTTATCTTTTATCTCTCTATCTCTGCTATTTATCTATCTATTATGCTATCTCTTAATCTCTGCTATCTATCTCTCTATATCTGCTATCTATCTAATCTATCTACTATATCTGCTATCTAACATCTATCTCTGCTATCTATCTACCGTATCCTCTATGCTCTATCCTGATATCTATCTATCTTCTATCTCTGCTATCATCTCGCTATCTCTCTAATCTATCTATCATCGATCTCCTACTCTGCTATCTATCTCTCTACTCCCTGCTATCTATTTCTACTATCTATCTATCTATCTATCTCTCTATCTTCTGCTATCTACATATCCTACTCTCTACTACGCTATCCTCTATCTATCTATCTATCTATCTATCTATCTAACTCTGCTATCTATCTATCTATCTCTATCCATCTATCATTTATCTATCTATGTCTGCTATCTAACTACCTATCGCTGCTATCTATCTACCTATCTCTGCTATCTATCTCTGCTATCTCTCTATCTCTGCTATCCTGCTATCTCTCTATCGTCCTATCTCGCTATCTCTATCTTCTATCCTTCTCTCTATCTCTGCTATCTATCTCTCTCTTCTATCTCTATATCTCTGCTAGTCTATCTATATCTCTATATCTCTGCTATCTATACCTATCTCTGCTATCTATCTATCTCTGCCTATATCTATCTCTCTATCTCTGCATCTATCTATCTGCTGCTATCTATCTATCTCTGCTATCATTATCTCTCTATCTAATCTTATCTCGGCTTAATCTATCATCTTCTCTGCTATCATCTCTCGTCTCTAATTATCTCTTTCTATCTCTCTACCTATCAACTTGCTTATCGTATCTATCGATCTCTTGCTATCTATCTATCTAATCTATCTACTATATCGATCTCTCTAATCTATCTACTGCTTTCTAGCCTACCTGCTATCTATCTACATGCTCTCTGCTACTATCCTATCTCTGCTATCTTATCTATCTAACGTCTGCTATATCTATCTCTATCTATCTCTCTGCTATCATTATCTCTGTATCCTATCTATCTATCTCTGCTACCTATCTACCTCTCACTGCTCTCTATCTATCTATCTCTGCTATCTATTATCTCTCTCATCTATATTCTCGCTATCTCTGCTATTCTATCTCTGCTATCTATCTCGCTCTGCTATCTACTCCTCTATCTCTGCTATCTATCTATCCTATCTCTGCTATCTATCTATCTATCTATCTATCTCTCTATCTATATATCTCTGCTATCTATCTCTCTATCTCTGCTATCTATCTACTATCTCTGCTATCTATCTACCTATCTCTGCTATCTTTCTATCTCTATCTCTGCTATCTCTATCTCTGCTATATCTATCTATCTCTATATCTCTGCTATCTATATCTATCTCTGCTATCTATCTATCTCTGCTATATATCTATCTCTCTATCTCTGCTATCTATTCTATCTCTATCTATCTATCTACTCTATCATCTATCTCTTGCTATCTATCTATCATCTCTACTCTGCTTCTATATCTCATCTCTCTCTGCTCTCTATCTATCTATCTCTGCTATCTACTATCTATCTCTGCTATCTCTCTATTATATCTCTGCTATCATCTATCTGATTTCTCTCTATCTCTGCTATCTATCTAGTCTGCTATTCTCTATTCTGCATCTCATCTCATGCATCTAAAAATATCTTGCGTATCTTCTATCTCGCTATCTTCTATCTGTATCTTCTCTGCTATCTCATCTATCTCTGCTATCTATCTATCTCTGCTATCTATCTATCTCTCTATCTCTGCTATCTCTATCTCTGCTAT
Organism: Hymenochirus boettgeri; assembly: GCA_019447015.1. Lineage (NCBI taxonomy): Eukaryota > Metazoa > Chordata > Amphibia > Anura > Pipidae > Hymenochirus > Hymenochirus boettgeri. The sequence continues at coordinate 156,428,315 of CM033469.1, forward strand.
CTATCTATCTATCTCTGCTATCTCTATATCTCTGCTATCCATCGTTATATCTCTATATCTCTGCTATCTATCTATCTATGTAACTCTGCTATCTATCTATCTAACTCTGCTATCTATCTATCTCTATCATCTATCAATCTATATCTGCTATCTAACTACCTATCGCTGGGCTATCTATCTACCTATCCTCTGCTATCTTTCTATCTCTGCTATCTTTCTATCTCTGCTATCTTCTATCTCTGCTATCTCTCTATCTCTGCTATCTATCTATCTCTGCTATCTATCTATATATCGCTATATCTCTGCTATCTATATCTATCTCTGATATCTATCACGTCTATATAATATATATCTCTATCTCTCTGCATCTTCTATCTCGGGCTCTCTATCTCTCTCTGCATCGAGCTATCCTATCCTCCTGCTATCTAGCTATCTCTGCTAGCTCGCTATCTCTGCTATCGCTCTATCGCGGCTAGCGTATCTTATCTATCTATCTCTGCTAGCTCTATATCGCTGCTATCTATGTATATATCCTCTATATCCTGCTAATCTATGTATTATCTCTAACTTCTATTATTTCTTATCTAATTATATATCCTCTATAATCTCGCTATCTCTGTATATATCTCTTATATCTTGCAGCTCTGCTATCTATCTCTATATCTGTCTCTATCTCTGCTACTATATCTAATCTCCTTCTATCTATCTATCTCTCTATCTATCTATGTATCTATCTATCGCTGCTATCTATCGATCTATCATCTTATCTATCTATCTAATCTTCGATCTCTGCTATCTATAACTCTGCGAGCTATCTATTCTCATCTCTGCTATCGTCTCTTCAAATCTCTGGCTATCTATCCCTCTCTGCTACATTCTCTATCTATCTCTTCTATCTATCTCTCATCCTCTCTCTATCTCTCATCCTGCTATCTATCTAACCTATCTCTGCTATCTATCGCTGCTATCTTTCTATCTCCTCTAATCCTCTGCTATCTCTCTATCTCTGCTTCTATCTATCTATCTCTGCTATCTAGCTATTCTATCTATCTATCTAATCTCTCATCTATCTATATATCTCTATATCTATCTCTGGTTATCTATCTATCTCTGCGATCTATCTATCTCTCTATCCGCTGCTATGATATAATCTATCTGCTATCTATCTATCCTGCTATCTATCTTACTATCTATCTCTGCTATCTATATACTCTCTCATCTCTGCTATCTATAATTCTCTTGCTATCTATCTATCTATCTCTCTATCTCTGCTGCCATCTACTACCTATCTCTGCTATCTATCTAATCTCTGGCTATCCTACTATCTCTGATATCTGCTCTCTCTATCTCTGCTATCGTCTCTATCTCTGCTATCTCTCTATCTCTGCTCATCTCTCTATATCTGCTTATCTTCATATCTCTGCTATGTATCTCTGCTAGCTATCGATCTCTGCTATCTATCTATCTCTGCTATCTCCTATACCTCTGCTATCTATCTATCATCTATCTATCCTAATCCTATCTATCTTATCTATCTATCTCTGCTTATCTCCATCTCTGCCTATCTATCTATCTATCTCTGCTATCCTATTCTCTGCTAATCATATCTTAGAAGATCTCTATTCTTCTGGCCTATCTGACTATATATCTCTATATCCTCTGCTTATCTTATTAATCTATCTCTGCTATCTATCTATCTCTGCTATATATCTATCTCTTTATCTCTGCTATCTATCTATACATCTATCTCTGCTATCTTCTATCTATCTCTGCTATCTATCTATCTATCTCTGCTATCTATATATCTCTCTGTCTCTGCTATCTATATATCTCTGCTATCTATCTATCTCTCTATCTCTGCTATCTCTCTATCTCTGCTATCTATCTACCTATCTCTGCTATCTATCTCTGCATCTGCTATCTCTGCTATCTTTCTATCTCTGCTATCTATCTATCTATCTATCTATCTATCTATCACTGCTATCTATATATCTCTGCTATCTATATATCTCTCTATCTCTGCTATCTATCTATATATCTCTATATCTCTGCTATCTATCTATATATTATCTAATATCTCTGCTATCTATATCTATCATCTGCATCTATCTATCTCTGCTTATATATCTTCTCTCTATCTCTGCTATCTATCTATCTATCTATCTATATATCTATCTATCTATCTATCTATCTATCTCTGCTATCTATATATCTCTCTGTCTCTGCTATCTATATATCTCTCTATCTCTGCTATCTCTCTACCTATCTCTGCTATCTATCTCTGCTATCTAGCTATCTTTGCTAGCTTTCTATCTCTGCTATCTATCTATCTATCTATCTATCTCTGCTATCTCTATATCTCTGCTATCTATGTATATATCTCTATATCTCTGCTATCTATGTATATTCTCTATATCTCTGCTATCTATGTATATATCTCTATATCTCTGCTATCTATGTATATATCTCTATATCTCTGCTATCTTCTATCTTCTCATATCTCTGCTATCTATATCTATCTCTGCTATCTATCTATCTCTCTATCTATCTATGTATCTATCTATCTCTGCTATCTATCTATCTATCTATCTCTGCTATCTAATATCTCTGCTATCTATCTATCTCTCTATCTCTCTATCTCTGCTATCTATCTCTGCTATCTATCTCTCTATCTCTGCTATCATCCTCTATCTCTCTCTCTATCTCTCTATCTCTGCATCCTATCTACCTCATCTCGCTACTATCTCGCTATCTATCCTCTGCTATCTTTCTAAAACGTATATTCTAATTTCTTTCTATTCTAATCTAAAAAATAAAAGTTCTAAATCTAAGCTATCTTTTCTATACTTTCTATTCTAAAATATATAAATAAATACCTAATCTTTCTAAATTCTATTTCTAAATCCTTTCTAAAAAGCTTTCCTATCTAATAATTCTATAATAAAATTTCTATAGTCATCTCCTCTATCTCTGCTATCTCTATATCTCTGCTATCTATCTATCTATCTCTGCTATCTATCTATCTATCTATCTATCTATCTCTGCTATCTATCTATATATCTCTATATCTATCTCTGCTATCTCTATCTATCTATCTCTGCTATCTATCTATCTCTCTATCTCTGCTATCTATCTATCATCTGCTATCTTATCATCTCTGGCTATCTATCTATCTCTCTATCTATCTATCTATCTCTGCTATCTATATATCGCCTCTACTCTGCTTATCTATATAGCTTGCATCTATCATCTCATCTATCCTGCCATCTATCTCTCTATCCTCTGCTATCTCTCTATCTCTGCTATCTCTCCTATATCTGTCTATCTATCTCCTTCTCTACTCTATCTTTGCTATCTATCTCTGCTATCTAGCTACTCATCTCTGCTATCCTTTCATATCTCTGCTACTATCTATCTCGGCTATCTATCTATCTATCCTATATCTCTGCTATCTCTCTATATATCTCTATATCTCTGCTATCTAGCTATATATCTCTATTCTCGCTATCTATATCTATCTCTGCTATCATCTTCTCTGCTATATATCGATCTCTCTAATCTCGCTATCTTCTGCTATCTATTATCTCGGCTATCTATCTATCTATCTATCTATCTATCGCTGTGGCTATCTAATCTATCCTCTATCTCGCTATCTATATATCTCTGCTATCTTCTATCTCTAGTCCTCTGCTATCTCTACTCTCTATCTAATATATCTCATCTATCTTCGCTATCCTCCTCTATCTCTCTATCTCTCTATCTCTTCTATCTCTTGCTATCTCTCTATCTCTTCTGCTATCTCTCTAATCTCTGCTATCTCTCTCTCTCTTATCTCCTCTCTATCTCGTATCATCTCCCCTATCTTCTTCTATCTATCTACCTATCTCTGCTAATCTATCTCTGCTATGTAGCTATCTCTGCTATCTTTCTATCTTGGCTATCTAGCGATTCTATCTCGCTGATCTCTCTATCTCTCTATCTCTGCTATCTCGCTATCTCTGCTATCTCTCTATCTCTCTCTCTCTCTATCTCTGCTACTCTCTATCCTCTGCTATCTATCTAGCTCTGAAATATCTCTATCTTCTCTCTATCTCTGCTATCTATCTATCTATCTATCTCTGCTATCTATATATCTCTGCTATCTTTATATCTCTGCTATCTATCTATCTCTCTATGTCTGCTATCTATCTACCTATCTCTGCTATCTATCTCTGCGATCTATCTATCTCTGCTATCTTTCTATCTCTGCTATCTATATATCTCTGCTCTCTATATATCTCTGCTATCTATCTATCTATCTCTCTATCTGCTGCTATCTCTCTATCTCTCTATCTCTGCTATCTATCTCTCTATCTTTGGCTATTACTCTTCTCTGCTGAGCTAGCTATCTCTTCTATCTATCTTCTCTGCTATCTATCTTATGCTATCTCATAACTGTCTCTGCCTATCTATCTATATATCTTCTATAATCTCTGCGATCTATCTATTATCCTATATCTCTGCTATCTATAACTATCTCTGCCTATCTATCTAGCTCTGCTATATATCTAATCTCTCTAGCTCTGCTACTATCTCTGTCCTCTGCTAATCTCTGCTCTCAATCCTAATCTATCATCTAAGATCTATCTGCTGCTATCTATCTATCTATCTATCTATCTATCTCTGCTATCTATCTATCTCTCTATCTCTGCTATCTATATATCTCTGCTATCTATCTATCTCTCTATCTCTGCTATCTCTATCTCTCTATCTATATATCTATCTATCTCGCTATCTCTCATCTCTCTAATCGCTGCTATCTCTCTATCTCTCTATCTCTGCTATCGCTCTATCTCTGCTACTCTTCTACTCTCTGCTATCTCTCCTACTCTGCTTCTCTCATCTCTATCTACCTATCTCTGCTATCTATCTCTGCTATGTAGCTATCTCTGCTATCTTTCTATCTCTGCTATCTATCTATCTATCTATCTCTGCTATCTATCTATCTATCTATCTCTCTATCTCTGCGTATCTCTCTATCTCTGCTATCTCCTCCTATCTCTGCTATCTATCTCTCTATCTTTGCTATCTATCTCTGCTATCTAGCTATCGTCTGCTATCTTTCTATCTCTGCTATCTATATATCTCTGCTATCTATCTATCTTCTCTCTCTCTATCTCTGCTATCTATTTATCTATCTCTGCTATCTATTATCTCTCTATTCTCTGCTATCTATCTATCTCTGCTATCTATCTATCTATCTATCTCTCTATCTCTGCTATCTCTATCTAATCTCTTGCTTATCTGTCTATCTATTTATCTCTGCTATCTCTATATCTCTGCTATCTATCTATATATCTCCGCTATATATCTATATATCTCTATATCTCTGCTATCTATATCTATCTCTGCTATCTATCTAGCTCTTGCAATATATCTCGCCTCTCTATCTCTGCTATCTATCTATCTATCTATCTCTGCTATCTATATATCTCTCTGCTATCTTTTAAATCTCTGCTATCTACTATCTCTCTATGTCCTGCTATCTTACTACCTATCTCTGCTATCTTACTCTCTCTATTCTGCTTCCTATCATCTCTTCTCTGCTATCTTTCTAATCTCTGCCTATCTATATACTCTCGCTATCTATTTCCTCTGCTATCTATCTATCTATCTATCCTATCTCTCTATCTATCTATCTATCTCGCTAATCTCTGCTATCTCTCTAATCTCGCTAGCTACTCTCTATCTTTGCTATCTATCATCTCTGCTACTACTATCTCTGCTATCGTTCGACCTCTGCTATCTATCTATCTCTGCTATCTATCTATGCATCTGCTATCTCTGCTATATTATCTATATTCTCTATATCTTCGGCGATCCTATCTAATTCTCTATATCTCGGCTATCTATATCTATCTCTGCGATTATCTATCTCTGGCTATATAAGCTTCTCTCTCTCTCTGCATCTATCTATTCTCTGCGATCTATCTATCTATCATCTATCTCTGCTACCTTATCTTATCTCTCTATCTCCTGCTATCTATATATCTCTCTATCTATCTATCTCTCTAAGCTCTGCTATCTTATCTCTCTATCTTATATTATCTTCTCCTGGCTATCTCTCTATCTCGCTATCTCTGCTATCTTTCTATCTCTCTATCTCTGCATCTCTCTAGCTCTGCTATCTCTCTATCTCTGCTATCTCTCCTATCTCTGCTATCTCTCCTATCTCGGCTAATCCTATCTCCCTATCTCTGGCTATCTATCTCTGCTATGTAGCTATCTCTGCTATCTTTCTATCCTCTGCTATCTATCTATCTATCTATCTATCTATCTATCTATCTCTCTATCTCTGCTATCTCTCTATCTCTGCTATCTCTCTATCTTTGCTATCTATCTCTGCTATCTAGCTATCCTCTGCTATCTTTCTATCTCTGCTATCTAATATCTCTGCTATCTATCTATCTATCTATCTATCTATCTATCTATCCTCTCTCTCTATCTCTGCTATCTATTTATCTATCTCTGCTATCTATATATCTCTCTATCTCTGCTATCTATCTATCTCTGCTATCTATCTATCTATCTCTCTATCTCTGCTATCTCTTATCTCTGCTATCTGTCTATCTATTGTAATCCTCTGCTATCTCTATATCTCTGCTATTATCTATATATCTCCGCTATATATCTATATATCTCTATATCTCTGCTATCTGTATCTATCTCTGCTATCTATCTATCTCTGCAATATATCTATCTCTCTATCTCTGCTATCTAATCTATCTATCTATCTATCTCTGCTATCTAATACTTGCTATCTTTATATCTCTGCTATCTATCTATCTCTCTATCTCTGCTATCTATCTAGCTCTCTATCTCTGCTATCGAACTACCTATCTCTGCTATCTATCCTGCTATCTATCTCTGCTATCTTTCTATCTCTCTATCTCTGCTATCTCTATATCTATCTCTGCTATCTATCTCTCTATCTCTGCTATCTATCTATCTCTGCTATCCTATCTATCTCTGCTAACCCCTTCTAGTTCTTATCCTCCTGCTATCTATCTATCTCTCTATTATCTCTGCTATCTATCTATCTCTGCTATCTATATATCTCTGCTATCTATATATCTCTCTATCTCTGCTATCTATATATCTCTGCTATCTATCTCTGCTATCTATCTATGCTATCTCTATATCTCTGCTATCTATCTATATATCTCTATCTTCTCTGCTATCTATCTATATATCTCTATATCTCTGCTATCTATATCTATCTCTCTCTGCTATCATATCTATCTCTGCTATATATCTATCTCTCTATCTCCCCCCCCCTATCTCTGCTATCTCTGCTCTCTATCTATCTCTGCTATCTATCTAATCTCTGCTATCTATCTACTCTGCTATCTATCTATCTATCTATCGATCTCTGCTATCATATATCTCTCTATCTCTCTATCTCTATATCTCTGCATCTCTCGATCTCTCTATCTCTGATATCTCTAATCTCCTCTAATCTTATATCTATCTTCTTTCTATCTCTATATCCTCTGCTCTCCTATCTATCCCTGCTTTCTATCTATCTCTGCTATCCTCTCGATCTATCTATCTCTGCTATCCCACAAACAAACAAAAATCTTAAATCTATCTATCTATCCTCGGCTATCTATCTCTGCTAGCTATATATCTCTCTATCTCTGCTATCTATATATCTCTGCTATCTATCTATCTCTCTATCTCTGATATCTCTATCTCTCTATCTATATATCTATCTATCTCTGGCTATCTCTCATATCTCTGCTATCTATCTATCCCTGCTTTCTATCTATCTCTGCTATCTATCTCTGCTATCTATCTATGTCTGCTATCTATATACTCTGCTATCTAGATATCTACTATCTCTCATCTCTGCTATCTCTCTAATCTATCTATCTATCTCTGCTATCTCTATATCTCTGCTATCTATCTATATATCTCTATATCTCTGCTATCTATCTATATATCTCTATATCTCTGCTATCTATATCTATCTCTGCTATCTATCTATCTCTCTGCTATATCTATCCTTACTATCTATCTATCTATCTTCTCTGCTTATCTATCTATCTATCTCTGCCTATCTATATATCTCTCTATCTCTTCCCTGCTATCTATATTCGTCTGCTATCTATTCTATCTCTCTAGCCTCTGTCTATCTACCTATCTCTCTATCTATATATCTATCTATCTCTTCTAGCTCTATAGGTCTCTTCTAGCTATCTATTATCCTATATCTCTGCTATCTATCTTCTCTGCTATCTATCTATCTCTTCTATATCTCTTAATCTCCTAATCTCTGCTATCTATCTATCTATCTCTGCTATCTATCTATCTATCTCTGCTATCTATCTATCTATCTCTGCTATCTATCTATCTCTGCTATCTATATATCTCTGCTATCTATATATCTCTCTATCTCTACTATCTATATATCTCTGCTATCTATCTTCATCTCTGTCGACTATCTATGCGAATCTAAATATCTCCTGTCTATCTATCTATATATCTCTATATCTCTGCTATCTATCTAAGATTCTCTATATTCTCTGCTATCTATATCTATCTCGCCTACTATCTATCTCTGCTAAATATCTATCTCTCTCTCTGCTATCTTGCTATCTATCTATCTCTGCTATCATCTAAGCTCTGCTCTATCTATCTATCTATCTATCTATCTCTGGCTATCTATATATCTCCTCTATCCTCTGCTAGCTATATATCTCTGCTATCTATCGACCTTCTCTGATCTCTGCTACTCTATCTCTCTATCTATTATCTATCTATCGTCTGCTATCTCTAGATCCGGCTATCTATCTATCCCTGCTTTCTATCTATCTCTGCTTTCTATCTATTCCTCTGCTAATCTATCTCTGCTATCTATCTATGTCTGCTATCTATAATCTCTGCTATCTATATATCGATCTATCTCTCTATCTCTGCTTCTCTCTATCTCTGCATCTATCTATCTATCTATCTCTGCTATCTCTATATCTCTGCTATCTATCTATATATCTCTATATCTCTGCTATCTATCTATATATCTCTATATCTCTGCTGCTATCTATATCTATCTCTGCTATCTATCTATCTCTGCTATATATCTATCTCTCCTATCTATCTATCTCTGCTATCTATCTATCTTCTATCTCTGCTATCTATCTATCTATCTCTGCTATCTATATATCTCTCTATCTCTGCTATCTATATATCTCTGCTATCTATCTCTCTCTCTAGCTCTGCTATCGACTATCTCTCTATCCATATAAATCTATCTATCTATCTCTGCTATCTCTATATCTCTGCTATCTATCTATATATCTCTATATCTCTCTCTGCGATCTATCTATCTCTGCGGCTTATCTATCTATTCTTGGGCTATATACTAATCTCATATCTCTGCATCTATCTATCATTATCTATCTACTTATCTATCTATCTATCGATCTTTACTGATACTACTATCGTATATACTGATCTATCTTGTACTATCTTATCTATCTATCTCTGTCTATCTCTATATAACTACATATATCTACATCTAGCTATGCTATATTCTCTATATCTCTGCTATCTATTCTATCTTCGGCTATCTATCTATCGCGTATATATCTATCTACTCTATCTATCTATCTATCTATCTTCGATTCTGCTACTATCTATTCTATTTCTATGCTCTCTATCTATCTATCTCTCTATCTCTGCTATCTATATATCTCTGCTATCTATCTATCTCTCTATCTCGACTATCTACCATCTTCATATCTATCTATCTATCTATCTCTGCTATCTCTATATCTCCTCTGCATCTTCTATCATATCTCTATATCTCTGCATCTATCTATCTATCTATCTATCTATCATCTGCATTATCTATCTCATTATCTATCTATCTATCTATCTATCTCTGCTATCTATCTATCTATCTCTGCTATCTATATATCTATCTCTGCTATCTATCTATCTCTGCTATCTATCTATCTCTGCTATCTATCTTACTCTCTATCTCTACTATCTATATCTCTCTATCTATCTATCTCTGCTATCTATCTATCGCTATCTATCTATTATCTCTGCTATCTTCTATATATCTCTATATCTCTGCTATCTCTATCTATCATCTCTAATCTCTGCTATCTTATCTATCTTGCTATCTATCTATCTCTGCATATATATCTATCTCTATCTCTGCTATCTCTGCTATCTTCTGTCTCTATCTATCTATCTCTGCTATCTCATCTATCTATCTATCTAATCTATCTATCTACTGCTATGCTGATATCTATCTGCTCTATCGTCTGGCTATCTCTTATATCTATCTACTGCTATCTAATCTATCTCTACTCTATCTCTGCTATCTCTATCTCTCTATCTATATATCTATCTATCTCTGCTATCTCTATATCTCTGCTATCTATCTATCCCTGCTTTCTACTATCTATCTCTGCTTTCTATCTATCTCTGCTATCTATCTCTGCTATCTATCTATGTCTGCTATCTATATACTTCTGCTATCTATGCATATTCTCATCTATCTCTTCTAATCTCTGCTATCTCTCTATCTACTCTACTCTTCTATCTATCTCTCTATCTCTGCTATCTCTGATATCTATCTCTCTGCTATCTATTATATCTATATCTCTATATCTCTTGCTATCTATATCTATCTCTGCTATATCTACTCGATATATCTATCTCTCTATCTATCTTATCTCTTGCTATCTTCTTATCTATCTATCTCTGCTACCTATCTATCTATCTCTATCTATATATCTCTGCTATACTCTCTATCTATTATATCTTGTATCTATCTCTCTCTATCTAGCTCTGCTATCTACCTATCTCTCTATCTATACATCTATCTATCTCTGCTATCTCTATATCTCTGCTATCTATCTATATATCTCTATATCTCTGCTATCTATCTATCCTGCTATATTATCTCTGCTATATATCTATCTCTTCTCTCTGCTATCTATCTATCTATTCTGCTATCTATTCTATCTCTGCTATCTATCTATCTATCTCTCTATCTATCTTCTGTCATATCTATCTATCTATCTATCTATCTATCTACTCTATCTATCTCTGCTATCTATCTATCTAACTCTGCTATATACGGATTACTCAATTCACCACCAAAAAATAGGTTAGGGGGGGTTGTAAAATGGTTGGAGATTAGGATTCGTAGATAAACATACACTTACATAGACTGGGTACACACAGTACCATTTTTCAAAGAATGACAGAATCTGCAAAATATGTCTTTTTTGCTAATAACACTTAGTGTGGGGGGCTCTCAGGGATCGGTTTTAGGACCCTTGCTGTTCTCCTTCTACACTCTCTCTTTGGGAGAAATAATCAGTTCTTTTGGCTTTAAGTATCAGCTATAAGCTGATGATACCCAAATTACACTTATCCTCATATCTACTACTTATCTTCTGCCTTATGTTCTTGGACATGCCCTTTGGTCCTTGCAAGGCAATTTTCTCTACAAACCCCCACGACCACTGCTTCCTCCTGTGTTAAAACCATCTCTCTTGCTGCTCCCTACCTTTGGATATATAGAGCTACCAGGTGGTACAAGAGCCACCTGAGAATAGTCCCCTATAAATAGGCGCAACTACGTAAAGCCATAGAAATCCAAAAAACGTTATTGGTGACTCATAGATATCACAAGTATAAAATACTCAAATCTCAAGTGCACAAGAGTCCCCTACTACACACACTACACATCCCCCCAACAAGCACTTATAAAACAAATACCAATACAAATACTAAAACCAATAACAACAATGCACATCACAACGGGCGTCCCCGGTCTAAAAATGGTAAGGCGCTGTGGTTGTCAGTAAACAAGGCATCAAATCTGGACACAATACTACCAAGTGTACGGATCACGGAGACAGATTATATAAGTTACCAGTCTCCCAGACGGACTCTTCACAATCTTCCACCGAGTAAGTCTCCAAAGCGTTCTCCAGCTCTTATCCCAGAACGGAATCCTTCCAGCGTTGAGCTCGCCCATTCCGGATCCCCCGAACGAGCTGCCAGAGATCTCCAGACTCAGTCACATAGAACCTGCCACCATCCACCGACTCCAGCCCCCAAGTGGTGTTCTACAAAGCTTGTAGATATTGAGCTGTGCACCTGTTCACTTGATTATTACTATACATACCTCTCTTCGCTTTTTGAACACTTTTCTCGCTATGACTATTCTCGCCATTGCAGGTGACATACTTTAGCGCTTTTAAATCTAAAACTGTTAAACCTAAATTTGTGAAAACCCAGTATTAATGATATTAGCTTAGCTTTGAGCACTTTATCCTTCCCCTACTTGTATCGTATGTTGTCCCTCCCACTTACAGTAGATTGTAAATTTGAGGTTAGATTAGACTTAAGTTGTACTGGATTTTCTGTTTGCAGTAAGTTTCTTCTTAATGTCCTGTAGCTAATGCATGTCCAGAGGCAATACAGCCTTATGTGTAAGAGCGAGGTTTTGGTACCCAGAGCTGTACATCATAAAATACAGAGTATGCAAACAGGGGATAAGTGCAAGCAATTATACAGACAGATAAAAACTAAATACAATTTAATGCATAGGTTAGACACACACAATATATATATATATATATATATATATATATATATAAATACACACACACATATGTATATGTAAATTTAGATAATGCAAAAAACAAATATAGAGTACCTGATACACAATGGCAAATATTTCCCACAACCTCTTTAAGCATCCATCCAAATGCCGGTAAACATTAAAAAACATAGAAGTAGAGGAAGGAACCAAAGCAAATGCAGGATATGCTGCAAATAAGGCTGGTGGGAGAATAAACCATCCTTATTTGCATCTTTTTTATAAGTTTTATGGACACTTTACTCGCAGATTCGATGCTCGCTTTCGCGCTAGATACCATGTACATTTTACTCGCAGATTCGATGCTCGCAGTATAGGTTTTACTGGACCCCTTTACTCGAGGATTCGATGCTCGGAACAGTCGAACATTCGATATTTATCGAAAGTCCGAAAAATATCGAAAATCTGCGTCTGGATAGTTCGGAAGTCCCAATTCGATTGAAATCGAATAGTTTGGCTCGAACTCGGGTTCGAGTTCTAGTGCATCTCCAGTAGGGATATATTAAATCATCAATATTCAAATTGCTAGCAGAAGTGTCAGATTCACGATTAGTAGCAGTGTTGTAGTGTGATGTATATAGGCCTGGGTATCTAGGGTGTCCAGATCTGAAAATAATGTATGTCTCATATTGTTGTATTCAATTCAAAGAAGTTTCGCTAGTCATCCGACTGGCTTTCTCAATTCAGAATTGACTTGTACAAGAATCTGGGGCAAGATGTACCCTGGAACATCCCATTAGCATATCACAGCCAAGTGTTAGGGCGGGATTGCATAGTGGCTAAGAGGTGTTATAGGAACGCCCAGAGTAAGGTGTCAAAACAGCATTGTACATGGCAGACAGTTGGTGTCGAACCCCCCACCTCTATTTAGGCTTGGTTTCTTTATTTCAAATCATTTGGGGAGAAAACCCTCAAATGTACGGCAATATGAAAAGACAGCAAGGAAGGAAATTGGCAGACTACAGAAACCACTGCGATTAACCTCGATGCAGACAACAGAGGCTTAGTACCATGCAGCATACGTCTGGATTCCACAGTAAAGGCATCAGAGCCAAACAGATACTGCAAACACAGCTCCTAAATGAACGGGACGACAGACACATTTTACAGTCGATGCTTTAATGCAAACATTAGTCAACTAGAACAGAACCTGGCCTCACAGCTGCCTGTGGCCATCTGGGAATGGAGTGATGGAGTTCACCAAACAAGCACAGCTTCTCAGCACTGTAAGGGCAAACAAAGGCAACAGAACAAGTTCTCTATTCTGTCATCCCAGAACACCCCCAAAGGAGAACAACTACCTTGGGATACAAAGGAGGGAAGGTGGCACTTATCAAACAAGGAGGAATGGGTGAGAAACTTGTCTAACAGGACCCTGACCCAGCAGAAATGGAAGTCCTTGTGCTAAGGGCTTGAATTTTGCCATCACTCTTAAAAGCCATACATATGGTGGATATTATAGCAGTCACAGAAGCCTCAATCCACAATAATAAGGTACCACAGAGTGAGGCAGAACAACTTCGCCCTAAGGTATCTGAAGCCTTAGCCAGTGCTAAAACTCCTTCATCATAACCTAACCACACAGGAAAGAAGAGCCTTAACATCTCTCCAGAAAGAAGATTCCAGTATCACCATTCTACCAGCAGACAAGGGAAGATGCCCAGTGGTACTCAATACCTCAGACTACCATGATAAGGTGACCTACTCCTGCCGATAACAACACATATGAGGCTTTAAAAGGGATTCCACCAGCCGTTACAAGAAAAAGGTCATAGGACCTACTACAAGCTTCAAAAGGTTAAAGCATTGACCGCAGCAATGTATCATCGCCTCTACCCGTGTGAGGCACATCCATGGCATATATGGACTCCCAAAGATACATAAGGAAGGGGCACCACTAAGACCTATAGTCAGCAGCAACAACTCTGTAACATACAAGGTAGCAAAATACCTAGCCAATATCTTAGGACCATTGGTGGGAAGTTCAAGCATCACATCCAGAACTCTCAGGATTTCACCAACAAGATTGAAGATATAGTACTGGTGCAGAAGAAAAGAAAACTATGGTGTCCTATGAGTGACATCTCTCTTCACCTGTATACCCACCAAGGAGGCTGTTGACATGGTGAGAGAAACGGCTAGGCCAAGACTGCACTCTACCAGCAGAACTGATCTCAACCCAGAACAGGTGTGTTCCTTACTGGACTTGTGCTGAATACCACCTATTTCAAATAACAGGGATAAGTTCTTAAGCAAAAACACGGATGTGCTATTTGGATCTCTAGTTTCACCTACTGTGGCCAACTTTAATGGAGGAGGTAGAAAAACAGGTGCTTAATACCTTAAGGGCATAGCACCCAGCCACTGGTTCAGATATGTTGATGACACTGGGTTAAAATCCACCAGAAGGTAGTACAAGCTTTCACAGAACACATTATGCGGTAGACCAGAACATCAAATTTACAAGGGACGAGGTACAAAACATACAACTTGCTTTCTTGGACTGGCTGGTAGAAGTTAAGGAAAATGGTAAACTGGAAGTAGAGGTTTACAGAAAACCAAACACACACGGATCAGTATTTGATGTTTGACTCCCACCACCCTTTAGATCACAAGCTGGGTGTCATCAGAACCCTGCAACACAGAGTGAGAACATCCCCACTCGCACGAGGCGAAGGACTAAAGAAATGAAACATCTCAGAGGAGCCTTAAAATTGGGATACCAGACTGGGCCTTTGTCAAAAGAAAGTAGAGGAAAGAAAAGAAAATGAATACCAACAGTGAAGGGGAAAGAAAAAGCAGACAGGAGAAAGAAAATTGGTCATCCCATATGTAACAGGGGTTCTCCGATGAAATTAAGAAGAATTTTCAAAAAACACCGTATTCCCTGTCTGCTTTAACCGAACAACACACGGAGGGCAGCAATTGGTACATCCGAAAGACACCATACCGAAACACAAGAAAAGCGACATCATATACACAGTGCAGTGCAGTGAAGAATGCTCTGATTGTATGGGGGGAGACCAAACAGCAACTGCATCAACGTATGGCCCAGCACAGAAGAGCCAATTTCTCGGGGCAGGACTCCAGCCGTGTACCTGCATCTTAAGGATAAAGGGACATACCTTTGAAGATTGTAATGTTAACATATTGGCAAAGGACGTGACTGGTTCAAGAGAGGTGTTAGGAGGCCATTTATGTGAAAATAAAGAAACCAAGTCTAAATAGAGGTGGGGGGGGTTCGACACCAACTGTCTGCCATGTACAATGTGTTTTGACACCTCACTCTGGGCGTTCCTATAACACCTTTAGCCACTATGCAATCCCGCCCCTTAAACACTGGCTGTGGAATGCTTATTAGGATGTTCCAGGGTACATAATTGCCCAGATTCTTGTACAAGTCATTCTGAAGTGAGAAAGCCAGTCGGATGACTAGCGAAATGTCTTCAAGAAACTAAACTTCAAGTCCAGTTGATCTATTGAAACAAAAGATATAACCATGACCTGGATAAATGACAAACCTTCACAAGCAATGTATGTCTCCCTTACACCTTTCCCTCCAAATGGCAACACTTTGGCAACAAAGTCTCCAAAAGAAAGACTGGACAACATGGACAACATGCACAGGGGATAATGTGAGAAGCCAAGTTGCAAACAAAGCAGAAGTGAAGTGTATACAATCCGGTTTTTAGTGTACAAGTACTGTTTTCCAGTCTTACCTTTTGGAGCTTTGTTGTCCGGATTACATGCAGTTTGATCCTACCACAATACAAGTCTGTTATGGTGACTTACTTGTGAGATTATATTGGGTCCTTCCTCCGCTACTTTTACTGCCCCTAGTTTATACCAGGGATGCTGTCCAGGGACGCTTTATGTGTGAATCGGGGATTGGGGATTATGTTTTGTATTTTCCAGCATACATTGGTTTGGATGTGGTCTACAATAAACCATTTTTTAACTTTTATTGCACCTATGTGACCGTGCCACTGTGGGGGACTTAAATACATGTTGTAAGGCCAGTATCCCACCTATCTCGGATCTTCCGGGAGTCTCTCACAAATTGGGGTTGTCTCCCGCGAGACCACCCCTATCTCCCGCAATGGAGAGGTGTCCTGAATCTCCTCCCCATTACGCCCCCATTTTGGCTGCCACGTCCCTGGACCACCCATACCACGCCCTGTAACACCCCTAACCCTGCCTACCCCACCCCCTGTGTGCATGCCCCGCCCACTACACGACGTCAGTGATGTCACGCCACATCACCATGTCCCTCTCAACCCTGCCGGAAGCTTGAAGTGGCAGGGTGGGATGTCTGTAAGGCTATCCTCAATGCAGCTTGCATTACACTTCTAAATGTAGATCAAATACACACACTAATATAAATGTAGAGTTTAGAGTGCAGATATGACCATAAAAGAGGCTCTTGCAGAGAATAGCTTACAATATAAATGGTTAAAACAGGTAACAACTAAAACCAGCAGTGACATCATAGATTGCCAGTATAGAAAGTCACACTAAGAGGCTGAATTCAGAGATGAGGAGACATATGATTTTACTAAATGACAATTATAGAATCTGTGGAGCTGCCTTTGTATTTTGGGTTAGGTTACTTTAGGCATTTAGAATAAGTAAATACACAGTTTCTAATAATGCCAGAAAGTCTTTACCAGGAGATCATTCTGTGGTAGCCAGTCATAGATTTACTGTGTTTTCCCCTAGTGTATCTGGTTTCTTCCCTCTGATCGCCAAATCCACCTGTGATGAAAAAAACCCCAGTTGAATAAACATACCACAGCATTGAATGAATATATGGTGGTAATTTGATAAAACCCTTTCCCCAAACCAGTAAAAGTCTTAAATTCCAGCCCATTGTTCCTATTTGCTCCACTTCATGAACAGACATGTTCTACTGTACTACATACCAAATTACTAGGTGGGAAGATTATTAAAATCTAGGTGCGAGATATGTGCTTATTGTACTTACATGTGTTTACACATACAATTATATAAATACAAATACTTTTTTTCCCTTCCAATTTCTTTAGTTATTATAGAAAATGGCAAGTTACAATTGCAGTGGTATCTACAATAATATAATGAAATGTAATCAGAATTGGAGGCACATTTTATACTCTTGTCCCCTTGGGGTGTGTTTAGTGGTGAGAATCTATATTAAGTCACTCAGTGATATCACTGAGTGACTACCTGTATTCCACTGCCCCTCCCACTGTCTCCCCCTCCCTTATATTACGCAATTTATACTGGAATCCCTGTTTATTGTTGACAGACGATGTTCGTCTTACAGTAGGAAATGCAAATGTTGTTAATCGTTATTGAAGTAAAAGAAATTTGAAAAGGTTAGAAGTTAGGACCTTTCCAGACTGGGGTTACCTTGACATGGGTGGAAGGCTTTTCATTCATGTGATCACAGTAATGTATCTTAAAACCCCTTTGTTTATGTAAGTATGCCAGTGTGCAGATAATATGGTATTGTATGGGGCCTAGGAATGTGCATTGATTATCTTTTCTATCCCTTATGCATTATCCATCCATTATCCATTATATTATATAAATAAATTTATAATTTCATGGGGAATACATTGGGTTTTTCGGAGGTACTATGTTGGTGGGGGGTTGGTAAAAGTAATATACATAGGGTCAGTGTTTAGGTGTTGTTTCAGCACTAAATAAATAGTTATATCAATATAACAAATAGTAGTAATGACATTAAAGATATAGAAATGTAAAATAGGCAAAATATATAAATAAATAAAAGTACTTAATAGTCCCCACTCCTGTTTGTAATGGTATCTTCAAAATGGACTGTTAAGCCACACCCCAGGAAGTTTTAAGGGAGGGCAATGGACAGCTTACATAGGAACATATGTCTCACTTCCTTTAGGGTTGTATCCAATGGTGTGCTTAATATTAGATTGACAGCAGTGTTAGCAGAATCAAAACATTTTCTGATTTGTTAGTGGGAAGAAGGAAGCGTAGTAGGAAGTTGAAAGACTTAAATGTCACTTCTTTGTAAAACTGTGACAGTCTAGTGCAAAAATTCTTCTCACTCTCACATAAACTCCACCCACCCCTCCTTTCAATAGACAAAAAGGAGAGCTGCTGTTTGCTGGACAGTAAGAGATAGCTATAGATCAGGGATAGGCAACCAATAGATCTCCAGATGTTTGGAAACTACATGATCTATCCCCATCCATTTCAACATCGCTAGATTATGATGGCAGCCTAAAGTGTTTAGCACTGGATGCTCACCATATTATTAGAGTTATCAAGTTTATCCGATAAAGCTGCTCTTATAGCCATCTGTGGTTACTTAAACGATCACGTAGGCTGGTAATGGTCTTGCCCACATATAATAGCCACACGGGCATACGATGATGTATACTGCATAACTGGTAGTGCATGTCACTCTAGATATGATAATAAACTCCTTCCTGATGTTGGAGAGGAAAATCCTTGCCACTTATCATATAACGACATGCTTGACACCCCAACATTTGTAACATCCTGCTTTGGACTTATTTAACCAAGTGGGTGACACTACATTACGTGATTTTTCAAGGTCTGTCTTCACAAGTTAAAATGGGGGAGATTAGCTCCTCTCCTGTAAGCACACGCACTGTTGTATCTTGAAAGGTAGGGTACCATCATTTTTAATAATGTCCCAGTGATGATAATAGATTTCTTGATCTCTGCACTTACTGGAGTATAATCCATACAAAAGGTAAGAATAGTGTGATCCATATTCACATCTTTTGAACGACGTCATTCACATTGTGCAAATGCCCTATACATTGAGTGTCTAACAACTTCTCATCATACCCTCTCATCAAAAATCTGGATTCATTTCTGCCAGTTGTTTAAAGGGTATGTCCACCTGTAAAAAAAAATTTTTAATATGCTGTTCCCCCATGTCCCCAGCCCCAACCGCATAATTTTTTTCAGAAAAGCCCCCACTCTTACTACCTCCCCTCGTTCACTCCGCCGCACTGCCGGCCATCTGCGTGAGAATGCAAGCCGAGGGGCGGGACCGGCAGTCGCGTCTGTGATTGGTGGAGTGGCACGCCAATCACGGACGCGGTGCCGGTCATTCAGTGCAGGAGAGGAGGAAGAGGAGAGGTAAGTAAGAGTTTGGGGAGCTTTTTGAAAAAAAAAAAATATGCGGTTGGGCTGGGGGACATGGGGGAGCAAGCTATTAAGGGGGATTGTGTGCTAGGGGGGGGGATAGTAGAACGGGAGGGAGAGGGAGGGGAGGGAGGGGGGAGAAGGGCTGCAGTACGCATGGCAAATATCTACCGGAGGCAAGATAGCAGGGCAGAGCCCTGCTATCTCTGGTGGTTAGTTTTGGGACTTTGGGGGGGTGGTCTACAGGAGAACCCTATGGAGCTGGGATGTGAGGTAAGGATTAACTACACTACATGGTGGGGGCCAGTAGTTGGGGGGATTATAGTTGTTGGGGTGGACATGCCCTTTAAGGTGTATCCCCATCTGTGTTGTTTCTTAGGACTCTTAAAAACTGAGAGTAAGGATACTATTTTTATGTTGAGGAGGATGGAAAGCTGGCAGCATGTAACACTGTGTTGCGATCAGTACTTTTCCTGAATAATGTGGAAACCAACTTGCCATATTTACAAAAAATTTTAATCCAAAAAAATCAATATATGATCATGATGATGCATGGGTAAGTCAGCTCGTTAAGTTCATCAATAGCCATTTGGATTCCAAGTGGTCCCCAAGCCAAATAAGAAAAATGTCATCTATATATCTTTATAGACGATACATCTACCTCCCCACTTGGGAAGAAAATAGGTCTCTTTCGAACCACTTCATATTAAATTGGCAAACGAGGGGGCACGTTGGAAACCCATGGAACGTACAGACCCTGCTGGTAATAGCAATCACCAAACCGGAAATAATTAGATTCAAATAAATGCCAAGAGATCCATTAAAAATTCAAAGGGGGACCACAATGTTTATCTTTGAGCAAGCATTCCTACATATCTGTTACACCTTGGGATTGGGAATCACAGTGTACAAAACTATTAACATCACACGTAACCAAAGTTACATCAGTCAAAATTCACCTTCAAAGGAATGAGAAACTTAATAATTCACCGCTATCACGTAAATACGATGACATATTTTGAACCAGTGGCTGTTAAAAACTGGTCAATAAAATTCGCTATTGGGTTTAAATCAAGAACCATATGACGATATAATGGGTCTGCCAGGTGGTGCTGTAGTGGATTATGTATTTTAGGTATAGTGTAAATTAGCGGGCAACGAGGATTATCGTAGTCATGAACTAAAACTCACTATCACTGATCCACCCAGCAGCCAATCCAACAGCCAATTTATCATCAAGAAACTTTCTTAACATTTTGGTGGGGGTCCCCTGAAAGTTACGAGAGGTATCAGTATAAGCCAGTTGTCCCAATAATTCATCACAGTAATATGAAGTATCCCTCACCACCACCCACTCCCTTTCAGCAGAACGAATCATATCTGGTTATTATCTATCAATGTCCTAAGCGCTTCAGCTTCCTCTTATCAAATTTGACTGATTTATGAGAAGTGTTCTTCATATGTTCCAACCTTTTAATATCAGATAAAAATGCTACAGTACCTAAAAGGAACGTGTTTAAACCTAAAAGCAGTTTTGAGCCAACTAACACTCCCCTTCTATACGGTATTTCATAATATGGTGCTATCTGATATTAAAAGGTTGGAAATAGAAGAACACTGCTCATAATTCAGTAATTTGAATAAAGAGGAAGCTGAAGCGCCTTAGGACATGAGAGATAATAACCAGATAGTGATTCGTTTGTCTGCCGATAAGGGAGGTGGGGTGGTGGTGATGGATACTTCATATTACTGTGATGAATGTTGGGACAACTGGTGATACTGATACCTATCGTAAACTTTCAGGGGACCCCACCAAAATGTGTAAGAAAGTCTGATGATAAATTGGCGGTTGGATTGGTGCTGGGTGGATCAGTGATAGTGAGGTTAAGTTCATGACTACGGATAATCCTCGTTGCCCGCTAATTTACACTATACCTAAAATACATAAATCCACTACAGCACCCACCTGGCAGACCCATTATATCGTCATATGGTTATTTATTTAAACAATAGCGACAATTTAGTGACCAGTTTTTACAGGCCACTGGTTCAAAATATGTCATCGTATTTACGTGATAGCGGTGAATTATTAGAGTTTTCAATTCCTTTGAGGTGATTTGACTGATGTAACTTTTGGTTACATGTGATTGTTAATAGTTTGTACACTGTGATTCCACAATCCAAGGTGTACAGATATGTAGGGAATGCTGCTCAAAGATAAACATTGTGGTCCCCCTGTTGAATTTTTAATGGATCTCTTGGCATTTCTTTTGAATCTAATTATTTCCGGTTTGGTGATTGCTATTACCAGAGGTTGTCTGGTACGGCCATGGGTTCCAACTGGCCCCACGTTTGCCAATTTATATATGAAGTAGTTCGAGAGACCTATTTTCTTCCCAAGGGGGAGGTAGATGTATCGTCTATAAAAGATATATAGATGACATTTTTCTTATTTGGCTGGGGACCATGTTGGAATCCAAATGGCTATTGATGAACTTAACGAGCTTGATAACTTCTATTAGACTTACCATGCATCATCATGATCAATATATTGTTTTTTTGGATTTAAATTTTTTTATAAATAATGGCAAGTTGGGTTCCACATATTCAGGAAAAGTACTGATCGCAACACAGTGTTACATTGTGCCAGCTTTCCTCCTCAACATAAAAACAGTATTCCTTACTCTCAGTTTTTAAGAGTCCTAAGAAACAACACAGAGATGGATTACAACTCTTAAACAACTGGCAGAAATGAGATCCAGATTTTTGATGAGAGGGTATGATGAGAAGTTGTTAGACACTCAAATGTATAGGGCATTACACAATGTGAATGATCGTCGTTCAAAAGATGTGAATATGGCTAACACTATTCTTACCTTTTGTTTATGGATTATACTCCAGTAAGTGCAGAGATCAAGAAATCGATTTATCATCACTGGGACATTATTAAAAATGATGGTACCCTACCATTTCAAGATACAACAGTGCGGTGTGCTTACAGGAGAGGAGTAATCTCCGCAATTTACTTGTGAAGACAGACATTGAAAAATCAAGTAATGTAGTGTCACCCACTTGTGTTAAATAAGTCAAAAAGCAGGATGTTACAAATGTTTGGGGTGTCAAGCATGTCGTTATATGATAAGTGGCAAGGATTTTCCTCATCCAACATCAGGGAAGAGGTTATTATCAGATATAGAGGGACATGCACTACCAGTTATGCAGTATACATCATCATGCCCTGTGTGGCAATTATTATGTGGCAAGACCATTACCAGCCTACGTGATCGTTTAAGTAACCACATATTGGCTATAAGAGCAGCTTTATCGGATAACTTGATAACTCTATAATAAATGGTGAGCAGTCAGTGGCTAAACACTTTGGCGGCTGCCAATCAAAATCTAGGATGTTGATAATGGATGGGGGATAGATCATGTCCCTTCCACATATCAAGGAATACCCGTGTGATAAGAAAACTGTTGCAGCTTGAATCCCAATGATTAGAAGATTGGGTAGTTGGCCCTAAGGGGCTCAACAAACTTGGTCTCTGTCTTGCTTTTGTAAACATTTTGGAGAGCTGAGTGGTGAAGTTTGTTTTTTTTATTCTTTACCTCGATTTTTGTTTTTGTTTCGTCTATTGTATGGTTATTGCTTAGTGCAACAGTGATTAGAGGGCTGTGGCCGATCTAGATAGTTAAGGGTCCGTATTCGTTTATGTGCCTTCTTTGCCCAAGTATATATTTAATATTTATGCATTAGCCATGTTTTGATATTCAGTGGTTTGTAGTTTTCCCTTTGTAGTATTAGACAGGTGTTTAGATTACTTAATCATCAGTATTCACTATGTAGTGGTGGTTTTGCTTTCTTTTTAATATAATAAATTCTGTTTTTAAGTTTAGGAGCACAGATAGGGTAAAGGTGTAGGGGGGAGGGACTTACCTTCCCTATAAGATGGCGTGAACAAAGTGAACAACTCGATCCTGAGAAACAGGCCGAGATAATGGCTGAAACGCGTAGATTGTTTGTTCCGACACATTTAACTAATGATTTCTTTGTTCTAAGACCCGTGAGTGCCCAGGCGTCTGGATACAGATGATAAAAAAATCTTTATACACACTACTATAAAATTTAGGGATTTGTACAAAAAAATAAAAATAAGCAAGATGTTAAAATAAAGAAATCCTATGAAATCTTGGTTATATTAGGTCAAGTGTTAAAGGGATCACTTATTGGTCAATGTGTTAGAGAGGGATCGCTATTGGTCAATGTGTTAGAGATGGATCGCTATGGTCAATGTGTTAGAGAGGGATCACATATTGGTCAATGTGTTAGAGAGGGATCGCTATTGGTCAATGTGTAGAGAGGGATCGCTATTGGTCAAGTGTTAGAGAGGGATCCACTATGGTCAATGTGTTAGAGAGGGATCACTATTGGTAAATGTTTAGAGAGGGATCACTATTGGTAATTCTGAGGTCTATAAAGAACCCAGAAATCCTGTCATATTTCAATCTTATTACATTTTATCAGTTCAGGACACAGGTTTCATGGCTAATATGGGGTCTATTGCTTAAATAATAGAATAAACTATTAAAAAAACTCACTACATGTCTCAGAGAGGTGGCATAGAGATGTTTTCCTTTCGTTTTCCCCCTATCATATCTATAGATATCTCATACTGTCCAACAAACAGCAGCTGCTCCTTTTTGATATTGAGAGGGGAGGGGTGGGGGTGAGGTTATGTGAGAGTGAGAAGAAAGTTTTTAATAAGACTGTCACATGGTTTTACAAAAGAAGGACATAAGTTGCAAATACCTACTAACACTCCTACTAACACTCGGAAAGTGTTTGATTGGCTAACACTGCTGTGATCTCAGTATTAAGCACACCCATTGCATCCACACTAAAAGGAAGTGAGGGAAAGATGTTCTCGGTAAGGCTTCCATTCCTCCCGGGGGAGTGAGGACTACAAAGTACTTTTATTTATTAATATATTTGCCGTTTTACATTTCTATATATTTAATGTCATATACATATTTGTTAATTGATAAACTATTATTTAGTGCTTAAACAACATATAAACACTGTCCCTACGTATATTACTTTACCCCCCACCACAACATAGTACCTCAGAAAAAACCCAATGTATTCCCCATGAAATTATAAATTTTATATAATATTAGGAATATATATATATATATATTAATAATCCAACTGTGTGTCCCGCACTCATGCTGTATGTTAAATTCGCCCGGTGCTCACAAACTTGCATATATAATCCCTATAGAGTAAGCATTTTATTGTTATCACATCTACGCATTCGTGAGGTTATGCCGTCCTCATGATGCAAAATCACACAGTGAACAGTGAACATTTAAAACTGTGTTGCCCGCCCCCACACACCAGTCCTACCCCCGATGTCAGCATTAAACTTTAGTGTATCATAGTGATCGAAGAACAAACCCAATTACCTGTTTGTTCAATAAAAGGGAATCTATAAGGTGCTCAGTGCACATATACTGTTAGCATGTGTCATACATTACTGTGACTTGGTACGTTATAAATATTGTTACCATATAAATATAAACATAAAACATAGTGATATATCCATATAAAATATATAAAACCATAATTAAAGATACAAAACAAAAAAATGCAATAAATGCAAGGATAGTGACGCATATTTAGAACAATTAAAAAACAATATTTTTATCTTCTTGGAAACAGCGGAATTACATAAGCCTTAAATTAACACTAAATTTGTCATATATACTAAATATCTATTAAAAACTGTTTTTTACCACGGATACTATTCTATATTACCGACGATACATATATTGCCTCTAAAATAGAGCTGATTGAAATGACAGATACAGAGGGGGAATGGACGATAATGTGCCTTGTATGGACACTTTCTCGTCTGAAATGGCCGTTTGGTTGGGGATCCTTGCCGACCTGCGGGGTCGGATCATCTAACGATAAAGTGCCATGTACGGCACAATTATCAGCCAAAACGGACGTTCATACACATGTGTGCAACCTTTATCAAGCTGTAAATAACATATCACACAGTGAGCATTTTAAGATCTAAGCCACGCCTAACAAGTAGTTACATATCATGGTAGGACTGATACATGATATACTGTCACTAATTGTTAGCTTGATAAAGTTCTAAGAACAGACCAAAATGTTGCTAGTTGCATAGTGTGATACACTTGCATGAAATTAATATTTTTGGAAGGACCCTAGTGTGCACTTCTATTATATTCTACTTATCTATTACAAACCAATTTAAGTAGCACAGGGCAAGGGACTATTGATCAGTGAGTCAGTCTGCCCAATATATTATATAATATAAAGGATAAAGGGTGTGGGTGTGTGTGTGTAAACGAATATGTTTTTAATAGGATAAAGGGTGTGTGTGTGTGTGTGTGTGTAAACGAATATGTTTTTAATAGTTTTTAACCTCAAGTACACTGAATGTAGAATTATGCACCATGTATTTTTAATGCTTTTTTTTTAAATATATTAGGTTCTATGGCACGTAGCACTTTTTCAAACTCCCTTTCCACCAAAATTGAGTGAAAAATGAATCTGACATTTGAATGAACGCTGGTGAAATATCAGCAGTTCCACTTAAGTACAAAGACTACCATAAGGAATATTGGCTTGTGGCTTGTGGACACAGGCTAGCTTAGGTCTTTTTCAGCAGCCAAAACGATGGTAACTTGTTCAATTACCTTTTGTGGTAGCTGTCTAAGTGCAGCTGCAATAACATTACTTCTTTCATCTGACAGATTTTTAACAAGGTACCCATGTGAAAACACCACAATGCCATGCTTCTGAGCTTTCAACTACTTTTTCCATTTCCTGTAAGAAGAAACAAAATCATTCTTTGCACTTTGTCATACACTATTCCCATTCAAGCAACACAGTGGCTCTGGCATCACGAGAATTAATGGCATATACTGTGGTGTATTGGAAACACCCGATCTCATTCTCTAAACTCAAACCCCATTAATATTGCATTACAAATGAAATTATAAAAAATATATAAAGGGATTAATCTAGAGGGAGCTAACAAAGTTGTTTGTTAAATAATTCTGCAAATCAATAAAATATTTTCTACACACATAATTTCCACTGTGCATTAATGGGCACACTTTTGCTAGATTCTATATAAAGAATGTATCAATACCGTAAGTCTGGTTCAGATTTTCATTCACTATAAAAATTGTCACTCACAAAACATCTAAGTGTTTCTATTTGGAAGCTACTTGTGAATTTGCAACAATTCATAAAATACACACACTAACGATCTACATCCCAATGCCAACCTGGGTATTTTATTGGCATCGGGATCACTCGTTTCCTGCCTACATGAAAAAGATGAAAATGATCAAACAAACCATTGGATCCAACTGGATATGCTGTTAATAAGCATGTAGGAGCAGCTTCAAGTGAATGAGAAAATGATGCATTTTTGCATTCTAGGTAAAACAGACATTGCAGGTCTATACAATATGCAGTAATCTACAAACATATAAATTGCAAAAGGACATAAATACACAAAGAATTGTGCAAAGTAGGCGTGATTGTAAATAAAAAAACCCAAGTTGAAGTAAAGTTGATCTTGTTTTACAACTTGAAGGGAACTAAAGTCTCCAGACAACCATTCCCAAAAGACAGAGCACATTCAGAGACAAAACAAACGCATCTCACCTCTATATTTTTTGTGGCTGCTGAGTGATTTAGTGAAATTAACTGTGGGTACTAGGGGTCAAACTTCCATAATTCATCTTTGCTGGGTAAAAACCCAGTTAAAAACCCAGTTAAGTGTACTCGGTACATTCATTGCTCTGTAGTGTTGCAACGATCAAAGCAGGAAGTTGCAGCCTTTCTAGAAACCTTCCTTGAGCTATCAGGTAACAGCACAGAGATCCTCCATCAACCTTTTCTTCAAACACATTCAATGCTTCTGTGTACAATAATATAAATCCTTTATGCTTGTATTCTTAGCTAGCATGGATGTGGCCTGTGTTTTTAAAACTAAAGTGCTTTAACATGTGAGCCACCAACAGGCAATACAAGGTATTTGGAAGCTTTTTTTAATTTTAATAAAAAAATGTTTAAAATGTCATAAAATGAGTGGTTGTTTTCCTTTGGCCCCGGGGAGGCTGTATGCAATTTATGCTGGCTGGTAAATAAACTGCAGAGTAACAAGACACTTTCAAGTGTTATGTGGGACTTCCATATTGGTGGGGAGAAAATACTATCAGCATAGAAGTTACGAATATATTACTTACAGTACAAAATGCAACTACTAGAGAAGAATCTTACATTGTTATAGGTGCTGGGGAGAAAAAGTTAATATATATAAATATATATAATATATATATATGAAAACTTTAATATAGGGATTTTCAAAAATTAAGTTTAGTTCTTCTTTAGAACTTCTAGGATGTTCCCTACCTAATGCTGCAAAAAAGGGTGATGTACATAAAGAGAAAAATGAATATCAGCTGTAATGTCTGTTATGATCATATGGATTGATTGCTTTCTTGGTCTCTCCATGGCGTTTTAATAACTGGGGCATTCCAAGCTAGCAAAGTAGGAAAGGCACAGCAAGAAAAAGAAAAGTATGCAGACATTAACACTAATAATAAAACTGAAGAAATGCAATTCTGAAATACAGCTTTGCCATTTTTTTTCTTTTTATCCAAAGCAACACCTAGGCTTTCAATCCCTTGGATTAGCTTGCTTCTTGCTAGATATGCCTTCACTATTGATGCAAGACTTCTCACAAATATCAAATGGATTCAACTGGGTCAAAAACAATTTTGCTTATATTCTAAAGGCAATAACAGCACAATAATCATAAAAGCCTGAATCTAAATCTCTTTCAGAGATTGACAGAAGATTAGCAAATTGATGTGTAGGTCAATATGATACTTTGACAGCACCTTCATTAGAAAAGTGAAGGCTGGTTTAAGCTGAACTTGGCCCATATAAAAATTAGTGTGTCGGGGGTTCTCTAGCAGACAAGGCTAACAATTATTTTTTCTGCGGACTAATGTACAGCAGCCAAAATAGTTATTTTAAGTACTTTTACATAAGGTGGCCATACACATGCGATTTCCTCAGCATGTGTGCCGATGATCACATTGGTATCTGGTTGGCACACATGCTGTGGGGGCCGCACACACGACCGACTATCCCCATACGTGCCCATACACAGTGCGATCGGATCGGCTCCCTTTTCTTAAGGGAGCCAATTACCGGCCAACATAAATTTTCCGTCGTATCCCGACCAACCGTAGTGCAGGACTACGGTCGTTTGATGGCACTATGATTGGACCAGGAAGAGCCTCTACACACTGATGATAATGGGTAAGTCCCAAGTTCCCTACAGGATTTACTCATATTGTTTGAGTGTATTGCCACCCTAAGACTGTTATAAAATGTTCAATAACAAACAATGTAGCCTTAAGAGAACAAAAATACGAGAAGACGCAGAACCGACATTTGTATTATAGCCAAAACAAAACTCATTAATACTAAACAAATGGAGAGAATATGAAAATGATCAAAAGAACCTGCATAATAGCAGGACACACCAAACGATGTCAGCACCCAGGAGGCTCCAACAGTTGGTGAAACACCTGCCATGGGTGAATAAAAATAGTAGCCTAAATATGGTGATTGGGCAAGAGTATGGTGATTTGAAGTGGTTACGTGTATGGTGTGGGTTATAAACGGTTCATTAATGAACAGACTAACCCTGTCTTTAGCCATGGTATGGAAAGGTCTTAGTGAAGATATTACATTAAACTGGCAAAACAACATAGATAGCTTTTGCTGTGAAGGTTCTCATTCATCCAGGTCATGGTATATCTGTGTATTCAATTAGATCAACTGGACTTGAAATGTAGTTCTTGAATCATGATCAACATGATGACAACCGGGTTAAAATCCACCAGAAGGAAGTACAAGCTTTCACCAGAACACCATTAATGCGGTGGACCAAAACATTAAATCACAAGGGAAGAGGTACAAAACAACAAACTGGCTTTCTTGGACTGCTGGTAGAAGTTAAGGAAAAATGGTAAACTGGAAGTAGAGGTTTACAGAAAAATATAGATACAAGGTGGATGCACTCCAAAAATAGAACGTTTTATTCAAAGCCAACATCAAACAGCAAAATACGACGTTTCGAGGGATACACCCCCTTCATCAGGGGGTGTAATCTGATGAAGGGGGTGTTTATCCCTGAAACGTCGTATTTTGTGTTTGATGTTGGCTTTGAATAAAACGTTCTATTTGGAGTGCAGTCCACCTTGTATCTATTTATTGACCTATTTCCCTGTGGAGTAGGGGAATTTGGACATTTTTGCACCCAACCTGGGGATTAGTGTGCATATGGGCTACTTATACATACTTGGTTTACAGAAAAACCAACACACACGGATCAATTTGATGTTTGGACTCCCACCACCCTTTAGATCACAAGCTGGGTGTCATCAGAACCCTGCAAACACGAAGCCGAGAACATCCCCACTAGCACAGAGGCGAAGGCTAAAGAAATGAAAATCTCAGAGGAGCCCTTAAAACTTGTGGATATCCAGACGGGCCTTTGTCAAAAAGAAAAGTAGAAGGAAAGAAAAGAACACAAAATACCAACAGGTGAAGGGAAAAGCAAGACAGAGGAAGAAGAACATGGTCAAAAAAACATTGTTCCCTGTCTGATATTCTTTAACCGAACAACACATGAGGCAGCAATTGTACATCCGAAAGACCCAATACCAAAAAACAAGAAAAGCAACATCATATACGCAGTGCAGTGCAGTGAAGAATGCTCTGATTTGATGTGGGGGAGACCAAACAGCAACGCATCAACGTATGGCCCAGCAACGAAGAGCCAATTCCTCGGGTCAGACTCAGCCGTGGTACCTGCATCTTAGGATAAAGGACATACCTTTGAAGATTGTAATGTTAACATATGGTGAAGGAACGTGACTGGTTCAAGAGAGTGTTACGGAGGCCATTATGTGAAAATAAAGAAAACCAAGCCTAATAGCGGTGGGGGGGGTCGACACCAACTGTCTGCCATGTACAATGCTGTTTTGACACCTACTCTGAGCGTTCCATAACACCTCTTAGGCACTACATCAATCCCGCCCTTAACACTTGGCTGTGATATGCTAATTGGGATTTCCAGGGTACATAATTGCCACAGATTCTTGTACAAGTCATTCTGAATTGAGAAAGCCAGTCGGATGACTAGCGAAACGTCTTCAAGAAATAAATTTCAAGTACAGTTGATCTAATTGATACAACAGATATAGATAGCTTTAATTTAGGATATGTGTCAAAGGGTGGGTGGTAGTTGCTCCTTTTTCTCCATGTGAGCATTAGAGCATGGTGAACATATTTGATGATATTTATGTCTTTATTTCTTATTTCACCTGTGTTCAAAAGTTTCAGTTTGAAGAGAAGCACCAATAAATACATTCCATCTTCTGCAACATAAATAAAATTGAGTTATACCTCTGGGAAAGGTTTTGCTGGAGTGCAATGTAGACCACCAACATATTCAAAAATGTTGGATAGAAGTGGGTGTGGGTATTCAAAATCCCAGTATGTCCGAATCAACCACATTCAGCTTTGCCCACAATTTCACAAATGTTACAGACTGACCTAAATTAAATTTATAAAAAAAAGTATGTTTTTATAGTGCTGAACAGGGGCGTATCAGGGTCTAAGAAGATCAGGGGCACTCATGCGCCAACATTTTTTAGGCTACTCCCCTTTCTCTGCCCCATTAAGCCACAACCCACTATGTACTTAATAGAGATGGCCAAAAAAGACACAGACAGACAGATGACAACCACAAACATAGACACACAGCCCGATAGTAATAAACAGACAGAAAGACAGTGAAATAGACAGACAGAGATTATGATCAGAGTTGGACAGAGAAACACAATTAATGACACAAAAGCACAGTAAAAATGGCAATTTCATTATATACTGGTAGCAATTTGGTCATTTCATTTTAAACTTTACTGTTGTGTTCAGGTAGTCAGACGCTTGCCCACACATTTGGCCAGGGAGACCTTCTTGTACCTTCTACATGGACCTTGCCCCATCTATCTCTATCTGTCCTCTCTGTATATCTATCTCTGTCTATATATCCTCTTGTTTATCTATTTACACTGTCTGTCTGCCTATGGTCTATCTGTTAGTTTATCTATGTCTATCTGGTTCTTGTCTATCTCTCTGTGTCTATCTATCTACCTATTATATCTAACTTCTAATCTATCTATCGATCTATCTATCTAATCTTGTATCTATCTATCTATCGATCTATCTATCTAATTGATCTATATCATCTATATAACTCTGCTATCTATCTAACTCTGCTACCTATCTATCTAACTGCTATCTATCTATCTATCTATCTATCTCTATCATCTATCATTTATCTATCTATATCTGCTATCTAACATCTATCTCTGCTATTTATCTATCTCTGCTATCTATCTTTCTATCTCTCTATCTCTGCTATTTATCTATCTATATATCTCTGCTATCTATCTCTCTATATCTGCTATCTATCTATCTATCTATATCTGCTATCTAACATCTATCTCTGCTATCTATCTACGTATCTCTGCTATCCATCTATCTCTCTATCTCTGCTATCCATCTATCTCTCTATCTCTGCTATCTCTATATCTCTGCTATCTATCTATCTATCTATCTATCTATCTATCTATCTACCTATCTCTGCTATCTATCTATCTCTCTATCACTGATCTATTTCTGCTATCTATCTATCTCTGCTATCTATCTATCTATCTCTGCTATCTATCTATCATCTCTCTATCTCTGCTATCTATCTATCTATCTAACTCTGCTATCTATCTATCTATCTATCTCTATCATCTATCATTTATCTATCTATGTCTGCTATATATATATATACCTATCGCGCCTAATCTATCTACTATCTCTGCTATATCTCGCTATATATCTATCTCTGCTATCTCTTCTATCTCCTATCTCTGCTATCTCTCTATCTCTGCTATCTATCTATTCTATATCTCTGATCTAATCTACTCTGCATCTATCTATCTCTGCATATTTCTATCTCTGCTACTATCTCTCTATCCTGCTATTATCATCTCTGCATCTATCTATCTCTGATCTATCTATCTATCTATCTCTGACTATCTATCTTGATCTAATCTCTGCTATCTACCATATATACTTGAGATAAGTCGAATTTTCAGGCTTTAAAAAATAGCCTGAAAACCTAACCTCGAGCTATACTCGAGTCAAGTCCTAATTTAGCTCCAAATTCTGCAATACAGATAGTAACCAAGTAGGTGGCGCTGTGTGACCTGTATAGAAAGTTACAGGAGCTGATCTGCCTTTACACTTCCTGCTTCCTTATTCTGCCTGCTGGACTCACTCAGCACTGTCACTGTTAACTCTGCTATCTATCTATCTAACTCTGCTATCTATCTATCTCTATCATCTATCAATCTATATCTGCTATCTAACTACCTATCGCTGCTATCTATCTACCTATCTCTGCCTCTACTATCTTCTCTGCTATCTTTCTATTCTCTATCTTACTCTGCTACGCCTATATCTATCGTCTGGCCTATCTATCGCTCTATTCTCACTCTGCTATCTATCTATCTATCTCTGCTATCTATCTATCTCTGCTATCTATATATCTCTATCTCTGCTATCTCTCTATCTATCTCTCTATCTCTGCTATCTCTCTATCTCTGCTATCTATCTATATATCTCTATATCTCTGCTATCTATCTATATATCTCTATATCTCTGCTATCTATATCTATCTCTGCTATCTATCTCTGCTATATATCTATCTCTCTATCTCTGCTATCTCTGCTATCTATCTATCTCTATCTATCTATCTCTGCTATCTATATATCTTTGCTATCTATCTATCTCTCTATCTCTGCTATCTCTCTATCTCTCTATCTATATATCTATCTCTCTATCTATATATCTATCTCTGCTATCTCTATATCACTGCTATCTATCTATATATCTCTATATCTCTGCTATATATCTATATCTGCTATATATCTATTTATCTATCTCTGCTATCTATCTATCTATCTATCTCTGCTATCTCTATCTATCTATTCTATTCTATGCTATCTATCTATCTATCTCTGCGATCTATCTATATCTATCTATCTATCTCTGCTATCTATCTATCTAACTTGCTATATATCGGATTACTCAATTCACACCAAAAAATAGGTTAGGGGGGGTTGTAAAATGGTAGATAGTAGGATGTTTAAGATAAACATACACTTTACATAGACTGGGACACACAGTACAATTTTTCAAAGATGACGGACAGAATCTGCAAAAGATGTCTTTTTGCTAATAACACTTAGTGTGGGGGCTTCAGGAGCGGTTTTAGGACCCTTGCTGTTCCTTCTACACTCTCTCTTTGGGAGAAATAATCAGTTCTTTTGGCTTTAAGTATCAGCTATAAGCTGATGATACCCAAATACACTTATCCTCTTATCTACTACTTATCTTCTGCCTTAGTCTGGACATGCCCTGGTTGGCTTGCAAGGCAATTTTCTCTACAAACCCCAAACGACCACTGCTTCCTCCTGTGTTAAACCATTCTCTCTTGCTGCTCCCTACCTTTGGATATATAGAGCTACCAGGTGGTACAAGAGCCACCTGAGAATAGTCCCCTATAAAATAGGCGCAACTACGTAAAGCCATAGAAATCCAAAAACGTTTATGGTGACTCATAGATATCACAAGTATTAAATACTCAAATCTCAGTGCACAGAGTTCCCCTACTACACACTACATCCCCCAACAAGCACTATATAAACAAATACAATACAAATACTAAAACCAATAACACAATGCCCATCACAAACGGGCGTCCCGGTCTAAAAATGGTAAGAGCGATGGTTTGTTGGCAGTAAAACAGGCATCAAATCTGGACACAATACTACCAAGTGTACGGGACAGTATTATAAGTTACCAGTCTCCCCAGACGGACTCTTCACAATCTTCACCCGAGTAAGTCTCCAAAGCGTTCTCCAGCTCTTATCCCAGAACGGAATCCTTCCAGCGTGATGCGCCTGTCATTGGATCCCCGAAGCGAGCTGCCAGAGATCTCCAGACTCAGTCACATAGAACCTGCCACCATCCACCGACTTCCAGCCCCCAAGTGGTGTTCTACAAAGCTTTGTAGGATATTGAGCTGTGCACTGTTCACTTGATTATTACTATCCTACCTTTGGAACATTCTCCTTCTCTCACTTTGCCAGGGTGACATACTTTAGCGCTTTTAAAATCTAACGTTTAAACCTAAATTTCTGAAAACGGCAGTATTAATGATTATTAGCTGTTGAGCACTTTATCCTTCCCCCCTACTTGTAGTATGTTGTCCCTCCCACTTAACAGTAGATTGTAAATTTGAGTTAGATTAGACTTAAGTTGTACTGGATTTTCTGTTTGCAGTAAGTTTCTCTTAATGTCCTGTAGCTAATGCATGTGTCCAGATGCAATACAGCCTTATGGTATAGAGCAGAGGTTTTGGGTACCCAGGCTGTACATATAAAATACAGAGTATGCAAACAGGGGATAGTGCAAGCAATTATACAGACAGATAAAAAAACTAAATACAATTTAAGCATAGGTTAAGGCACACACATATATAGATATATATATATATTATATATATAATATATATATATATACACACACCACATATGTATATGTAAATTATAGATAATGCAAAAAACAAATATAGAGTACCTGATACACAATGGCAAATATGTCCCACAATCCTCTTTAAGCATCCATCCAAAATGCCGGAAACAATTAAAAAAAACATAGAAGTAGAGGAAGGAACCAAAGCAAATGCAGGAGATGCTGCAAATAAGGCTGGTGGGAGAAATAAAACCAGCCTTATTGCAGCATATCCTGCGTTTGCTTTGGTTCCTTCTCTACTTCTATATTTTTTAAATTATAGATAAATTGAAATAAGTGCAGATGCACCATGACACAAAGGTTCCAAAGGTAGGGAGCAGCAAGAGAGATTGGTTTAAGGCAGGAGGAGGCAGTGATGGTTGGGTTTGGGATAAGATTTCCTTGATAACTTGATTCAAGCAGTGATTACATCTCCCAGTGCTGCTTACCTTCCCATAGCAAAGCAGTTTTACTTTCACTAGTACACAAAATCACTTGGTGAATGCTAATGGCTGTAGTAAAGGGAATAGATTATCTCCACTGCACATGCTACACACTATCTGTGCCTCAGTTTTGGAAGAGGCAGGGGTGTCTCTAGGGATTTTGCCACCTGAGGCAAACTCTGATTGCCGCCTATATGCGGCGTGCCGGCGGCAGCAAAGTGGAGTGGCTGTTGTGTGGGGCGTGGCTTGTGTGTGGGCATGGGAGTTCGGCTAGCCATTTTGTCATTTTGAACTTGGCACCATTTATTTGTACATTTTCTTTAAAAAGACAATAATCCACACTATAATAAAAGAAAAATAAAACAATTTTGCCAAAAATAACCTGCCACCCATGTCAAGGTTCCTTTTAATAGGGCCCTAACTACCTAACTAGCCTAACAAACTATCTAAAGCTAATCTACCATATGAAATGCCTTTTAACAATAGCTAACACATGTACAGTGAGAACAGACATAAAAGTCACTACAGTGAGACAGCAGTAATGGTCCCATACGAGAACAACAAAAGGTCCCATACAGTGAGAACAGACAGTAAAGGTCCCATACAGTGAGAACAGACAGTAAAGGTCCCATACAGTGAGAACAGACAGTAAAGGTCCCATACAGTGAGAACAGACAGTAATGTTCCCATACAGTGAGAATAGACAGTAAAGGTCCCATACAGTGAGAACAGACGGTAAGGTCATACAGTGAGAACAGACGGTAAAGGTCCATACAGTGAGAACAGACGGTAAGGTCCCATACAGTGAGAGAGAACAGACAGTAAAGGTCCCATACAGTGAGAACAGACAGTAAAGTCCCATACAGTAAGAACAGAAAGTAATGGTCCCATACAGTGAGAATAGACAGTAAAGGTCCCATACAGTGAGAGAAGACAGTAAAGATTCCATACAGTGAGAACAGACAGTAAAGGTCCCATACAGTGAGAACAGACAGTAAAGGTCCATACGTGAGAAGACAGTAATGGTCCCATACAGTGAGAATAGACAGTAAAGGTCCCATACATGAGAAACAGACAGTAAAGGTCCCATACAAGATTGCAGACAGTAAAGGTCATACAGTGAAACAGACAGTAAAGGTCCCATACAATGATTGCAGACAGTAAAGGGTGCCATATGGTGAAAACAGACATAAAGGGTCCAACATATTCTATCCCATCTCTCACATTCTCTCTAACACACCTTTCTCTCATACATAAATACTCTCATCATTGGCACAAAACTATAATAAATAGTTGTCACACAGAAACAGGTAAAATCCTTGGCAAAAACTTTGATAAAATGGTTAGCACAAATACAAACACTTTCTGTGCTGGAAGATCGATACACTTACAGCCAAGTCCTAGAAGCTGCCTTCTCCGTGCCGCTATCAGACAGCAACAGGCTTGTAGAGCTCCCCGCAGTGGACAGCCCTAGAGAGTGAGTCAGACGTCACTATGTGATGACGTCAGAGTCACGTGAGTAAATGGGCCATATGCGGGAAGTGAGAACAGACAGTAATGGTCCATACAGTGAGAATAGACGGTAAAGGTCCCATACAGTGAGAACAGACGGTAAAGGTCCCATACAGTGAGAACAGACGGTAAGGTCCATACAGTGAGAACGACGGTAAAGTCCCATACAGTGAGAACAGACGGTAAAGGTCCCATACAGTGAGAAACAGACGATAAGGTCCATACAGTGAGAACAGACGGGAAAAGGTCCCATACAGTGAGAACAGACAGTAAAGGTCCCATACCTGAGAACAGACAGTAAAGGTCCCATCAGTGAGAACAGACAGTAAAGGTCCCATACAGTGAAACAGACAGTAATGGTCCCATACAGTGAGAATAAACAGTAAAGGTCCCATACAGTGAGAACAGACAGTAAAGGTCCCATACATGATTGCAGACAGTAAAGGTCCCATACAGTGAGAAAGACGTAAGTGACAGAAAGGTCCCATACAATGATTGCAGACAGTAAAGGTCATATGGTTGAAAAACAGACAGTAAAGGCCATACATATTCTATCTCATCTCTCACATTCTCTCACACACCCTTTCTTCATAAATACTGTACATACATTCCTCTCTCACACATACAATGGTTGGCCCAAATCTGGTAAAATCATTGGCAAAAAACTCTGATAAATGGTTGGCACCCAGATATTACTAAAATCTGCAGCACAAAACTCTGATAAAGGGATGGACACCAGACGCTAATAAATGGATGGCACACAGATAATGGTAAAATCATTGGCACAAACTCTGAAAATGGTTGGCACACAGATACTGGTTAAATCATTGGCACAAACTCTGATAAATGGTTGGCAGCCAGACTCTAATAAATGGTTGGAAAACAGATACTGGTAAAATCAGTGGCAAAAATTCATAATGGTTTGCACACAGATACTGGTGAAATCATTGGCACAAACTCTGAAAAGAGTTGGCACCCAGACTCTAATAAATGGTTGGCACCCAATTGGTAAAATCATTGGCACAAACTATAATAAATAGTTGTCACACAGATACAGGTAAAATCATTGGCAAAAACTTTGTAAATGGTAGCACACATTCACACCACTTTCTGTCGCTGGAAGATCGATACACTTACAGCAAGTCCTAGAAGCTGCCTCCTCCGCGCCGCATCAGACAGCAACAGGCTTGTAGAGCTCCCGCAGTGGACGGCCCTAGAGAGTGACGTCAGACGTCACTATGTGATGACGTCAGAGTCCGTGAGTAAATGGGCCATATGCGGAAGTAAATTCACATGGGTACATTAGCGAGATGGCCCTGCTTTTACCAGTATTACTGAGATACATTAAGGTAGGGAAAAAGTAATTCAGAGGTAACTTCCCCTTTAATACATGTGGTGTGGGTGTGTGTGTCTATGGTGTCCATGTGTTTCTATGTGTGTGTCTATGTGTATTTCCATGTGTGTCCCATGTGTGTGTGGATCTATTTCTCCCACCACTCCAATCTAACTAGCAAAGCAGTGATTAAAAAAAATATATTTCTGCAGTAGACCTGACCCTTCCTTTCCTTTAAGAAAGAGCAGCCAGGATACACACTGTCTTACACATACTGTATATACACCGCTCCCAACTACTACACTCTCTCTCCCATACGTACATACACACCCTCTCACCATACGACATACACTCTCCACAATACTTACATACACAATCTCTCACACATACTGTACAACAACACTCCACACACATACGACACTCTCCCATACTGGACATACACTCTCCCATACTGTACATAACACCGTCTCCCACATATGTACATACACTCCTCACATACTGTACATAAACACTCTCTCCAACTGAATACACTCTTTCACACTACTGTACATACACACTCACACATACTGTACATACCCTGGGGGGTGGTACAGGGGGAGGGGCAGTAGATGAATCCCTACACTAGAGGATGATTGTATTGGGGGAGGATATGGGTAAAACGGTAGTCCCAGATCGGATTACAATTCCCAGTATGCTATGGGTGGAGTTTGAAGAACACGAGGCTCCCCCCTGAGTAATTTCTTGTCCCCAGACTCCCCACTTAACAACTTGACCGGCCCCCATAACAACTTCCCCGCTCACTTCCTTCCCCGTCCAATGGGACACACAGCAGCAGGCAGGCCAGGTGGGCAGGACTCAGTCACTCAGAGCAGCAGGGAGCAGAAGTGATTCCGGACCTGTTCTCAGACAAGGCAGAGGCAGTCCAACAAAGTGCGTGCGGGCGGGCACGGGGCACTTACGGGGGGGGTCATGGGGATGTAGTAGTTAACTTATGTTTAGGATGTCGCCGGGGGGCAGAGCTGCAGGCGCACATTGAAGGGTCCTTAAGGAAGCTCCGCCTCTCACATGCGGTGCTTCCTCCCTCTCACCTGGCCTGTGGCCCGGTAAGATCGATTTTGTTTTTGTTTTAAAACTTTGAGATGCCGCTTTTGAGCCACAGAGACAAAGTGCCACTCTGCTACTTTGTCTCCATGTGGCCCAAATTGGTTTTGGGCATGCAAGTTGGCACCAAAATCTGCAAAATAGCCATTTTTGCACATTTGAATAAGAAACTGGGTATTGCATAGGTAAACCAGTTGGGCCAGGAAGGACTCAACTGAATTATGTGCCAGGGGTATGTACAAGTCTGTCTGCAGTGTTTTTTCAGTGGCCCAAACTGGTTTACCTTTGCAATCCACCAGTTTCTTATTCAGATGTCTAAAATGGGATTTTGCAGACTTTGGTGCCAACTTGCATGCCCAAAACCAATTGGGCCAGGCTGGACTCAATCGAATTATGTGCCAGGGGTATGTACAAGTCTGTGTGCAGTGTTTTTTCAGTGGCCCAAAGCTTAGTTTACCTATTGCAAACACCAGTTTCTTATTCAAATGGCTAAAATGGCTATTTTGCAGACTTTGGTGCCAACTTGCATGCCAAAACCAATTTGGGCCAGGTGGACTCAACTGAATTATGTGCCAGGGGTATGTACAAGTCTGTCTGTGTGTTTTTTCAGTGGCCCAAAGCAGTTTACCTATTGCTATTTACCAGTTTCTTATTCAAATCCGATAGAAAAAACCAATTCAGTCTGTGAATAAGAAAATTAACTGAAAAAGAAACCAACTTTTTTGAATAAGAAACCAACTTCAGCTTCGTGAGAAAAAGTAGTAAAAGGTGTGTGTGGGTGTGTGTGTGTGTGTGTGTATATATATATATATATATATATATATATATATATATATATATATATATAGAATCGACCAACCAGTCAGATCACACAGACAGCAGTCAGTCCCAACAGATCCTCTCAAGTTCTGCGCAGCACAAGGAACACGCGTCGGACATTTCCCAGACAGGCAGTCACTGAATGGGGCGGACCATGTGGGCGGACCTGCACCATCCACAGCGTGGGGAAAATCATTGCATTCTCTTTAAACTAATGCTGAAACACACAGGATACTGCAGGTACATATCCACCTTACACATATTATCTTACAACCCAGGTGACTTTTATCAGTGGAGATACCCTTTAAGTGAATGTTTGTCGGCCTTTCGAACCAAAGAAGCCAATCTGTACTTACACTGACTCTTTCCTGCACGTTCAGTCACGGCCTTCTGTTGCATGAAATGCAAGCAGGGGGCCGGACCGGCAGCCACGTCCGTGATTGATGAGAGGCAAACTCGGGGGAGTTTTGTGACAAATAACTATGGTGGTTGGGGTGGGAGAGGGAGCCCTACACTACAGAAATAGATTTGGAAATAGGGGAGGAGAGAAAAACGGGGGGAGGGCTTCACTACGCATGTAATTTTCTTCAGAAGAGAGAGCAGGCAAACACCATTGGCACAGGCAGGCTCTGTCTACGTTTTTGGGACTTGAACAGACATTGCAGGGCAGTCATGAGAGGGATGTAGGAAGGATTTACAAACAACAGGGGGCTAATGGTAATGTAGTTTAGAGGAGCTTTATAACATGCATTTGTACAGTGAGCATAATTGGAGTCGCGGGGAGTTAATGGTGTCAGTGGAGCAGGGTATAGGGTTTATTGGGATAGTCGAGGAGAAGTAAAACAAATTTATAGCACAGTTTGGACTTCATGGCTCCCTTTATGTTAAAAGATGGGAGATAGCCACCCCGTGGGTACAAGTAAAGCAAGCTGTACTTACATCTTAAGGTGGCCATACATATACCTGATATTAATCCGGCGAGTGCTCATGCAACATTGTTCGATTCTGCCGGAACCGCTTCGATCTTCTATGAATATCGGGTAATGTATGGCCACCTTTATGCCTGTACAGCAGCAACAGGTAGGAGGTTTTTCTACCTTCCTGGGTTTGGTCAGGAGGGTTAGAATCACTGGAGTAGATGATAGATCACAATAATTATTATAAAATGTCTAAAGAAGGAAAAATCTTATTTATACTACATTATTAGATAATATATTATTATATAATTTGCAAGATCGATTACCACCTAATACCTCACTATAATAATTGTCCCAGTCTTAATTATCAGCAAATATGTTACAGATCTTGAAACATAACTGATGAAATTTGTCCTTTCTCCGAAGGACATTTTATCAGTGAAGATGTCACGACGGCAGGTACATAGGAAAGGAGATGGAAGCTGTCCGCATGCTCTTCCCAAAGTGTTATCAAGCCGGTATGTATAAACAAAGGGAACACCAAGAATCTCAGCAATGAGCTCACCACAGTGGGATAAGAGATCTGCAACAAACAATGTCAAATTTCTCATTTTGTAGTTTTATTAACAGTTCCTTGTTCTTACCACAGCATCGCAGGGGACCCTTTGCATCTCATATAACTTCTCCATAGCTTCTTTCATGGCATAAATAGCCCCAATAGGGCAGCTGTGCATGTCATACAACCAAAGATGTAAAAAATCCTCCTGAAATTGTACAAGGTCCTGTTTAGTGAATGCAACGGGAAATCCTTCCATTTTTATCTGAGATGGTTTGTTGTGGTCAATTAACAAATTGGTGAATAACAAGCACAGTAACTTCATGACCTCTGGTGTAAGCTCTCCAGAGACTGGTTTAAATTCAGCCAGTGACTTGAATCTGCTGGCCATGCTAGAATCTTTTTTGTAAATACACACTAAAGAAACCCGGCAGAAACAAAAAGAAAACAGGACTCCAAAGCATGGCAAAACCAGAGAGTTTTGTAAACCAGAAGTGAAAAAAGGAAATGTGAAGCTAGGAAAAGTTTAACTGACTCATTGTTCAAAAAGTTGCTTGTGATTGGATAAGAAAACATGAAATTCCTTTCCTGAATGAATGGGGTCACCTCTGAATATAAAGCGCCATCTGTAGGCTTGGAGATTAGTGCAGTTTTGTGCACGTTTTTACATTGCATTTTGCGATCCAATGCAAGTCAGTGACTGGTACCTTATAAGGCAGTTGTGTGTTTTATTCTATTATCTGTTATTGGAAAGCATACATTCACATTTTAGTTCAAACTACAAGCAATGTCAATGTAAAGGAGTCAGCCAAACTGTAAAAGTAGATTTAAAATAAACAGGAACAAATACATGAGCCAAAAAACACTGCACATTCTCATACCCTCCAACAATAACCCTTTAATAGGTATGCTTATAAAAACACCAGGGTGCAAAACTGCAGAGAGGAAATACGTTTAGCGCATTTGCGCAAGCGATGATGTTTAAAATGGAAATCACCTGCGATTTCGATGCACACGCATTTGCGTATGTTTGTGTTTGCTGCACCATTTCTTACGCAATTTTAGAATATTAAATTACAAAAACGAATGCGCAAACGTGGCACAACAGGCGACAAAGCCTGAAAAGGCTTTTAACTTGTGAGGTCTAGGTTTTGGGGGTAATTAGATTAAATTTACATTAAATATTATTTTAGTTTGGGTGGTAGAAATGCCCTTTAAACGTTATTATACTTGTAGTTTCTATTGCCATGGAAAAGGGACATGTTTTTAAATAGCAGTGAAGGGTAATGTAATGAACCCTTAAAGAAGAACTAAACTATCCCCTGAGCCCAGAACACCTATACATTAGAAAGTTACTTCTCTAGTAAGTTGCATTTAAGTACATGTGAAAAGTAGATTCTAGAATTAAGGGGGCATCCATATTGTAGCCTATAACTCACTGCCCATGTAGTCTTAAAAAGTCTAGTGAGCATGTACACCCTATTGGCCGCACCCCCTGTCCCCCCTTGTCTCTATGCGAGAGATTTTCTAAACAAATGCCGCTACTCCAATATGCAGGTATCTCACTCCTTCGGGATTGCCAGGAGTTTTCCTCATTCTGTGGTGGTCCCTGCACTCCTGCGAGACCACCCCAGACTCCCGGACTTGAGGGAACTTAAGTCTCCTCCCAGCCATGCCCACTTCCCAAGACCAGCCCCAGAATGCCCCTAACCCTCCCTAACCCCACCTCCCACACCCTGAACACAGGCCACACCTCTAGTGATGTCACGTCCGCCCCATGGATGTCATGCCCACCCCCCTTTTCCACCTGCCCGGAAGCCTGAAGGGGCAGGGTGGGAGTCTGAATATGGAAGACCCTGATAAGACTTTAAAGCTGTTTGTTTATTTTCAAGCTACCATGAACAGCCTACCTTGCGCAATATAAAAATTATTTTCTATTTGTTTCCTAGCAAAAGTAAAAAAATCAAATGCACCAGTTTTCATCTGCATGCTGTGGTGACTCACACATAGTTAAAGTATAATGCATTCTTTTGGAACACACAGCCATGAGGTTACAGGTTTTAATCCCCAGGCTGCTTTTCCTTCAATGCTTGATAGGAAATAAACTTTTGTTTATTTCCTATCAAGCATTGATAAACTGTTCTGTGTCAAGAGGCAGGGTGCTATAACATGATCTGGGAGTAATAGAGGAGTTCTCTGTGTGTAACATGATGTCTGTCATTAGGACCCTGGTTTATGAGGCAGGTGAAAATC
The DNA here is from genome assembly GCA_019447015.1 of Hymenochirus boettgeri. Classification (NCBI taxonomy): domain Eukaryota; kingdom Metazoa; phylum Chordata; class Amphibia; order Anura; family Pipidae; genus Hymenochirus; species Hymenochirus boettgeri. The sequence continues at coordinate 156,472,837 of CM033469.1, forward strand.
TGGTCAGATTGTGGTGATCCAGTCTAATAGAAAAGAAGGTGGTGCTCTTGACTTTTATTGAAATGGAGCAGCTGCACCAGAGGAAATCTACTCCGAGCACCACTCCCCTAGCAGTGCTACTGTCTTCTTCTAGGGGTTATAGGCAGCACAGTTTCCTGAAGCAAATGGAGAGGTGATACACAGCTGTGTGTATTAGTAGTTCTCTGTCTATTGGTGACTTTGGTTCCCCTTTATGTTTCTAACTATAAAATTCCTTATACTTAACTAAATAAAAATACATTTGTGGGTACTGTACCTCCTTTTCTTACCATACCTGCTCACCACACAGGGACCAGACTGGGATGGGGAAAAGACACTATTAAGCTCCACCCTGAACCACCCATCCAGCTAAAAATCATAAAGTAGCAGACTCTCCCTGGTTATATTCATCAGGTTGCAATCCCAGTTCCAGTCTTTTGGAACTAATTAGGTTATAATTCAAGGGATGCAACACTCTGCAAAAATAACAAAATTCCCTTTTTTCAGATGTACAAACAGCCGCAAACTGAGCAGTTTATAAGGTGTATTAAACCAAACCCCCACCCTCTACGGGTGTTGTTATTGGGGTGAATATAAATTGTGAATTAAAATGTAGCAATCATGATAAAAAAAATAGTGAAAAAACTTGAATCCAATAGGAGAGTATTATTTTAAAACCTTAAATTACACTGCATATTCAATACAGTGTTCTATGTTCTGGTTAAAGTAATCAGTCTTCAAAGTGTCCATTCAATAATCCAATGGTTGAAGGCTCAAAGTGGACATTGTGCTTTAATCGATGTGGTGGTCTATTATTGTGGGATCAAACAAATTCAAAAGTCATAACTTTTGATAAGTTTCGACCTAAAGACTGTTCCAATGCATGGCCAGCAGATGGAATTATGAGCTGCAAGTAAAGATAAAAAAAGACACTTACTGGGTTTTCAATAAAAGTTCTTAGGGCTCATTTATCCAGAGCCGCTATTGCTGCTCCTTCAGCAATTTAATATCGCGTTGCGAATGTGGGTAAATCCCGTAAGGATTTACCTACTGGGGATTTTAATGCCAGCTATTTGCTGGCGTTAAAATCCTGCACTAAAACTAGCGCAACCGTGATGTTAAAATCGCAAGCGTCAGATGGGCGGGTGATTTTTTGCGTAGCCCGCGCATCCAACGCTAATATGGAGCTAAAGTCTCGCTAACTGGTAGTGAACCGGTTAGCGCGACTTTAACTCCATATATTTGCCCAGCGAGTCTGGGAAAATGAGGCCCCTTATCGTTAAAAATGGTGCTAATTTTGCCCTAACCAATCAGATATTAGCTTTCAATAGGTAAATAACATCTGATTGGTTGGGGCAAAATTAGCACCATTTTAAACGATAAGAACTTTATTGAATAACCTTGTATAATTTTATTCATTCACAGAGAGCCACACCGATCCTTAAGGTTAAAGTCACAATAAAATCACAATCAGTTAAAGGGCAGTCCATCCCCAAAACTCAAATTTAACCCATACTGGCCCACTGTAGTGTACAAAAATTCTTACCTTACATCCAGCTCCTTATGGTTGCCATGCTGTGCCCCTCCAAAGCCAGAAAATTGCAGTGTAGAAGCTCCCAGTGACTCATCCTGGCTTGTCTCTGCCTCAACCTCGACAAGGTTTGAGGCATGCGCAGAAGAGTCCTCCCCCCCCTCCTCTCCCTCCATTTTTTTCTCCTCCCCTAGTGTAAAATCCCCATTAAATATTATATATATGATCCCCAGCCCCAACCGCCGTTACAGATTATAGAAAGTGCCCGATAGTTACTTACCTTCCCTCGATCCTCCGGCGTTCTGGGCAGCTGCGTCCCTGATTGGCTGCCTCTCAGGTAAGTACATATGGGGGCACTTTCTAAGAATTTTTATAATGGCGGTGGGGCTGGGGGATCAATATGTATAATATATGAAAAGTTTAAAAAAGGGTGGACATGCCCTTTAAGGCTAGGCCACACGATCACGTTTATGATATGTTATTGTGTGAGAAACGCATGTCATGATGCAATGTGAATGGCCACATTGCAGGGCCACAATTGCACTTGGTAGATCTCCCTCGTATTTAATATTTGTGGCTCTGGGTAAATCCCAAAAGGAATTTAACCCTTCCGCATCTTGAATGGCAGGTATTAGCTGGTGTAAAAATTTGTGGTTACCAAGCCTCACACCTGATATGAATGCAGCTGACTGGAATCGGGCTGTGTGTGTTTTGACACCCTGGACATATTTGACAATACCTTTTATATACCCTAATCTAAGCCTCGTACACACGTTGGATAATTTCCGTATAATGCAGCCGACAAACATTTAACAACATTATCGTAATCCTCATAATTGAAATGACATCTGTACACACAGCAACAATAGTCACCAACTAGTCGTTAGATATAGCGTTCGTACGTAACGTTACGTTCGTATCTTGTTGCAATTACGAAAGCAGAGCATGCGCCTTTTATATATTTTTCCGTAGAACGTTAACGATAATCTGCCAACCATGTACAAAATACAATAATCGCAGAACAAATCTGCCAGGCTGATCGTCGAAAAAGCTGACAATAGTCGAGGTTGTTGGTCTTTGTTGATCGTTGATGCTTATTTTCTTACGAATATCATGTGATTACTCTTCGTCGGCTGCATGTACGACCAATTATCCACGTGGTACGAGGCTTAATTCTGAATTTTTTCTGTCTTACATAGCCCTTACCACAGGGACTCATTGGCAGCTTAAAATGTATGAGGTTTTAGACTGGATATCAACAAAAATATACAGTGGTGGCGGGAAGAATTATAGTTTTCAGTAATGGTCAATTTATAATAACTTTTTCAGTAGAGTACATTTAGTCAGAAAAAATAAGAAAAACATAAGAAAGAGGTGTCATATGGTCAATATGAGTCTATTCTTCATTGTTATTTCCCCTTTTTTGTGTATTTTAACATGGGGACGTGGGTAGATGGAAGAGGGAGGGTACACCTCAGTTATATTTCCGTCCAGTTTGTTGTGGAATTGTCATTAGAGAGTGATTCTGAAACACGAGGTCCATGTTTGTATACATTTTTGGGTGTGGTTCTCTATGGCTGGAGGTTAACTCTCCTATGCTGAAAATGTGTAATTTCCCTTATCCATTCATTTATTGAGGAGCATTTTAAAATGTCTCTCGGAATAATTGCTCTGGCATCTAGTAGGAAAAAGCTAGCAACCCTTTACGTGTCCTTTGTATCGAGGTTGGAAGCAATTGTTATAGTAGTTTGATTGATCTGGTTTAATTGTAGACCAAGAGATTCTTTAAAAAATTAAATATTTCTTCCAGAAAGTTTTATTTTGTTGCCAGATTGACTATATCGGGAGCTTGTGCTTTTCTTCTTCACATCTCCACATAAGTTGAAGAGTGATGGTAATAGTTTGTGTAGGGTAGCTGGGCAGTGATACACATCTGGATAAGACTTCAAGGCTAGTCTCCTTTTTGTTATACATGGATATTTTGTGGGTCAATCCAAAGTTATTGTTCCATTGCTTTCAATGTGTTTGGAATTTTTACTTTGTCATTGTCCTTTCTTTGCCATAGCAATCTGATAGTGGGTGAGATGGTATGTTGAGGGGAGAGAGTTCTGAGGCATAATCGTTCAAGTCTGTGGGGAGTTAAAGGTGCCCTACATCTATAAGATTTTACTTACCTGACCAAGCGATGTTCCTTCGATCCTGCTGAACCGCTTTCCCGATCTTAGATTCGACAACATGCGATCGCAAATTTCCCTTTTTCTTCAGAGTTGTAGAAGGCAAATATTGCTGCTATTATGGAACAGTATTTCTAATATAGTGGTGATAAGGGGAGTATTTGATTATTTTGAAGGAAGTTGTATGTATTAGTCTAATTAAGTCTGTGTTTTCTGCATTTCAAAAAGGAAGGAGCCATATTCTCAGGAGAGTTTCCTAATATTGGTGTCATCGGGCCAATGTAAGATGTAGATTTTATTTTAAAATGTTTGGTCCCAGCAATGTAAAGTCTGGTGTAGTATCGTAGGGGGATCCTTTAAGGTTGATCTATTATGTTTGTTATCCTGGTAAGTTTCTTGTTGGTATCGGGGATAGATGATTATATAATTCCATCCAGAATTTATGTCTCCATTGAATCGGATCTAATATATGGATCAGGAGAGAAGCACTATGATATTTTCTGAAATCTGAAAATCTGAAACCATCCCCCCCCCCACACACATTGTTTTTGGGTGGTATGAAATACAAATTTTAATCTAGGGTGAGACCTTGGCCAAATAAATTTCATGATTACTGATTGCATGTACTAAAAAATGAAGTCGTCAGAAACAGGTAGAGAAATGTTGGCAGTATCTGATGTTATTCCTGCATTAGTGTTCTTAATTATGTTTTATAAATCAGTTTTCATAGAGAGATTTTGATTCCGATTATTAATTGTAGTTTTCTATGGAACTGAGAAGTTGCTTTTAAGTGCTATCTTATTTTTATTGTGGTGAGGTAATTAAGAGCTTCTGACTTAGTATTTATTATTTAAAAGACTAAATAGTCCAAATTTCTCTATCTCCTGCATAATTGATGGAACGGAAATGTGTGGTGAGGTAGCAAAAGACCATCAGCATATAGTGTTGCCTTTATGATGATGTGGATGGGTTTACTTCAATGCAATAGCATATATGTATTCGCCCTATTGCTATAGCGTAAATATTCTATAGTTCGTCGATAATAAAAATGGGGACAGAGAAACAACCTTTCTGTGTTTATTTTTTACGTTAAGTTTCTGTGACTGTTTACTACTGACATGTGCTGTGGGGTTGTTGTACAGTCAGAAGATTTTCTCACTAGTATTTTGGCCCATGCCTATTTGTTCTAGGGAGGTCTTAAAACAACAACCCTACTCTGTCGAATGCCTTGTGGCATCAAATGAAGGAGAAAGGTAGCGTTTTTACGTATGACAGTAGAATCAGTGGTGTGGTGTGAATTGTTAACATGTGTTTTTTTATGTGGACAAACACAAGTTTAAATAAATGTACCATTTCAAAATGTTAATCAGAAATATCTAATTCCTCCTTCCTGTAAAAAATAAAACCCCTGGATTCGGTGAGTTAAACTAACTGCTCCACTAGAACTCCATACCGCAGATGGCACGCTGTACTGATCACACATATAAACATCCTAGGAGAATGATTGGGACAGCGTTATGATCAGCTGGAGTAAGTTGCAAATGGAAACCATCTAAGCCCTGCCCCCCACAGGCTAAAGCTAGGTATTCCAGGACAGACCCTTTTATGCTGTACGAGCCAAGAGGGGTGTTAAAAGTGTTGAACGACTATAACATTGTCAGTCCTTTGCACAGGGGGAGTCCCGAGAGAAACTCTCCATGCATGGCCCCCCAAATCTTTAAGATTTTGAGGACTGCAATTTGGTGGCAACTGCATGAAGCTTAACGATAAGGCAGGATGTTGAATTTCAGGCAGCATAGAACTAATCTAACCAAGTTCTTGCTATACTGAATATGGTGTGTTTTGTTGCTTTGCATGTTAGTAACACAATTCCTATTAAGGCATTTGCAAATCATGACCACTCCTTCTAGAAAATGTACCATTGCCTTTGGTTTACACTGTTGGCACGTGTTCCAAAAACCCAAAGCATTAACTGTGTGAAAGATCAGTTTTAGAGGAGAGGCACCCATGTGTCTACATTATAGTGCTGTGTTAATACCATACTAATAGTGCTCCCAAAGATGTGTTTGATGACAAAATGAGGGTGAGTGGTGTAGTTCTGTGTCACCAGATGAGATTTTTACAGGGTGAATGCTCTAAAGACACAAATGTTAATGAAGTATTGAAGATAGAGAAAATCAAGTTTCAACTTACTGTTTTGTAGAAATGTCTCCTGTCAAGACCTAAAAAAACACTTTTGTTCAAATGCACCCCCACAACCCCAGTTTTGCTTATACAGAAGTAACCAAAAGCCCCTGAGTAACTTACCTAACCCGATCCCTAACTGCCTGAAATCATCCCTGCTCCTGTTTCAAGCTCATTTCGAGTAAAAACAGGAGAGTGGAGCTCGGCACTGATAGACGCTCTAATTCCTGGTCTCGACTGTCAGGTATTGGCGTGACTCACAGCGCGCATTGAATGACAGCCGCGACCAGGAAGAAACGCTGGCGCAGAGCGTGCAGAGTGGCTGAGGTACCAATTAGGGTAAGTCACTTCAGGAGCATCTTGGCATTTCGAATAAGGGGAAACTGGGGTTTTATGGGGTGGTGTGCATTTGAATAAAAGTTTTTTTTAGGTTGGACATACCCTTTAAAATGGACTTCCTTAGCCTGCCCATCTAGAAATTTGAAATAGAGTTCACCTCGCAATCCAGTTATGAAAATCTTGAGGTGTGCATCACTTGTCATATATTGGACCATTTAGACGTCGGCATGAAGACCCTGCATGTATGACTTCAAATATAAAACATTTTTATTTAAGTGGGGTCAGTTTGAGCCATTGTCGCTAAATTTCTAAATATATTGGGTGGGGTTAAATCGAATGGGATAGGAATGGATACAGAGGTGTGACTTAACATGGGGAACAAAGTCTTACCACCAACCCACATAAAAAAACAGTTTGGGTGCAGTCCAACCCAACCCGACCCAACTGCAGCCAGGTTTTTTAAAGGACAGTCACCCTCCTAAAACTTTTTTTTTACCTCGTATATGCTTGTGAAGGTTCTCATTCATCAGGTCATGGTTTATCTGTTGTATTCAAGTTAGATCAACTGGACTTAATGTTAAGTCTTGAAGCGTTTAGCTAGTCATCCGACTGCGAAACGCATTGGATGACTAGCGAAACGTCTTCAGAATTAAACACCATGTCCAGTTGACTAACGATACCAATAGATTTACCTTATGTAGTTCAGCCCCACAAACCCTTTTCATTTTAATTTTCAAAAGATTCTCCCAGGCTCCGAAATTCTACTTACAAAACCCAATCCCATGTTGGATGCAGCAAGTTGCAACACACCTCCTCTGTTGTTTGTTGCGAGCTGGTTAGTTAGAGCAGAAGAAGCGGAGGGCTAATTCTGTAACGGTCGTCAGCCTGGACCTTTACTTCACCATCATGGGCCGTGACTGATGGCCATTACCAGATGAGAGAGAGCCACGGTAGAAAAAAAGTAGAATTCTGAGCCTGGGAGCCAATTCAAAGGTTTAAGCAAAACGAAAAGGGCCTATGTGAGATAAACCATTTTTAGGAGGAGGAGATGCCTGCCGGGACCTAGAGCAGATCCCATAGGAACCACTATGGTTGCTGTAGTAATTCCTGTGCTCCTGATTGATTTGTTTGCACAGATGATAGTTTTACAATAAATGTGGAACAGGTTTGGCAGGATTTTACTTTTCTTTTTTATTTATTTGGGGGTGGGGGAAGGGGGCATTGCGACGGGATGTAACTTATGTGATGTCATCTGGGAGGTGTTAGATGGAGTTAGGGGCCTAGGGGTGGGTGGATGGAGTGGATAGGGGAAGGAGGTCAAAGGGGGCATGGGAGGAGGAGGACAGAGGTCCTTTGGGTGGGAGTTTGGGTGGTTCTCGCGGGAGTGAGGGAACTACCCCAGAATCATGTAGACTAGACTCCTAAGATGCCAGGAGGGGTGTGATACCTGCACTGTGCACCAATTGACACACTTTCCTAGACGTTTATAAAAGTAAAAAACATTTCTTTGTCATATATGTTTACAATGATGTATATGCTTAAAAAGCAGACATCTTGGAAAACATAATATAATTAGCTCCTTCTACTGTAATATTGCTACATATACAAAATTTACAAAAAAATAAAAAGTTTACATGTGTCTTTATAAACACTTGTAATTTACAAGTGTTTTACAGTGCGGTAATTAATCTTTATAAATGACAACTTTCAGTAAATAAATGTGAATTTTATTGGATCACACTAATAATCAGATAATATTAAGAATACAAGGAAATACAAAAATGTAGAATGAAAATATCTTATAAAGCAAAGATATAACATAATAAAAGGAAATGCCAAAGCAGTTATGTGTGTGTGCATGTTAAAGTCAGTATATGTTATGTCAGCAATATCGACCCAGATAGTTAACAATGATCCTTTTTCTCGTTTTTTTGGGCATATACCTAATAAAGTTTTTGATTGCTGACTCATTTGTGAAATGTGATTTTAAGGTGTCCAAAATACAAATTTGTCTATTTAGATAAGAAACTGTCCTGTTTGACTTGTAGAACCTGTTATAAAAGTATAGGATCAAATTAATATTTTTAATAAAATTATGAGTACTAGGCCTCTGGATTTAGAATGGGGAGGAGGCACAGTGGTTTAATCCTCTAAAATCACTCAGTGATGTCACTGGGGGAGCTTCCTGTATCCACGCCACCCTCCCTCTGTACTCTCAGCCTCCTGATAAGTCATTACATAGGAGCTCTCTTTAGTGATAAATAGTTAATTACGTTCTTATTGTAAAGTAATTAGGACCGAACGGAATGATGACACACATAATAGAGGGTTTTAGTTCTGTGTGCTTCTTTTCCCATCGCTCTGAGAACGTCCTTTTGTTCAGATACTTGTAGTTATTTACAGAATTGAAGTGATGGATAATAGATACATGTGTAGCGCTTGTGATTGTAAATATCATACATGTGATGCATACAATCTCACCGTCACCAATCATGTGCTTATGTATGTTGGTTTATGGGAAAGGATGTTATAATCTGTATATGATTCTCCAATTTTTATGGTTTGATCTGTATTATGTATGGGATCCAGTCCCACGATCTCTTAAGCTGGGTACACAGATTAATATTTCGGTCCGATCGACCGATAGTTCGTCTGATCGGTAGAGGTCGGACCGAAATATCGAATCGAAGTGCCCATGTCCGATCGACCGTTCGTCCGAATCGGACGATCGGACAGGGTGGAAACCTCGTCCGATCGTGCGGTCTTGATGGCCCACGATCGGTCGCGGTGACTATCGAAGCGGCTGCTTGTGCCCCGCGACCGACAGTCCTTCTCTTGTCAAGTATCGAAAGTATCGAACGGTCGGTCAGGAGGAAAAATCGCTAGGTGTGTCCTTACCGCTAATAAATGTATTATTTCTGTCGGGACAAGATATTTGTGTATTTGGTTAATTGGATACAAACAATAAAACTCAGTATTATAGTTAACCAAGATGAAAGGATATCCTGTGGTTCCAGTTATGTATTGTCCCAGGTTCTAAACAGACTCCAGACCCTGACTCGGGGGTAATGGGGGTAATTATCAACAGTAATCGTACCTTATCCCAGTCAAAACTATGTAGAAGCCAAAATATATATTGGGATTCATATCTCTTGGGTGACCACTAATTTTTCCGTATTTGTTTTTAAAAGTGGACTCAGGAGCAAAAGACCGTTTGACTGGGAATCCAACACCCACGTTACTGGGTGAATCGCGTGAGAAGACACTTTGTTTGGTTTATGGATTAATAGCGATAACCATATTGGAATTTAGTATGTACAAATCCGTCAGCCCCCCTGGATACAGCTTTGTGTAGTTGGTGTCTATGGCGCGTTCATAGGTGGATTTTCCAGAAGGCTTGGCAAAGAGGGTGTGCGGAGGTGCGCGTCTGCGACTAATTCCAGAGGGGTGTGATGTGCGGCTTTAGCTTCCGTGCTCCTGTACAGCCAGAGTTCTTAGAGTGCCGCGCGGCGGGGTGGTCGTCGCGCATGACGACCAACAACTGCAGATCGCCGAGTCGCGCGTTTAATAGGTCACCACGGGAGAATACGAAGGGTGAAAAGCCTGTCTCGTCGTCGCCTACATCAATGCAATAGGATGGCGCTTGGTGATGTCAGGCACACCAGCACGATATAAAGCGGCCAGTAACCGTTAATTTACGTTTCGAATCTATCAGTGTAAGGAAACAGTAGGATTTGGGGGATTTGGTTATCCTTACGATTTACTCCTAAACCTGCTATTTATACCTAATGGTGTTGTGTCACTACAAGGCTGGAACACTGTACAGTATAGGAGGGGGGAAATCCTTTGAAATATATATGATAATGACACCAGGTGAGTCTATTATTGGCAGGCGATGAATGCGCCTTACGTATCAGTAATTGATAACTATAGTTGGCCGGTGTACATATTTGTCTATATAGAATTTATAGAGGATTCCCGCCTTTCGCTGCTACCTAAAATGCGTTGAGTGTAATCTGTAATTTCTTAAGGAAAGTGCAGGTGGTAAAGTTTATGGTGAGTGGCCGGTGGGCGGGGGGGAAAGGGGCTGTGACCGAAAAAAAAGTGGGATTGCGCTATGTTTCAAGCCACTAAAGTGTCCTGAGCCTCAGAAAGTCACCCTCCGCGCCTGGGCGCGTCGCAATATGGATTTGGCAGGGAGAGCCACTCGTGGGTGTGTAAAGGAGACCACCTGAAGTGCGTACACTCCTCTGCTCGCCCACTTTCTCTGATTGGGGGTGGGGATCTGGTTACACCTGTCCCAGGGGGTTTGTAAAAATGGCTCTGAAAGGAGATCTCCATTACCCATTACTATGGGACTAATAAGAGTTATTTTGAGTACCGGTAACTCTAGACGCCATCTCTCACGGATCTACTTCCTCCATCACCTGGAACATAAGGACTGAACTAAGTATTATTCCACTTTCATCCCATTTGTTTTCCTGTGGATTATGTTGTGTCTTTGTTGTTATATTTTTCTGTAGTTAGTTATTGTGTGCACTGGTTTTTTGTTATAATTAAACGATATATTTAAATGTTAGCTGAATCTTGATGCTCTTATTAGAAAACTAAAGCCCTCTTGGAGGACACTATGTTTTTTACCAGTATATTAATTCTATTTATTCTGTTCTATCCACACTGCCTACCTACACGGTCGTGAAAACAGCATTATCATTAGTTTTATTGTACAGCGTGCAGTGCGTGGTTTGGGTACCTTTTAAACACAATGGGGTGGCATTAACCGAGGGTCATGGTAAAATAATAAGTGATGGGCAACTCTCGTTTGGGTTTTGGGTTTGTAGGCAGTGAGCTAAGCGTGCTCAGGAGCGCCCTTGGGCTGAGCGTTGTAGTGTCCAGTTACAGCGCCCTCCCTTTGATCACTTGTTATTGCCAAGTGTTGTTAACTGAAGGTTAAGTCAATATAAACTAAACCACTATAAACAATAAACAATAGGAAGGGTCCTTGCTGAAAAAAATATTGTTTGTGATTTGCCAACAGATTTAGTTCAGTAAACAAGTTACTCAGCAATATGTCTACATCAAACATCGTCTCTTCCCCCTCTCTCCATTAGTTTTCCGCACTGACTGAATAGATTGCAGATAAGGAGAGGACGGATTGGGTCACTCTCTATGACTGGGTTTTGTCAGTTTCAGCGTTAAATGGCATTTTTACCCTCCAGCAAAAGATATATCAGCAAAACCTTTCATTTGTTGTTATTGAAAAAGCTCTGCAAGGTAGAGACCTTTAGCATGACCCTATTGCCTTGCATAATGTGGTATCATTCAGAAAAACAGAGGCCGCACTTTCCCTGTATTAAATGAATAAAACTATAAATCACTGGACACCAAACAACAACCCCCCATTGTCTGCTACCAGAACCGACCACCACTGTAAACTGGTACAACTAGACATTTTTTCTATTGTTATTAATCCTTCAGAAGCTTTGTCGCCGCCCACCGAAGCCAATACAAACAAATACTAAGCCAAGATGGGAATCTTCTTGCATGTTGCTATTTCGAAGGACTAAGAACTCTAAATCCTCAGAGGCCTAGCAATTGATATAAAAGCAGTAATCTGTGTTTCACTTCTCCATTTGAGATGGCTGATGGGAAAATTTACCCTACTAATATGGGGTTTGTGTTTTATTTCCCAGCATTATAGTTTTGCCAGTTGTGGTCACTGACCATTTGTTCTTTGCACATGCCCAAAATTATAAACTCTGCAGGAACTTGTTACAGCAGGTCACGCCTACTAGTAGTCTCCCGTAATGCATTTTAATATTGCATTACTCCAAGATATGTAACTGACATACTTCATTGGATAAAAAGATAAAGATCCTTTTTGCTTGACACCATCTAAAATCCGAGACAAAGATTAAGGTTGCGATGCACAGTAGCTACATGTGTGTAGGATGGATAAAGGGGATAGAAATATACTTGTAAAGAGCAAGAAAAAGGAAAGTATAAAACCCCTATCAAATTACACTATCCTGAGGCACAATCCAAGAGGAAAAAATGGGTTTAAAATAACAATTTATTGGATCAGCATTAAAAGCTAAACAAGCGAAAAAAAAATGCAGATTGTGGGGAGCACACATGTAATCTGCATAACGGCAGACAAAAAGAAGGGTGAGCGTAATAACCTTTATTACCTATATTACCTATAATGTACAATAATCGCCCACCCCTCCTTACATTTGGCGATTATAGCTAATTAAATAGTTATACCTCCCCCTTTGTTTGTCTGCACGTTAGGCAGATAGTGTGCTCTCACTATCTGTAATGCGCCCCGAGGGGACCTTCCACCCGTGGTGTGTTTTTTCGGCTTTTTAGCTATTAAGCATTATCCATAAAATGTAGTTTATTAACACCATTTTTTCCTCTGGATGTGCCTCAGGATAGGGTAATTTGATAGGGGGGATCACTTCCTTTTTCTCTCTTTACAAACCATCTAAAATCGAAAAAATAAAAGTGGTACCAAACCGTCTTATGCCGCACTGGGACTCCTGAAAGGGTCCTGCCCCAGCCCTCAAATAATCCATATATAACAAACAACAATGAGGGAGGTCCAGACGTTGAGATGAAAGTGATGACTGTGAAAAATGTATCATCAGAACCAAGTAAAAACCGTGGCCACTGTTTTTACTTGGTTCTGATGGACTATATTTTTCACAGCATCACTGTAGCAGCGTCAACGTCTGGACCTCCCTTCATTGTTGTGTGCAGATCAAAACTAAATACAATTTATGCATAGTTATAACAACACACAATATATATATATATATATATATATATATATATATATATATCATATCTATACACACACACATATGTATATGTAAATTATAGATAATGCAAAAACAATATAGAGTACCTGATACACAATGGCAAATATGTCCCACAATCCTCTTTAAGCATCCATCCAAAATGCCGGTAAACAATTAAAAAAACATAGAAGTAAGGAAGGAACCAAAGCAAATGCAGGATATGCTGCAAATAAGCTGGTGGGAGAATAAAACCAGCCTTATTTGCAGCATATCCTGCGTTTGCTTTGGTTCCTTCCTCACTTCTAATTTTTAAATTATAGATAATGAAATAAGTCAGCATGCCATGACACAAAGAGTTCCAAGTAGGGAGCGCAAGAGAGATTGGTTTAAGGCAAGGAGGCAGTGATGGTTGGGTTTGTGGATAAGATTTCCTTGATAACTTGATTCAAGCAGTGATTACATCTCCCAGTGCTCTACCTTCCCATAGCAAAGCAGTTTTACTTTCACTAGTAACACAAAATCACTTGGTGAATGCTAATGGCTGTAGTAAAGGGAAAGATTATCTCCACTGCACATGCTCCACACTCTATCTGTGCCTCAGTTTTGGAAGAGGCAGGGGTGTCTCTAGGATTTTGCCACCTGAGGCAAACTCTGATTGCCGCCTATGCGGCGTGCCGGCGGAGCAAAGTGGTTGGCTTGTGTGGCGTGGCTTGTGTGTGCCATGGGAGTTCGGCTAGCCATTTGTGTCATTTTGAACTTGGCACCATTTATTTGTACATTTTCTTTAAAAAGACAATAATCAAACTATAATAACAGAAAAATAAACAATTTTGCCCAAATAACCTGCCACCATGTCAAGGTTCCTTTTAATAGGGCCCTAACTTACCTAACTACCTAACAAACTATCTAAAGCTAATCTAACCATATGAAGCCTTTTAACAATACTAACCATACGTAAACAGACATAAAGTTCCCATACAGTGAGAAACAGACAGTAATGGCCATACAGTGAGAACAGACAGTAAAGGTCCCATACAGTGAGAACAGACAGTAAAGGTCCCATACACTGAGAACAGACAGTAAAGGTCCCATATATTGAGAACAGACGTAAAGGTCCCATACAGTGAGAACAGACATAATGTTCCATACATAGAATAGACAGTAAAGGTCCCATACAGTGAGAACAGACGGTAAAGGTCCCATACAGTGAGAACAGACGGTAAAGGTCCCATACAGTGAGAACAGACGTAAAGGTCCCATACATGAGAACAGCAGTAAAGGCCCATACAGTGAGAACAGACAGTAATGGTCCCATACAGTAAGAACAGAAAGTAATGGTCCCATACAGTAGAAAGAAGTAAAGGTCCCATACGTGAGAGAAGACAGTAAAGGTTCCATACAGTGATAACAGACATTAAAGGTCCCATACAGTGAGAACACAGTAAAGGTCCCATACGTGAAAAAGACAGTAATGGTCCCATACATTGAGAATAGACAGTAAGGTCCCATACAGTGAAAACAGACAGTAAAGGTCCCATACATTGATTGCAGACAGTAAAGGTCCCTACAGTGAGAACAACAGTAAAGGTCCCATACAATGATGCGACAGTAAAGGTGCCATATTGATAACAGACTTAAAGGTCCCATACATATTCTATCCTCTATCTCTCACTTCTCTCTCACACACCCTTCTCTCATACATACATACTCTCTATCTCATATGGCACACAAACTATAATAAATAGTTGTCACACAGATAAGGTAAATCATTGGCAAAACTTTGATAAAATGGTTAGCACCACTACACAACCACTTTCTGTCGCTGGAAGATCGATACACTTACAGCCAAGTCCTAGAAGCTGCCTTCCTCCGTGCCGCATCAACAGCAACAGGCTTGTAGAGCTCCCCGCAGTGGACAGCCCTAGAGAGTACGTCAGACGTCACTATGTGATGACGTCAGAGTCACGTGAGTAAATGGGCCATATGCGCGGAAGTGAGAACAGACAGCGTAATGGTCCCATACACGTGAGAATAGACGGTAAAGGTCCCATACAGTGAGAACAGACGGTAAGGTCCCTACAGTGAGAACAACGGTAAGGTCCCATACAGTGAGAACAGACGGTAAAGGTCCCATACGTGAGAACAGACGGTAAAGCCCATACAGTGTGAACAGACGATAAAGTCCCATACAGTGAGAACAGACGGTAAAGGTCCCTACAGTGAGAACGACAGTAAAGTCCCATACGTGAGAACAGACAGTAAAGGTCCCATACAGTGAGAACAGACAGTAAAGGTCCCATACTGAGAACAGACATAAATGGTCCCATACAGTGAGAATAAAACAGTAAAGGTCCCATACAGTGAGAACAGACAGTAAAGTCCATACAATGATTGCAGACGTAAGGTCCCATACATGAGAATAGCGTAAGGTAGACTAAAGAGGTCCCATACATGATTGCAGACAGTAAAGGTCCCATATGGTGAAACAGACGTAAAGGTCCCATACATATTCTATCCTCTATCTCTCACATTCTCTCTCACACACCCTTCTCTCATACATACTGTACATACATCCTCTCTCACACATACAATGGTTGGCACCAAATCTGGTAAAATCATTGGCAAAAACTCTGATAAATGGTTGGCACCCAGATATTACTAAAATCTGCACAACAAACTCTGATAAAGGGATGGCACCCAGACGCTAATAAATGGATGCACACAAGATACTGGTAAAATCATTGGCACAAACTCTGAAAATGGTTGGCACACAGATACTGTAAAATCATTGGCACAAACTCTGATAAATGGTTGGCAGCCAGACTCTAATAAATGGTTGGAAACAGATACTGGTAAAATCAGTGGCAAAAATTCATAATGGTTTGCACACAGATCTGGTGAAATCATTGGCACAAACTCTGATAAAGAGTTGGCACCCAGACCTAATAAATGGTTGGCACCCAATCTGGTAAAATCATTGGCACAAACTATAATAAATAGTTTGTCACACAGATACAGGTAAATCATTGGCAAAAACTTTGATAAATGGTTAGCACACATACACACCACTTTCGTCGCTGGAAGATCGATACACTTACAGCCAAGTCCTAGAAGCTGCCTTCCTCCGCGCCGCATCAGACAGCAACAGGCTTGTAGACTCCCCGCATGGACGGCCCTAGAGAGTGACGTCAGACGTCACTATGTGATGACGTCAGAGTCCGTGAGTAAATGGCCATATGCGAAGTAAATTCACATGGTACATTAGCGAGATGGCCCTGCTTGTTACAGTATATTACTGAGATACATTAAGGTAGGGGAAAAAGTAATTCAGAGTTAACTTCCCCTTTAATACATGTGTGTGTGGTGTGTGTCTATGTGTGTCCATGTGTTTCTATGTGTGTGTCTATGTGTATTTCCATGTGTGTCCCATGTTGTGTGTTTATCTATTTCTCCCACCACTCCAATCTAACTAGCAAAGCATGATTAAAAAAAATATATTTTCTGCAGTAAGACCTGACCCTTCCTTTCCTTTAAGAAAGAGCAGCCAGGATACACACTGTCTTACACATACTGTATATACACACTCTCTCTCCCATACTGTACTACACCTCTCTCCCATACTGTACATACCACCTCTCACACATACTGACATACACTCTCTCACACATACTGTACATACACAATCTCTCACACATACTGTACATACACACTCTCATCACATATCGTACATACACTCTCCCATACTGTACATACACTCTCCCATACTGTACATACACACGTCTCACCATACTGACTACCTCTCCATACTGTACATACACACTCTCTCCCATACTGTACATACACTCTTTCACACATACTGTACATACACACTCACACATACTGTACATACCCTGGGGGGTGGTACAGGGGGAGGGGCAGTAGATGACTCCCTACACTAGAGGATGATTGTATCTGGGGGAGGATCATGGGTAAAACGGTAGTCCCAGATCGGATTACAATTCCCGTATGCTATGGAGTGGAGTCTGAAGAACACGAGGCTCCCCCCTGAGTAATTTCTTGTCCCCAGACTCCCCACTTAACAACTTCCGGCCCCCATAACAACTTCCCCGCTCACCTTCCTTCCCCAGTCCAATGGGACACACAGCAGCAGGCAGGCCACCGTGGGCAGGACTCAGTCACTCAGAGCAGCAGGGACAAAGTGATTCCGGACCTGTTCCTCAAACAAGGCAGAGGCGTCCAGACAAGTGCGTGCGGGCCGGGCACGGGGCACTTACGGGGGATCATGGGGATGTAGTAGTTAACTTATTGTTTAGGATGTCGCCGGGGTAGAGCTGCAGGCGCACATTGAAGGGTCCTTAAGGAAGCTCCGCCTCTCCATGCGGTGCTTCCTCCCTCTCCACCTGGCGCTGGCCCGGTAAGATCGATTTTTGTTTTTGTTTTAAAACTTGGAGATGCCGCTTTTGAGCCACAGAGACAAGTGCCACTCTGCTACTTTGTCTCAATGTGGCCCAAATTGGTTTGGCATGCAAGTTGGCACCAAAATCTGCAAAATAGCCATTTTTGCACATTTGAATAGAAACTGGTGTATTGCAATAGGTAAACCAGTTTGGGCCAGGTGTGACTCAACTGAATTATGTGCCAGGGGTTGTACAAGTCTGTCTGCAGTGTTTTTTCAGTGGCCCAAACTGGTTTACCTTTTGCAATCCACCAGTTTCTTATTCAGATGTCTAAAATGGCTATTTTGCAGACTTTGGTGCCAACTGGCATGCCCAAAACCAATTTGGGCCAGGCTGGACTCAACTGAATTATGTGCCAGGGGTATGTACAAGTCTGTGTGCTGTTTTTTCAGTGGCCCAAAGCGTTTACCTATTGCAATACACCAGTTTTCTTATTCAAATGGCTAAAATGGCTATTTTGCAGACTTGGTGCCAACTTGCATGCCCAACCAATTTGGGCCAGGCTGGACTCAACTGAATTATGTGCCAGGGGTATGTACAAGTCTGTCTGCTGTGTTTTTTCAGTGGCCCAAAGCAGTTTACCTATTGCTATTTACCAGTTCTTATTACAATCCGAATAAGAAACCAACTTCATTCTGTGAATAAGAATTAACTGAAAAAGAAACCAACTTTTTTGAATAAGAAACCAACTTCAGCTTCGTGAGAAAAAGTGTAAAAGGTGTGTGTGGTGGTGTGTGTGTGTGTGTGTATATATATATATATATAATATATATATAATATATATATAATATAGAATCGACCAACCATCAAATCACACAGACACAGTCAGTCCCAACAGATCCTCTCACGTTCTGCGCAGCACTAAAGGAAAACACGCGTCGGACTTTCCCAGACAGGCAGTCACTGAATGTGGGCGGACCATGTGGGCGGACCTGCACCATCCACAGCGTGGGGGAAACTCATTGCATTTCTTCTAAACTACTGCTAAACCACACGGATACTGCAGGTACATATCCACCTTACACATATCTATCCTTACAACCCAGGTGACTTTTATCAGTGGAGATACCCTTTAAGTGAATGTTTGTCGCCTTTCGAACCAAAGAAGCCAATCTGTACTTACACTGACTCTTTCCTGCGACGTCAGTCACGGCCTTCTGCTTGCATAAACTGCAAGCAGGGGCCGGACCGGCAGCCACGTCCGTGATTGACTGAGAGGCAACTCGGGGGAGTTTTGTGACAAATAACTATGGTGGTTGGGTGGGAGAGGGAGCCCTACACTACAGGAAATAGATTTGGAAATAGGGGGAGGGAGAGAAAAACGGGGGGAGGGCTTCACTACGCATGTAATTTTTCTTCCAGAAGAAGAGACAGAGGCAAACACCATTTGGAACAGGCAGGCTCCTTGTCTACGTTTTTTGGGACTTTGAACAGACATTGCAGGGCAGTCATTTGGAGCAGGGATGTAAGGTAAGGATTTTACAACACTACACAGGGGGCCAGTAATGGGTTAAAAGTATTTTTTAGGAGTGGACATGCCCTTTAGGGAGAAGTAAAACAAAATTTATAGCACAGTTTGGACTTCATCTCCCTTTATGTTAAAAGATGGGAGATACCACCCCGTGGTACAAGTAAAGCAAGCTGTACTTTTACATCTTAAGGTGGCCATACATATACCTGATATTACTTACCCGTCCGAGTGCTCATGCAACATTTTGTTCGATTCTGCCGGAACCGCTTCTCCTGATCTTCTATGTAATATCGGTAATGTATGGCACCTTACTGCCTGTACATGCAGCCAACCAGGTAGGAGGTTTTTCTACCTTCCTGGGTTTGGTCAGAGGGTAGAATCACTGGAGTAGATGATAGTCACATAATATTATTTATAAATGTCAGAAGGAAAAATCTTATTTATACTACATTATTAGATAATATATTATTATATAATTTGCAAGATCGATTACCTCCTAAACCCTCACTATAATAATTGTCCCAGTTCTTTATTATCAGCAAATATGTTATCAGATCTTGAAACACGTAACTGATGAAATTTTATCCTTTCTCCGAAGGACATTTTATCAGTGAATGATGTCCCGACGGCAGTACATAGGAAAATGGAGATGGAAGCTGTCCGCATGCTCTTCCCAAAGTGTTACAAGCCGTATTTATAAACAAAGGGACACCAAGAATCTCAGCAATGAGCTCACCACAGTGGGATAAGAGATCTGCAACAACAATGTCAAATTTCTCATTTTGTAGTTTATTTAACAGTTCCTTGTCTTTACCACAGCATCGCAGGTGACCCTTTGCATCTCATATAACTTCTCCATAGCTTCTTCATGTGCATAAATAGCCCCCAATAGGGCATGCTGTGCATGTCATACCAACCAAGATGTAAAAAAATCCTCCTGAAATTGTACAAGGTCCTGTTTAGTGAATGCAACGGGAAATCCTTCCATTTTTATCTGAGTGGTTTGTTGTGGTCAATTAACAAATTGGCTGAATAACAACACAGTAACTTCATGACCTCTGTGTTAAGCTCCTCCAGGACTGGTTTTAAATTCAGCCAGTGACTTGAATCTGCTGGCCATGCTAGAATCTTTTTGTATAAATACACCACTAAAGAAACCCGGCAAACAAAAGAAACAGGACTCCAAGCTGGCAAACCAGAGAGTTTTGTAAACCAGAAGTGAAAAAAGGAAATGTGAAGCTAGGAAAAGTTTAACTGACTCATTGTTCAAGAAAGTTGCTTGTGATTGGATAAGAAAACATGAAATTCCTTCCTGAATGAAGGGGTCACCTCTGAATAAAAGCGCCATCTGTAGGCTTGGAGATTAGTGCAGTTTTGTGCACGTTTTTACATTGCATTTTGCGATCCAATGCAATGTCAGTGACTGGTACCTTATAAGGCAGTTGTGTTTTTTATCATTATCTGTTATTGGAAAGCATACATTCACAATTTTAGTGCAAACTACAAGCAATGTCATATAAGGGTCAGCCAAACTGTAAAAGTAGATTTTAAAATAAACAGGAACAAATCCATGAGCCAAAAAAACCTGCACATTCTCATACCCTCCAACAATAACCCCTTAATAGGTATGCTTATAAAAACACCAGGTGCAAAACTGCAAGAGAGAAATACGTTTTAGCGCATTTGCGCAAGCGATGATGTTTAAAATGGAAATCACCTGCGATTTCCGAGCAACGCATTTGCGTATGTTTGTTTTTTGCGTGCACCATTTCTTACGCAATTTTAGAATATTAAATTACAAAAACGAATGCGCAAACGTGGCACAAACAGGCGACAAAGCCTGAAAAGCTTTTAATCCTTGTGAGGTCTAGGTTTTGGGGGTAATAGATTAAATTTACATTAAATATTACATTTTAGTTTGGGTAGAAATGCCCTTTAAACGTTATTATACTTGTAGTTTCTATTGCCATGGAAAGGCACATGTTTTTAAATAGCAGTGAAGGGTAATGTAATGAACCCTTAAAGAAGAACTAAACTATCCCCTGAGCCCAACACCTATACATTAGAAAGTTACTTCTCTAGTAAGTTGCATTTAAGTACATGTGAAAGTAGATTCTAGAATTAAGGGGGCATCCATATTGTAGCCAGTATAACTCACTGCCCATTTCTTAAAAGTCTAGTGAGCATGTACACCTATTGGCCGCACCCCCTGTCCCCCTTGTCTCTATGCGCAGAGATTTTCTAAACAAATGCCGCTACTCAATATGCAGGTATCTCACTCCTTCGGGATTGTCCAGGAGTTTTCCTCATTCTGTGGTGGTCTCCTGCACTCCTGCGAGACCACCCCAGACTCCCGGACTTGAGAAACTTAAGTCTCCTCCCAGCCATGCCCCTTCCCAAGACCACGCCCCAGAATGCCCCTAACCCTCCTACCCCACCTCCCCACCCCTAGAACACAGCACACCTCTAGTGATGTCACGTCCTGCCCCCATGGATGTCATGCCCACCCCCTTTCTCCACCCTGCCCGGAAGCCTGAAGGGGCAGGTGGGGATGTCTGAATATGGAAGACCCTGATAAGACTTTAAAGCTGTTTTTTTATTTTTCAGCTACCATGAACAGCCTACCTTGCGCAATATAAAATATTATTTTCATTCTGTTCCTAGCAAAAGATAAAAAATCAAATGCACCAGTTTTCATTCTGCATGCTGTTGGTGACTCACACATAGTAAAAGTTAAGCATTCTTTTGGAACACACAGCCCATGAGGTTACGGTTTTAATCCCCAGGCTTCGTTTTCCTTCAATGCTTGATAGGAAATAAACTTTTGTTTATTTCCTATCAAGCATGATAAACTGTTCTGTGTCTAAGAGGCAGGGCTGCTATACATGATCTGGGAGTAATAGAGGCAGTTCTCTCTGTGCTGTAACATGATTGTCTGTCATTAGGACCACTGGTTCTATGAGGCAGGTTGAAAATCCGGTCAGATTGTGGTGATCCAGTCTAATAGAAAAGAAGGTGGTGCTCTTGACTTTTATTGAAATGGAGCTGCACCAGAGAATCTACTCCGAGCACACACTCCCCTAGCAGTGCTACTGTCTTCTTCTAGGGGTATAGGCAGCAGTTTCCTGAAGCAAATGGAGAGGTGATACACAGCTTGTTGTTTAGTATGTTCTCTGTCTATTGGTGACTTTGGTCCCCTTTATGTTTCTAACTATAATTCCTTATACTTAACAAATATAAATACATTTGTGGGTACTGTACCTCCTTTCTTACCATACCTGCTCACAACCAGGGGCCCAGACTGGGATGGGGAAAAGACCTATTTAAGCTCCACCCTGACCACCCATCCAGCTAAAAATCACTAAAGTAGCAGACTCTCCCTGGTTATATTCATCATTGCAATCCCCAGTTCCAGTCTTTTGGAACTAATTAGTTTATTAATTCAAGGGATGCACACTCTGCAAAATAACAAAATTCCCTTTTTTCAGATGTACAAACAGCCCAACTGAGCAGTTTATAAAGGTGTATTAAACCAAACCCCCCCCTCTACTGGGTGTTGTTATCTGGGGTGAATAATAAATTGGTGAATTAAAATGTAGCAATCATTGATAAAAAAAAGTGAGAATAAACTTGAATCCATAGGAGAGTATTATTTTAAAACCTTAAATATTACACTTGCATATTCAATACATGTTCTATTGTCGTTAAAGTAATCGTCTTCAAAGTGTCCATTCAATAATCCAATGGTTGAAGTCTCAAGTGGACTTGTGCTTTAATCGATGTGTGGTCTATTATGTGGGATCAAACAAATTCAAAAGTCATAACTTTTGATAATTTTTCGACCTAAAGACTGTTCCAATGCATGGCCAGCAGATGGAATTATTGAGCTGCAAGTAAAGATAAAAAAAGACACTTACTGGGTTATTCAATAAAGTTCTTAGGGCTCATTTATCCAGAGCCCTATTGCTGCTCCTTCAGCAATTTAATATCGCGTTGCGAATGTGGTAAATCCCGTAAGGGATTTACCTACTGGGGTTTTAATGCCAGCTATTTGCTGGCGTTAAAATCCTGCACTAAAACTAGCGCAACCGTGATGTTAAAATCGCAAGCGTCAGATGGGCGGGTGATTTTTGCGTAGCCCGCGCATCCAACGCTAATATGGAGCTAAAGTCTCGCTAACTGGTAGTGAACCGGTTAGCGCGACTTTAACTCCATATATTTGCCCAGCGAGTCTGGGAAAATGAGCCCCTTATCGTTAAAAATGGTGCTAATTTTGCCCTAACCAATCAGATATTAGCTTTCAAATTAAATAACATCTGATTGGTTGGGGCAAATTAGCCACCATTTTAAACGATAAGAACTTTATTGAATAACCTTTTATATTTATATTCACTTCACAGAGAGCCACAACCGATCCTTAAGGTTAAAGTCACATAAAATCACAATCAGTTAAAGGGCTGTCATCCCCAAAACTCAAATTTAACCCATACTGGCCCACTCTGTAGTGTACAAAAATTCTTACCTTACATCCCAGCTCCTTATGGTTGCCATGCTGTGCCCCTCCAAAGCCAAGAAAATTGCAGTGTGAACTCCCTGACTCATCCTGCCTTGTCTCTGCCTCCAACCTCGACAAGGTTTGAGGCATGCGCAGAAGAGTCCTCCCCCCCCTCCCTCTCCTCCCATTTTTTTCTCCTCCCCCTAGTGTAAAATCCCCATTAAATATTATATATATGATCCCCCAGCCCCAACCGCCGTTACAGATTTCATAGAAAGTGCCCCGATAGTTACTTACCTTCCCTCGATCCTCCGCGTTCTGGGCAGCTGCGTCCCTGATTGGCTGCCTCTCAGGTAAGTACATATGGGGGCACTTTAAGAATTTTATAATGGCGGTTGGGCTGGGGGATCAATATGTATAATATATGAAAGTTTAAAAGGGTGGACATGCCCTTTAAGGCTAGGCCACACGATCACGTTTTATGATCTGTTATTGTGTGAGAACGCATGTCATTGCATTGCAATGTGAATGGCCACATTCAGGGCCACAATTGCACTTGGTAGATCTCCCTCCGGTATTTAATATTTGTGGCTCTGGGTAAATCCCAAAAGGAATTTAACCCTCCTCCCTTGAATGGCAGGTATTAGCTGGTGTTAAAAATTTGTGGTTACCAAGCCTCACACCTGATATTGAATGCAGCTGACTGGAATCGGGCTGTTGTGTGTTTTGACCCTGGGACATATTTGACAATACCTTTTATATTACCCTAATTCTAAACCTCGTACACACGTTGGATAATTTCCGTATAATGCGCCGACAAACATTTAACAACATTACGTTAATCCTCATAATTGAAATGACATCTGTACACACAGCACAATAGTCACCACACTAGTCGTTAGATATAGACGTTCGTACGTAACGTTACGTTCGTCTCTTGTGCAATTACGAAAGCAGAGCATGCGCCTTTTATATATTTTTCCGTAGAACGTTAACGATAATCTGCCAACCATGTACAAATATACAATATCGCAGAACAAATCTGCCAGGCTGATCGTCGGAAAAAGCTGACAATAGTCGATGGTTGTTGGTCTTTGTTGTCGTTGATGCTATATTTTCGTACGAATATCATGTGATTACTCGTTCGTCGGCTGCATCGTACGACAATTATCCACGTGGTACGAGGCTTAATTCTGAATTTTTTCTGTCTTACATAGCCCTTACCACAAGGGACTTCATTGGCAGCTTAAAATGTATGAGGTTTTAACTGGATATCAACAAAAATTATACAGTGGTGGCTGGGAAGAATTATAGTTTTCAGTAATGGTCAATTTATAAACTTTTTTCAGTATAGATACCATTTAGTCAGCAAAAAATAAGAAAAACATAAGAAAGAGGTGTCATATGGTCAATATGAGTCTATTCTTCATTGTTATTTCCCCTTTTTTTGTATTTTAACATGGGGACGTGGGTGATGGAAGAAGGGAGGGTACACCTCAGTTATATTTCCAGTCCAGTTTGTTGTGGAATTGTCATTAGAGAGTGATTCTGTAAACACGAGGTCCCATGTTTGTATACATTTTTGGGTGGTTCCCTATGGCTGGAGGTTAACTCCTCCTATGCTGAAAATGTGTAATTTCCCTTATCCATTCTTTATTGAGGAGCATTTTAAAATGTCTCTCGGAATAATTGCTCTGGCATCTAGTAGGAAAAAAGCTAGCAACCCTTTACGTGTCCTTGTATCGAGGTTGGAAGCATTGTTTAGTAGTTTGATTTGATCTGGTTTAATTTGTAGACCAGATTCTTTTAAAAAATTTAAATATTTCTTCCCAGAATAGTTTTATTTTGTTGCAGATTGACTATATAGGGAGCTTGTGCTTCTTCTTCTTCACATCTCCACATAAGTTGAAGAGTGAGGGTAATAGTTTGTGTAGGGTAGCTGGGCAGTGATACCATCTGGATAAGACTTCAAGGCTAGTCTCCTTTTTGTTATACAATGTATTTTGTGGGTCAATCCAAAGTTATTGTTCCATTGCTTTCCAATGTTTTGGAATTTTACTTTGTCATTGTCCTTTCTTGCCATAGCACTGTATGGTTGGAGATGGTATGTTGAGGGGAGAGAGTTCTGAGGCATATCGTTCAAGTCTGTGGGGAGTCAAAGGTGCCCATACATCTAAAGATTTTACTTACCTGACCAAGCGATGTTCCTTCGATCCTGCTGAACCGCTTTCCCGATCTTAGATTCGACCAACATGCGATCGCAAAATTTCCCTTTTTCTTCAGAGTTGTAGAAGGCAAATATTGCTGCTATTGATGGAACAGTATTTCTAATAAGTGGATAAGGGGAGTATTTGATTATTTGAAGGAAGTATGTATTAGTCTAATTAAGTCTGTTTCTGTCATTTCAAAAAGGAAGGAGCCATATTTCCAGGAGAGTTTCCTAATATTGGTGTCATCGGGCCAATGTAAGATGATAGATTTTATTTTAAAATGTGTTGGTCCCAGCAATGTAAAGTCTGGTGTAGTATCGTAGGGGGATCCTTTAAGGTTGATCTATTATGTTTTGTTATCCATGGTAAGTTTCTTGTTGGTATCGGGATAGATGATTATATAATTCCATCCAGAATTAATGTCTCCATTGTGATCGGATCTAATATATGGATCAGGAGAGAAGCACTATGATATTTTCTGAAATCTGAAAATCTGAAACCATTCCCCCCCCCCACACACATTGTTTTTGGGTGGTATGAAATACAAATTTTAATCTAGGGTGAGACCTTGGCCAAATAAATTTCATGATTACTGATTGCATGGTACTAAAAAATGAAGTCGTCAGAAACAGGTAGAGAAATGTTGGCAGTATCTGATGTTATTCTCTGCATTAGTGGTTCTTATTATTTTATTTTATATAAATCAGTTTCATTAGAGAGATTTTGATTCCGATGTATTAATTGTAGTTTTCTATTGGACTGAGTTGAGTTTGCAGCATATCCTGCGTTTGCTTTGGTTCCTTCCTCTACTTCTATATTTTTTAAATTATAGATAAATTGAAATAAGTGCAGCATGCCATGACACAAAAGAGTTCCAAAGGTAGGGAGCAGCAAGAGAGATTGGTTTAAGGCAGGAGGAGGCAGTGATGGTTGGGGTTTGTGGATAAGATTTCCTTGATAACTTGATTCAAGCAGTGATTACATCTCCCAGTGCTGCTTACCTTCCCATAGCAAAGCAGTTTTACTTTCACTAGTAACACAAAATCACTTGGTGAATGCTAATGGCTGTAGTAAAGGGAATAGATTATCTCCACTGCACATGCTCCACACTCTATCTGTGCCTCAGTTTTGGAAGAGGCAGGGGTGTCTCTAGGGATTTTGCCACCTGAGGCAAACTCTGATTGCCGCCTATATGCGGCGTGCCGGCGGAGCAAAGTGGGTGTGGCTTGTGTGGGCGTGGCTTGTGTGTGGGCATGGGAGTTCGGCTAGCCATTTTGTCATTTTGAACTTGGCACCATTTATTTGTACATTTTCTTTAAAAAGACAATAATCAACACTATAATAACAGAAAAATAAACAATTTTGCCCAAAATAACCTGCCACCATGTCAAGGTTCCTTTTAATAGGGCCCTAACTTACCTAACTAGCCTAACAAACTATCTAAAGCTAATCTAACCATATGAAATGCCTTTTAACAATATCTAACACATGTACAGTGAGAACAGACATTAAAAGGTCCCATACAGTGAGAACAGACAGTAATGGTCCCATACAGTGAGAACAGACAGTAAAGGTCCCATACAGTGAGAACAGACAGTAAAGTCCCATACAGTGAGAACAACAGTAAAGGTCCCATACAGTGAGACAGACAGTAGTCCCATACAGTGAGAAGAACGTAAAGGTCCCTACAGTGAGAACAGACGTAAAGGTCCCATAACGTAGAACAGACGGTAAAGGTCCCATACAGTGAGAACAGACGGTAAAGGTCCCATACAGTGAGAACAGACGTAAAGGTCCCATACAGTGAGAACAGACAGTAAGGTCCCATACAGTAAGACAGAAAGTAATGGTCCCATACAGTGAGAAAGACAGTAAAGGTCCACATGAGAGAAGACATTAAGGTCCATACAGTGATAACAGACAGTAAAGGTCCCATACAGTGAGAACGACAGTAAAGGTCCCATACAGTGAGAAAAGACAGTAATGGCCCCATACAGTGAGAATAACAGTAAAGGTCCCATACATAGAACAGACAGTAAAGGTCCCATACAATGATTGCAGACAGTAAAGGTCCCATACAGTGAGAACAGACAGTAAAGGTCCCATACAATGATTGCAGACGTAAAGGTGCCATATGGTGAAACAGACATTAAAGGTCCCATACATATTCTATCCTCTATCTCTCACATTCTCTCTCACACACCTTTTCTCTATACATACATACTCTTTCCATCATGGCACAAACTATAATAAATAGTTGTCACACAGATACAGGCAAATCATTGGCAAAAACTTTGATAAATGGTTAGCACACATACACACCACTTTCTGTCGCTGGAAGATCGATACACTTACAGCCAAGTCCTAGAAGCTGCCTTCCTCCGTTCCGCATCAGACAGCAACAGGCTTGTAGAGCTCCCCGCAGTGGACAGCCCTAGAGAGTGACGTCAGACGTCACTATGTGATGACGTCAGAGTCACGTGAGTAAATGGGCCATATGCGGAAGTGAGAACAGACAGTAATGGTCCCATACAGTGAGAATAGACGGTAAAGGTCCCATACAGTGAGAACAGACGGTAAAGGTCCCATACAGTGAGAACAGACGGTAAAGGTCCCATACAGTGAGAACAGACGGTAAAGGTCCCATACAGTGAGAACAGACGGTAAAGGTCCCATACAGTGAGAACAACAGTACAGGTTCCCTACACGTGACTAACAGTCAGTAATGGTCCCATACAGTGAGAATAGACAGTAAAGGTCCATACAGTGAGACAGACAGTAAAAGGTCCCATACAATGGATTGCAGACAGTAAAAGGTGCCATTGGTGAAAACAGACAGTAAAGGTCCATACATATTCTTTCCTCTATCTCTCACATTCTCTCTCACACCCCTTTCTCTCATACATACTGTACATACATCCTCTCTCACACATACAATGGTTGGCACCAAATCTGGTAAAATCATTGGCAAAAACTCTGATAAATGGTTGGCACCCAGATTTTAGTAAAATCTGCAGCCAACCTCTGATAAAGGGATCACCCAGACGCTAATAAATGGATGGCAACACGATACTGGTAAAATCATTGGCACAAACTCTGATAAATGGTTGGCACACAGATACTGGTAAAATCATTGGCAAAACTCTGATAAATGGTTGGCAGCCAGACTCTAATAAATGGTTGGAACACAGATACTGGTAAAATCAGTGGCAAAAATTCATAATGGTTTGCACACAGATACTGGTGAAATCATTGGCACAAACTCTGATAAAGAGTTGGCACCCAGACTCTAATAATGGTTGGCACCCAATCTGGTAATCATTGGCACAAACTATAATAAATAGTTGTCACACAGATACAGGTAAAATCATTGGCAAAAACTTTGATAAATGGTTAGCACACATACACACCACTTTCTGTCGCTGGAAGATCGATACACTTACAGCCAAGTCCTAGAAGCTGCCTTCCTCCCGCCGCATCAGACAGCAACAGGCTTGTAGAGCTCCCCGCAGTGGACGCCCTAGAGAGTGACGTCAACGTCACTATGTGATGACGTCAGAGTCACGTGAGAATGGGCCATAGGCGGAAGTGAGAACAGACAGTAATGGTCCATCCAGTAGAACAACGGTAAGGATCCCATACAGTGAGAACAGACGGTAAAGGTCCCCATACAGTTGAGAACAACAGATCGGTAAAGGTCCCATACAGTAGAACAGACGGTAAAGGTCCATCATACAGTGGAACAGCGGTAAAGGTCCCATCCGTGAGAACAGACGGTAAAGGTCCCATACAGTGAGAACAGACAGTAAAGGTCCCATACAGTGAGAACAGACAGTAAAGGTCCCATACAGTGAGAACAGACAGTAATGGTCCCATACAGTGAGAATAAACAGTAAAGGTCCCATACAGTGAGAACAGACAGTAAAGGTCCCATACAATGATTGCAGACAGTAAAGGTGCCATATGGTGAAAACAGACAGTAAAGGTCCCATACATATTCTATCCTCTATCTCTCACATTCTCTCTCACACACCCTTTCTCTCATACATACTGTACATACATCCTCTCTCACACATACAATGGTTGGCACCAAATCTGGTAAAATCATTGGCAAAAACTCTGATAAATGGTTGGCACCCAGATATTAGTAAAATCTGCAGCACAAACTCTGATAAAGGGATGGCACCCAGACGCTAATAAATGGATGGCACACAGATACTGGTAAAATCATTGGCACAAACTCTGATAAATGGTTGGCACACAGATACTGGTAAAATCATTGGCACAAACTCTGATAAATGGTTGGCAGCCAGACTCTAATAAATGGTTGGAACACAGATACTGGTAAAATCAGTGGCAAAAATTCATAAATGGTTTGCACACAGATACTGGTGAAATCATTGGCACAAACTCTGATAAAGAGTTGGCACCCAGACTCTAATAAATGGTTGGCACCCAATCTGGTAAAATCATTGGCACAAACTATAATAAATAGTTGTCACACAGATACAGGTAAAATCATTGGCAAAAACTTTGATAAATGGTTAGCACACATACACACCACTTTCTGTCGCTGGAAGATCGATACACTTACAGCCAAGTCCTAGAAGCTGCCTTCCTCCGCGCCGCATCAGACAGCAACAGGCTTGTAGAGCTCCCCGCAGTGGACGGCCCTAGAGAGTGACGTCAGACGTCACTATGTGATGACGTCAGAGTCCGTGAGTAAATGGGCCATATGCGGAAGTAAATTCACATGGGTACATTAGCGAGATGGCCCTGCTTGTTACCAGTATTACTGAGATACATTAAGGTAGGGGAAAAAGTAATTCAGAGGTTAACTTCCCCTTTAATACATGTGTGTGTGTGTGTCTATGTGTGTCCATGTGTTTCTATGTGTGTGTCTATGTGTATTTCCATGTGTGTCCCCATGTGTGTGTGTATCTATTTCTCCTCACCACTCCAATCTAACTAGCAAAGCAGTGATTAAAAAAAATATATTCTCTGCAGTAAGACCTGACCCTTTCCTTTCCTTTAAGAAAGAGCAGCCAGGATACACACTGTCTTACACATACTGTATATACACACTCTCTCCCATACTGTACATACACTCTCTCTCCCATACTGTACATACACACCCTCTCACACATACTGTACATGCACTCTCTCACACATACTGTACATACACACTCTCTCACACATACTGTACATACACTCTCCCATACTGTACATACACACCGTCTTACACATACTGTACATACACTCTCTCACATACTGTACATACACACTCTCTCCCATACTGTACATACACTCTTTCACACATACTGTACATACACACTCACACATACTGTACATACCCTGGGGGGGTGGTACAGGGGGAGGGGCAGTAGATGACTCCCTACACTAGAGGATGATTGTATCTGGGGGAGGATCATGGGTAAAACGGTAGTCCCAGATCGGATTACAATTCCCAGTATGCTATGGAGTGGAGTCTGAAGAACACGAGGCTCCCTCCCCTGAGTAATTTCTTGTCCCCAGACTCCCCACTTAACAACTTGACCGGCCCCCATAACAACTTCCCCGCTCACCTTCCTTCCCCAGTCCAATGGGACACACAGCAGCAGGCAGGCCACCGGTGGGCAGGACTCAGTCACTCAGAGCAGCAGGGAGCAGAAGTGATTCCGGACCTGTTCCTCAGACAAGGCAGAGGCAGTCCAGACAAGTGCGTGCGGGCCGGGCACGGGGCACTTACGGGGGATCATGGGGATGTAGTAGTTAACTTATTGTTTAGGATGTCGCCGGGGTCGGAGCTGCAGGCGCACATTGAAGGGTCCTTAAGGAAGCTCCGCCTCTCACATGCGGTGCTTCCTCCCTCTCCACCTGGCGCTGGCCCGGTAAGATCGATTTTTGTTTTTGTTTTAAAACTTTGAGATGCCGCTTTTGAGCCACAGAGACAAAGTGCCACTCTGCTACTTTGTCTCAATGTGGCCCAAATTGGTTTTGGGCATGCAAGTTGGCACCAAAATCTGCAAAATAGCCATTTTTGCACCTTTGAATAAGAAACTGGTGTATTGCAATAGGTAAACCAGTTTGGGCCAGGATGGACTCAACTGAATTATGTGCCAGGGGTATGTACAAGTCTGTCTGCAGTGTTTTTTCAGTGGCCCAAACTGGTTTACCTTTTGCAATACACCAGTTTCTTATTCAGATGTCTAAAATGGCTATTTTGCAGACTTTGGTGCCAACTTGCATGCCCAAAACCAATTTGGGCCAGGCTGGACTCAACTGAATTATGTGCCAGGGGTATGTACAAGTCTGTCTGCTGTGTTTTTTCAGTGGCCCAAAGCAGTTTACCTATTGCTATTTACCAGTTTCTTATTCAAATCCGAATAAGAAACCAACTTCAGTCTGTGAATAAGAAATTAACTGAAAAAGAAACCAACTTTTTTGAATAAAGAAACCAAACTTCACGCTTCGTGAGAAAAAGGTAGTAAAAAGGTGTGGTGTGTGTGTGTGGTGTGTGTGTGTATATATATATATATATAGAATCGACCAACCAGTCAGATCACACAGACAGCAGTCAGTCCCAACAGATCCTCTCACGTTCTGCGCATGCACTAAAGGAAAACGCGTCGGACATTTCCCAGACAGGCAGTCACTGAATGTGGGCGGACCATGTGGGCGGACCTGCACCATCCACAGCGTGGGGGAAACTCATTGCATTTCTTCTAAACTACTGCTGAAACACACAGGATACTGCAGGTACATATCCACCTTACACATATCTATCCTTACAACCCAGGTGACTTTTATCAGTGGAGATACCCTTTAAGTGAATGTTTGTCGGCCTTTCGAACCAAAGAAGCCAATCTGTACTTACACTGACTCTTTCCTGCGACGTTCAGTCACGGCCTTCTGCTTGCATGAAACTGCAAGCAGGGGGCCGGACCGGCAGCCACGTCCGTGATTGACTGAGAGGCAAAACTCGGGGGAGTTTTGTGACAAATAACTATGGTGGTTGGGGGTGGGAGAGGGAGCCCTACACTACAGGAAATAGATTTGGAAATAGGGGGAGGGAGAGAAAAACGGGGGGGAGGGCTTCACTACGCATGTAATTTTTCTTCCAGAAGAGAGACAGGAGGCAAACACCATTTGGGACACAGGCAGGCTCCTTGTCTACGTTTTTTGGGACTTTAAACAGACATTGCAGGGCAGTCATTTGGAGCAGGGATGTAAGGTAAGGATTTTACAACACTACACAGGGGGCCAGTAATGGGTTAAAATGTAGTTTTAGGAGTGGACATGCCCTTTAAGGGAGAAGTAAAACAAAATTTATAGCACAGTTTGGACTTCATGGCTCCCTTTATGTTAAAAGATGGGAGATAGCCACCCCGTGGGTACAAGTAAAGCAAGCTGTACTTTTACATCTTAAGGTGGCCATACATATACCTGATATTACTTACCCGTCCGAGTGCTCATGCAACATTTGTTCGATTCTGCCGGAACCGCTTCTCCTGATCTTCTATGTAACCTTTACTGCCTGTACATGCAGCCAACCAGGTAGGAGGTTTTTCTACCTTCCTGGGTTTGGTCAGGAGGGTAGAATCACTGGAGTAGATGATAGATCACAATAATATTATTTATAAATGTCTAAAGAAGGAAAAATCTTATTTATACTACATTATTAGATAATATATTATTATATAATTTGCAAGATCGATTACCTACCTAATACCTCACTATAATAATTGTCCCAGTCTTTAATTATCAGCAAATATGTTATCAGATCTTGAAACACGTAACTGATGAAATTTGTTATCCTTTCTCCGAAGGACATTTTATCAGTGAATGATGTCACGACGGCAGGTACATAGGAAAATGGAGATGGAAGCTGTCCGCATGCTCTTCCCAAAGTGTTATCAAGCCGGTATGTATAAACAAAGGGAACACCAAGAATCTCAGCAATGAGCTCACCACAGTGGGATAAGAGATCTGCAACAACAATGTCAAATTTCTCATTTTGTAGTTTATTTAACAGTTCCTTGTTCTTTACCACAGCATCGCAGGTGACCCTTTGCATCTCATATAACTTCTCCATAGCTTCTTTCATGTGCATAAATAGCCCCCAATAGGGCATGCTGTGCATGTCATACAACCAAAGATGTAAAAAATCCTCCTGAAATTGTACAAGGTCCTGTTTAGTGAATGCAACGGGAAATCCTTCCATTTTTATCTGAGATGGTTTGTTGTGGTCAATTAACAAATTGGCTGAATAAACAAGCACAGTAACTTCATGACCTCTGTGTGTAAGCTCCTCCAGGACTGGTTTTAAATTCAGCCAGTGACTTGAATCTGCTGGCCATGCTAGAATCTTTTTTGTAAATACACCACTAAAGAAACCCGGCAGAAACAAAAAGAAAACAGGACTCCAAAGCATGGCAAACCAGAGAGTTTTGTAAACCAGAAGTGAAAAAAGGAAATGTGAAGCTAGGAAAAGTTTAACTGACTCATTGTTCAAGAAAGTTGCTTGTGATTGGATAAGAAAACATGAAATTCCTTTCCTGAATGAATGGGGTCACCTCTGAATATAAAGCGCCATCTGTAGGCTTTGGAGATTAGTGCAGTTTTGTGCACGTTTTTACATTGCATTTTGCGATCCAATGCAATGTCAGTGACTGGTACCTTATAAGGCAGTTGTGTTTTTATCTATTATCTGTTATTGGAAAGCATACATTCACAATTTTAGTGCAAACTACAAGCAATGTCAATGTAAAGGAGTCAGCCAAACTGTAAAAGTAGATTTTAAAATAAACAGGAACAAATACATGAGCCAAAAAAAACCTGCACATTCTCATACCCTCCAACAATAACCCCTTTAATAGGTATGCTTATAAAAACACCAGGGTGCAAAACTGCAAGAGAGAAATGCGTTTTAGCGCATTTGCGCAAGCGATGTTGTTTAAAATGGAAATCACCTGCGATTTCCGATGCACACGCATTTGCGTATGTTTGTGTTTTGCGTGCACCATTTCTTACGCAATTTTAGAATATTAAATTACAAAAACGAATGCGCAAACGTGGCACAACAGGCGACAAAGCCTGAAAAGGCTTTTAATCCTTGTGAGGTCTAGGTTTTGGGGGTAATTAGATTAAATTTACATTAAATATTACATTTTAGTTTGGGGGTAGAAATGCCCTTTAAACGTTATTATACTTGTAGTTTCTATTGCCATGGAAAAGGGCACATGTTTTTAAATAGCAGTGAAGGGTAATGTAATGAACCCTTAAAGAAGAACTAAACTATCCCCTGAGCCCAGAACACCTATACATTAGAAAGTTACTTCTCTAGTAAGTTGCATTTAAGTACATGTGAAAAGTAGATTCTAGAATTAAGGGGGCATCCATATTGTAGCCAGTATAACTCACTGCCCATGTAGTCTTAAAAAGTCTAGTGAGCATGTACACCTATTGGCCGCACCCCCTGTCCCCCCTTGTCTCTATGCGCAGAGGATTTTCTAAACAAATGCCGCTACTCCAATATGCAGGTATCTCACTCCTTCGGGATTGTCCAGGAGTTTTCCTCATTCTGTGGTGGTCTCCTGCACTCCTGCGAGACCACCCCAGACTCCCGGACTTGAGAGGAAACTTAAGTCTCCTCCCAGCCATGCCCACTTCCCAAGACCACGCCCCAGAATGCCCCTAACCCTCCCTAACCCCACCTCCCACCACCCCTAGAACACAGGCCACACCTCTAGTGATGTCACGTCCTGCCCCCATGTGATGTCACGCCCACCCCCTTTCTCCACCCTGCCCGGAAGCCTGAAGGGGCAGGGTGGGATGTCTGAATATGGAAGACCCTGATAAGACTTTAAAAGCTGTTTGTTTATTTTTCAGCTACCATGAACAGCCTACCTTGCGCAATATAAAATATTATTTTCTATTCTGTTCCTAGCAAAAGATAAAAAAATCAAATGCACCAGTTTTCATTCTGCATGCTGTGGTGACTCACACATAGTAAAAGTATAATGCATTCTTTTGGAAACACACAGCCCATGAGGTTACAGGTTTTAATCCCCAGGCTTGCTTTTCCTTCAATGCTTGATAGGAAATAAACTTTTGTTTATTTCCTATCAAGCATTGATAAACTGTTCTGTGTCTAAGAGGCAGGGCTTGCTATAACATGATCTGGGAGTAATAGAGGCAGTTCTCTGTGCTGTAACATGATTGTCTGTCATTAGGACCACTGGTTCTATGAGGCAGGTTGAAAATCCTGGTCAGATTGTGGTGATCCAGTCTAATAGAAAAGAAAGGTGGTGCTCTTGACTTTTATTGAAAATGGAGCTGCACCAGAGGAAATCTACTCCGAGCACCACTCCCCTAGCAGTGCTACTGTCTTCTTCTAGGGGTATAGGCAGCAGTTTCCTGAAGCAAATGGAGAGGTGATACACAGCTTGTTGTATTAGTATGTTCTCTGTCTATTGGTGACTTTGGTTCCCCTTTATGTTTCTAACTATAAAATTCCTTATACTTAACTAAATATAAATACATTTGTGGGTACTGTACCTCCTTTTCTTACCATACCTGCTCACACCAGGGGACCAGACTGGGATGGGGAAAAGACCTATTTAAGCTCCACCCTGAACCACCCATCCAGCTAAAAATCACATAAAGGTAGCAGACTCTCCCTGGTTATATTCATCAGGTGCAATCCCCAGTTCCAGTCTTTTGGAACTAATTAGTTTATTAATTCAAGGGATGCACACTCTGCAAAAATAACAAAATTCCCTTTTTTCAGATGTACAAACAGCCGCAAACTGAGCAGTTTATAAAGGTGTATTAAACCAAACCCCCACCCTCTACTGGGGTGTTGTTATCTGGGGTGAATAATAAATTGTGAATTAAAATGTAGCAATCATTGATAAAAAAAATAGTGAAATAAAACTTGAATCCAATAGGAGAGTATTATTTTAAAACCTTAAATATTACACTTGCATATTCAATACAGTGTTCTATGTGTCTGTTAAAGTAATCAGTCTTCAAAGTGTCCATTCAATAATCCAATGGTTGAAGTCTTCAAAGTGGACATTGTGCTTTAATCGATGTGTGGTCTATTATGTGGGATCAAACAAATTCAAAAGTCATAACTTTTGATAAGTTTCGACCTAAAGACTGTTCCAATGCATGGCCAGCAGATGGAATTATTGAGCTGCAAGTAAAGATAAAAAAAGACACTTACTGGGTTATTCAATAAAAGTTCTTAGGGCTCATTTATCCAGAGCCGCTATTGCTGCTCCTTCAGCAATTTAATATCGCGTTTGCGAATGTGGGTAAATCCCGGTAAGGGATTTACCTACTGGGGGATTTTAATGCCAGCTATTTGCTGGCGTTAAAATCCTGCACTAAAACTAGCGCAACCGTGATGTTAAATCGCAAGCGTCAGATGGGCGGGTGATTTTTGCGTAGCCCGCGCATCCAACGCTAATATGGAGCTAAAGTCTCGCTAACTGGTAGTGAACCGGTTAGCGCGACTTTAACTCCATATATTTGCCCAGCGAGTCTGGGAAAATGAGGCCCCTTATCGTTAAAAATGGTGCTAATTTTGCCCTAACCAATCAGATATTAGCTTTCAAATGTTAAATAACATCTGATTGGTTGGGGCAAAATTAGCACCATTTTAAACGATAAGAACTTTTATTGAATAACCTTGTATATTTTATTCACTTCACAGAGAGCCACACCGATCCTTAAGGTTAAAGTCACAATAAAATCACAATCAGTTAAAGGGCATGTCCATCCCCAAAACTCAAATTTAACCCCATACTGGCCCCACTCTGTAGTGTACAAAAATTCTTACCTTACATCCCAGCTCCTTATGGTTGCCATGCTGTGCCCCTCCAAAGCCAGGAAAATTGCAGTGTAGAAGCTCCCAGTGACTCATCCTGCGCTTGTCTCTGCCTCAACCTCGACAAGGTTGAGGCATGCGCAGAAGAGTCCTCCCCCCCCTCCCTCTCCCTCCCGTTTTTTTCTCCCTCCCCCTAGTGTAAAATCCCCATTAAATATTATATATATTGATCCCCCAGCCCCAACCGCCGTTACAGATTTCATAGAAAGTGTCCCGATAGTTACTTACCTTCCCTCTATCCTCCGGCGTTCTGGGCAGCTGCGTCCCTGATTGGCTGCCTCTCAGGTAAGTACATATGGGGGCACTTTCTAAGAATTTTATAATGGCGGTTGGGGCTGGGGGATCAATATGTATAATATATGAAAAGTTTAAAAAAGGGGTGGACATGCCCTTTAAGGCTAGGCCACACGATCACGTTTTATGATCTGTTATTGTGTGAGAAACGCATGTCATTGCATTGCAATGTGAATGGCCACATTGCAGGGCCACAATTGCACTTGGTAGATCTCCCTTCCAGTATTTAATATTTGTGGCTCTGGGTAAATCCCAAAAGGAATTTAACCCTTCCGCATCTTGAATGGCAGGTATTAGCTGGTGTTAAAAATTTGTGGTTACCAAAGCCTCACACCTGATATTGAATGCAGCTGACT
The DNA here is from genome assembly GCA_019447015.1 of Hymenochirus boettgeri. NCBI lineage: Eukaryota > Metazoa > Chordata > Amphibia > Anura > Pipidae > Hymenochirus > Hymenochirus boettgeri. Next base: position 156,511,071 of record CM033469.1, read on the forward strand.
GGAAATCGGGCTGTTGTGTGTTTTGACACCTGGGACATATTTGACAATATACCTTTTATATTACCCTAATCTAAAGCCTCGTACACACGTTGGATAATTTCCGTATAATGCAGCCGACAAACATTTAACAACATTATCGTTAATCCTCATAATTGAAATGACATCTGTACACACAGCAACAATAGTCACCACACTAGTCGTTAGATATAGACGTTCGTACGTAACGTTACGTTCGTATCTTTGTGCAATTACGAAAGCAGAGCATGCGCCTTTTATATATTTTTCCGTAGAACGTTAACGATAATCTGCCAACCATGTACAAATATACAATAATCGGCAGAACAAATCTGCCAGGCTGATCGTCGGAAAAAGCTGACAATAGTCGATGGTTGTTGGTCTTTGTTGATCGTTGATGCTATATTTTCGTACGAATATCATGTGATTACTCGTTCGTCGGCTGCATCGTACGACAATTATCCAACGTGTGTACGAGGCTTAATTCTGAATTTTTTCTGTCTTACATAGCCCTTACCACAAGGGACTTCATTGGCAGCTTAAAATGTATGAGGTTTTAGACTGGATATCAACAAAAAAATTATACAGTGGTGGCTGGGAAGAATTATAGTTTTCAGTAATGGTCAATTTATAATAACTTTTTTCAGTATAGATACCATTTAGTCAGCAAAAAATAAGAAAAACATAAGAAAGAGGTGTCATATGGTCAATATGAGTCTATTCTTCATTGTTATTTCCCCCTTTTTTTGTATTTTAACATGGGGACGTGGGTAGATGGAAGAAGGGAGGGTACACCTCAGTTATATTTCCAGTCCAGTTTGTTGTGGAATTGTCATTAGAGAGTGATTCTGTAAACACGAGGCCCATGTTTGTATACATTTTTGGGTGGTTCCTCTATGGCTGGAGGTTAACTCCTCCATATGCTGAAAATGTGTAATTTCCCTTATCCATTCATTTATTGAGGAGCATTTTAAAATGTCTCTCGGAATAATTGCTCTGGCATCTAGTAGGAAAAAAGCTAGCAACCCTTTACGTGTCCTTTGTATCGAGGTTGGAAGCATTGTTATAGTAGTTTGATTTGGATCTGGTTTAATTTGTAGACCAGAGATTCTTTTAAAAAATTTAAATATTTCTTCCCAGAATAGTTTTATTTTGTTGCAGATTGACTATATAGGGAGCATTGTGCTTCTTCTTCTTCACATCTCCAGCATAAGTTGAAGAGTGATGGTAATAGTTTGTGTAGGGTAGCTGGGCAGTGATACCATCTGGATAAGACTTCAAGGCTAGTCTCCTTTTTGTTATACAATGGATATTTTGTGGGTCAATCCAAAGTTATTGTTCCATTGCTTTCCAATGTGTTTGGAATTTTACTTTGTCATTGTCCTTTCTTTGCCATAGCAATCTGTATAGTTGGGAGATGGTATGTTGAGGGGAGAGAGTTCTGAGGCATAATCGTTCAAAGTCTGTGGGGAGTCTAAAGGTGCCCATACATCTATAAGATTTTACTTACCTGACCAAGCGATGTTCCTTCGATCCTGCTGGAACCGCTTTTCCCGATCTTAGATTCGACCAACATGCGATCGCAAAATTTCCCTTTTTCTTCAGAGTTGTAGAAAGGCAAATATTGCTGCTATTGATGGAACAGTATTTTCTAATATAGTGGATAAGGGGAGTATTTGATTATTTTGAAGGATATGTATGTATTAGTCTAATTAAGTCTGTTTTCTGTCATTTCAAAAAGGAAGGAGCCATATTTCCAGGAGAGTTTCCTAATATTGGTGTCATCGGGCCAATGTAAGATGATAGATTTTATTTTAAAATGTGTTGGTCCCAGCAATGTAAAGTCTGGTGTAGTATCGTAGGGGGGATCCTTTAAGGTTGATCTATTATGTTTTGTTATCCATGGTAAGTTTCTTGTTGGTATCGGGGATAGATGATTATATAATTCCATCCAGAATTTATGTTCTCCATTGTAGATCGGATCTAATATATGGATCAGGAGAGAAGCACTATGATATTTTCTGAAATCTAAAAATTTGAAACCAGTTCCCCCCCCCACACACATTGTTTTTGAGTGGTATGAAATACAAAATTTTAATCTAGGGTGAGACCTTGGCCAAATAAATTTCATGATTACTGATTGCATGGTACTAAAAAATGAAGTCGTCAGAAACAGGTAGAGAAATGTTGGCAGTATCTGATGTTATTCTCTGCATTAGTGGTTCTTAATTATGTTTATATAAATCAGTTTCATTAGGAGAGATTTTGATTCCGATGTATTTAATTGTAGTTTTCTATTGGACTGAGAAGTTGCTTTTAAGTCTATCTTATTTTTATTGTGGTGAGGTAATATTAAGAGCTTCTGACTTAGTAATTTATTTTAAAATTACTAAATAGTCCAAATTTCTCTATCTCCTGCATAATTGATGGAACGGAAATGTGTGGTGAGGTAGCAAAAGACCATCAGCATATAGTGTGCATTTATGATGATGTGGATGGGTTACTTCAATGCAATAGATAGATGTATTCGCCCTTATTGCTATAGCTAAATATTCTATAGTTCGTAGAAATAAAAATGGGGACAGAGAACAACCTTTCTGTGTTCCATTTTTTAAGTTAATAGTTTCTGATGACTGTTTACTCTGACATGTGCTGTGGGGTTGTTGTACAGTGCAAAGATTTTCTCACTAGTATTTTGGCCCATGCCTATTTGTTCTAGGGAGGCTCTTAAAAACAACAACCCTACTCTGTCGAATGCCTTTTTGGCATCAAATGACAGGAGAAAGGTAGGCGTCTTTTACGTATGACAGTAGAATCAGTGGTGTGGTGTGAATTGTTAACATGTGTCTTTTTATGTGGTACAAACACAAGTTTAAATAAATGTACCATTTCAAAATGTTAATCAGAACTATCTAATTCCCTCCTTCCTGTAAATAATAAAACCCCTGGATTCGGGAGTTAAACTTAACTGCTCCACTAGCAACTCCATACCCGCAGATGGCACGCTGTCCTGATCACACCTATAATAAACATCATAGGAGAATGATTGGGACAGCGTTATGATCAGCTGGAGTAAGGTTGCAAATGGAAACCATCTAAGCCCTGCCCCCCACAGGCTAAAGCTAGGTATTCCAGGACAGACCCTTTATGCTGTACGAGCCAAAGAGGGGTGTTAAAAGTGTTGAACGACATATAACATTGTCAGAGCCTTTGCACAGGGGAGCCGAGAGAAACTCTCCATGCATGGCCCCCCAAATCTTTAAGATTTTGAGGACTGCAATTTGGTGGCAACTGCATGAAGCTTTAACGATAAGGCAGGATGGATGAATTTCAGGCAGCAGAACTAATCTAACCAAGTTCTATTGCTATACTGAATATGGTGTGTTTGTGCTTTGCATGTTAACTAACACAATTTCCTAATTAAGGCAATTTGCAATCATGACCACTCCCTTCTAGAAAATGTACATTGCCTTTGGGTTTACATCTGTTGGCACGTGTTCAAAAACCCAAAGCATTAACTGTGTGAAAGATCAGTTTAGAGAGAGGCACCCATGTGTCTACATTATAGTGCTGTGCTTAATACCATACTAATAGTGCTCCAAAGATTGTTTGATGACAAAATGAGGGTGAGTGGTGTAGTTCTGTGTCACACAGATAGAGATTTTTACAGGGTGAAATGCTCTAAAGACACAAAATGTTAATGAAGTATTGAAGATAGAGAAAATCAAGGTTTCAACTTACTGTTTTGTAGAAATGTCTCCTGTCAAGCCTAAAAAAACACTTTTTGTTCAAATGCACCCCCCACAAACCCCAGTTTTGCATTATACAGAAGTACCAAAGATGCCCCTGAAGTAACTTACCTAACCCGATCCCTAACTGCCTGGAAATCATCCCCTGCTCCTGTTTCAAGCTCATTTCGAGTAAAAACAGGAGTAGTGGAGCTCGGCACTGATAGACGCTCTAATTCCTGGTCTCGACTGTCAGGTAATTGGGCGTGACGTCACAGCGCGCATTGAATGACAGCCGCGACCAGGAAGAAACGCTGGCAGAGCAGTGCAGAGTGGCTGAGGTACCAAGTTAGGTAAGTCACTTCAGGAGCATCTTTGGCATTTAAGCATAATGGGGAAACTGGGGTTTTATGGGGTGGTGTGCATTTGAATAAAAGTTTTTTTTAGGTTGGACATACCCTTTAAAATGGACTTCCTTAGCCCTGCCCATCTAGAAATTTGAAATAGAGTTCACCTCGCAATCCAGTTATGAAAATCTTGATGGTGTGCATCACTTGTCATATATTTGGACCATTTAGAAGTCTGCATGAAGACCTGCATGTAGAATTCAAATATAAACATTTTTTTATTTAAGTGGGGTCAGTTATGAGCCATTGTCGCTAAATTTCTAAATATATTGGGTGGGGTTAAATTCAGAATGGGAATGGATACAGAGGTGTGACATTAACATGGGGAACTAAAGTCTTTACCCACAACCCACATAAAAAACAGTTCGGTGCAGTCCAACCCAACCCGACCAAACTGCAGCCAGGTTTTTTAAAGGACATGTCCACCCTCCTAAAAACTTTTTTTTTACCTCGTATATGCTTGTGAAGGTTCTCATTCATCCAGGTCATGGTTTATCTGTTGTATTCAGTTAGATCAACTGGACTTAATGTTAAGTTCTTGAAGACGTTTAGCTAGTCATCCGACTGCGAAACGCCATTGGATGACTAGCGAAACGTCTTCAAGAATTAAACCTATGTCCAGTTGATCTAACCGAATACAATAGATTTACCTTATGTAGTTCAGCCCCACAAACCCTTTCATTTTAATTTTCAAAAGATTCTCCCAGGCTCCGAAATTCTACTTACAAAACCCCAATCCCATGTTGGATGCAGCAAGTTGCAACACCTCCTCTGTTGTTGTTGCGAGCTGGTTAGTTAAGAGCATGCACAGCAGCGGAGGAGGCTAATTCTGTAACGGTCGTCAGCCATTGACCTTTACTTCACCATCATGGCCGTGACTGATGGCCATTACCAGGATGAAGAGAGGAGCCACGGTAGAAAAAAGTAGAATTTCTGAGCCTGGGAGCCAATTTCAAAGGTTTAAGCAAAACGAAAAAGGGGCCTATGTGAGATAAAACATTTTTAGGAGGATGGAGATGCCTGCAGGGGACCTAGCAGATCCCATAGGAACCACTATGGTTGCTGTAGTAATTCCTGTGCTCCTGATTGATTTGTTTGCACAGATGATAGTTTTACAATAAATGTGGAACAGGTTCTGGCAGGATTTTACTTGATTTCTTTTTTATATTATTTGGGGGGTGGGGGAAGGGGGCATGGCGAGCGGATGTAACTTATGTGATGTCATCTGGGGAGGTGTTAGATGGAGTTAGGGGCCTAGGGGTTGGGTGGAGTGGATAGGGGCAAGGAGGTCAAAAGGGGGCATGGGAGGAGGAGGACAGAGGTCCTTTTGGTCGTGGGAGTTTGGGGTGGTCTCGCGGGAGTGAGGGAGACTACCCCAGAATTCGGTAGACTCCTAAGATTGCCAGGAGGGGTGTGATACCTGCACTGTGCACCAATTGACACACTTTTCCTAGGACGTTTTATAAAAGTAAAAAACATTTCTTTGTCATATATGTTACAATGATTGTAATATGCTTAAAAAGCAGACATCTTGGAAAACATAATATAATTAGCTCCTTCTACTGTAATATGGCTACATATACAAAATTTACAAAAAAAATAAAAATGTTTACATTTGTGTCTTATAAACACTTGTAATTTTACAAGTGTTTTACAAGTGCGGTAATGTAATCTTTATAAATGACCAACTTTCAGTAAATAAATGTGAATTTTATTGGATCACACTAATAATCAGAATAATATTAAGAATACAAGGAAATACAAATAAATGTAGAATGAAATATCTGTATAAAGCAAAAGATGAAAAATAATAAAAGGAAAATGCCAAATGCAAGTTTATGTGTGTGTGCATGTAAAGTCAGTATATGTTATGTCAGCAATGATCGACCCAGATAGTTAAACTAATGATCCATTTTTCTCTTTTTTTTGGGCCATATACCTAATAAAGTTTTTGATTGCTGACTCATATTGTGAAAATGTGATTATTAAGGTGTCAAAATACAAAATTTGTCTATTGTAGATAAGAACACTGTCCTGTTTGACTTGTAGAACCGTGTTATAAAAGTATAGGATCAAATTAATATTTTTAATAAAATTATGATACATAGGCCTCTGGATTTAGAATGGGGAGGAGCAGTGGTATAAATCCTCATAAAATCACTCAGTGATGTCACTGGGTGACTTCCTGTATTCCACTGCACCTCCCTCTGTCTCTCAGCCTCCCTGTATTAGTCATTAACATAGGAAGCTCTCTTTAGTGTATAAATAGTTAATTACCGTTCTTATTGTAAAGTAATTTAAGGACCGAACGGAAGTGATGACACACACACTAGAGGGTTTTAGTTCTGTGTCCTTCTTTTCCCAGATCGCTCTGAGACGTCCTTTTGTTCAGACTTGTAGTTATTTACAGAATTGAAGTGATGGGATAATAGATACATGTGTACGCTTGTGATTGGTAAATATCATACATGTGATGTCATACAATCTCCACCTGTCACAATCATGTGCTTAATGTATGTTTATATGGGGAAATGGATGTTATAATCTGTATATGATTCTCCAATTTCTTATGGTTTGATCTGTATTATTGTATGGGATCCAGTTCCCCGTCTCTTAAGCTGGGTACACACGATTAGATATTTCGGTCCGATCGACCGATAGTTCAGTGTATCGGTCGATCGGACCGAAATTATCGAATCCGAATGTGCCCATGTCCGATCGACCGTTCGTCCGAATCGGACGAAAGGACGATCGGACAGGGTGGAAAACCTCGTCCGATCGTGCGGTCCATAGACGATCGGTCGCGGTGACTATCGGACGCGGCTGCTTTTGCCGCGACCGACAGTCCTTCCTCCTGGCCGACCGTTCGAAAGTATCGAACGGTCGGTCAGGAGGAAAAATCGCTAGGTGTGTACCTAGCTTTAAATGTATTATTTTCTGTCGGGACAAGATATTTTGTGTATTTGGTTAATGTGGATAACAACAAGTAACTTCAGTATGTATAGTTAACCAGGATGAAAGGATATCCTGTGGTTCCAGTTATCTGTATTGTCCAGGTTCTAAACAGACTCCAGACCCTGACTCTGCGGGGGGTAATTATCAACACTAATCTTACCTTATCCCAGTCAAAACTATGTAAGAAGCAAAATATATATTGGGATTCATATCTCTGTGGGTGACCATAATTTTCCGTAATCTGTTTTTAAAAGTGGACTCAGGAGCAAAAGCCGTTTGATGGGAATCCAAACACCCACGTTCTACTGTGTGTAACGCGAGAAAGACACTTTTGTTTGGTTTATGGATTAATAAGCGATAACCATATTGAATTTAGTATGTACAAATCCGTCTAGCCCCCCTGGATACAGATTTGTGAGTTGGTGTTCTATGGCGCGTTCATAGGTGGATTTTCCATAAGGCTTGGCAAGAGGGTGTGCGAGTGCGCGTCTGCAGACTTAATTCCAGAGTGTGGATGTGCGGCTTTAGGCTCCTGCTTTCCTGTACACAGAAGTTCTATTGCCGCGCGGGTGTCGCGCGCATGACGACCAACAACGCAGACGCGACGTCGCGCGTATGATGTCACCAGAAACAAGTGTGAAAATGCCTTCTTCGCGCACATCAATGCGCATGCGCTGGTGATGTCAGGCACACCAGCACTATATAAAGCGGCCATTAACGCGTAATCTTACTTTTGAAATCTATCAGTTAAGGAACAGTTAGGGATTTGGTGATTTGGTTTTTCCTTACTATTTACTCCTAAAACCTTACTATTTACTTACCTAAAAATGCTGTGTAACACTGTAACACTGTATATGGAGGGGGGAAATCCTTTAAATTATATATAATATAATTACACCAGTTGAGTCTATTATTTCAGGCTATGATTGCGCCTAGTAATCATGTAATTATAACCTATAGGCTTGCCTGGTGTAATTATATTTTACTATATAGAATTTATAGGATTTACCCCTCCCTATTTGCTCTACCTAAAAATGCTGTTTTAGCTTTAATTCTGTAATTTCTTAAAGGGAAAGTTCAGTGGTAAATATTGTTATTTCAGGGTGTGGCCTGGGCGTGAAAAGGGGCTTGACCTAAAAAAAAATTTGATGCGCTATGCAAGCCACTAATAGTTCCTTAGCCTTCAGAAAGTCACCCTCCGCCCATGGGCGCGTCGCAATATGGGATTTGGCAGGGATAGCCACTTCGTGGGTGTGTAAAGGAGACCACCTGAAGTGCGCTACACTCCTCTTGCTCAGCCCACACCTTTCTCTGATTGGGTGTGGGGATCTGGTTACACCCTGTCCAGGGGTGTAAAAATGGCTCTGAAAGGAGCTCTCCATTACCATCTAATATTGGACTAATAAGAGTTATTTTGAGTACCGGTAACTCTAGACGCCATCTCTCACGGATCTACTTCCTCCATTTCATCCTGGAACATTAAGGACTGAACTAAGTATTATTTCACTTTTTCATCCCATTTTGTTTTCCTGTTGCTTATGTTGTGTTTTTGTCTGTTATATTTTTCTGTAGTTTATTGTTTGCACTGTTTTTGTTATAATTAAACGATATTTAAATTGTTAGCTGAATCTCTGATTGCTCTTATTAGAACTAAAGCCTCTGAGACACTATGTTTTTACCAGTATATTATATTCTATTGTATTCTGTTATATTCCTACCTGCCTACCTACAAGGTCGTGAATGAACAGTCATTATCATTAGTTTTATTGTACAGCTGTGCATGCTGGGTAGGTTTGTGTACCTTTTAACACACATGGTGGCAGTTACCGATGGTTCATGGTAAATATATATAAGTGATGGGCAACTCTCGTTTGGGTTTTGGGGTTTGTCGCAGTGAGCTAAGCGTGCTCAGAGCGCCCTTGGGCTGAGCGTTGTAGTGTCCCAGTTACAGCGCCCTCCTCTTGATCACTTGTTATTGCCAAGTGTTGTTAACTGAAGGTTAAGTCAATATAAACTAAACCCACTATAAACAATAAACAATAGGTAAGGGTCCTTGCTGAAAAAACATATTGTTTGTGATTTGCCAACAGATTTAGTTCAGTAAACAAGTTCCTCAGCAATATTTCTACATCAAACATCGTCTCTCTCCCCCTCTCTCCATTAGTTTTCCGCACTGACTGAATTAGATGCAGATAAGGAGAGGACAGGCTTGGGTCAATTCTCTATGACTGGTTTTGTCAGGTTTCAGCTGTTAAATGGAATTTTACCCTCCAGCAAAATATATATTCCAGCAAAACCTTTCATTTTGTTTGTTTATTGAAATAGCTCTGCAAGGTAGAGACCTTTAGCACTGAACCTATTGCCTTGCATAATGTTGTATCATTCAGAAAAACAGAGGCCGCACTTTCCCTGTATTAATGAATAAACTATAAATCACTGGACACCAAACAACAACCCATTGTCTGTACAGAACAGACCACCACTGTCAACACTGGTACAACTAGACATTTTTCTATTTGTTATTAATCCTTCAGCAAATTCACAATACATATACAAATACTAAGGCCAAGATTGGAATCTTCTTGCAATGTTGTTATTTAGAAGGACTAAAGCCTCTAAATCCTCAGAAGGCCTAGCATCTTGATATAAAAGCAGTAATCTGTGTTTCACTTCTCATTTGATATGGATGCTGGGAAATTTACCATACTAATATGGGGTTTGTGTTTTATTTCCCAGCATTATAGTTTTGCACAGTGTGGTCACTGACCATTGTGTTCTTTGCACATGCCCAAATTATAAACTACTGCAGGAACTTGTTACAGCAGGTCACGCCTACTAGTAGTCTCCCGTAATGCATTTTAATATATGCATTACTCCCAGATATGTTAAACTGACATTACTTAATTGGATAAAAGATAAAGATTCCTTTTTGAATAATGACACCATCTAAAATCCGAGACAAAAGATTAAGGTTGCGATGCACAGTTAGCTTACATGTGTGTAGGATGGATAAATGGGGATATAAATATACTTGTAAAGAGCAAGAAAAAGGAAAGTATCCCCCTATCAAATTACCCTATCCTGAGGCACAATCCAGAGGAAAAAATGGGTTTAAAATAACAATTTTATTGGATATGCATTAAAAGCTAAACAGCGAAAAAAAAATTGCAGATTGTGGGAGCACACATGTTAATCTGCATAACGTGCAGACAAACAAGAAGGGGGAGGTAATAACCCTTTAATTACCTATATTACCTATAATGTACCAATAATCGCCCACCCCTCCTTACATTTGGCGATTATAGCTAATTAAATAGTTATTACCCCCCCCTTCTTGTTTGTCTGCACGTTATGCAGATTATGTGTGCTCTCACTATCTGTAAATTTTTTTAAATTGTGTGTTTTTTTCGCTTTTTAGCTATTAATGCATATCCAATAAAATTGTTATTTTTAAACCATTTTTTCCTCTGGATGTGCCTCAGGATAGGGTAATTTGATAGGGGGATACTTTCCTTTTTCTTTCTCTTTACAACCATCTAAAATCGAAAATACAAAGTGGTACCAAACCGTCTTATGCCGCACTGGGACTCCCTGACAAGGGCTCACTGCCCCAGCCCTCAAATATCCATATATAACAACAACACAATGAGGGAGGTCCAGACGTTGAGCTGAAAGTGATGACTGTGAAAAATATATTCCATCAGAACCAAGTAAAAACAGTGGCCACTGTTTTTACTTGGTTCTGATGGAATATATTTTTCACAGTCATCACTTTCAGCTCAACGTCTGGACCTCCCTCATTGTTGTTTGTTATACAACCATCTAAAATCTACCAATCACTTTGTACCAGACAACCGTGATTGTTGTGCAGCAAGACATCATTAATTTAAAAGGGTCACTAAATTTTAAATATTACTTCTTTTACAACGACTCTATAATTCATAAGGAGATAGTAGCAGTTGTTGATAACTTAAAACTTAATTGTAACTTAAAAGCCATGATATCCAGTGTAAAAGACAGCAGCCGCCACAGAGCTACAGTGCCAGGGGAGGACTGGCCCAGTAGGCTGAGGGGCAAATGCCCCCCGGGCTGGTCTCCAATGAAAAATTTGGGCTGCCACAGAAGCTATTAGTAAGTTATGCGCCTAAATGGCACAATGCACGCCTCTAGCTCCAACTTGGGCAAGGAACAGTCAGACCTCCAGATCATTACCCACTGTTATCAGCTCTCCAAATCATTAGCCAGTGTTATTAGCCCTCCAGATCATTACCCAGTGTTATCAGCCCTCCAGATTATTACCCAGTGTTCAGCCCTACAATTCAGTACCCAGTATTGTCAGCCCTCCAGATCATTAGCCAGTTTTATAAGCTCTCTACATCATTAGGCAGTCAGCCCTCTAGTTTATTAGTCTGTAAGTTATCTTAACCACATCATACACTTAAAAATGATGCAGGCGACCATGAGAACAGTAGACTTAAAAATGGGCGTAACTTAAAGGGTGTGTGACCTTTGCAAAGTGGGTATGGTCAAACATTTTGTGATCTACCTTGAAAGGGCTATTTGGTTGTAGTTGCCCCCCTGGCCAAAAGATTCCATTCCTCCCCTGTACAGTGCCTCCCCTCCATTCCCCCTCCTCTGGGTCCTAATGTGCACACAGACCTTTGTAGCAAAAGGCAATGTGTTGCTGTGTCAGAGGTGAATCCTCCAGCAACAAAAGTCGTTTTTGGTGAGCCATGGGCAAATCCTGTCTAGTTTGTGAAAAGTGACATTCTGCAAGCTTAGCCAGGTCCAATACTGAAGGAGGGGGAAAGGCTAGTCTGGATCTTGCCACAAATGAGAAATTGATCCCTTGTGTAATGAGGACCTTATCTGCATTAATATTAACCTTAGAAACGTAATGTTTTTAAGATATTCAAAAATGTAATAAAAAAAAAGCAGTGGCCAAAGCAAACCTAGTGGTGAAGGAGGTTCTAATTCTTCAGTTTAAAGCTAGGTGATATATGATGCTTTGCCTCTTAGTATTATTTATTAGAAAGTTGTACAAATTGGTGGCAGCGGTGCTGGTAATACCATTTATTCTCCCGTTTTTTTCTGTATATTTGTTCTCTGTATTAAAGCGCATCTCCAACCTTGATATTAATCTTTGATATATTGCAGGGCATCCCATCCCACCCCCAACTGCTATGTTAGATGTGTAAAAATAGAATCCAAACTCTACTTACAGCCCCTCACTCCAGCGTCGTTCGGATCTGGCTCCCTGCTTACCGGAAGTACAAGCAGAGGTCCGGACTGGAAGCCGCGGCTGTGATTGTCTACCAGCAATAGAGAACGCTGTGAGAGTGAGGATCTGTAAGTACAGTTCGGATTTTATTTTAACACTTCCTATATAATGGTTGGGGGTGGGAGGGGATACCCTGCAATATATATAAACAATTTAACGCTACATGAAGGGCATCAAAGGAGGGATCAATAGGGTGCGAGAGAGGGGGAGAAAGGGCTCCCCTGCGCATGCCACTGACCTCTCAGAGGGCAAAGAGGAGGCAGAAACCTTTTGGACAGGAAGACAGCTACTACTACTCCTGGACTTTGGACAAGCATTACAAGGGAACCATAAGGAGCAGAGATGTAAGGTAAGGATTTTGTTTTAAACTACTCAGCGGCTAAGTCCAAGTCCTCCCGGGCCTGGCAAACAAAAAACGGGGGGTAAGGCTAGTGGGGGAACAGGAGCAAAGAAGGGTAGAAGGAAGGGTTTGGTGGGGGCCCTCACTGCCATGTTCCGATCTAGAGCCCAGGATGAGTCTTCAACCCCATCCACGCCCGGGGGACAATGGGGAGGGACCTTCCCAAGAGCAGGGATCTGCTCAAAGTCAGGGCGTTGAACTAACCCAGGACCCCCCACAAGTGAATATTTATGCAGGGGGCCACGAAGGGGCAAGAGCACAGGCCATCACCCCAAGGCTAACCCAGAGAATGAGCCCTAGGCCCAGCCAAGGAAAGGGGATGGGAGGTGCAGAACAAAGGAGCCATAAGAGAGGCAAGAAAGGGCGCCCAGCGGAGTTAGCGAGCTCGGCGCTTAGTATGGCTAGGGATGCACAGGGAGGCTCATCCAAGAGCGAGGCAGACATAGACAGAGGGGTTAGCTTAGATGGGGGATCACTATTAATGGCACCCTCCACAAGGCACGCAAGCCCTGAGCCTAGCAGGGAGAAGGGGCGCCATCATGGCAAAAAATCACATAGAAGGCGCAGCAAGGAGGCTAAGGAAGGGCATAGGAGACACAGGTACTCCTTGTCAGACTCCGACTCTAGCCAGTCAGACCGCTATAGCCGCAAGAGACGCAGGCAGAGATCCGCTCACGAGAGGACAAGGAACCAGTCCAGGTCACGCACAGCCAAACACATCGGCCGGAATGGCTCAAAGCGGTCTAGGAGATTCTCTTTAGCCACACAGCTCATCAGCCAGTGTCAGATCCCGTTCTTGTTCTCGGCACAGAATGGGAGCGTCCATTAGAGGGAGCAGACTTTCCTTGTCCGATCAAATGAACGCAGAAAGGTTAACCGAGTCAACCTTTGATGCATGGGGGGGTGGCTGGGGTGATGGGGAAACAGGGTGACCTGGTACAGGTCATTAAAACACTAATTGGAAAAATAGAGGCTATGCCTCAACACCCTGCAGTGGGCATTTCTCCAGGTGAAGGCAAAGGGTGGGTAGCAGGGTTGAGGCCCTGAAAGAAACTTATTTCTCTAGGGTCCACTGAGGGTACACATCACAGAGGACATAAAAGAGAAGATTTGGAGGAATGAATACGTGGAGATCTGGTCACTCATAACCCCGGAGATGGTGACAGTGGATAAAGAGTTTGTGAGGCCAGAAAGCAGTATGGAGAAAAACCCGAAGGTAGCCAAGACTTTTGGGAACTGGGTGCAGGCTTTCTTTGTGTTAGCGGGGGTAATTTGCCAGAAATATCCTAATAAGTGTTCAGAACTTTTTGTGTACCTGGACTTAATCTTCGGGCCTACAAGAATTACGGGGGAGTCAGCATGGTGGCTGTACGATGAGGATTCAGAAGCAGGTTGGCAGTTCATCCATAGGTAGGATGGAATACGAAGGCCCCGGCTTGTGGCTTGGTATCATGATGTCCCAAAGGGCAACAGGTTCAGTGGCAGGGGGGTTGGGGGTTTCCTTCTCAGCAAACCCTGGGGCCCTAACATTAACTAAAAAAGCGGGCCCTTGCTGGCTCTTCAAAGAGGACCAATGCAAATTCAGGGTGGTTTGTCGTTTTCGCCACAAGTGTTCCTTTTGCGGAGGCTCAGGGCACTCCGCGACCAAGTGTTTTAGAAGGGGAAAAAGCTCAGCCAAGAAGCCCAGGGTCAGAAGGCCCGAGGACCCCAGTGAGTGTAGCCGCGATGGGGCCTTGGCTAGATAAGTACCATAGAAGAGAAGCGGCTGAAGGACAATTATACTCACCTCCCCCTCGTTCCTTTCCCCCCACTCCTGCAAAGTACCCAGGGTGAGGACCTAAAACGCTAAGTCCTCACCTCTGGCACTTTGAGTGACAGGTCGCGAGGGAGCCAATGGGAAGACGCGCTTTACAAGGAGGCGTGTCTTCCCATTGACAGTGCCAGTGGGGAGGATCGAACCGGAGCGACGAGGGAGATCACAAGTAAGTAGTGCAGGACTTTTGTAAAGTACCCAGAGGTGAGGACTTAGCGTTTTAGGTCCTCACCCTAGGTACTTTGCAGGAATGGATAGGGAAAATGGTAAGTATAATTGTCCTTTAATTAAAGACGGTTTTGTTAATGGTTATATTCCGTTCCAGTTTTCCCCCTCCCCAGTTTTTTTAAGAAAAGTCAGTACAGGAGCTTCCCGCCATGGCCAGGTTGAAACCCCAGAACGACGTTCAACTGGGCTGCATGGCCGGTCCCTTTGTTGACCCTCCCTTCCCCAACATTCGTGTCTCTCCTTTGGGACTGGTCCCAAAGAAGGAACCGGGCAAGTTTAGGCTAATTCATCACCTGTCTCACCCTAAGGGAGGGTCGGTCAATGACGGTATTAGCCCAGAGGCAGCGTCAATATCATATGTATCCTTCGACAGGGCGGCTTTTTTATTATATGTCCTTTTTTATTATATGTGTCTTCCGATTAGTTGTTCCATTTCCTGCGCTGTCTTTGAAACATTTAGCTCCTTTCTAGAATGGGTAGTTAGCTTTGAGTCAGGCTCCAAAAATGTTCTTACTTTTTGTTTGTAGGCCCAAAGGATTCTGAGCATTGTTCCTTTTTATTACAGTCATTCAGGTTTTTGATGGCTAAGTTTGGAGTCCCGTTGTGAGCTGAAAAAACAGTGTGTCCTATGACTACTTTGTCATTTCTGGGCATAGAAATCGTTTCCATTCGAATGGAATGTAGGCTTCCCAACGATACACTCGAGGAGTTACTAAAAGGGGTCAAAGTTTGCTTACAATCCAATAAGGTCACGCTCAAACAGCTACAGTTATTGTTGGGTTCCCTGAATTTTACCTGCAGGATCCTACCCATGGGCAGGGTGTTATGTAGATGGCTATTACTAGCCACATGTGAGGTTTAAAGCCTCGTACCATCATATCCGTCTAAATAAACTTAATGGCTTCCTAGCCTTCCTAGGTTCATATAAAGGAAGATCCCTATTACAGAGTAAAGAACAATCTAACAAGGAAATTCACCTATTTACAGACGCATCTGGGTCGTGGGGCTTTGGAGCGATTTTTGGTAGGGCTTTGTAACGATTTTACTGTCTTCTCTGACTCATATTGGTTTCAAGCCAAAAGAATTTGGCACTCATTCCTTTAGAATTGGTGCAGCCACATAAGCCTATCTCCTAGGTTTTTCCGAACAAGGAGTGAAGCGGTTAGGGCGTTGGAGGTCCAACTGTGTGGCACCTTACATTCAACCGGAGCTAGCTATTAATTGAAATTTCCGTTGCAGGAGGAAAGTAAGCAGCAGTGTGGCTGGTGGGCCACTCCTACCTTTTCTGGGCAGCAAGGAGAGCGGAGATATGACCGGGTGGCAGAAATCTGGGCTTTACTACAGCTTCATTGGAATGGAGAGGAATCCGAGGGACGTCCGAGGTTAACATGCGAATCTTCAGGTTTGTCCTTAGGTGACCACATAGGAGTGGTGGTCAGACATATACAACTGGAGGGGGACAATAGGTCACTAATGAGACCTGATGGTATACATCTAAATGATATCTGCCTGGATATATTCTTATCAGGTTTACAGGACGGTATCGACCAGGCCTTATTTCTTTTGGGTGGCGGTCGGGGTTCAGTGTAGGAATACATGAACTCCTGGTGGCGGGTACACCCTTGCTGGAGATATTTATGGAGCCGTTACATGTCCTCTGGTAACACCGAGGTTGGCATTCAAGATGAGATCTACGGCTAAAATGGTTAACATGGATGGTTATGAGTTGCAAGGGTGTACAGTTGGATTAATATGCATAAGGAGCATATGTAAATCAGGCGTATGGAAATTAATTTATTAATAAAAGCCGTGGCCGACCGTTTACCCAAAGGTTCTGTGTCCGTGTCATAATTCTAATAATAAGATATGTTGGTTATTAGTTATGGCAGGTAAGTTCTAAGGTTTTATTATGGCTGACTGGGTTTCCCTTCTGGTTTCTCACCAAGGTCTGAATGTGCGAGTAAAATGTCCTTTATGCTATTCTGTAACTATGAAGCCAATGAAGCCCAAGTCACTGAGGGGTTAATATTCATATCTGGTGAGTGAATCTGTAATTACTTCCTCATTCCTCTGCATTCTGTATGAATGAAAATCTAGGGTTAATTGTCAGGCTGATGAAATGCCACTGGTTATGTATTCAATAAAAAGGATATATATTGTCCTCTGTGATCGGTTAATGCATTTTTCTGTTTGTCAGCAGCTAACTGGGTATGATAGAGTTAACTTCACTCTGGTCCAACCTTCCATTTGTGACTTACCAATAGGATCTTATATGATTGTTTTTAAGTCAAGCAACTTCCTTTACACTCTATAGACATTCTTAAAGGGAAACACAATGAAAGTTGTATTAGATTTCCTCTGGCTGTTGCTTATTCTTCTCTTTTCCTATTTGGAATCCTTTTTTAAATTATTTATTCCTTTAAAAAGGAAATCTGTGGGGGGTGAGATTGTTCTGATTACTGGGGCTGGACATGGAATAGGGAAGAACACAGCGAAGCTGTTTGCTAACCTACAGTGTGTGCTGGTTTTGTGGGATATAAATCAGGTATTTATATTATTGTAAGCTGACATTCTATGTGATAGAATGCTAGATGTGATTGCTAGATTACATAGCCGTGTTGCGTGTTTGTTTTCAAATGGGTCTTCTGATTTTAACTGATCTGTCAATCCTGTCTACTATGTATCTTAATTCTTTGGGAAATGGTTTAGAATTATGGCTGTAATAAGGGTACTGTGGAGTGCTGTTTTGGTCCCATATATGTATTTGTACGTGTCAGTAAATGTGCAAGAATCAAAAGGTAGTGGCTCGGTTCTGCATTATTTGTAATACAAGTTTTGATCATATTTACATTTCAATTTTAAAAAGCAATCTTATAGGAGAATTATACTCATGCAGTAACTTATTGCTTTCTGGCAGTTACTGACCGTTGTCAAGATCCTTTCCCTCCTTTATTAACATACGTTTCCCAATGTGAGAGATGGTAAAAAGTCAGTGACGATGACTGTGGGAGGAGCCAAAAAGTCTGTTTCTGCAAGAGTATAATTCTCTTTTAACCTTGGTGATAAAAACTCTCCGTGAATGACTCCCATATTGTTTTGGATCCCTGCAATGATTTACATTTTTAAAGGGCGACTTTACTAAAAAAAACTGATTAAACCTTGAATTTTTGGGACAGAGCATCTGTCAGTGGAGAAGGAGCTGCTATAAGGAGCGCCGGTAAGGTAATTGCTCCTAGTGTTTACAGGGAGAAGGAAGAAGCGTTCTTGTGTGAATAATAGAAGCAGATTTTATGTACTTAACAAAGTGAAAAAAATCTGTTCAGTGTCCCTTTAAACTAAGTTTTTGAGGCTGCTACTCTCTTTGGATAATAAGTGGCCACTTCAGGCAAACCTGTTCCACCTGTCAGCTAATCCATTTTAACACATTTCTACTCTTAGGGCACGGCCACACTGTGCCGCAAAAACAATTGCACACAGAATTGCATGCGATTTTGTTGCGTTTGCGCATGCGTTTTTTCATTAGATATAGAAAAATGCATGCCATTGCGATTAAAAATGCGTAACGCAAATCGCAAGCGCAATTGCACCCGAAAAAGCATGTCTTCGGTGAGTTGCGATTTCAATGATCGGAAAAAAACGCATGCACAATCGCATGCGCAAACGCAAGAATAACGCAGTAGTGTATCCTGGCCCTAAACACTGCATAGATGTACAAAATAGCCCTTAACAGAGCATAGCAATCCCATAAAAATCTGGTCTGATAAAAATGTATAAACGAGTCCAATTAGAGAAAAATAAGAAAATTGGCCTTACACAATCCAATCATTGTATGATACCGAAAAATTCCTAAATTGTACAATAGTGTATGACCTCTATTATTGTCATGTTACACTACACCCATGATATTAGCACTTCGTTTAGTAAATTTTAGTTTACTTGTGTTAGATAGCTGTACATTTTGGTATCTATCTAAATATATATATATATATATATATATATATATATATATACTGTATATAAAATCTAATAATCTAACGTATAAACAAACATTTCTTATTCCCAGTTTGCCTAAAGAAATGGATTTATCCTTTATATACTTTTATACAGATCTAATTGAAAAAAAATAGCTTCAGAGCAATTTTTAATAACTGATAACTGCTTATTATTTCAGTATTACAGTAAATCCTTGGTATAACTGCCTGGCTTTACCACTAAGCAAAAGGACTTGCAAGCGAGCACCTTTATCCCAACCATTAATAGTGGCTGCCAATTCAAATTGTTCTAGCCAGTCAGTCCACTCCCTAGTTACCCCATCAAATGGATCAGGTTTAAAAATAGGTTTGGCAATTGGGCCTGGTAGAGCTACGGAGTCTAATTGGGGCATTTCATCTGCAGGTACAAGGACAGGAGGATTTAAATCACTACTACCAGTAGCAGCCTCCATAGCTTAATACAGAGAACATACATACAGATAAAACAGGGAGAATAAATGGTATTACCAACGCCACTGCCACCAAATTGTACCAGATCACTGCTGTGTGGAATGATTATGGGTAGCATGGCAAATAGTGGTCTGGCACAATGCAGATATTGCACATAAACAGGTTCCCCACATAACATATGCAGGTATCGGGGGTGCCCCTGTCTATGGTGTACCACTTTGTATATTGACCAGGCCTGTGTATTGGGTGTCCTTGTAAGTTGGTGTACACTTATCTGTTGCCTCAGAGTTTGTTTTAAATAAGGTAAATTGTCTTACCAATAACCTGTCCTCCCAACAGGTGGTAACAGGATCTTATACACATGATCTTATACACAGGATCTTATGTTGCAGTCAATATCATTTCAAAGCACACACCACAATCTACTTTCAATTTCTCTCCTCCTAGCCATAGAGAGCAGGGATGTCTTGTCTTTTATTACTCACTGACACCACCTACAGGCTGGAGGTGGTATATAAAGAGCCTTGTTGTATATGTCCATTACAATACCCATCACTGCCACAGAGGGGTGGAGACTTTGCCACAGAGGGGGGGACTCTGGGCTTCTAGTGCCCATTAATGTAACTGAATGTCTAGTGCTGTATAAAGGAAGCCTTTTTATCCTAGATCTGGTTTGGTGGATAGACACCAAGTAAGTAAAAGCTTAATATGCCCTTGTTGTAGAAGCCTGTTCTGTGATGCCACCTCCCTTTACACCTGAATACATATAAAACCCTACTTGTTAACAATCAACTTTAAATAGGTACACTACTGAAAAATGCATTGCACAAAGCTGTACTTAAATCAATACAATTAAATTATTCTCCACCTTCAGCACTGCACCATGTTGTTTTACACCATAGGATATTTTTGGGCAACCAAAATATTGCATGGTGTGGGTGGGGGCGACCGAGCTTGTTCGCCCTTTGTCTGGATTGGACGACTGACAGTCATTTTTCCTGGAGCAAACGCACTGTCAGGACAAAAAGTCCCTTTGTGTGCATCCAGCCTAAGGTTGGGCTGAATAAATCACTGTTAGTCACAGCGAATGCTGCCATGGCCGACAGTTCGCCACAACCAATCATGTGGTCCATTGGAGAACAAACAATCGCAGGTGATTTTCCAACATGTCCAATCGCCGCCAGTAAAATCACCTCAGATTTTCCAGACCATTACACGGAAATATCGGTTGGTTGGGCCTGAAAAATCTGCGTACCCAGCCTTACTATTAAAGGGTTAATGTTGACTATAATGCTAAAATGCTGGTCATTATTTCCATTAGAAGCACAATATAGGTGCAGATGTGGGGGGATTTAAATGTGTAACATCTGATTAGCTGATTGGTGAACAAGATTAATGTGAAGTTGTCAGTGATTATACAAGGGGAGGGTCCGTCTTATTGGGGCAAAAAAAGAAAACTTTGTTAAATGAACACCTTATGTATAATTGAAATAATTAGCCTAATGAAGTCACAGGAAGCCCCTGCATAAGAAACTTTCTCACCCTTAACATTTTTAGAAGTTTGAATCTCTGCATCTCACAAACAGATTTAAATATCCAGTTAAGTGATGCATCATTACATTCATCTAACAAACGGCAATGCACTGTTATCATTTTAAAGTACACCTTCTAGAATGAAGTTCCCTTAATGGATTAAATATTACTAAAAATAAAAAACCAAACCCTGATGCAATAATCAGCCTTTGTCCTCATTTCACTTTCTCTCCCCTAAGTCCACCTGTTTCTCTCCCTCCCCTTCAGGACTTATTTATAAAGCATGTACAGTATTTAACATTTCTGCATAGAAAAACTTTTGAGGGGCAGAGGGAAGGGGGGATATTTTTGCGGGGTTATTTTTATACATTTTTTTTTATAATATTTCATTTGAGGTATGAACATGCCCACCAATATAATTTGTTCACAACACAACCTCCCTCCCCTATGCAGAAATTTTACATACATCCTTTATTAATATAAATAAGTCCTGATAGGCAGCTAGAGGAATAGCATTTAATCATTGGCTGTGATGTCATCTGTTGAGAACTGCTAACTGGAATTACCAGGAAGCAGAAACAGAGGTAACAGACCATTAGGCAGTATTTCAGGTTAGACTTACATCTCATATTTCTAACCATCGCATGATTAAGATACAATTATACATCTGTTGAGCACCTCTTGAATTTTCAAATATAAATATATTTTAGCCATCACCTTGTCTCATTTTTAATAACCATAAGGCCCACCTTTTAAGTCTAGTACACGAGGACCTGTGCCTGACCCTATAATTTTATCTGATTTCTCAGGAACCCAAAATGAAATCAACAACTGATCAACTGTTCCCAACTGATGTTTTCCCATTATAATTAATTGTGAACTGGTAAATCTTAGCAGAATAACACTGCCAACCAGAAGATTGCCACTATTTATATCCATTGTACGGTTAGTGGACAGCCAAACAGAAGGGATTTGCTCATGTGTATTAGACCTTGTGCAATGCCTTCACTGTGAACATTTGGATTTGTTTAATCTTAATACTCTGACTTGTATGTTTAACTTATATAATGAACTTTGCTATTGGTGTTTTATTTATCATGGATTAACTTGTTTGTTGTGCAGTTTTTTAGGCTTCTTACACTTGGCAGGAACATTGTTTTGTGTAAAAAAATTCTTACAATTATTTCTTTAGCAAGGTATAGAGGAAACTGCTGCAGAGTGTAGGCAGATTGGGGCAAGAGTTTATACCTATGTGGTGGACTGCTGCAAGCGTGAAGAAATTTACACAGCAGCCAACAAGGTAAAGTTCTCTTTAAGATACAGAATTATTCTTATTATTATAAATCTTCTTAACCAAATTTAAGGTAGACCACAAAAAGTACTTTTTTTTTTTTTTTTTTTTTTTAATCCTCTGGTCCTAGTGCCTTTATGTAACAATAATAAGGAAGGGAGAGTTCTGGCTAATTTTCATGTTTAGCTTGTGGAATGCTATTAAAACCTATAGAAAGGTGTGGCATTTCCTAAAGGGCTACCATGGGAACATGGAAATTATCCAGAAGTCTCCATCCCTTATTTGCATATGATTAAAGAGGATCTCTTAATTTCTTAGTGACGTCTGTCTATAGGCAAAACCAGTGGTCTACACTACACTGATGGCTCAGTAAAGCTGAAACTGGTTTGTGGCTGGCTCTCTGGTTTTGAATTTATCTCGTGAAATGCTATAAAAACCTCTTAGTGTATGTTTTTTTCTAAAGGGTTACCATTGAAACAGAAATAACCCAGAAGTCCCCATTGCTTATTTGCATATGAGTGAGGGAAGATCTAATGCCTTATACACTCCCTTTCTTATTTAATTTCTTAGTGACGTATGTAACAATAAAGCTTTTTTTAGGGCTAGGTCCCACTATGCACATTTTTATCTGCTTTTCTATCCGCATGCGTTTTCCAATCCTCAGTGATATTTTCACCCTCATTTTCCCACGGGCAAAAGCATATATAAGGGGTTAAACTCGTGCCAACCTATACTGAATAGGTTAGCACGTGTTTTAACGTCTTCATTGTGCCGTCAGCGTGGTGGGTACCCCAGGTGCACTTTACTTAATACTGCATTTGCGCTTCTTTTAAGGACGCTATTTAACACCAGTTAATGGCTGCCATTAAAGTGAGGGGAAGCAACATTTACCCAGAGAGATTATGGCTCTGGGTATATGAGGCCCTTTATTTTTCATGGAAATCACAGAAACAAGTTTTCACTAGGTGTGTTGCACTTTGATCCCTTTAGTGTTTATGACTTGTGGTCTGTTTGTCTACATTCCTATCTGTTAATTGTAATTAAATTCAAAACAATGGGAATGCAGAAAAAAGCCTGGACATTTTCTCCACAAATGTAAGTAAATACAAACACATAGAAGCGCATGCAAGCCCAGTGCAAACAAGGACAAAACAGATTGTTGTTCTGCAATATTTGAGTTGCAGGTTATAAAACACCATTGAAGTTTCACATTAAAAAAAAAAAAATATATGCACTTTCAAGGTTTTATTGTGCATTCATTATATCCCAATATATGCTTACTCCCAGCCACACTCAGTAAAGGTAGCCCATACTGACTCGATATACAGTACAATTAATTGTAGTCTGAGAAAAATTGTCCAGCATATCTGGAAAAAAAAATCCAACTAGTAGTCATCTGATCGCCCACACATCTTCATGTCCTGATATTATATGATCGGTATTGTTGCAAGTATGACCATCATAAGTGATCTATTTGTTGTGTCAGGGTTGCCAGCCACAGAGGAAATGCTGAGCCACTTTTATTATTAGAATTTTTGTAATGCATCTGAAAAACAGTATTCCCTTAAACATTGAGATATGGAATATTTAATAGAACAGTGTAGAATATTGTTATTAGTAATGTTCAATTTTCTTCCAGGTGAAGCAGGATGTAGGAGATGTTGGCATTTTAATTAACAATGCTGGAATTATTTTTTGCGCTGATGGGCTTACAATAAAGGATGAGCAAATCCAAAAAATGTTTGAAGTTAACATTCTTGCACATTTTTGGGTGAGTGTAAAAAGAAGAATTCTCTTTTTCTAGAGATTCCGGTCTTCCAAGATGCTTGTTTGTGTATATTTCCTCATTTTAGTAATAAAACATTATAGGCCTAAATTGCTGAGAGCTGCTATCGCTATGAGCAGGGCTTCCTTATTCAGCATAGCAATATTGGCTCTTGGTGAAGTTCTTTTTGCGGAAATCTAAAACCAGCCTTCAGACTGGTCTTGTATTACAGGCAAAAAGCCGCGCTATCGGAACATTGAATTGGGTTGTGGCGGCTGCACAGTTTGCTTCTAAAAACAGAAAAAGCTGCTGCGAACCCATTGTTAAAGTCATGCTGTCCCGCTTTGTATAGATGGAGGAAGTTATTATGGTGGTATAGCATGCATCTCCGTGAAAACCCTGTAACTCGTCTGCATACTTGTTAGTTATTTACTACACAGACAGCTATTGTGGCTATGGCTCAGAGTTCTAACCAACGGTTAATTTAAAGATGCCAAAAATACTATTGTTTAATACTAAAATTTCCAGCAATTGCAAAATACATTCTTCTAAATAAAGAGGAGTGACATTCTTATATATGTACCTTTGCCCCCATAACCTTTGTAAGGCAAGTGTGAAATGCCCTTTTCCAGAATGGTAGCAAAGGAATCGGAAAGTATTTTACTACAAGGGCAGAAGGTGAAAGTTGATGGAATATAGATAGTTAAATAATCCAGTTCTACCCTGCAGTAGCTTAGCTACAGATCTGTGTGCCCCAGTGCAGATTTTAGACCTGGGCCCCCATATTCAGCCCTGTCCCACCATCCCCATTGTTACCACTAATATCGCTATTCATCTTTATGAAAATAATTTAGACCTTGCCTAAGCCCAGTGAGATGAAATCCACCAAGTTTAATAGATAGGGAGATAGATAGACAGACACAGACAAATATCCTGAGGCTGAGGCAACACTACAATGCACCAAGCGTGCACGCTTTTGCATGCGTTGTCGCACGCGATTGCGTATGTGCTTTCTGTGCGTTAGCGCGTGTTATTTTCGCTTTTGCTCTTACTTTTCGCTATCTTTAAAGCGATTTCCATGTTAGTGAAAATTGCGAGCACCTTATTAATAGCAGTTCAAACATGAATATGTACCTTTTCTTTTTGTTTGCATTCCCTTTTTTGTATGGGAATATCTGAAGAACATAGTATGTCCTTTATTGTTCTTATTTTTAGAACTGGTCTTCGCTTCTGGTGCTACTGCTAGTGATTAGAAAACTTTGTGGTCTAGCTGAACTCCCTAAAAAATCTAGAATTTCAACCAATGAGAAGACAAGCTCCTACCATTGGTGGCACATCAGATTAATGTGTAGTGTGTGGGGGGGTGTAATTTTCCCTTTAGCTCACCATTAAGTTGTATGATGTGCAGTATACTTAACATTGGTTTTTTTTTTTGGGTTTTTTTTGTCTCCTTATGCCTCAGACTACAAGAGCTTTTCTACCATCAATACTACAGAACAATCATGGACATATTGTTACAGTTGCTTCCACAGCCGGTTTTGTTGGTGTTCCATACATGATGCACTATTGGTAAGTGCTGTACATTGCAGTTTATATTAAAAATTGTTTGAAACTGAATATATCAAGTACAGTGAGGATGAAGCTGTAAAGTTCCAAATAAATACAGGAATTAAAGCAATTGCAAATGAGAATATGAGAGAGACATATTTATATCAAGGCAACCTGGGCACAAGTGATGAGTCACTGTTTAAAAAAAAAAACTGCTTTCAATACGGAACTGACAGTTTCGGAAATCAAAAATTTTAACATTTGGAACTTGAAATTCAAATATTAGAAATCTCAAATTCTTATTAAAAATTCCTGAGAAAATCACAAATTCCTATTGAAAACTTGCTATCAGAACCTCAATAGGTTACACCAGTTCGCCATTCATCTCTACTGAAGAGTAAAGTTTAAATGCAAACCAACATAACAGAATCTGGCAGTGCAGGAGAAGCTGACAACCAAAAGGGAAAATCCACCAGGTGGAACATTGGTAAGATGAGCAACTATGACGTGAGGAGAAGAGAGCAGGAACTGTCCCAGTATTACCAGGACGGTAACCATAGTGCGAGTTTAAACAGCCCTGGGCTACATAACAATATTCATTAAAATGTATTATTTTATTACAGAGAGTAAAAGAAAAATTGCCATTTATAAACTTGTATCATTTAAGGAAAAGTTAAGTGACAAATATCAATATTTTAAAAATGCTTGGTTTGTATTATGCATACCTAGTTATTCTACATATTCTCTCCCATTTTGAAAAATCAGTTGATTTCATACCCTTGGTTGTTCCCTGCTGTAGACATTAGTGAGCTGACATTTCAGGTTCTGACGGTCTTTTTCTCAGGTTGCACCACTTCCTTGGAATGTTCCTAACAGTAATTTCTATTGATTGGCTGTTGAATGGGTCAAACATGTTCAGATCTCTACTGAGCAACTAAATCAACCCAGGCGCTGGGTCAAGGGCAAAACTATAACGGTCTCTATTAGGGGTCCTGCAAACAGGAAGTCAGTATTTCGTTTTCATTTATTTTTACACATACAAATGCTGAATGATCGGTTTAAGGTCATTGGGATGAAAAAAATACTGCTTTTTTTTTTTTTTTTAAGCATATGTATTTGCACTAACTTCTCCTTAAATTGCTAGTTTCCATCTTGTTTTATAAAAGAGATTAAAGAGAAGTGCAGTTTTATCTCCAAATGTGTACCATTAACCACCTTGTTTCATTGCAAAGATTAAAATAATGTTTTTTTTCCAGGGTAAAGGGAAAGTGTGCCATTTTCTTTTTAGTTTTGTTGGTTAAAGGTATGTCCACCCTAAAAACTCATTTTTAATATGATGTTCCCCCATGTCTCCCCAGCCCCAACCGCGTAATATTTTTTCAGAAAGCCCCCCAAACTCTTACTTACCTCCCCTCGTTCCTCCGCCGCACTGCCGGCCCTCTGCTTGCGAGAATGCAAGCAGAGGGGCGGGACCGGCAGTCCGTCGTGATTGGCTGACGGCAGCCAATCACGGACGCGGCTGCCGTCATTCAGTGCAGCGGAGGAAAGCGGAGAGGTAAGTAAGAGTTTGGGGAGCTTTTTGAAATAAAAAATATGCGGTGGGGCTGGGAGACATGGGGAACAACATATAAAGGGGGATTTACACTAGGGGGAGGGATAGTAGAACGGGGGGAGGGGGGAGGGAGGGGGGAGAAGGGGCTGCAGTACGCATGGCAAATATCTACCGGAGGCAAGGTCAGGCAGAGCCCTGCTATCCTCCTGGTGGTTAGTTTTGGGACTTTGGGGGGGGGGGGGTCTACAGGAGAACCCTATGGAGCTGGGATGTGAGGTAAGGATTAAACTACACTACATGGTGGGGCCAGTAGTTGGGGGGATTATAGTTTTGGGGGTGGACATGCCCTTTAAAGAGAGAGTATGCATCCTTCTATTTTAATTCATAGCATAAATTAAAGGGGTAGTGTGCCTTTTACAATCTTGTTTAATAGCACGTGTGTGGTTTACCATCTTATTTCATTGCAGAGATTTTGCAACTTGTTTTATAGTATAGGTTAAAAGGAAAGTGTGCCATTTATTATATAGTTTCTTTGCAGGGATTAAAGTAAAAGGGGCCATTTGCCATCTTGTTTCATAGCAGATTTTACAGGTAAAGTGTGTCATTTGCCATCCGTTATGTTTCATAACATAACTGAACTGTTTCATAACAGAAATGAACTCTAACTTTTAAAGTCTAACTTCATCATATAGTAAGGAGTCTCACCACACCATACCCCCCAACCATCAACGTTCCTCCAGGACAGAAACAGCAGGGTGTGTGGTGTAGATGTTCCTGGTGTGTGGCTGTGATGTTGAGGGGCATGATGAGCAAGATATTAAGCAGAGTCACACTCCAATGTGAAAGGTAAGTTTATTGGAAACCACTCCTCAACATACACAACGTTTCAAGGGTCTAAGCCCCCTTCATCAGGTGATGGGTGTGCAACAACAAATGGGTTTAAGTAACCTAGTGCAAACAAAGGTGTGTCTAGTGCAAATTAGGAAGGGGTGTCTCCTTTGTTTGCAATAGGTTACTTAAACCCATTTGTTGTTGCACACCCATCACTTGATGAAGGGGCTTAGACCCTCGAAACGTTTTGTATGTTGATGAGTGGTTTCCAAAAAACTCACCTTTCACATTGGAGTGCGACTCTGCATTATATCTTGCTGATTTGACCCATTCCCTTGGAAGTAGGGATACCAGCCGTCTGCACCCGGGTAGGCAGTGTGCATATGGAATGTTCTTGTGCTTTGAGGGGCGTGATGGACTCCACCCCTTCTTGTATTGATTTCTGTCAGATCTCGTGGCACCTCCCGATCTAGTGAAGTCGGTGCTTGATTGGGGTATTAGCAAAAATGTGGCAGATTTACATGAATTGTTAAGAGATATGGGTAAATTGAAAGCAATATCTGAGACTGGCAGAATAAAATAGAATCTGTGAAAGATTGAGCCTAAACACTGAAATACAGTATGCACAGATTTCTGTTGGGAGATGTTTTAATGCATTATGTTCTTTGTAGCCATCAAACTTTTGTTTTCAGACTAACGTTTATTACATGATTCCACAGCTCCAGCAAGTTTGCTGCATTTGGCTTTCATAAATCATTGACCGCTGAACTCTTTGCCCTGGGAAAGCTTGGAGTTAAGACTTCGTGTCTCTGTCCTGTTTTCGTTAACACTGGCTTTGTAAAAAATCCGAGCGCAAGGTAACTATTTGTGGCAATTTTCTTCTTGCATTATATTTTTATTGACCACAGTTAATACTCTGATATAAATAACATACATTTGACCCAGGTCCATTCGTATTGTTGCTCTGCTTTGTCCCACCTCTCTTCCCTGTAAGTGACAGATCAAGATGCAGCCAATGGGAAGACACTTTGTAAAGAGGCATGTGTTCCCATTGGCTGCATTGCGGAGTGTCACTGAAAGAGGAGGGACAAAGCAGTGTGCTGAGGGAGACTTTAAAGGGCAACTGCACCCCCAAACTAAATTTTACTGTCCTGCAGGGTATTGCTTTAAAACCTTGCCAGGGCGATTTACCCAGCGGCGCTGGGCAGGTGTCTGGAGACTGAAGTTAAAGTTATGTTAAGCGGTTCGCTACTGCTTAGCGCGACTTTAACTCCATATTAGTGCCGGAAGAGCGGGTTACGTAAAAGACACAGTTGTAGAGCATGATTTTAACGCCAGCTATCACGCTGTGGGTAAATCCCTTTTGGGATTTACCCACGTGCGCAAACGCTATATTGCAAGATTTTACCCAGAGTGATAGCGGTATGCGAAATGCCCTGCTTGTCTGCACCGAACTACTTAATGCAAGCTCAAAAACTGTGGTAGGAGATACAATCCAACAAATGGAAGGAATAAAAGAAAAGGCAAATTTAATAAAGAAGATTATGTTTTCATGTGTTATACTGTGTTGCCTCTACCACTTTCTATGTGACTGTAACCACCACCAATGGACCATGGGAAATATGATGGTTTAAGGTATTTAACATTCAAAAATTAAGATATATTGCAGACAAGGTTCTAATTACATGGGGAAGCACCCAAACTTTATTTATTATTAGGCTTTCATTCTCCTTTAAATAAACTCTAATATTTTAAAATTTAACTTTTTTTAAATCATTGGATTTTTATGCTTTCAGGTTTGTTCCTATATTACAACCAGAAGACGTTGCACAAGAATTGGTGGATGGTATTCTGAAAAATAAGAAAATAATATGTGTTCCCCCCTCTGTGTCATTCACCCCTATGTTGGAATAGTAAGTATAGACCATTACCATACTCTAGTATAGGTCGAGGTATCTATTTTTACCTGAAAAATGTGTAAAAACTGATTGAATTGAGTCGAGGGTAGAAATTGTGACCACTACTGCCTTCTGATTCTGTATTTTTTCAGGCTTTAGTTGCGCTTTAAATGGACAGCAGAATTCCCATACAGTAATAGCCAAATCCAGTACCAGTAACCCCCAATTCCTTGGCACTCCAGATGTTTGGAAACTACAACTCCCAGCATGCTTTGGTTGCTGGGAGTTGTAGTTTCTAAAAATGTGAAGTGGCAAGGTTCAATAAACTTTTAATTAAGCTTACCATCATTTACAATTCTCCTAACCCCCATATAGTAAAGGGCACTCTGACCCCCATGTAGTAAAGGGCACTCTGACCCCCATATAGTAAAGGACACTTTAACCCCAATAGTTAAGTGTCACCTGAGTTGTAGTTTTAAGCTGTCATTTGCACTGAACTAGCAGCCATTTTTTGCCCCAAATTGAGAAGACCCATCAGATTTACAGCATCCAGATGAGCAGTGACAATGCGGAGTCCAGCAGCCAGACTACTGGAAGCACGAAGGAGTGTAAAGGCAGATCAGCTCATGAACTTTCTAGCAGGTGAAGGATTTTTTTTAACACCGCGCCACCTACTGGTTACTATCCACAAATGCAGCATTTGGATCTAAATAAGGACTTGACCTGAGTATAAGCCGAGGTTAGGTTTTCAGGCTAATTATAAGACATGAAATTCTCGACTTGTACTCAAGTATATACGGTAGGTTTTTTTTATTGCTCTTTCATCCTGAGCCATTTAATCATTGTGTTGGGTTGTGCAACAATTGGATATGTTTAACTACAGTAAAAAAATTAAAAGTGTACATAAAGTAAACGGGGTTTTTTATTAATATGTTTGCATCTTCCTAGTTTTCTTCCAGAACGTGCTCTGAAAGCTTTGAACGAATTTCATCAAGTAAAATTTGATGCTGAGGTTCGCTGCAGTGACAGTAACAAAGATAAATAGATCTGATTTTCCATTGTTTTCTAATCTTCCAACAAAGAGCTCAAGAACTGTTCTTTGGGAGATCACGGTGCTCTGAGCTCATTCAAGAGGAACAATTTTTTTTTTTAAGATTTAAATGAGTGGAGGGAAAATAATCTGTTATGGCTTCCTTGAAATTAAACTTTTCTAAATTTACATTCTTCAAATATCTATAATGTTAGAGAAGAACTATAGTTCCACAAATTTAGACAAAGAATTGTCCTAAAAACAAAAGTATCATGTTGGTGCAAAAGGTACCGGCTATAAAACACAGCAGTCCAATGATAGTAAAGATACATGTTTTTTAAAGAAGAACTAACCTCACATTTTTTTAATCCTAATGTGAAAGCATTTCCCCCAAAGTGAATGCAATGTAAGATTGTTCTCTAGTAAGTTGCATTTAGTACATGTAAGTAATAGATTTTGATCTTTAACAAAGAATGCTTCCATGTTGTTGCAAGTAAAACTCACAGCCCCTGTAGGCTTCAAAGAGCCACACACCCTGACCCCAGGATTTACTGTCTCTATGCACAGAATTTCTAGTAAAATATAATGTTTGTAAATGTACCTGTGTTGATTGTTGGGTTGGTGGTGGCACAACATATAATTGCCATGTTTTTAGGAACACACAGCCCAAAAAGTCACAGGGTCAAATCCCCTGGTTTACTTATGAAAAAAATAAAATAGTCTATTGCCTGAGTTTATTGCTTTGTTTTGTTTGTTTACATCATGTTTCTATATGTACAAACTTTTTATATAGCAGCTCTGTTTTTTTATTTACCAACCAGCGTGAACTGCTGACATTCTTCCTAAACAGACCATTGGGACACAGATTCAATTTCCCAGGCTTTTTTTTTTCTTATTATGTTCTTAGCAAAAGAGAGATTCTACATATTTTTATATCCCACCTAGTAGCCCTTGTGGAATAGAGGTATAAAACTTTTTACACAAAAACTGCACTGAAATCCGTGTTCTGTGTCAGAGTGAGGCATGATCTCTAAGCTGATGATTGGCTATCAGATTTCATGAAGCAATGCTGCAATTTCCTGTAAAGTATTCTGAGTACACTTAGCTGGGTGTTCCCATCTAAGGTGAATTATAGGAACTGACCCCTTGTACTCAAGTTAATTTCATAAATCACCCAGCATCCACAGCAAAGGGAGAGTTGATACAGCTTTTTGTATTTTTGTGAACATGCTCTTTCTATTAGTGCAATACCATCTGGATACCTTTTTGTGTAGGTGTGGCTTTTCTGCTGGGTGTATTTGAAAACAGTTCTTCATTGTTATAACACATAAACACATATGTTGGTGCTACTGGGGCATTACATTAGAAATCCCTACCATACGTTCTCTAGAATAAAACATGTTGGCCAAAAGATTTGTAAGCCTGCCACCACATCAAGGTTGACTCTTTCAGCAGGGCAATAACTAATCTATAACCAAAATATGTTAACAGGGAGACGCACTCATATGAGTTTTTTCCCCCCCGAAACGTCACAATATATATTTTGAATATGGAACTTACTGCCAGTGGTTAAGCAGCTAAGGGGAAACAGCACCATTAAATATTTATACATATTAAGGAGTGCGAGGAGAAAATATATATACAACTAGAAAGGGAAAGTTTAAGTATAAACTTTGAATTTGGCTTGAAAGACTGCATTTTGGAAGGGAATTTGTGTGTTTGTGCTGCAGATTTTAAAACTCAATAACGTCAATGAAGAGGACATTGTTGTTTTTTACTTACCCTTTAAATATGTCACATGCATTAAAGGTAGGTCAGTTGGTGTGTGTGTATTCATATCAGGTTGGGGGATAAAATACTAACTTTTTTGATGATTGGTCAAAATTAGTTTTTTTTAACTTAAGTTACCCTTTAAGTATGGCTGCCACAGTAATAGATAAGTAGATCAGTAGGTGTGTGTACCCGTGTCGGGTTGAGAGTTAAAAAAAAACTTTTTTGATGATTGGTCAAAATTAGTTTTTTTGACTTTAGTTACCCTTTAAGTATGGCTGCAGCAGTAATGGAGGGGTAGGTCAGTAGCTGTGTATACCTGTATCACGTTGGGGGTTAAAAAAACAAAGTTTTTTGATGATTGGTCAAAATTAGTTTTTTTTTTTTACTTTAGTTACCCTTTACGTATGGCTGCCATAGTAATGGATAAGTAGATCAGTAGTGTGTGTACCTGGGTCTGGTGGAGGGGGTATATCTTTTGTGTTTACAACCATAAAACTATCTTTTATTGAGAATAAATCTAAATTAGTTTTTTTTTTACTTTAGTTACCCTTTACGTATGGCTGCCATAGTAATGGATAAGTAGATCAGTAGTGTGTGTACCTGGGTCTGGTTGAGGGGGTATGTCTTTTTTGTGTTTACAACCATAAAACAATATTTTATTGAGAATAAATCTAAATTATTTTTTTTATACTTTAGTTACCCTTTAAGTATGGCTTCCACAGTAATGGATAAGTAGATTAGTAGGTGTGTGTACCTGGGTATGGTTGAGAGGATATGTCTTTTTTGTGTTTATAACCATAAAACTCTTTTATTGAGGATAAATCTAAATTAGTTTTTTTGACTTTAGTTACCTTTTAAATATGGCTTCCATGGGAATGGAAAGGTAGATCAGTAGGTGTGTGTACCTGGGTCTGTGTGGGGGGTTGGGGGTATCACCATTTGTATTTATGACCATGAAAAAAACTGTTTTGAAATATCCACATTTGAGGATTGTTACCATTATAGTCTATGAGAAAAAATGTCCGGAAATTCTCAGATAACGCCGTAACGCTTCCACGGATTCCTTAGCTAGAAGATAGCACACTTCTCCTATATGACCCGTACGTCTGTACTGAATTCATGTCTCTAGCTCAAAAACTGTGGGAGGAGATATGGTACAAAAAAGCGGAAGAATAAAACGGAAGAAGAAAAATTAAATTCAAGCCAAATTAAGTAGCATGGTATTTTACAAACTAGGTAAAAGCAAATTTATAATAACCTGCTTTTATAAATTTGTACTATTAAAAAACAAATATGTTGCCTATTACATGTAAACAATTTTTAAAAATAAAATTAGTTTGCTGGGATAATCTGTACAAAAATGCATACAAGAGTAAGAATTGTTATTTCAGGTTTTCCTGTTACAGGTATAGAGAACATGTGCCTCTGTGAAAAGTAGATGAAAATATTCTTTTGATGTCTATTAGGAGTGTGAAAGGACATCATGAAAAAGGTCTGGCATTGAATCTGCACTTAGTGACTTACCGTAATGTTATCTATTTTGAATAGTGCCAGGGCCTGTGCATATGTGGTCAGATCAAATCTATAGCTGAGCTGGTTCAAGTTATCTATGGAACGGGCTTGTACTCGAACCACTTCAGTACCAGTAGCAATGTTTTCTACTATTACTGCCTTGTAGGTTGCACTGGTAAACTGGACTGATTCATCGGGCTCATTCAACAATGAGACGTAGATAGTACAGAAGCCACGATTGTATGGTACTGCTTGATCAGTGGCAGACACATTCATGGTGTATGTTGTTTTTGTCTCATAATCTAGGTAGTCTATGGTTGTAAGAAGGCCAGTGCTTCCATCAATTTCAAACTTCCCATCTGCTCCAGATATTATTTTATAAAGAACCAGTCCACCATCTCCTGTTAAAAAGAAGTAAACAGATTTAATTCATTTAGTAAAGGGTATTACAAACGTGCCAGCAGATATAATTGTTTATATTATACACTACATTTGGCACAAAATGGCTATTCATAAATTATAAATTAAGTTAATAAAGTAACAATGCACAGCACTGACATACTTTTCATTGAGAATCTAAAGCATTAGTAGGAATATATAATAACACAGGTGAAAGATTTTACTTTATCTAAGAAACCAAAGCAAATATCAATTAAGTAAATGGTGGTACACACAGTACAATTTTGTACCTTTCTTTCAGACCTACAGACTACCGATCAAACCGATCAATAAACAGACCAATCGTGCACCTCATAGAAGACCACACATTTGGGCATGTCCAATCGAACTTTTGTCCATTTTGGACTAAAGACAGAGATCTGGCAGTCATGCCAAAAATTTCTGCAGATTTATTGACACGATCAACCAGGCCGAAATATTGGCCTATGTTTACAGGGCCTAAATGTTCCCTATGATTTCATATTGGCTGCATGTGCAGATATATATCTGTATTCCACATTACCTTTATTCACACAAATTTTTGTGTGTGATTTATTTTAAAGGACAATTATACTCATCACCACTCTTAACACCAATTACACCCAGGTGAGAACCTAAATCACTAGGTCCTCACCCCTGAGTTATTCTTAGTTAAAGGGCATGTCTACCCCCCAAACTAAAATTTTACTAACTACTGTCCCCACAGTATAAAAAAAAATAATTCCTTACCTTACATCCCTGCTCCTTGTGGTTCTCCTGTTCTGTCTCTGAAAAGTTCAGGAGATTGCTGGGTAGGAGCTAACAGTGCCTCATCCGGTGCCTCTATCCTTGCTAACCTCAGCAAGGTCTGAGGCATGTTCAGTAGAGCCCTTTTCCCCCTCTCCCTCCCTTCCTCCCTCCCAATCTCAATTATCTAATTATAAATGCTTTTGCCACCATGCAGGGGATACCCTCCCACCCCCAACCGCTTTATTCATAAGTGTAAAAGCGATTCCAGTCTCTACTTACACCTTCTCGATCCTGCGCTGTTCTGTTCCGGCTCCCCTATCCCACCGGGACTGCAAGCAGGGGGCCGGTCCGGCATGTAATTACATTTACATCCTTTACATCAATTAAACATTTTTCTATATAGTATTTTAATTTAAAATATTGTTTTGTTACTGTATGTTTAAATCACAAAGGTTTGTAAGAAATAGTAATGAGATTTGTTTTCCCAGAACCGCAGGTTGGGTACCACAAAATAAAAGTACCTGTATCTTTGTCTGTGGCTCGTACAACTGTCACAGAAGTTCCAATGCCCACAGTTTCTCTTAAGCCCAGTCGACTGTATTGCTGTTGTGTAAAAACTGGAACCTCATCATTAACATCATCAACATAGACAATGACCTAGAAATACATGTGCAAAAGAAAAATCTATAAAATAAATATTAGGTAAAGAGGATTATGGTAATAAAGTGAAATCATTTATGTTTCATGTATTGCAAGCTACAAAACTCCAAATGGTTTTCCAAAGTTGTCCCAAGTTTAGAGAAGGTTAACTCAAACAAAAAGAAACTCCAAAGAAATATATAGCTTTTTTCTCTGGAACAACTGTTAGGCAGAGCACATGAGTAGGATAAAAAGGTTGGACTAGATGGTAAATATGTTTTTTTAAAATAAAAATAAAAGGTTAAATATAGTTATGAAAAAATGCAAATGGAAAAGATCATCAAGTCATTTATGTTATGTAAATGTAAAAATTACACTGTTGAGTCATCTATTGTATTAATATATTGACTGATTCAAGATCTAATTCTTCTGCTTATACAGAACCTTTTAAATTAATATTAACAACAAAATAAATATTATTTTATCAATTGAAATTTGTACATAAATGGCTCTCTGCAAGTGAATCTCTATTGGAAAAAGATTTGGGAGTTTTAGTAGACATACAATGCCAGACAGCAATGGCTAGATCTAGCAAGATATTGTCTTGTATAAAGAGGGGAATAGATTCAAGGGAGAAATATATCATTCTCTACCTTTACAAAACACTGGTAAGGCCTCATTTGGAATATGCAATGCAGTTTTGGAATCCCATTTACTAAAGGGACATCTTGAAAAGTATATGATCACTTTATACAAAATATTAATGGACCATCTAATAAGAAAGATGCCCCTGAAAAGACTTACCTACCCCTAAAGAGACATACCGGAATGGCTGCCGCTCAATCATTGGCTGAGACTCAGCCAATCACTGAGCGCATGCAGGTCCAGCCCCTTCTGTTGCTTTTGCGATCGGAAATAGCAGCAGAAGGTCGGCAATGGAACAAGGGCTGGTAATTAAGTTTAAATTCTGGACTGGGGGGAATAGACCTAGCGAGGTCTTTGTTATTGACCATTACAAGTACAATTACTCATTTTTGTGCGGGTGGTGGAGATGCCCTTTAAATGTAAACCGAATCCATCTAAAATGTTTCATCTTACCCTCACAGAGCTTCTCATTGGACCTTGGTCACTGTTGTATGCTTCCACTACCAACACATGTGATGAATTTGTTTCCCTATCAAGTGGTTGAAGGCCCCGCATAAGAAGTCCAGTACTGACATCAATCTGGAAATTGTTTTTTTCATTTCCTATCAATATAAAAGTGCATGATTATATACAGCTCTCTACAGGTTAGTACAGTACATTGTTTCTCTAGTCTAGTTTCTTTTTAGTCTCAAACAAAACAGGGATTCATGGGAAATAATACCAATGGTTAAATCACTGATGCATTACTCATTGCATGACTTTAGGAATTACAAAAACACTGTGGGAAAAAATGAGGAAACATCTATAGGCCAAATAATTCTTACCACAGGGGTAAGGAGGCCCTCTGTATTACCCTATTATACAGAATGGTCAGGAATGGTATTAAAGGACAACTATAGTGTTGTTGCTTTGCCCACTTTTATAACCAATGGGAAGAAACACTCAAGGAGCAATTCTTTCCATTGGATAGAACCCACATTGAGGTGTTGCTTTGGCAATGCAGTTATCCTTTTATATATGAATATAACTACCAGAGACAACCATAACACCACCTTCATCTATTTTATATATTTTTTATGTATAATATGTATAATGGGATGACATCACTAAAGGGTTATTTGAGGAAAGTCTCCTTTTTTGCAATATTAGGACCTACAGTATATGGATGATTGAGTGTCTCCTTACCTCTGCGATAGGGAAAAATGCAATAGTGTAGGTCAAAAAAAATCCTCTTTCCTTGCATTGTTTTTGTATAGACCATTCTCTATTATAATCTTGCTAAATTGCAGCGTTCAAGCTTACTGTTGTATATATCTTCCCACTACTGATTTAGAAGGGAGTTTTTTTCTCTCCATATTATTAGCTCTAGATTTAATTAACTGTCAGGATTTTTATCTGGATTTTTTTGTTAACTCCTAAAATACTGTGATTGTTGATTCTGTGGAAATGGTTAAAGTATGCATTGTGCAGATTTCTAAAGAAAATCCCAAACCCCAGAGAACAGCATCAGCATTTGCACTTATACAAAAATGGGCACTTTGCCAAAGGACAATAATTCACCATTGCTTGTATTTTACAATTGAATAATACTTATTTATAAAATATAGCAGCTGCCTTTAATTCATATACAGTAACATGTCCTTTGAAAAAACAATCAGATGGGAATGTAAGAATAACATGCAATATCCCCTCCATTGCAGAAAAGAAACAACACATAATAAAATAATTGAGAGCTCATTATTTTAAAGGGTATGTCCACCCTTAAAAACAATTTTTGATATATGATTCCCCCTGTCCCCTCAGCCCCAACCTCTCTATTTTATTCTTAGAAAGTTCCCCAAACTTTACTTACCTCCCCTCTTTCCTCCACCGCGCTGCCGGCCCTTTGTTTGCGAGAAACTGCAAGCAGAGGGGCGGGACCGGCAGTCGCATCTGTGATTGGCTGAGCGGCAGCCAATCACGGATGTGGCTGCCGGGAGTTCATTACGGCGGGGAAAAGAGGAAAGGTAAGTAAAGTTTGGGGCACTTTCTAAGAATAAAAATAGAGCGGTTGGGGCTGGGGGACAGGGGGAATCATATATCTAAAGGGTTTTACACTAGGGGGAGGGAATCCTAAGTGGGAGGAGGAGGGAGGGGGAGAAGGGCTGCAGTACGCATGCCAAATTTCTCCCGGGGGCCAGGTAGGAGGCAGAGTCCTATATGGACTCTGCTATCCTCCTGGTGGGCAGTTTTTGAGACTTTGGGGGAGGACTACAGGAGAACCATATGGAGCTGGGATGTGAGGTAAGGATTAAACTACACTACACAATGGGGCCAGTAGTTGGGGGGATTGTAGTTTTGGGGGTGAACATGCCCTTTAACTAATAAAACCCAACATCATCTACCTATTGGTTTCCTTTCCTGAGCCTGAACCCCATGAGTGAAATTTATTGCAGTTAGTTACATCATATTTAAATGCATAGTATGTGTAAATATATTCCATTACCCAGCATTCATAAATGGCTAAAACAAGGGTATGGTGTGGATGATGTCCACGCTTAAAACAAAAAACTGGTCACATGTCGGTTACCTGCCCCCAAACTAAACTGACATACTGTATTCATCCTGTTATTAGATGTATTATTAACCAAATATTTAAGGATAATATTGCCTCTATTCTGGCAGGGTAAGCTGGCTCCTCCCTACATGCACTCCATCAAGGATGTAATAACTGACATCACATCCAATTAATTGACTGCTGTTTTCCCTGCTACCTCCTCTGCACATGCTCAAGCTTATAAAAAGCTCATTGAGCAGAGGGAGGAGGCAAATACCTTTGCCGGAGCAGGAATGAACCTATTATTAAATATCTGGTTACAAATTCATGTTGTAAACTGGTAAAAATAGCAGTTGAGGTTGCAGGTAAATATCTGACAAGTCAAAAGTTTTTTGTTTTTATGGGTATGACCACCCTAAAATCATAAGTTTAGTATATTGTACTTCCCCCCCTTCCAAGCCAAATTGCATTGTTTGTAAAAAAAAAAAGTCAGCACAAACTTACTTACCAGCCTGGAATTCCGCAGCCTCAGCCTCCAATGCAACTTCCGGGAACGCAGTTGCATAGGGGGCTTGGCTGGCAGCTGCATCTGTGATTGGCTGAGTCGGCTGCCAGATATTGATTTAGCCGAAGGATTCCGGGCTGATAAGTAATGTCCTGGGGACTTTTTCTTAACAAACACTTTTGGGTTTGGGTTGGGAGGGGGAAATTTATATATTAAGGAGTCTTTTATTAGAAAAGAATTTACAGAAAATGTAAAATGAGTGAGGAAATCCATAAGACAAAGTTATAAGCCATATCCTTAAACCATTCCAATTTAGCAGGTAAAGACCCAACCAAGCGTGGCCATGGCGTTCAAGAAACATGGTTGGGTGGAGGTGGGAGATCTGGGTAGGATCTGGCAGAGTTAAAATAGACCTCATTCCAGATGCATGGTGTTGGAAGGTAAGGACATGAGACTATATATAAGGGGCTTCATACACAACAGGTGAGTAAGAATAACCTACAGCAAGATTCCTCCACTCACCACTTAGGATACGGTACCAAACTCTACCATTCTCTCCTTCATCTGCATCAGTGGCCTCCAGCTGTGAAAAGATATTTGTTTCATTATTATTAGGAAATATATACAGGTCTAATCTTGCAGCTTGATGGTTGAGTGTTTCGCAATGATGCCTTGCAACAATTAAGCCCCAGGTTTAAATCCTCCCTCGCCATATCTGCAATATTGTACATTCTACATGTGCTAGTATGGGTTTCCTTTGGGCACTTCAGTTTTCCCTACAATAATAAAAACATGCTGTGTTTGAGATAAAGTGCTATATATTCATATATTCTCTCTATACAGGAAAAACCTTTATACATACATGCATAAACATACATACAAATGCTTGTCTACAAGTTTAGACAGGTTTATTACCCTCAATATGAAAGAGAATCTCAGGGAGATGCATCAAAGTAAACCAACGCTTTTTACCTGCCTGGGACCTCGGTCAGGGTAGAAATGCCGGTTGGCACCTCTATTCAATTGTGGTAGAAACCTACAGTGATATAAGCCATCTGTACATGATATATAACTAGAATATAGTCTTAGGTCAATATCTCTGATTAATTCATATCTAAAGCTTTTTACAAAGATACTGGACAATAAATTTAACAAGATTCTTCCTGTATTAGTCCATGCAGTGCCCCCCCCAGCAAAACTATAATGGGGCAACTATCCGTGCTTCATCCACAGTGATTTTCTGGGAGGAGGCTATATCTGTCATAGGAAAAATAAGAAGATGGACCCCCTTGGCTTCCGTGCCCCCTGCGGTTGCACCCCATGCTACCTTAGTAGTTATGCCACTATATACAGATCAACAGGTTTTATACAGGGCAGGGAAACAACAGTACAAATGCCAATGTATTTTTTTAAAACTTTTTTACTCCAACATCCTTATAGTATAACAGTATATTGGTGTTGATTAACAGTTTGTATAAATGATTACATGACACAACAGGGAGGGGGAGGGACTTCTTGTCTCCCTCACACACTGAAGTCTGAGGCTGTGCTCGCCTGCGCCGAGGTGGAGGAGCAGCCTTAGGAATGTCACATGTTATCCTCCCACCCATTAACTTTCTGGTCTGTAATGTCTTTATATCTTGGGCTGTGGAGCACATAGAGAGGTAGTTGATGGCTCATTTTAAAGGTAGAAAACTGGCCTTTCTTGTATGGAGACCACAGTTCCCATTTAACAATAAAACATTTAACTCAAATGTTATGCTTGTGTATCCTCATTGTCTTATTTAGTCTCAGGTGTGAGCCCTAAGCAGATATAGCAGTCAAGTTGACACTCAGTAAGAACAATGATTGGCCAGTTCACTTCATAATAATATGTTGTCGATTTCTAGCAACATATATTTTCAGCTAGTGACCTATGGAAATGCTATCATGACACTGTCAATGTTTCACCCAATCAAAGGGTCTTTTTAAGGAATTTTTAAGCATTTTGTTTCTAAAAAGGTTCTAAAGAAGGCAACATGAATAATACAAATAATATGTGTACATTTTCCAGTGCATTAATAGACCTTTTTTCCGGATGCACAGCTAGGAGGCTGATTGCAGATATTATTCATAATTTTACATTTAACTGTAATGCTGTCTATCGTGTCAATCCATCAACTAAACAAAGGTAGGAAATTATGTGAGAAAATGCATCAAAAGATTGTGTTGTTCTGCATTGGTCAGATTTACAGCTATTAAAAAGCTTTTAGCTGGCACAGGATAGAAATAAATGTTGGAGGTGAACAACGTGCAGTCAAACATTATTATAATTAAATGTTGAGGTGTCAACATGTTTGGATCCAGTATAAATATTTACTTTATTGCCATATTCTTGTCCTATAGCTTGCAAGCCAAAACATTTCTTTCTTTCATCAGTACCAAGAGGGAGATGCTTGCGACACTAGGGGTTTGGTTGGCGTAGTTCGGGGGTATGGATGGTTAGCTATCCTTAAAGCACTGTCTTATCCACAGACACAAAACCAGTGGAAAAGGAAAATGTTAGGATCCTTCATTTTCAGGAATTATCAACATCTCGTCAACTGATCTGTTAATGAGCGTTCATTAAAATATATTTGCATAGACCTAATTATTTATAGATTGGAATAGATATTATGTTATTATTAATTGTACAATGCTATGTGAGAATGCACTACTTCATTCTTACTCTACAATAGAATTAAAAAATGAAGTACATTACACAATCCTTCTTTACAGTCATTCTAAGCAATGTAAAAACCCGTGTTTATTAGTTTACTGCTTTCCAAAACTGAACTGCATATTTAAGAGGAGAAATAATATTTGTAATATAATGTTTGTATGCAAGGCAAGCCTATGTGGTACATTACCTCTATTACCAGCCAACTGAATTCACCTGCCTCTTACGTTCTGTTGGCTATATACTTCATCCTATTAACATAGTTACCAATCACATACACAAAGCTACTACTCATGTTTTCCTTCCTATCTAACCTTTAATATCCAATATTCTGTTAAATGTGTTGAATCCAACCATGTGCCACAGTTCATAATTAAAAGCCACTATTACTTCTTTCATTAATGAATCCAAAACTAACAAAACTTCCCTATAATATAGAGTTAACAAGCTTTAACATAAACAATGTACAATAATAGAACACAAAAAGCCGTACAAAGGGGACAAAAATATAAATAAATACATAAATATAAAATTATATAAATAAGTATGCTAAAATAAGTGCCTGAACTGCGTAACATGAGGAAAGAGGTCCCTGCCTCATAGAGCTAATTAGGCAGGTAACATACAGATACATAAATAAGGGTAGAAGTGCCAAAGTAAGAACTT
This sequence comes from Hymenochirus boettgeri, assembly GCA_019447015.1. NCBI lineage: Eukaryota > Metazoa > Chordata > Amphibia > Anura > Pipidae > Hymenochirus > Hymenochirus boettgeri. Next base: position 156,553,929 of record CM033469.1, read on the forward strand.
GTGTAGTGTCAATTTAACAACCTTATGAGGAGACAGCAAGAAGACAGTCAGAGATCCGTGATTGGTATAGGGGGGACTGCCTAATTGCAGTAGGAAAAAGGGTATGGGATCAAGTGAAAATGTAGTTAGTGGACAGGTTCGAAGCAGGGTCACAGGATTAAAAGATTAAAAGAGCAAAAGGGATTTGTGAGTAAAAGAATCTAAGAGCTATCCTGAAGACTAGTAATCTATGTACAGATGGAAAGTCTTTGGGAGAGAGTGTGGAGAAAGAAGTGAAGGGAAGTGGGCAAGGGATGGATAAGGGTGAGCATTAGGTGGTGTGGGTTTGATTTGTAATCATTTATAAGTGTCCTATAGTAGTTTTGTCTCGCTACCAAACTTGCGCTGTTGAGGCATTGTAGCATAAACTTGTAGTGGAGAAGGTCTGCTTGCATAAGAGACTTTCTCCACATACACTCAGCAGCACGTGTGCACCTACGTATAAAATGGGTTGTGGAATTACGAGGATTTGACGAGGGCTGTGGCATTGCAAGGGAAACAACAGCATTAGTCAGGACAAATTTATAGGATTTATTAGTCAGGGTCAGAGTTGTACAAAAAGAAGCCAGTCCTGGAAGTTCTATGGCTTGGGTATAATGAATATTCACACAAGAAGGAGTGTCAAGACAAAGAGAAGAGTGCTGGGTAAGAAAGGCAATAAGATGGTGACCCGAAAGCGTGTAGGGGTTAGTTTCAAAGGATGAGACAGAGAGGTCAAAATCCAAGACAAAGTGACCATCCTTATGTGTACTGGTATTTGTACACTGCTGAAGATCAAATGATCTTCAGCACTGGCATCGTGTCTCGTGAGAATTAAACCGACGGCTGGAGCAGATACAGGGGGAAACGATAAGGTGCATCTACCTGAAGGTAACTTGTTTCCCCCCATGGTCAGCTGCCCCATCCCCTTTGTGTGTCGGGACTCACAAAACAAAAGCCTGCCATTTTGCTGTGTAGACTTATTACTTCCAATTCACAGCCTGCTGCATTTTCTGTTCACAATGATATATCCAAGATCATGTATTTATAATGAATGATCAGCTATGTCACAGATCCCCTTTTTGAATAAGAGCAGATGACATTTGTACCAAACAGCAAACATTATTATCCTAAAAATAATTCTTAATGGAAAATGATACTTGCTTCTATTTATCAATGAGTCATGGACAAGGCTGACTTCTGCAAAAATAAATTTCTCCCACACATTTTATGGAAAGTACACATTCTGACGAGAAATACCCTGAATTATGAATGGTAAAGTCTGATTTTTAAATGAACGGATCTTTGTTTACTTTTTATTTTTTGAAGTGTGTATCCACATGTTTTATAACGTCCTGATGCAAATGCTGAAAGAAACAGTCCGACTTCAGTATCAGACATGGGGGGATATTGGCATTGGAGTGAGGACTTCCACTAGGTGAATGGGCTTCTTTAGATTGACTGAGAGTAAAAAAAGGACTGGATGCTGCTCCTTCGGTAGGTATGATGTTAGTCCGTTAAGCCAGTATAATGAAAAGCCAATCTTTATTACATACAACTAAGTGGTATACACACTATTAAAATTCTCAGAGATAGCCTGATGCATTTCGGACCCATCCACGTCCTTAATCATAGGCTATGAAGTCTATCCGAAACACGTCAGGCTATCCTAGTGTGTATGCCACTTAGTTGTATGTAGATTGGCTTTTAATTATACTGGCAGAAGGGACTAACTTCATATCTATCGAAGGAGCAGCATCCAGTCCTTTTTTACTTGCAGTGCATGCGGAACTAGCAAAAGGGTCCAGGGCGAGCTCCACCCAGATCACCACGAGGGAGAGGTGAGTTGTTATTGCTTACTTTTGGCGCCCACTTAGCAAGCACATAGTTAATTGATGTTAACATACCATCATACGGAGAGCACAGGCCTATCAACACAGGGGAGGGTTTGGGGGGTTATGTACCCTGGAAAATCCCAATTAGCATATCAAGAGGTGTTATAAGAACGCCCAGAGTAAGGTGTAAAAACAGCATTGTACACTTGGCTGTGATATGCTAATTGGGATTTTCCAGGGTACATAATTGCCAATGATTCTTGTACAAGTCATTCTGAATTGAGAAAGCCAGTCGGATGACTAGCGAAACGTCTTCAAGAACTAAACTTCAAGTCCAGTTGATCTAATTGAATACAACAGATACATGTATATATATAGCATTGTAACAAAGTAATCAAACTGCACAAAAGTTTATGTACAAACGAGATATAATATAAAGTGTACATCCAACTACCTATTGTGTGTTTTAAGATACAGATGTACCTTCTTCAGATTTAGCCACCAGAATACCAGAACTTCCAGGCCCCTGGTCTAATGCTTTTTCAGTGGGCTGCCAGTCCAACACTGAACTCCAGAAATTCTCAGCCTATGCTTAAAGGTGTAATTATGAAAAAGCTAAGGCTACGTTTTGCTGCCATTTTACTAACTTTTTTGTTTTGTGCTGATGCTAGGAAAATGCTGCTTTATACACCTTTCATAGCATACTTAACACCTGGAAATGCCATTAAAATGCCATCAAAATTAACACAAAACATTTGCATGAATCTAGCATTAAAGGGGAAGATTAGCACAAATGCTTGAAGTATTTTCTTATTTCAATGACAATAATCTGTCCATCCGGCCATTTCTCTGTGCATCAATACAATATTTCACAACAGTGAGTACACCACTCACACCTTTGTAAATATTTTATTGTATCTTTACATGAGACAATACTGGAGATATGACACTTTGATACAATGTAAAATAGTCAAGTGTACAGCTTGTATAACAGTGTTAACTTGTGTAAACAAGCTCACATCAGGACATAAATAAAATATTTACAGTTTGGAAGACAGTCAGTGGTTTGTATAACAGAACAAAATGTGATTGTAAAGCAGAGATGGGGTTAAGTAAACAAAGAATTACATAGACATATTGGGTGGTTTCTTCTTTAGCTGAGGAAGGAAAAGAAGGAAGTAGATAACAGAACACTTATAGTAAATAAGGAATATTGAGCAGTATTCAGGACTGACTGTGCTGCCCTCTTGTGTTCATTTTAATTGAGAACATTTTAAATGTTGACCTTGTTTAAAAACGCACTGACATTTAAATGGAGGGGGGGGGGCACTAGATTACTGCCTGCCTGGCATAGTTAAGGGATTCAACCAGGCTGATCATTTAAAATATCTGCAAATCACAGTAAAAATTATGAAAACTATTTTCAGCTGATAAAATAAGATTTTTTATAGTGTTCTGAACAAAACAGGTGCCTTTACAACATGACATTTGTTTCATGAAGATAAAGGGCTGGCACCTCTCCACAAACTCCCCAAAACCTACAAAATATAAGTACAGGACCCTGCACTGAAACTTTCAATTTTTTAAAAATTGACAGACTGGATGGAAACCCTATACAAATCCTAAATAAACCCTATGTAAAACCTACATACTAATCTTCTATAAAGCATATATATGCCCTTTAAATCTTATTTAAACCCAGTGGCATAAGTACAAGGCCTGCAGGGCTCATGGGCTAAGAGGGATCATGATCTCATCATGATCAGCTGTTCAGCTGTTTTTAAACAGCTGATTGCAGCTTTAAACTGCTACCGGTCTGGTACCTGAGGTTTGAGGGGAGGGGGTGTCGGAGCCTGGGGCCCTGCTTTTTCACTACTGAATAAACCGAATATAAATCCCTGTGTATACTTTTGCAGTATGCTATCTTATATAATATAGGGTAACACAATTGTAACATTACTTATTTCCTTTATTTTTTTTTTACTGGTGCAATTAGTCTTTTGCAAAGAACATGGGGTATAAAACCCCTTTCTAAAACAAGAATGGTTCTATTCCCTGCACTGTCCATTATGTAACCTTGTTAGGCATGTTCACACCCCTCTGTTATGTCATTGTATCAGTTTCTGTTTGGAGACTCCTCTAGAAGCAATGTCACCACAGGTAAGCCAAAAGATTGTTTTCATCCAGTCCAATATGTTAGAGTTTATTACATCCACTTCATCTATGGGCACCTTTATGATGAATATGAAAGTGGGTAGGGCAACTTCAGAGTTCTGAGAACCAGAACCAGAAAGTAGATAAGAGGAAGTGACTGAAAGAAATATACAGACATTACTTTAAATCTAAATAAGGTATTATTAGGATCAGTATAAGGTATCTGCTATTATTAGGTTCAGTATATGGTATCAGCTATTATTAGGTTCAGTATAAGGTATCAGCTATTATTAGATTTAGTATAAGGTATCAGCTATTATTAGGTTCAGTATAAGGTATCAGCTATTATTAGGATCAGTATAAGGTATCAGCTATTATTAGGTTCAGTATATGATATCAGCTATTATTAAGATCAGTACAAAGTATCAGCTAATATTGGAATCAGTACAAGATATCAGCTATTATTAGGTTCAGTATAAGGTATCAGCTATTATTAGGTTCAGTATAAGGTATTAGCTATTATTAGGTTCATTATAAGGTATCAGCTATTATTAGGTTCAGTATAAGGTATCAGCTATTATTAAGATCAGTACAAGGTATTAGCTATTATTAGGTTCAGTATAAGGTACTAGCTATTATTAGGTTCAGTATAAGGTACTAGCTATTATTAGGTTCAGTATAAGGTATCAGCTATTATTAGGCTCAGTATAAGGTATCAGCTATTATTAAGATCAGTACAAGGTATTAGCTATTATTAGGTTCAGTATAAGGTATCAGCTATTATTAGGTTTATTAAAAGGTATCACCTATTATTAGGTTTATTATAAGGTATCAGCTATTATTAGGTTCAGTATAAGGTAACAGCTATTATTAGGTTCATTATCAGTACACAGTATAAGCTATTATTAGGTTCAGTATAAGGTATCAGAAGTAAGAGTTTGGGGAGCTTTTGAAAATAAAAAATATGCGGTGGGGTGGGAGACATGGGGGAACAACATAAAAGGGGGATTTACACTAGGGGGAGGGATAGTAGAACGGGAGGGAGGGGGAGGGAGGGGGAGAGAGAAGGGCTGCAGTACGCATGGCCATATCTACCGGAGGCAAGGTAGCAGGCAGAGCCCTGCTACCCTCTGGGGTTGTTTTGGGACTTTGGGGGGGGGGGGTCTACAGGAGAACCCTATGGAGCTGGGATGTGAGGTGAAGGATTAAACTACACTACATGGTGGGGCCAGTAGTAGTTGGGGGATTATAGTTTTGGGGGGGGACATGCCCTTTAAAGAGAGAGTATGCATCCTTCTATTTTAATTATAGCATAATTTAAAGGGGTGTAGTGTGCCTTTTACAAATTGTTTAATAGCACGTGTGGTGTTTACCATCTATTTCATTGCAGAGATTTTGCAACTTTGTTTATAGTATAGGTAAAAGGAAAGTGTGCCATTTATTATATAGTTTCTTTGCAGGGATTAAAGTTAAAAGGGGCCATTTGCCATCTGTTTCATAGCAGATTTTACAGGTAAAGTGTGTCATTGCCATCCGTTATGTTTTAAACATAACTGAACTGTTTCATAACAGAAATGAATCTAACTTAAAGTCTAATCATCATATAGTAGGAGTCACACCACACCATACCCCCCAACCATCAACGTTCTCCAGGACAGAAAACAGCGGGTGTGTGGTGTAGATGTTTGGTGTGTGGCTGTGATGTTGGAGGGCATGATGAGAAGATATTAAGCAGAGTCACACTCCAAATGTGAAAGGTAAGTTTATTGGAAACCACTCCTCAACATACACAAAGTTTCAAGGGTCTAAGCCCCCTTCATCAGTGATGGGTGTGCAACAACAAATGGGTTTAAGTAACCTAGTGCAAACAAAAGTGTTGTTAGTGCAAATTAGGAAGGGGTGTCTCCTTTGTTTGCAATAGGTTACTAAACCCATTTGTTGTTGCACACCCATCACTTGATGAAGGGGCTTACCCTCGAACGTTTTGTATGTTGATGAGTGGTTTCCAAAAAACTCACCTTTCACATTGGAGTGGCGACTCTGCATTATATCTCTGATTTGACCCATTCCCTTGGAAGTAGGGATACCAGCCGTCTGCAACCGGGTAGGCAGTGTGCATATGGAATGTTTTGTGCTTTGGGGGCGTGATGGACTCCACCCCTTCTTGTATTGATTTCTGTCAGATCTCGTGGCACACTCGATCTAGTGAAGTCGGTGCTTGATTGGGGTATTAGCAAAAATGTGGCAGATTTACATGAATTGTAAAGAGCTATGGGTAAATTGAAAGCAATATCTGGAGGAGATGCAGAAATAAAATAGAATCTGTGAAAGATTGGCCTAAACACTGAAATACAGTATGCACAGATTCTGTGGGAGATTGTTTAATGCATTATGTTCTTTGTAGCCATCAAACTTTTGTTTTCAGACTAACGTTTATTACAGATTCCACAGCTCCAGCAAGTTTGACTGCATGGCTTATAAATCATTGACCGCTGAATCTTGCCCTGGGAAAGCTTGGAGTTAAGACTTCGTGTCTCTGTCCTGTTTTCGTTAACACTGGCTTTTAAAAAATCCGAGCGCAAGGTAACATTTGTGGCAATTTTCTTTCTTGCATTATATTTTTATTGACCACAGTTAATACTCTGATTATATAAAAACATACATTGACCCAGGTCCATTCGTATTGTGCTCTGCTTTGTCCCACCTCTCTTCCCTGTAAGTGACAGATCAAGATGCAGGCCAATGGGAAGACACTTTGTAAAGAGCATGTGTTCCCATTGGCTGCATTGCGAGTGTCACGAAAGAGGAGGGACAAAGCAGTGTGCTGAGGGAGACTTTAAAGGGCAACTGCACCCCCAAAACAAATTTTACTGTCCTGCAGGGTATGCTTTAAAACCTTGCCAGGGCGATTTACCCAGCGGCGCTGGGCAGGTGTCTGGAGACTGAAGTTAAAGTTATGTTAAGCGGTTCGCTACTGCTTAGCGCGGACTTTAACTCCATATTAGTGCCGGAAGAGCGGGTGTACGTAAAAGACACAGTTGTAGAGCATGATTTTAACGCCAGCTATCACGCTGTGGGTAAATCCCTTTTGGGATTTACCCACGTGCGCAAACGCTATATTGCAAGATTTTACCAGAGTGATAGCGGTATGCGAAATGCCCTGCTTGTCTGCACCGAACTACTTAATGCAAGCTCAAAAACTGTGTAGGAGATACAATCCAACAAATGGAAGGAATAAAAGAAAAGGCAAATTTAATATAAGAAGATTATGTTTTCATGTGTTATACTGTGTTGCCCTCTACCACTTTCTATGTGACTGTAACCACCACCAATGGACCATGGGAAATATGATGGTTTAAGGTATTTAAACATTCAAAAATTAAGATATATTGAGACAAGGTTCTAATTACATGGGGAAGCACCCAACTTTATTATTATTAGGCTTTCATTCCTTTAAATAAACTCTAATATTTTAATAAAATTACTTTTTTAAATCATTGGATTTTATGCTTCAGGTTGTTCCTATATTACAACCAGAAGACGTTGACACAAGAATTGGTGGATGGTATTCTGAAAAATAAAGAAAATTAATAGTGTTCCCCCCTCTGTGTCATTCACCCTATGTTGGAATAGTGAAGTATAGACCATTACCATACTCAGTATAGGTCGAGGTATCTATTTTTACTGAAAAAATGTGTTGTAAAAAACTGATTGAATGAGTCGAGGGTAGAAATTGTGACCACTACTGCCTTTGATTCTGTATTTTTTCAGGCTTTAGTTGCGCTTTAAATGGACAGCAGAATTCCCATACAGTAATAGCCAAATCCAGTACCAGTAAACCCCCAATTCCTTGGCACTCCAGATGTTTGGAAAACTACACTCCCAGCATGCTTTGGTTGCGGGAGTTGTAGTTCTAAAATGTGAAGTGGCAAGGTTCAATAAACTTTTAATAAGCTTACCATATTACAATTCTCCTAACCCCCATATAGTTAAAGGGCCACTCTGACCCCCTTAGTAAAGGGCACTTGACCCCCATATACGTAAAGGACACTTTAACCCCCAATAGTTAAGTGTCACCTGAGTTGTTAGTTTTAAGCTGTCATTTGCACTGAACTAGCAGCCATTTTTTGCCCCCAAATTGAGAAGACCCATCAGATTACAGCATCCAGATGAGCAGTGACAATGCGGAGTCCAGCAGCCAGACTACTGGAAGCCGAAGGAGTGTAAAGGCAGATCAGCTCCGTAACTTTCTATGCAGGTGAAGGATTTTTTTAACACCGCGCCACCTACTGGTTACTATCCACAATGCAGCATTTGGATCTAAATAAGGACTTGACCTGAGTATAAGCCGAGGTTAGGTTTTCAGGCTAATTATAAAGCATGAAATTCTCGACATTGTACTCAAGTATATACGGTAGGTTTTTTTTATGCTCTTCATCCATGAGCCATTTAATCATTGTGTTGGGTTGTGCCAAACATTGGTATGTTTAACTACAGTAAAAAAAAAAAGTTTACACAAGTAATAACGGGTTTTTATTAATATGTTTGCATCTTCCTAGTTTTCTTCCAGAACGTGCTCTGAAAGCTTTGAACGAATTTCATCAAGTAAAATTTGATGCTGAGGTTCGCTGCAGTGACAGTAACAAAGATAATAGATCTGATTTCCATTGTTTCTAATCTTCCAACAAAGAGCTCAAGAACTGTTCTTGGGAGATCACGGTGCTCTGAGCTCATTAAGAGGAAACATTTTTTTTTAAGATTTAATGAGTGGAGGGAAAAATAATCTGTTATGGCTTCCTTGAAATAACTTTTCTAAATTTACATCTTCAAATATCTATAATGTTAGAGAAGAAACTATAGTTCCACAAATTTAGACAAAGAATGTCCTAAAAACAAAAAGATCATGTTGGTGCAAAAGGGGTACCGGCTATAAAACACAGCAGTCCAAGGATAGTAAAGATACATGTTTTTAAGAAGAACTAACCTCACATTTTTTTAATCTAATGTGAAAGCATTCCCCCAAAGTGAATGCAATGTAAGATTGTTCTCTAGTAAGTTGCATTTAGTACATGTAAGTAATAGATTTTGATCTTTAACAAAGAATGCTTCCATGTTGTGCAAGTAAAACTCACAGCCCCTGTAGGCTCAAAGAGCCACACACCCTGACCCAGGATTTACTGTCTCTATGCACAGAATTTCTAGTAAAATATAATGTTTGTAAATGTACCTGTGTGATTGTGGGTTGGTGGTGGCACAACATATAATTGCCATGTTTTTAGGAACACACAGCCCAAAAAGTCACAGGGTCAAATCCCCTGGTTTACTTATGAAAAAAATAAAATAGTCTATTGCCTGAGTTTATTGCTTTGTTTTGTTTTGTTACATCATGTTTCTATATGTACAAACTTTTATATAGCAGCTCTGTTTTTTTATTTACCAACCAGCGTGAACTGCTGACATTCTTCCTAAACAGGACCATTGGGACACGATTCAATTTCCCAGGCTTTTTTTTTCTTATTATGTTCTTAGCAAAAGAGAGATTCTACATATTTTTATATCCCACCTAGTAGCCCTTGTGGAATAGAGGTATAAAACTTTTTACACAAAAACTGCCACTGAAATCCGTTGTTCTGTGTCAGAGTGAGGCATGATCTCTAAGCTGATGATTGGTATCAGATTTCATGAAGCATGCTGCAATTTCCTGTAAAGTATTCTGAGTACACTTAGCTGGGTGTTCCCACTAGGTGAATTATAGGAACTGACCCCTTGTACTCAAGTTGAATTTCATAAATCACACAGATCCACAGCAAAAGGGAGAGTTGATACAGCTTTTTGTATTTTTGTGAACATGCTCTTTTATTAGTGCAATACCATCTGGATACCTTTTTGTGTGGTGTGGCTTTTCTGCTGGGTGTATTTGAAAACAGTTCTTCATTGTTTAAACAACATAAACACTATGTTGGTGCTACTGGGCATTACATTAGAAATCCCTACCATACGTTCTCAGAATAAAACATGTTGGCAAAAGATTTGTAAGCCTGCCCACCACATCAAGGTTGACTCTTTCAGCAGGGCAATAACTAATCTATAACCAAAATATGTTAACAGGGAGACGCACTCATATGAGTTTTTCCCCCCCGAAACGTCACAATATATTTTTGAATATGGAACTTACTGCCAGTGGTTAAGCAGCTAAGGGGAAACAGCACCATTAAATATTTATACATATTAAGGAGTGCGAGGAGAAAATATATATACACTAGAAAGGGAGAAGTTTAAGTATAAACTTTAGAATTTGGCTTGAAAGACTGCATTTTGGAAGGGAATTTGTGTGTTTGTTGTGCGCAGATTTAAAAAACTCAATAACGTCAATGAAGAGGACATTGTTTTTACTTACCCTTTAAATATGTCACATGCATTAAAGGTAGGTCAGTTGGTTGTGTGTGTATTCATATCAGGTTGGGGGATAAAATACTAACTTTTTGATGATTGGTCAAAATTAGTTTTTTTATTAACTTAGTTACCCTTTAAGTATGGCTGCCACAGTAATAGATAAGTAGATCAGTAGGTGTGTTGTACCCGTGTGGGTTGGAGAGTTAAAAAAAAACTTTTTGATGATTGGTCAAAATTAGTTTTTTTGACTTTAGTTACCCTTAAGTATGGCTGCAGCAGTAATGGAGGGGTAGGTCAGTAGCTGTGTATACCTGTATCACGTTGGGGGTTAAAAAAACAAAGTTTTTGATGATTGGTCAAAATTAGTTTTTTTTTTTACTTTAGTACCCTTTACGTATGGCTGCCATAGTAATGGATAAGTAGATCAGTAGTGTGTGTACCTGGGTCTGGTGGAGGGTATATCTTTGTGTTTACAACCATAAAACTATCTTTTATTGAGAATAAATCTAAATTTAGTTTTTTTTTACTTTAGTTACCCTTACGTATGGCTGCCATAGTAATGGATAAGTAGATCAGTAGTGTGTGTACCTGGGTCTGGTTGAGGGGGTATGGCTTTTTTGTGTTTACAACCATAAAACTATCTTTATTGAGAATAAATCTAAATAGTTTTTTTTTTTATTTTATTACCCTTTAAGTATGGCTGCCACAAGTAATGGATAAGTAGATTAGTAGGTGTGTGAACCTGGGTCTGGTTGAGGGGGTTAGTCTTTTTTGTGTTTATAACCATAAAAATTTATTATTAGGATAAATCTAAATATGTTTTTTTGACTTTAGTTACCCTTTAAATATGGCTTCCATGGAATGGAAATGTAGGTCAGTAGGGTGGGTGTACCTGGGTCTGTGTGGGGGGTTGGGGGGTATCACCATTTGTATTTATGACCATGAAAAAAACTGTTTGAAATATCCACATTGAGATTGTTACCATTATAGTCTATGAGAAAAAATGTCCGGAAATTCACCGATAACGGCGTAACGCTTCCGCGGATTCCTTAGCTAGAAGATAGCACACTTCTCCTATATGCCCCGCACGTCTGTACCGAATTTCATGTCTCTAGCTCAAAAACTGTGGGAGGAGATACGGTCCAAAAAAGCGGAAGAATAAAACAGAAGAAGAAGAAGAAATAGAAAGAACAGTAATTTGGCTTTTTCAAGCCAAATTAATAACTAGTCTAACCCAGCAAACTCTATTTAAAGCTAGCCTAACCATCTAAAATTACTTTTAGCAAATCCCCAAAACAATACAAATGAATATATCATTTCAAAAAGGAAAATGTTCACGTTTTCAAATCCATTATGCCCTATCAGCTTATTATACATACAGACGTGTGTGCATTATTAAGCAGCTTGGATATTATTGGTTAAATTATATCTATAAATATAACTTGTAGCAGACAGTTGTCTGTCGGCAGACAAGAAGCGCCCTGCAGACAAGGAGGGACACAGACAAAGGGACAGAGAAGAAGGGACACACATACAGAAGCTCACACAGAGACAATGCAAACATGGAGGGCCCTGCAGACATGCACACACACTCACAAAGACAGAGAAAACACACACACACAAAGAGACACTGCAGACAAGGAGGGACACAGACACTCAGAGAGACACACAAACCAGTGACCTGTCCCAAAAATCCTTCTCTATTTACAGGCTCTGGTACTGCCCCCACACTCAGAGGGCTGTACCAGAATGCAATCAATGGCACCATTCGGGTGGCGTCCAGTCACTGCTACGGCGCTGCTTCATTCAATATCTCTGGCTGGCTGCCAAGTTAGGCAATGCTCTGCGCATGCACAGCGAGCATGAGTAAGGGGAAATCGTGTTTTTTTAAATGACAGACTGCGGCCTTTCTCATTTTACCAGGGGCATACGCCATGAGCAATATTTTCATATGTTGCATGTAATATTAAGAATATATACACATGCTTGTGAAGGTTCTCATTCATCCAGGTCATGGTATATCTGTTGTATTCAATTAGATCAACTGGACTTGAAATGTAGTTCTTGAAGACGTTTCGCTAGTCATCCGACTGGCTTTCTCAATTCAGAATGACTTGTACAAGAATCTGTGGCAATTATGTACCCTGGAAAATCCCAATTAGCATATCACAGCCAGGTGTTAAGGGTGTGATTGGATAGTGGCTAAGAGGTGTTAAAGGAACGCCCAGAGTAAGGTGTTAAAACAGCATTGTACATGGCAGACAGTTGGTGTCGAACCCCCCCAACTCTATTTAGGCTTGGTTTCTTTATTTTCACATAAATGGCCTCCTTAACACCTCTCTTGAACCAGTCACGTTCCTTCGCCAGTATGTTAACATTACAATCTTCAAAGGTATGTCCTTTATCCTTAAGATGCAGATACACGGCTGAGTCCTGACCCGAGGAATTGGCTCTTCTGTGCTGGGCCATACGTTGATGCAGTTGCTGTTTGGTATCCCCCACATACAAATCAGAGCATTCTTCACTGCACTGCACTGCGTATATGATGTCGCTTTTCTTGTGTTTAGGTATTGGGTCTTTCAGATGTACCAATTGCTGCCTCAGTGTGTTGTTCGGTTTAAAGCAGACAGGGATACAATGTTTTTGGAAAATTCTTCTTAATTTCTCGGAGACCCCTGCTACATATGGGATGACCATGTTCTTCCTCCTGTCTTGCTTTTCCCCTTCACTGTTGGTATTTTTGTTCTTTTCTTTCCTTCTACTTCTTTTGACAAAGGCCCAGTTGGAATCCACAAGTTTTAAGGGCTCCTCTGAGATGTTTATTTCTTTAGCCTTCGCCTCTGTGCTAGTGGGGATGTTCTCAGCTCTGTGTTGCAGGATTCTGTGACACCCAGCTTGTGATCTAAAGGGTGGTGGGAGTCAAACATCAAATACTGATCTGTGTGTGTTGGTTTTCTGTAAACCTCTACTTCCAGTTTACCATTTTCCTTAACTTCTACCAAGCAGTCCAAGAAAGCCAGTTTGTTGTTTTGTACCTCTTCCCTTGTGAATTTAATGTTTTGGTCTACCGCATTAATGTGTTCTGTGAAAGCTTGTACTTCCTTCTGGTGGATTTTAACCCAGGTGTCATCAAGATATCTGAACCAGTGGCTGGGTGCTATGCCCTTAAAGGTATTAAGCGCCTGTGTTTCTACCTCCTCCATGTAAAGGTTGGCCAAAATAGGTGAAACTGGAGATCCCATAGCACATCCATGTTTTTGCTTATAGAACTTATCCCTGTATTTGAAATAGGTGGTGTTCAGGCACAAGTCCAACAAGGAACACATCTGTTCTGGGTTGAGATCAGTTCTGCTGGTAAGAGTGCTGTCTTGGCCCAGCCGTTTTCTCACACCTGTCTGTGATATGCTAATTGGGATTTTCCAGGGTACATAATTGCCACAGATTCTTGTACAAGTCATTCTGAATTGAGAAAGCCAGTCGGATGACTAGCGAAACGTCTTCAAGAACTACATTTCAAGTCCAGTTGATCTAATTGAATACAACAGATATAATATATACACATGTATAATGGAACTCAATTTCAAATCCCTTTATTATTAAAGGACAAATAAAACATCCAATCAACAATGAACCAGAAGAAAAAGGACTTTGACTTAAAGGAGAACTAAACTTTTTTTTTTTAACTCCTAATGTGAGTTTCTCCCCAGAACAACCATACATTGCAAGATTCTTAAGTGCATTTATTAAATATGAGGTATAGATTCTGTAATTTAAAGGCCCACAGTCTATGTAGTGATGAAAGAGCCACGCCCCCTGATGTCTACACACCAATATGGAAGTCCCTGATAACACTTTGAAAGCTGTTACTATACAGATTGTTTTCCAGCCATTGTGAATTGCATACAGCCTTCCTGGAGCACTATTAAGCTGATTTTACTGCTGTAAGTTTCTAAATATACCAGTATCTTTGGTGGCGCAACATCTAAACACCATGTTTTTAGAATATTAAGTCACAAGTTCAAACTCCCTGGCTTACTTATGAAACAATACAAAATTGTTTGCTGCCCTTTTTTTGTTTGTTTTCATTAATATGTTTCTAGAAAAACATATAGTTTCTACATAACAGCTCTGTTTTTTATTTAATAGCCAGCATGAATTGCTGACAGCCTTCCTAAGGCAATACAAAATAGTCAGCTGATTTTACTAACATTTTCCTAGCAAAAATGTACCTGCAACTTCTGCATGTGCTGTGCTGGCCCATCTGCTGGAAACACAAAGCCAATTGGGTCACAGTTTTTTTTTGTTCTCTGCTTTTTCATTTTTCGTACAGAAACGCACGTTGCGGACCATTATTTTTGATGGATCTGATTGACCCCGTCAGTTAAAAGGAAAATACTGCTGCATAAGCATTTCTGTCCAGAAACGGATGCATTTTAATTAAAAATATAGCAAAAACGGAACACTAAAATTGGACTCAAAAAAATGGACTGCTTGTTGTGGTCAGATTTGTTCCGTTTCTTCTGTGAACGTAGCCTCACAAAATTACTAAGAAAGGTTACTTGACATCTTCCCTGTTGTATGCCATCAAGAGACAGCTAATTAGCGCTGATTAGGACTGCTCACAGCTGAATTCAATCAAACCAAAGCTATGCCTGTTTCAAATAGATAAAATATTACATTTTTTTACTTTTAATTCTCCCATCCTTTAGCACACTGGAATGAATGTAGCTGATTATAAAATATACCTTTTTCTACCCCTGTATTAATTACTCTGAACCTGCTAACAGCAGGGATTTCTGTACTGTAAGGCCTGGAAAACACGGGTCAACAAGCGGATCAAAAGCTGTTCCACTGATATTTTTCTGCGGTCAGGCAGCATCATTAGTTTCTCTTCTGATAAACATTTTTAAGGTGTCCCTAGGTAACATAAGGGGAATTGTAACTGGTATAGTAATATTGCCCTTTATCTTAGGATGATGTTGTGCTTGATTCTGGAGGATTCCTCTGTGGAACAAAACTCTAATCAGGGAAGGTACCCAGTCGATTCTGGGAAGGTACTCACCCCCTATTGCCTCACCCCTACTCCGGGATTAATGAATGATTCGTGCATAAAGAAACCAGACTTGTTGTACATTTCAGATCACATATTGTGAGGCTAGATTTATACAAACCTACATTAAACTTATGCATGCAGATATGGAAATATAATAATTTTATACCTACAAATATATTATTGGTATGGGCAGTACAATAAACTCTATGGGGCACTGTTCACCAATAGATCATTTCAGAGAACATACGAACATCCATGTTGTTTTACAGTGAGAACAGTAGAACTGTGGAACTGTCCTCCAGCAGATGTGGTAATGGCAAGTTCATTAAATAGCCTTAAGAGTGGGCTGGATACGTATTTGTATTAATACATATATTGCAGTTCTGGTTGATACAGGGATCCTTACTGGTTGCCATTAGGCACCAGAAATTTATCGGTAGATAAATCAGGGAGGGGATCCATCAGGGGGTCCAAGTTATAGCACTGCTGTGGAGGTTACGTAATAAGAGGTGTGAACATTTGCCCATGGAATTAAAGGACAATTATATTTACATCCTATTCGCTCCTATTCTTATATCCATGCTTTCTACCAAGGGTGAGGACCTAAGCCGCTAGGTCTTCACCCCTGGGCTGTTTGCACTTAAACCGATATACTTACACAGCACTGCTCCACTAAACTACGCCTCCTCCTCTACATCAGCGACAGGGCCAATGGGAAGATACGATACAGTAAGAAATAAAGCTGGAGGTGCACTCTTGTCCAATTCTGGGTGCAGATACCTCAAATGGTTCTCCCTTCAACCACAATAGTTTCAGCAAACTTGAGGAAGTAGAGCTTCGCACTCCAATCAATTTTATATTTTTATTGTGAACCACACATCACACACAAACACAACATTTCGGGGGAATAAAGTGCCCCCTTCTTCTGCAAGGAGCGTATCTTCCTATTGGACCCATCACGGAAGCAGACTAGTGAGCGAAAGCAGACGTCGATATACTTACACAGTGCTGCTCCGCTCCCTAGTCTTCTTCCGCGATGGGTCCAAAAGGCTAAACTTATTACATAAGCCCATTAGATATCAACAAAGCTACAATGTTTTATTTTGTATAAAAGATATCTAGATATAAATCATAATCCCCAAATAAATGTTGGTTATTATATATTAATGACGCCTTGTCCTACTATATGGTTACGGATCTCCTCGGACATCTTCTGATATCCTTATTTTAACTAAATATTTCCCTAGATACTAAATATTATGCAAGAGCTGATTGGCTGATGATAAACCAATGAAAAAAATTAAAATGGAATCTTATTAAACAAAAAATAACTGCCATTAGAAATACAACCAACTGTCATTTTCACTTGTGCTGAGCTACTGAGAGAGAGAGGAGAGTGGATTGGCGGCTCTGTGCTTGATTTGGCTTGGATTGTCTTGGATTGTCTTCGATTGTCTTCAATTGTCTTCGATTTTTTTCTTTAAAAGCTTTTTTAAAAGCTATTTTACCCAGCGATACTCATATATAAAATATTTATAGAAATATACTATACACACACATTACACACATAACACACAACACACACCACACACACATTTTATTATCGTAATTAACACGTTTTACACAGAACATTTTTTCTTTCCTTTTCTTTTCATTTTTCCCTCTATTTAGGAATCTCCAATTTGTGATCAGAGACATGGCTGGGAGGTAAGTGAGGGGTTGGTCAGTAAGATGTGTAGGTGATAGAGATGGTGGGGGGGGGTAACTACATGGACACTGTCTTGTTTCTATTAATACCAGTGGCAATGTGTATGGACTGACCTGTTTTCTTCATATTAAGTGATAGATATTTGAGGGGAAGAACCATTCATATAATGATTTCTGTCAGTTAGATATGTCCCAGTATCACATGGTGACAGTTGGGCTTGGCCTGTATTCCTGCTCCAAGAACCAATATGACTTTAGTCCTTGTAACCAGTGTCATTTATTCTCTGCTGGTCACCCACCTACGGTTCTCTCCATTGGACTCTGTACATTTCTTGGCTGGTGTTACTACATTTAACCCTGTTACTAGTTAGATTTTCTTAGCCCATTTCTCACTACTGCACAGACAGTCTATGGCCTTTCCCTTTCATATACAGTATAAATTATCGGTACCGTGTCCTTCAGTGTTGGCTGCACCAACATTTTTTGCAATTACTTGAAAACCATAATGTTAAATTTCACTTCATTCCCTTAATCATTCTATTTTAATTTAATCCAACCCCTCTTGGCGCCTTATCCCCTTTACATTGGTCACTTTAAATGCAGTTTCTTTTCATCTGGTAGAAGATCTACATTGTCTGTACTGGGGTAAAGCTCTGAGCCTTGGGTGCAGTCAACATGTGTAAATCTACTGTAGTTATACCCTTAATTAGATATTCCGCTTGTCTCTATTCATGCACCTTCCTTTATTTTCTCTCTAGGCAGCGGAAGCGTCGTAGGATGAACATCGTAGAGACTTCCCCTCCCCATCAGGATCCTCGTGAAGAAAGAGAAAAGAAGACAGGAAGAAGAGGATTGTATGATTGCGACAGGTAGCTAAAGGAAGTTCAGTGCAAATACATATACTTTCAGAAAAAGAGCAGTATTTTTTCATCCCAGTGACGTTAACCCGCCCATTCAGCATTTTGTCTGTATATAAATAAATGCTCTGAAATAATGACTTCCTGTTTGCAGGACCCCTAATAGAGGACCGTTATGGTCTTGCCCTTGACCCAGCGCCTGGGTTTACTCAGTTGCTCAGTAGAGATCGGAGCATGTTTCCATCCAAAAGCCAATCAGTGAAAATTACTGTTAGAAACATTCCAAGGAAGTGGGTGATCCTGGGAAGAGGAAGGACCGTTAGAACCAAAATGTCAGTCACTAATGCAATGTAGGGAACAGCAAAGGGTAAAAATCAACTGATTTTTCAAAAGGGAGAATAGTAGAATAACTAAGAAGACATTACACCAAACTAACAATTAACAAAATATTGATAATCTTCACTGAACTGTCCCTTTAAAGAAAATCAATGTATATTAAGCTTGGCTCTTCTTTCTTGTGAGTCAGGGATAGACAAGTTGTTTTTGACATTAGGAACCAGGCAGATAACTTTAGGACCCATTATGACTGTTTGAGCACCAGAAAACAATAAAAGAAAATGGAAATCTCTAGAAAGTTTGTCCCAGGTGTAAAGTTTAAGGTGCCCTGACTAAATGTCTCCTATCCAACTGTAGTTAAGTATTGTAATTTCATTAAATACAATTAGATAGGACACATAGCTTTATTCAACATCAAAAACTATGATACACATCTTTAAACATCTACACCCATTTACTACATATGCTGGTAGCCTACATAGAAATAAGACCAGTTAGGATAAGAAAGTATTGAGAAAGAAGCATGTTACCGCAAATTATTAATGAAATTTTTTGATACCTGCAGGACGTGGAGCACTGGAAGTACCGACACGGGTTCTACCAGCTCCTGGGTAAGATATTTATTTCCTCAACTATTACTACACCAGCTATAGAACATGAATAAAATGTAACTGCCTGGTATATTATAATATATATATATATGTGTAGTGTTGTGTGTGGTTGTGTGTGTGGGTTGTGTGTGGTGTAAATGTAGTCCAGTGCACACTGGGGTTTATCTCAAAAATGCCTTAATTGCCTTAATCAAAAAACAGGCAACGTTTCGGCCTGTGTTCTTTTTCATGTGGTTTGTTCACAGGAAATGGTCTTCATGATTTTGTGACAGAAGTAACACACTATGCAGTTATAAAGTTTGGTAAATATGATGTGTGTATTATTAGCTTGTCAAGGCCAGAACACAGGGCCGAAACGTCGCCTGCTTTTTGATATAGCCAATGAAAGGCATTATTGAAATAAATCCCACATGCACACTAGACTACATTTAATCTATATAGTCAATGGGATCCTTCGCACTTCCTGCTCAATAGTAATACCCGGGTGCTACCATATGCATTAAAATAAGATAAAGGCCACAGAGCACTCCTGGGATTTTAAAGTGGATAGGGTTTATTTAAAGGAACAAAACACAGCGTAATCAATGAGTTTCAGCCATCTTAAACGTGGCCATCATCAGTGTCCAGGTTTATTAAGATGGCTGAAACACGTTGATTACGCCATGTTGTAACCTTGAACAAACCATATTCATTTAAAATACCAGGGAGTGCTCTGTGGACTTCATCTTTATTTTATGCAGTATGGTAGCAACCCGGGTATTACTATTGAGCAGGGAGTGAGAAGGATCCCATGACTATATATATATAAATGTAGACTAGTGCACATGTGGGATTATTTCAATAATGCCTACATTGGTATATCAAAAGCAGGCGACGTTCTGTCCAGGTAAGTGTGGCACTCTCATCCAGGTTTTTTATGCCTGGTGCAACCAACAAGAAGCATACAAAGGAATTTTAGCAGAAAAATTGGTGCCACTCCAAGGACTTCTTTTATAACCTTTATTGGGGTAGTTTACAAGTGCGTTTCAGTCGACGAAACGTCGCTTGTAACTACACCCAATAAGGTTATAAAAGAAGTCCTGGAGTGCACCCATTTCTGCTGAAAATTCCTTTATATATATTTTTGAGAGAGGTTTGCCATGTTATTAATGTGCAGCCACCAACCAGATGTTTCTAACAGTAACCAGTGGAAAAGCAATTCTGATTAGCAGCTGCAAATGAATAACAGGGTAAATTTTCTCACCTGTTCTTGCATCAGACCACATTGTAGTAATAACAGATGGACACAAGTGGTAAACAGGTATTAGCAGTGAATGTGACCACAATAAATACAGAGAAATAAAACAAAAGAAAATTCAGTGAAAATCAGCACGGAAATAGAAATTTCATGATTATTAATTCCCTTTACTTGTATTCCAAGTTCTCCTGTTATACAGAGCCATCGGTCACAGAGATACTCTGAATGTTGGAAAAGCCTTGTACAAATGGCACAGCTATACATCCTCTAATGCAGGCATAGAGCTTACATTGGTTTAACCACACCTTAAAGGGACTGTCCACCCTCTTTCCAAAAACTGATATAAGTAGATAACCCCCAAAACCTAACTTCGTTTTAGTTATAAATTTAGAAATCAGCTCCCACACACAGATATTATACTTACATCTCTCCTCGCTCCACTGAACAGCTCTGCACTTCGGGTAAGGCAGTCAGTGTCGGCCGTGACTGTGACGTCACAGCCAATCACTGATGCCATACCCGGAGCAGTCTCCCACTGCGGCTGCTCAAGACACAAAAAGAAACGACAGCCAAGTGGAGACTGGGAGAAGAACCGGAAGCGCGGTTGGAGCGAGGAGCTTGTGAGTATAATAACTGTGGGAGCGATTTCTAAATTGTGACTAAAATGAAGTTATAAGGTTTGGGGGGTTATCTAAATATATCAGTTTTCGGAAAGAGGGGTGGACAGTCCCTTTAATGTCAATAAAAAATATCCCGTCAACAATACCTAATACCAAATCAAAAAACGGTTCATTGCTAGCATTTGGCTAAACTTTATTATAAAGTATTCATATGGGTCTATTTATTGTAGAGAATAAAGACATCAGGAAATGCTGGAGATGGACCGGTGCAGAAGGGTCTCTGACAAGTACCTCCTCGCCATGGTCCTGGTATATTTCCAACGGGCCAAGCTCCAGGACCATGAGATTACAGCCCTTCATTTTTTTGCTGCCCTGTAAGTATTTTCTCTTTAACACCATAATAGTTAACAGTTAACTGTATTAACCTGTAACAACCTAAATGGAAACATTTATTTATAATTTACAGGTTTAAAAGAGACACATTAGTTTCCTAACGATTAATTTAATGTATAAAGCAGCATATACATTATCGTAGTAATATTTTACCACTATTTAACATAAACGTCAACATCATTTTTAGGCTGCTCGCTGTCGAGATGGAGGAGGACTTCTTCACGAGCATCATCAACTATCGCCTTGGGAAGGAATCAGAGGAGGGATCGCGAAGTTGAAGAGGGCCAAGATGGAGCTGTGGACAGGAATGGACTACCGGGCTCTAGTCACCAGACAATCTTGTGATCAGGTATGTTGTATATAATGATTTTTATTAATACCGTCCACATAGACACATGCTAGACAACACTAAAAAATAAACAGCCTCTCCGCACCATACACAAAAAACATGTCTTAATTATACTGGTCCAGATAAAGACAAAAACAAAACCCCAAATCGATTATTAGTCTATTTCTCCCAGAGTAGCTGCAGCCACAAGACCAAAGGCCACCAGACTTATATACTAAATATATACTTGAAAGTGAATTAAGCCCCACTTACATCTCCAGTATAAATATCAGGACATCCTAGTTACAATACTGCTTTACAGAAATAAAATGATGTGTTTCAAACCCCCATTGGATGCAGTGGGATGCTACAACTAAATAGGTTATAAATTAAATGGTATCTCCACTTGTAAAACCCCCTTTTTTCTATTCAGTTTATTGAAAGAACGGGGGTAAAGGAGCCGTGTCTTATCCCCCGTTCTTCAATAAAACCTTCAGGAGTCGGGAACCAACGGAGGAACATACTGATCACTCGCTCCCCACTGCTTTATCTGACAGTTACCGATGGATTCAGTAGTCTACACGCATGCACAATGCGAGTACAGAGTCCGTCGGGACCTGTCAGCATGAAAGAGTCGAGGATCAAGCGATCGGTAAGTTCAACTGAATAAAAAAAAGGGGGTTTTACCAGTGGAGATACCATTTAATTTGGAACGAGGAACTTAAAGGGGAACTAAAGTTCCAGAAACAATTGTCCCAAAGAGAAAGAGCAACATTCACAAACATCATACAACAAGCTGTGTCTTACCTCTCCCTTGCGTGGTCATTGGGTGATTATGAAAATAACCTGTGAGTACTAGGGGTCAGCTCCCACAATCCACCTTAGCTGGGTAAGCCCCCAGCAAAGCATGTCGTGTACAGGCACATGTCTCTGTAGAGCTCAACAGATCACAAAACAAGGAAGTTGCAGCCTTGCTTCCTAGAAGCTGACAGCCAATCACATTATAGCACAGAGATCCTCCCTCTCCCTGACACAGAACGGGGGATTTCAGTTTTTGTTTTCAAAGACATTCAAGCTCCTGTCCTAACAATGATATAATCCTTTACTTTTCATACAAAAAAGAAAAATAATCTTGCAGTGTATTTCAAAGATAGCATGGATTGTAAGAAACAAAAATACTAACATTTCAGCCAAAATAAAAAGTCTGGGAATAGAACCTGCAAATTGTTCGTTTACTTTGTCTTGCTAAAAGCAGAGCTCTACCTCTAGGCTGAGAGAGACATACACAACATAAGTCATTGGTACATGTAGAATATTGTACTACGAACATAATGGAAACAGAAAATAAATGTAAAGCTTGAGGATTCAAACTCGTGACTTTTGAACTGTAAGTGTCTAAACCTGGTGTTTACAAGGTGAGCACTCACTGAAAAGTGAGAGCCTCATTACATTTATAAGCTTTATCTTGTGCATGGAATAATAGAAACAGAAAAAGGTTATCTGGGGTATTGAACTTGTGATCTTCTGAATGTATGTGTTCTATAGCTGGTCTCTTACAAGGGGGATCCACCATGAATAAGCTGAAAGCCTGCGTACAATTAGAAGCTTTACCCTTTGCTTGGAATATAATAGAAACAAAATGCATATAAGGGGTATGAACTTTGACCTCCTGAAATGTGTATTTTTTAAACCCGGTGCCTTAACCGGTGCGCCAACACTGAATAAGCGGAGAGTCTAGCTACATTTGAAGCTTATATTTTGTAGGGAAAGAATATTTTAAAAAATGGAATATGGAAGTCCTTGATAAGACTTTGAAAGCTGCTGTGCCCTGCAGTTTATTTTCCAGCAACTCACACTGAATGGTTAATAAACTGGCAGGGAACAAGAGCTTTCCAGGTCTTATCAGGGATTCCATTTGGTGTGGAGACATCTGTATAGAAAACACTTTGTGCCATAGAGACCAGTGAATACTGGGGTCAGGGGGCGTGGCTATTTGATGACTTCATGGGCTGTGGGTTGTACTAGCACAACAGGAACCTCTTATTTGAAATCTATTCTCACATTAACTAAATGCAACTACCAGAGAAAGAATATTACAATGTACAGGTGTTTGGGGAGAAAAACTTTACATTAGGTTTAAAAAAAATTAAGTTTAGTTCTCCTTTAATCATGTGATTTTAATGCTATTAAACAGCCCGTCATAAACACTCACAAAGACTGTAATATAAATGTTATATGAAGTGCTATGACTAACTGAGTGGTTAATAACTAAGATGCGATGGTGCCGCTTGGTACATTAACTGGAAGTTTTTATCATTGTCAAAATATTAAACTAAAATGTAAGTCCAATGAAGGATCCCTCTTAATTGTTAGTGAGTATGTGATATGTTGAGTAGTGATCCTATTAGCAAACAGGAAAATATAATGTGTTTTTGTGTATTTTCGATGATGGCAGCTAACCCCCAACTGGGCCTGGCAACGAGAGCGACGTGACGAACAAGGGATGGGCAAGGAGGAAGGAAATGCGGAGAGCACTGCATGTTTTTATCTCTTCTTATCTCAGCGGTTCATCTTTCTGCCTTTCTGAACCCTTCTTCTATCCCAATTCTCTACCCATTCTCCACACTTTTTTTCCCTTTCTCTCTCCTTAGCATACAAACACTTCATCACACACAAACTCAATGTAAAGTCATATAACAGTAATATTAGGAGTGATAGAGCTAATTCTGGCCCTTAAGGCGGTAGCAAAATACCGAGGTTGATGCTATTATAATTAATAAATACAGTGCAGGTCCTGTGATCAGGGAGTTCTTCCGATGGCATTTGGAGTCAGGAAGGAATTTTTTCCCCTTAGATGGGGGTTTTTTGCCTTATCTTCTGGATCAACATTAGGGTAGGGTAAAAAGATTTAACTAAATGGATAATTTGCCTTTATCAGATCCAATAATATATAGCAAAACACTCTCACACATGTCTATCTGACACAACACAATTACATTGTACAGTCCCTCAATTCTGGATCTTCTCTCAATTCTAATGTTATCTTTCTTTTTATTATTTATCTCTTCCTATTCTCTCTAACTCTGTCCTTTCCTCTCTTTATCCTTCTCTTCTCTCTATTTTTCTCATATCTCTTTATTCACTCGCAGTCATCTAATATTTCTTGCATTAACGTCCTATCTCCATACTTTACACACACATTACACACATAACATACATAACACACACCACACACACATTTTATTATCGTAATTAACACGTTTTACACAGAACATTTTTTCTTTTCTTTTCATTTTTCCCTCTATTTAGGAATCTCCAATTTGTGATCAGAGACATGGCTGGGAGGTAAGTGAGGGGTTGGTCAGTAAGATGTGTAGGTGATAGAGATGGTGGGGGGGATAACTACATGGACACTGTCTTGTTTCTATTAATACCAGTGGCAATGTGTATGGACTGACCTGTTTTCTTCATATTAAGTGATAGATATTTGAGGGGCAGAACCATTCATATAGTGATTTCTGTCAGTTACATATGTCCCAGTATCACATGGTGACAGTTGGGCTTGGCCTGTATTCCTGCTTCAAGAACCAATATGACTTTATTCCTTGTAGCCAGTGTCATTTATTCTCTGCTGGTCACCCACCTACTGTTCTCTCCATTGGACTCTGTACATTTCTTGGCTGGTGTGACTGTACATTTAACCCTGTTACTAGTTAGATTTTCTTAGCCCATTTCTCACTACTGCACAGACAGTCTATGGCCTTTCCCTTTCATATACAGTATAAATTATCGGTACCGTGTCCTTCAGTGTTGGCTGCACCCACATTTTTTGCAATTGCTTGAAAACCATAATGTTAAATTTCACTTAATTCCCTTAATCATTCCTATTTTAATTTAATCCAACTCCCTCTTGGCAGCCTTATCCCCTTTACATTGGTCACTTTAAATGCAGTTCTTTTCATTCTGGTGGAAGATCTACATTGTCTGTACTGGGGTAAAGCTCTGAGCCTTGGGTGCAGTCAACATGTGTAAACTCTATGTAGTTATACCCTTAATTAGATATTCCTGCTTGTCTCTTTATCATTGCACCTTCCTTTATTTTCTCTCTAGGCAGCGGAAGCGTCGTAGGATGAACATCGTAGAGACTTCCCCTCCCCATCAGGATCCTCCGATGAAGAAAAGAAGACAGGAAGAAGAGGATTGTACTGATTGCGACAGGTAGCTAAAGGGGAAGTTCAGTGCAAATACATATACTTTTCAGAAAAAAGAGCAGTATTTTTTCATCCCAGTGACGTTAACCCGCCCATTCAGCATTTTGTCTGTATATAAATAAATGCTACTGAAATAATGACTTCCTGTTTGCAGGACCCCTAATAGAGACCGTTATGGTCTTGCCCTTGACCCAGCGCCTGGGTTGACTCAGTTGCTCAGTAGAGATCGGAGCATGTTTTCCATCCAAAAGCCAATCAGTAGAAATTACTGTTAGAACATTCCAAGGAAGTGGTGTATCCTGGGAAGAGGAAGGACCGTTAGAACCTAAAATGTCAGCTCACTAATGTCAATAGTAGGGAACAGCAAAGGGTATAAAATCAACTGATTTTTCAAAATGGGAGAGAATATGTAGAATAACTAAGAAGACATTACACAAACTAACAATTTAACAAATATTGAAAATCTTCACTGAACTGTCCCTTTAAAGAAAATCAATGTATATTTAAGCTTGGCTCTTCTTTCTTGTGAGTCAGGGATAGACAAGTTGTTTTTGACATTAGGAACCAGGCAGATAACTTTAGGACCCATTATGACTGTTTGAGCAGCCAGAAAATCCAATAAAAGAAAATGGAAATCTCTAGAAAGTTTGTCCCCAGGTGTAAAGTTTAAGGTGCCCTGACTAAATGTCTCCTTATCCAACTGTAGTTTAAGTATTGTAATTCCATTAAATACAATTAAGATAGACACATAGCTTTATTCAACATCAAAAACTATGATACACATCTTTAAACATCTACACCCATTTACTACATATGCTGGTAGCCTACATAGAAATAATGACCAGTTAGGATAAAGAAAGTATTGGAGAAAGAAGCATGTTACCGCAAATTATTAAATGAAATTATTTTTGATACCTGCAGGACGTGGAGCACTGGAAGTACCGACACCGGGTTCTACCAGCTCCTGGGTAAGATATTTATTTCCTCAACTATTACTACACCAGCTATAGAACATGAATAAAATGTAACTGCCTGGTATATATATATATATATATATATGTGTGTGTGTGTGTGTGTGTGTGTGTGTGTGTGTGTGTGTGTGTGTAAATGTAGTCCAGTGCACACTTGGGGTTTATCTCAAAAATGCCTTTAATTGCCTTAATCAAAAAACAGGCAACGTTTCGGCCCTGTGTTCTGTTTTCATGTGGTTTGTTCACAGGAAATGGTCTTTCATGATGTGACAGGAAGTAACACACTATGCAGTTATAAATGTTTGGTAAATATGATGTGTGTATTATTTAGCTTGTCAAAGGCCCAGAACACAGGGCCGAAACGTCGCCTGCTTTTTGATATAGCCAATGAAAGGCATTATTGAAATAAATCCCACATGCACACTAGACTACATTTATATATATATATAGTCATGGGATCCTTCGCACTTCCTGCTCAATAGTAATACCCGGGTGCTACCATACTGCATTAAAATAAAGATAAAGGCCACAGAGCACTCCTGGGATTTTAAATGTATAGGGTTTATTTAAAGGAACAACACAGCGTAATCAATGAGTTTCAGCCATCTTAAACGTGGCCATCATCAGCTGTCCAGGTTTAAGATGGCTGAAACACGTTGATTACGCCATGTTGTAACCTTGAACAAACCATATTCATTTAAAATACCAGGAGTGCTCTGTGGACTTCATCTTTATTTTAATGCAGTATGGTAGCACCCGGGTATTACTATTGAGCAGGGAGTGCGAAGGATCCCATGACTATATATATATATATAAATGTAGACTAGTGCACATGTGGGATTTATTTCAATAATGCCTTACATTGGCTATATCAAAAAGCAGGCGACGGTTCTGTCCAGGTAAGTGTGCACTCTCATCCAGGTTTTTATGCCTGGTGCAACCAACAAGAAGCATACAAAGGAATTTTAGCAGAAAATTGGTGCACTCCAAGGACTTCTTTTATAACCTTTATTGGGTGAGTTTACAGTGCGTTTCAGTCGACGAAACGTCGCTTGTAACTACACCACTAAGGTTATAAAGAAGTCCTTGGAGTGCACCCAATTTTCTGCGAAATTCCTTTTTATTTTTTGAGGAGGTTTGTCCATGTTATTAATGTGCAGCCACCAACCGATGTATTCTAACAGTAACCCAGTGAAAAGCTTACTATCTGATTAGCACGACTGCAAATGAATACCGGGTTTTTCTCACCTGTTCTTGCATCCGCCACATTGTAGTAATAACAAGATGAACACAAGGTGTAACAGGTATTAGCCATGAATGTGACCACAATAAATAACAGAGAAATAAAAAAAAGAAATTCAGTGAAATTCAGCACGGAATAGAAAGTTACTTAGATTATTTAATTCCCTTTACTTGTATTCCAAGTTCCCTGTTATTCAGAGCCATCGGTCACGAGATACTCTGAATGTTGGAAAGCTGTACAATGGCACAGCAATAATCCTCTAATGCAGGACAGAGAGCGTACAATTGGGAAACCACAACCTTAAAGGGACTGTCCACCCCTCTTTCCAAAAACTGATATAATGTAGATAACCCCCCAAAACCTTAACTTCGTTTTAGTTAAAATTTAGAAATCAGCTCCCACACACAGATATTATACTTACATTCTCCTCGCTCCACTGCTACAGCTCTGCACTTCCGGGTAAGGCAGTCAGTGTCGGCCGTGACTGTGACGTCACAGACTTCCGGGTAAGGCAGTCAGTGTCGGCCGTGACTGTGACGTCACAGCCAATCACTGACTGCCATACCCGGAGCAGTCTCCACTGCGGCTGCTCAAGAACACAAAAAATCATTTTTAGGCTACTCGCTGTCGAGATGGAGGAGGACTTCTTCACGAGCATCATCAACTATCGCCTTGGGAAGGAATCGGAGGAGGTATCTGCGAAGTTGAAGAGGGCCAAGATGGAGCTGTGGACCAGGATGGACTACCTTTCTTCCACTCCTTCCTCCGTCCCTCCCCCCTATTCATGGGGATATTTTAATAACCATTTTCCTAGCAAAAATGTACCGCAACTTCTATGTGCTGTGCTGGCCCATCTGCTTGGAAAACAACAAAGCCAATTGGGTCACAGTTTTTTTTTGTTCTCTGCTTTTTCATTTTTCGTTACAGAAACGCACGTTGCGGACCATTATTTTGTTGATGGATCGATTGACCCTCAGTTAAAAGAAAATACTGCTGCATAGCATTTCTGTCCAGAACCGGATGCATTTTAATTAAAAATATAGCAAAAACGGAACACTAAATTGGACTCAAAAAATGGACTGCTTGTTGTGGTCAGATTTGTTCCGTTCTTCTGTGAACGTAGCCTCACAAAATTCTAAGAAAGGTTACTTGACATCTTCCTCCTGTGTATGCCATCAAGAGACAGCTAATTAGCGCTGATTAGGACTGCTCACAGCTGAATTCAATCAAACCAAAGCTATGCCTATTTCAAATAGATAAAATATTACATTTTTTACTTTTAATTCTCCCATCCTTTAGCACACTGGATGAATGTAGTGATTATAAAATATACCTTTTTCTACCCTGTATTAATTACTCTGAACCTGCTAACAGCAGGGATTTCTGTACTGTAAGGCCTGGAAAACAGGGTCAACAAGCGGATCAAAAGCTGTTCCACGATATTTTTCTGCGGTCAGGCAGCATCATTAGTTTCTCTTCTGATAAACATTTTAAGTGTCCCTAGGTAACATAAGGGAATTGTAACTGGTATAGTAATATTGCCCTTTATCTTAGGATGATGTGTGCTTGATTCTGGAGGATCCCTGTGGAACAAAACTCTTACAGGGAAGGTACCCAGTCGATTCTGGGAAGGTACTCACCCCTATTGCCTCACCCTACTCCGGGATTAATGAATGATTCGTGCATAAAGAAACCAGACTTGTTGTACATTTCAGATCACATATGTGAGGCTAGATTTATACAACCTACATAAACTTATGCATGCAGATATGGAAAATATAATAATTTTATACCTACAATATTATTGGTATGGGCAGTACAATAACTCTATGGGGCACTGTTCACCAATAGATCATTTCAGAGAACATACGAAACATCCATGTTGTTTTACAGTGAGAACAGTAGAACTGTGGAACTGTCCTCCAGCAGATGTGGTAATGGCAAGTTCATTAAATAGCCTTAAGAGTGGGCTGGATACGTATTTGTAAATACATATATTGGTAGTTCTGGTTGATACAGGGATCCTTACTGGTTGCCATTAGGCACCAGAAATTTACGGTAGATAAATCAGGGAGGGGATCCATCAGGGGGTCCAAGTTATAGCACTGCTGTGGAGGTTACGTAATAGAGGTGTGAACATTTGCCCATGGAATTAAAGGACAATTATATTTACATCCTATTCGCTCCTATTCTTATATCCATGCTTTCTACCAAGGGTGAGACCTAAGCCGCTAGGTCTTCACCCCTGGGCTGTTTGCACTTAAACCGATTACTTACACAGCACTGCTCCATAAACTACCGCTCCTCCTCTACATCAGCGACAGGGCCAATGGGAAGATACGATACAGTAAGAAATAAAGCTGGAGGTGCACTCTGTCAATTCTGGGTGCAGATACCTCAAATGGTTCTCCTTCAACCACAATAGTTTCAGCAAACTTGAGGAAGTAGAGCTTCGCACTCCAATCAATTTTATATTTTTATTGTGAACCAACATCACACACAAACACACAACATTTCGGGGAATAAAGTGCCCCCTTCTTCTGCAAGGAGCGTATCTTCCTATTGGACCCATCACGGAAGCAGACTAGTGAGCGAAAGCAGACGTCGATATACTTACACAGTGCTGCTCCGCTCCCTAGTCTTCTCCGCGATGGGTCAAAAGGCTAAAACTTAATTACATAGCCCTTAGATTATCAACAAAGCTACAATGTTTTTTTTGTATAAAAGATATCTAGATATAAATCATAATCCCCAAATAAATGTTGGTTATTAATATTAATGACGCCTTGTCCTACTATATGGTTACGGATCTCCTCGGACATCTTTGATATCCTTATTTTAACTAAATATTTCCCTAGATACTAAATATTATGCAAGAGCTGATTGGCTGATGATAAACCAATGAAAAAAAGTATAAATGGAATCTTATTAAACAAAAAATAACTGCCATTAGAAATACAACCAACTGTCATTTTCACTTGTGCTGAGCTACGGAGAGAGAGAGTAAGTGGATTGGCGCTCTGTGCTTGATTGGCTTGGATTGTCTTCGATTGTCTTCGATTTTCTTCGATTTTTTTCTTAAAAGCTTTTTTAAAAGCTATTTTACCAGCGATACTCATATATAAAATATTATAGATATATACTATACACACACATACACACATAACACACATAACACACACCACACACACATTTTATTATCGTAATTACACGTTTTACACAGAACATATTTTCTTTCTTTTCTTTTCATTTTTCCCTCTATTTAGGAATCTCCAATTTGTGATCAGAGACATGGCTCTGTAGGTAAGTGAGGGGTTGGTCAGTAAGATGTGTAGGTGATAGAGATGGTGGGGGGGATAACTACATGGACACTGTCTTGTTTCTATTAATACCAGTGGCAATGTGTATGGACTGACCTGTTTTCTTCATATTAGTGATAGATATTTGAGGGGCAGATCCTCATATAATGATTTCTGTCAGTTAATATGTCCCAGTATCACATGGTGACAGTTGGCTTGGCCTGTATTCCTGCCTCAAGAACCAAATGACTTTATTCTTGTAAGCCAGTGTCATTTATTCTCTGTGGTCACCCACCTACTGTTCTCTCCATTGGACTCTGTACATTTCTTGGCTGGTGTGACTGTACATTTAACCCTGTTACTAGTTAGATTTTCTTAGCCCTTTCTCACTACTGCACAGACAGTCTATGGCCTTTCCCTTTCATATACAGTATTAATTATCGGTACCATGGTCCTTCAGTGTTGGCTGCACCCATCTTTTTTCAATTGCTTGAAAACCATAATGTTAAATTTCATTAATTCCCTTAATCATTCCTATTTTAATTTAATCCAACTCCCTTTGGCACCTTATCCCCTTTACATTGGTCACTTTAATGCAGTTTTCTTTCATTCTGGTAAAGATCTACATTGTCTGTACTGGGGTAAAGCTCTGAGCCTTGGGTGCAGTCAACATGTGTAAATCTCTGTAGTTATACCCTTAATTAGATATTCCTGCTCTTGCTTCTCTTTATCATTGCACCTTCCTTTATTTTCTCTCAGGCAGCGGAAGCGTCGTAGGATGAACAGCGTAGAGACTTCCCCTCCCCATCAGGATCCTCCGATGAAAAAAGAAAGACAGGAAGAAGAGGATTGTACTGATTGCGACAGGTAGCTAAAGGGGAAGTTCAGTGCAAATACATATACTTTTCAGAAAAAGAGCAGTATTTTTTCATCCCAGTGACGTTAACCCGCCCATTCAGCATTTTGTCTGTATATAAATAAATGCTACTGAAATAATGACTTCCTTTTTGCAGGACCCTAATGAGAGACCGTTATGGTCTTGCCCTTGACCCACGCCTGGTTGACTCAGTTGCTCAGTAGAGATCGGAGCATGTTTCCATCCAAAAGAGCAATCAGTAGAAATTACTGTTAGAACATTCCAAGGAGTGGTGTATCCTGGGAAGAGAAGGACCGTTAGAACCTAAAATGTCAGCTCACTAATGTCAATGTAGGGACAGCAAAGGTTATAAAATCAACTGATTTTTCAAAAGGGAGAGATATGTAGAATAACTAAGAAGACATTACACAAACTAACAATTTAACAAAAATTGATAATCTTCACTGAACTGTCCCTTAAAGAAAATCAATGTATATTGCTTGGCTCTCTTTCTTGTGAGTCAGGGATAGACAAGTTGTTTTTGACATTAGGAACCAGGCAGATAACTTTAGGACCCATTATGACTGTTTGAGCAGCCAGAAAATCCAATAAAGAAAATGGAAATCTCTAGAAAGTTTCCCAGGTGTAAAGTTTAAGGTGCCCTGACTAAATGTCTCCTTATCCAACTGTAGTTTAAGTATTGTAATTCCATTAAATAAATTAAGATAGAACATAGCTTTATTCAACATCAAAAACTATGATACCATCTTTAAAACATCTACACCCATTTACTACATATGCTGGTAGCCTACATAGAAATAATGACCAGTTAGGATAAGAAAGTATTGAGAAAGAAGCATGTTACCCGCAAATTATTAAATGAAATTATTTTGATACCTGCAGGACGTGGAGCACTGGAAGTACCGACACGGGTTCTACCAGCTCCTGGGAAGATATTTATTTCCTCAACTATTACTACACCAGCTACTAGAACATGAATAAAATGTAACTGCCTGGTAGATATATATATAATATATATATGGGTGTGTGTGGTGTGTGTGTGTGTGTGTGGTGTGTGTGTGGTGTTAAATGTAGTCCAGTGCACACTTGGGGTTTTATCTCAAAAATGCCTTAATTGCCTTAATCAAAAAACAGGCAACGTTTCGGCCCTGTGTTCTGTTTTCATGTGGTTTGTTCACAGGAAATGGTCTTTCATGATGTGACAGGTAGTAACACACTATGCAGTATAAATGTTTGGTAAATATGATGTGGTGTATTATTTAGCTTGTCAAAGCCCAGAACACAGGGCCGAAACGTCGCCTGCTTTTTTGATATAGCCATGAAAGGCATTATTGAAATAAATCCCACATGCACACTAGACTACATTATATATTATATATAGTCCATGGGATCCTTCGCACTCCTGCTCAATAGTAATACCCGGGTGCTACCATACTGCATTAAAATAAAGATAAAGGCCACAGAGCACTCCTGGGATTTTAAAGTGGATAGGGTTTATTTAAAGGAACAACACAGCGTAATCAATGAGTTTCAGCCATCTTAAACGTGGCCATCATCAGCTGTCCAGTTTAAGATGGCTGAAACACGTTGATTACGCCTGTTGTAACCTTGAACAAACCATATTCATTTAAAATACCAGGAGTGCTCTGTGGACTTCATCTTTATTTTATGCAGTATGGTAGCACCCGGGTATTACTATTGAGGCAGGAGTGCGAAGGATCCCATGACTATATATATTATAAATGTAGACTAGTGCACATGTGGGATTATTTCAATAATGCCTACATTGGCTATATCAAAAGCAGGCGACGGTTCTGTCCAGGTAAGTGTGCACTCTCATCCAGGTTTTATGCCTGGTGCAACCAACAAGAGAGCATACAAGGAATTTTAGCAGAAAATTGGTGCACCATCCAAGGACTTCTTTTATAACCTTATTGGGTGTAGTTTACAAGTGACGTTTCAGTCGACCGAAACGTCGCTTGTAAACTACACCACAATCAGTTATAAAAGAAGTCCTTGGAGTGCACCAATTTCTCTGAAATTCCTTTATATATATTTTTTGAGAGAGGTTTGTCCATGTTATTAATGTGCAGCACCAACCAGATGTTATCTAACAGTAACCAGTGAAAA
Organism: Hymenochirus boettgeri; assembly: GCA_019447015.1. Taxonomy (NCBI): domain Eukaryota; kingdom Metazoa; phylum Chordata; class Amphibia; order Anura; family Pipidae; genus Hymenochirus; species Hymenochirus boettgeri. The sequence goes on from CM033469.1 coordinate 156,588,202, forward strand.
GCTATATCTGATTACACTGCAAATGAATACAGGGTAAATTTTCTCACCTGTTCTTGCAATCAGCCACATTGTAGTAATAACAGATGGGACACAAGTGTAAACAGGTATTACCATGAATGTGACCACAATAAATAACAGAGAAATAAAACAAAGAAAATTCAGTGAAATCAGCACGGAAATAGAAATTTCAATGATTTATTAATTCCCTTTACTTGTATTCCAAGTTCCCTGTTTTATACAGAGCCATCGGTCACAGAGATACTCTGAATGTTGGAAAAGCCTTGTACAAATGGCACAGCTAATACATCCTCTAATGCAGCATAGAGCTTACATTGGTTTAACACACCTTAAAGGACTGTCCACCCCTCTTTCCAAAAACTGATATAATGTAGATAACCCCCCAAAACCTTACTTCGTTTTAGTTAAAATTAGAAATCAGCTCCCACACACAGATATTATACTTACATTCTCCTCCTCGCTCCACTGCTACAGCTCTGCACTTCCGGGTAAGGCAGTCAGTGTCGGCCGTGACTGTGACGTCACAGCCATCACTGACTGCCATACCCGGAGCAGTCTCCACTGCGGCTGCTCAAGAACACAAAAAAACAAGCACCACAGTGGAGACTGGGAGAGAACCCGAAGCGGCGTTGGAGCGAGGAGCTTGTGAGTATAATAACTGTGGGAGCTGATTTCTAAATTGTGACTAAAATGAAGTTAAGGTTTTGGGGGGTTATCTAAATTATATCAGTTTTCGGAAAGAGGGGTGGACAGTCCCTTTAATGTCAATAAAAAATATCCCGTCAACCAATACCTAATACCAAATCAAAAACAGGTTCATTTGCTAGCATTTGGCTAAACTTTATTATAAATATTCATATGGTTCTATTTCTTGTAGAGAATAAAGACAATCAGGAAATGCCTGGAGATGGACCGGTGCAGAAGGGTCTCTGACAAGTAACCCTCCTCGCCATGGCCTGTAGTTATTTCCAAACGGCCAAGCTCCAGGACCATGAGATTACAGCCCTTACATTTTTTTGCTGCCCTGTAAGTATTTTCTCTTTAAACAACCATAATATTAACATTAACTGTATTAACCTGTAACAACCTGAATGGAAACATTTATTTTATAATTACAGGTTTAAAAGAGACACATTAGTTTCTAACGATTAATTTAATGTATAAAGCAGCATATACATTATCGTAGTAATATTTTACCACTATTTAACATAAACGTCAACATCATTTTTAGGCTGCCGCGCTGTCGAGATGGAGGAGGACTTCTTCACGAGCATCATCAACTATCGCCGTGGGAAGGAATCGGAGGAGGTATCTGCGAAGTTGAAGAGGGCCAAGATGGAGCTGTGGACCAGGATGGACTACCGGGCTCTAGTCACCAGACAATCTTGTGATCAGGTATGTTGTATATAATGATTTTTATTAATACCGTCCACATAGACACATGCTAGACAACACTAAAAAATAAACAGCCTCTCCGCACCATACACAAAAACATGTCTTAATTATACTGGTCCAGATAAAGACAAAAACAAAACCCCAAATCGATTATTAGTCTATTTCTCCCAGAGTAGCTGCAGCCACAAGACCAAAGGCCACTAGACTTATATACTAAATATATACTTGAAAGTGAATTCTGCCCCACCTTACAATCCCAGTATAAATATCAGGACATTCCTAGTTACAATACTGCTTTACAGAAATAAAATGATGTGTTTCAAACCCACATTGGATGCAGTGTGTGCATACAACTTAAATAGGTTATAAATTAAATGGTATCTCCACTTGTAAAACCCCCTTTTTTCTATTCAGTTTATGAAAGAACGGGAGGTAAAGGAGCCGTGTCTTATCCCCCGTTCTTCAATAAAACCTTCAGGAGTCGGGAACAAACGGAAGGAACATACTGATCACTCGCTCCTCCACTGCTTTATCTGACAGTTCCCGATGGATTCAGTAGTCTACACGCATGCACAAATGCGAGTACAGAGTCCGTCGGGACCTGTCAGATGAAGAGGCCGAGGATCAAGCGATCGGTAAGTTCAACTGAATAAAAAAAAGGGGGTTTTACCAGTGGAGATACCATTTAATTTGGAATCGAGAGACTTAAAGGGGAACTAAAGTCTCCAGACAACATTGTCCCAATAGACAGAGCACATTCACAAACATACAACAAGCTGTGTCTTACCTCTCCCTTTGCTGTGGTCATTGGGTGATTTATGAAAATAACCTGTGAGTACTAGGGGTCAGCTCCCACAATCCACCTTAGCTGGGTAAGCCCCCAGCAAAGTGTCTGTGTACAGGCACATGCTCTGTAGAGCTCAACAGATCAAAACAAGGAAGTTGCAGCCTTGCTTCCTAGAAGCTGACAGCCAATCACATTATAGCACAGAGATCCTCCCTCTCCCTGACACAGAACGGGGATTTCAGTTTTTTGTTTTCAAAGACATTCAATGCTCCTGTCCTAACAATGATATAATCCTTTACTTTTCATACAAAAAGAAAATTAATCTTTGCAGTGTATTTCAAAGATAGCATGGATGTAAGAAACAAAATACTAACATTTCAGCCAAAATAAAAGTCTGGGGAATAGAACCTGCAACTTGTTCGTTTACTTTGTCTTGCTAAAAGCAGAGCTCTTACCTCTAGGCTGAGAGAGACATACACAACATAAGTCATTGGTACATGTAGAATATTGTACTACGAACATAATGGAAACAGAAAATAAATGTAAGCTTGAGGATTCAAACTCGTGACCTTTTGAACTGTAAGTGTCTAAACCTTGGTTTGTTACAGGTGAGCCATCACTGAATACAGCTGAGAGCCTCATACATATAAGCACACCTGTATATTGCAGGAAATATAGAAACAGAAAAAGGTATATCTGGGGTATTGAACTTGTGATCTTCTGAACTGTATGTGTCTATAGCTGGTCTCTTACAAGGTGATCCACCACTGAATAAGCTGAAAGCCTGCGTACAATTAGAAGCTTTACCTTTTGCTTGGAATATAATAGAAACAAAATGCATATAAGGGGTATTGAACTTGTGACCTCCTGAACTGTGTATTTTTTAAACCCGGTGCCTTAACCGGTGCGCCAACAATGAATAAGCGGAGAGTCTAGCTACATTTGGAAGCTTTATCTTTTGTTAGGGAAAGAATAATTTTAAAAAATGGAATCTGGAAGTCCTTGATAAGACTTTGAAAGCTGCTTGTTGCCCTGCAGTTTATTTTCCAGCAACTCACACTGAATGGTTAATAAACTGCAGGGTAACAAGCAGCTTTCCAACTCTTATCAGGGATTCCATATTGGTGTGGAGACATCTGTATAGAAAACACTTTGTGCATAGAGACAGTGAATACTGGGGTCAGGGGGCGTGGCTATTTGATGACTTCATGGGCTGTGGGTTGTACTAGCAACAACATGGAAACCTTCTTATTTGAAAATCTATTTCTCACATATACTAAATGCAACATACCAGAGAAGAATATTACAATGTACAGGTGTTCTGGGGAGAAAAACTTTCACATTAGGTTTTAAAAAATTTAAGTTTAGTTCTCCTTTAATCATTGTATTTTAATGCTATTAAACAGCCGGTCATAAACACTCACAAAGACTGTAATATAAATGTTATATGAAGTGCTACTGACTAACTGAGTGGTAATAACTAAGATGCGATGGTGCCGCTTGGTACATTAACTTGGAAGTTTTTTATCAATTGTCAAAATATTTAAAACTAAAATGTAAGTCCATGAAGGATCCCTCTTAATTGTTAGTGATGTAATGTGATATGTTGATGTAGTGATCCTATTAGCAAACAGGAAAATATAATGTGTTTTTGTGTATTTCTCTAGATGATGGCAGCTAACCCATCCCACTGGGCCTGGCAACGCGAGCGAAGTGACGACCAGGGATGGGCAAGGAAGGAAATCGCGGAGAGCACTGCAATGTTTTTTATCTCTTCCTTCTCTCAGCAGGTTCATCTTTCTGCCTTTCTGACCCCTTCCCTTTCTATCCCAATCTCTCTCACCATTCTCACACTTTTTTCCCTTTTTCTCTACCTCTAGCAATACAAACACTTCATCACACACAAACTCAATGTAAAGTCATTATAACAGTATTAGGAGTGATAGATCTAAATTCTGGCCCTTTAAGGCGGTAGCAAAATACCGCTGGTACTGCTATTTATAATTAATAAATACAGTGCAAGGTCCTTGTTGATCCAGGGATTCTTCCGATTGCCATTTGGAGTCAGGAAGGAATTTTTTCCCCCTTAAGATGGGGGTTTTTTGCCTTCTTCTGGATCAACCATTAGGGTAGGGTAAAAAGATTTAACTAAATGGATAATTTGCCTTTATCAGCATCCAATAATATATAGCAAACACTCTCACACACTGTCTATCTGACACACACACATTACATTGTCACTGTCCCGTCACCTTCTGGCTCTTCTCTCCATCTCTTTTAATGTTATCTTTCTTTTTATTATTTATCTTCTTCCTATCTCTCCTCTCTCCCTCTGTCCTTTCCTCTATTATCCCTTCTTTCTCTCTATTTTTCTTTCTATCTCTTTCTTCACTCTGCCAGTCTCTAATATTTTCTTTTTCTTGCATTAACTTCCTCTCTCCATACTTTTATTTCTCTCTCCCTCCTTCTCCTATTTCTCATCCCTTCTTTACTCTCCCCTATGTTGCACTAACTGTGTCCTCCTTCCCTCCCCCACCTGTATATCTATAATCTCTTATCACTATTCTCACTGACATTTCCATTTTCCTCTGACCATCTACTTTTTTCAATTGACTCCCCATCTTCCCTCTCTCCACTTTACCTCCTCTCCATCTCCCTGACTGTCCCTCTCCTGCCTATTACCAATTCCTCTATTCGCTCCCTAGCCCACACTTCCTTATTCGCTGTTCCATTCTTTCACTCTTCACCTCCTCACTTTCTTTCATATCTTTCCCTCTACCACATTTCTCAAACTTTCCACCCCTCTGCTTCTCCCTTTACACCTCCACATCATGTTTAATCATTTCACTTAAATAATATAATTATATAAAAATTTAAAGGATCAGTTCCTGTTTTGCATTAAACTGGTTTAGCAAATAATCAAATTTAACACATATTAGTATATATGTGTGGTTTGATTTAAAATAGCCATAAAATAAAATTAGATTTCATTACACTATTCTCTGTGTCCTTGTCTTCTTTACTCTGATAGATGGTGTACTGCAAGGTTCTATATCTGGGATGGTTCTATTTTATATATTTATTATGGGCTTAGAAACAGGTGTGAGTAATGTCTGTGCCAATTGCTACTATATGTTATGTAGGGCAATAACATCTACATATGATGTAAAATCATTACAAACCTATCTAGATAATTACTAAAATGGGCAGAAAAGAGTCAGATCTACCGTACTTGAGGTTGAAAACACATTACAATTTAAGTTGGACAATGGTAAGTGAAAGTTTGTTGAATAAGGAGTCAGAAAATGTTTTACCATAGGGGCAAAGAAAGCTATAGTCCTGGGCCCCAAACCCCTAAGTGGGTCTAAACCAAAGGGTTCAATTGGAGAATGATAAAAAGGAGACCCACACACAGTGTTTTTCCCAGAGTCCCCCATAGACCTTGCAGTTTTACAGACAGATTTTAAAGTAGAAAATAAAGGACAAATCCAAGACGTGCGAGTTGGCCATGCTCACTTTCCAAAGCCACTCTCACTTTTGAGGTAACAGCCACTTTGAGGTAACCACCTGGTACGCTGTAATTATAGTATTAGGTCAAAATGGACCAAAAACACACAGTCCATTTTTTGATACATTTTTGTCCATTTTCTTTGTCCGTTTTTGGGATTTGGGCACTAACAATGAATTTATCATTATCACGTTAAAGATCCCCTCCTGGAAGGGAGTAATCCGCTCAAAAACAACACCACAAATTCCTCTTAAAGAACCCAGGGTGAGAACTAAACACCTGGGTTAAGCAGATCTCATTCCCACACTTACATTTTATAATCTTTATTTCCAAGTTCAGAATAAAGTTTATAGAACATAAATAGATTGATGGGATTAAAAGAAGTGGCTGGATAACTATCAGTATAACAGAAAGAAATCGAGTATCAAAAGTTCGGCACTGTAGTTTTGTCATACCGACTGCTCCACAACACTTTGTTCTGCTGATCTCCTGGTGCATCAGTAGAAGGACGGCTTTGAAAACTGTTATATATTTTCAATAAGAGAGTTCCAGGAATACAGTAAGTACCCTGGGGTAGGTATCTTCATACCATTTGAAGATGTACCTTTTTTAAGCCTAGAGCGCTGGTTCACACTATCTCAGTGACGCTGTAATGACCATGCAGGTAAGCCTGGGGCTGGAAAACAAACATATTTGGGGAGTACCTGAATGGAAAAAGTGGCCCCTGAAACATGAATTCGTGCCTATAAAACCATACACTGTTAAGTGATAATATAACCCTGGTGTGAAATAAAATTAAAGGAATCTATCTCTACTATCAGCTGTTCTAGATAAAATATACTTTTATGGTTAATCAGAGAAGGAAAAACCACTTTCTAACACTAATTCATATAAACCACGATAAATCATTTTGGGGCTATACTATACTGTACAGTTCAGTAATATAGATAAAACATTTTACAGGAACAGTAAAACAGGGTTGAATTGTGTCGCCCTTTGCAGTATAGAAGAAAGAATAAGTTGTTGCTTTGTATTTCTGTAAATCCAGTTTTGCCTTCACAGTAACAATAAATGTCCCCTGGCCAAGGATTTAGATGGAGCACAATGAAGTGATTCACAACATTGCCGTATTCATTGCATAAAAATCTCTTTTTGTGCCAAAAAGAGATATTGGCTGCAACCAGGTAAAGGTAGAAAATTAGAACCTTAAAAGACAGACTTAGTGAAATCGAAATTGCTGATAGTATACATGAAATGCTGAAAATAGTATAACACCCCCTGGACCCTTATTAGTATAGAGTACATTATGTCACTGACACCTTCCAAGGACCCACTGGCTGGCTAGACATATTGCCACTTATGCGTTTTCGTCACCTTATGCTTGCCAATTTTAAATGACTGAACATAACGCAACAACACACTTGAAGATGACATTTTATAATATGGTCGAGCTGGTCGCGTTACAGTGGCAAATGGCATATTGGCAGTATGCCGTGGGTTAAGAAATCTGAGAATTCGATTTTTAGTACCCTAAGATCTCTAAGACATTTCTTTGAAGATTGTAATGTCAACATCTTGGCAGGAACATTACTGGTTCAAGAGAGGTGTCAGGGAGGCCATTTTATATGCGAAAGTGAAGAAACCAAGTCTGAATAGAGGTGGGGGGGGGATTCGACACCCGACTGTCGCATGTCAATCAGGTACATGCTCCCTGGGCGGTTTTCGCCAACAATGCATCCACACTTTGCATTCAAAGATCCCTAATACCTGGCTGTCATATGCATTGGACCAAGGCGATTCACACAGATTCTTTATTGCCAACAGATTCTTGTACAATCATTCTGAATTGAGAAGCCAGTCTGATGACTAGCAAAACATCTTCAAGAACTAAACTTTAAAGTCCGTTGATCTAACTAAATACGATAGATTGTACAGATATGTAAGTTACTTCAACACTTACGCACAGGGCGTACCAGAGCTCACCACCTAAAAGATTAGTAGAATGATGAAGAGAATAATTGCTGGCACAAGAAGAAACCCATAATATCTCACATCAATACATAAATATTACCTGGACATATCTCAATCTGTACAGGAAACGAGAGCCTCTAGTCCACCTGTACAGGTATATACCACATGTTATCTTATGACTGCATCATTACCCTCCAGGATCACCACCGTTCCAGCCTTTTTTTTTGTACCACCATGTATCGTGACATTTCTTAGGTCCATGCATTTGACAACCGTATGGCATCCCCCACTCTCAGTACCTGCCTTGATCATCTGGCTCCAGGAAATTTGGAGATGAAGCTTCTCCTGTCCCCCCTTGATGCTGATTCCCCGTCCGTCAGATTCCTGATTCACCTCCAGCACCCTTTCTTACTGGTTTCGTAGCCTGTCACACACAACCCTCCATCAGGGCTGTTCAGGGGGATCCAAGCTATTAATTTCAACTTGAACACGGACCCAGTGGTCCTGCAATAGAAGAACCGGGCCAATTTTGAAGCTCGAGTCCAAACAGCCATAGTTCATAGAGGAGCTGCTAGCACAGGGATAGACCAGCATCAGCTGTAAACATACGTCTCTATGCATGGGGTGTGCCAGACCCACCCAATCAGCTGCTCTCTTACTGAAATCCTGTGGCTGGCCAGATAAAATCAAGCAATTGGGGGGTAAAAAGCGTTTCACTAGCCCAGACGGAGTTGGCCGTCCTGTAACATCTTTACCTCGGTTCAAGGAAACTTTTGTCACACATCACAAAGTGCTGTGCTGCTGCTGCCGACGTCTGAAGTAACAAGTGTTTTAAATTCTATGTAGGACAATTTCACCCGTGGGCTGAGAGCTGGTCTATCTATGGCGTGTAATTGGTTCAGGATTTCAAAGATTCAAGCAATGAATGTTTACCAATATTACTGGACATAAAAATCAGCCGACAGCCTGTTTCAATGCAAGGTTAAATTAAATGGCATTAATACACCCGTAAGGGGGCTGCAAGACTGCAGTTTTCTGTATTGTTGTTGGTCAGTTCAAAGATTCTAATTAGTATAATCTCTCAAATTACAGGGACTAGTGAAAAAATTACTTTGCCTCATTTATCTTTAATTACTATATGAAAGTAGCATTCTCTGAGGTGTGGAGTGCTGCATGCCTCAATCCAGTATGATTTGCTCAGGCTCATATCCCCTACCTGGGATGAGTGAGCAAATATACATATATTGTATATTTATTGTATATACAGATATTGTTTAGACTATAATATTGTTACTGCATCTGAAGCTGGGCCCTCAGAAGTTTCTGGACCCTAGGCAGGTGCCATGGTTGCCTTGTGGATAATCCGTGCTCTGTGAAAAGGGGCCCCTATTAGTGCTTTATCCACAAGGGTTTTCTGGAAGGAAGCTAGATCGGTCATTGAAAAATAAACGATGAGGCTCATGCTCCCCCATGTGGTTGCTCTCCCTGCTCCCCTGGAAGTTACACACACCTGCCCTCTGTGAACTGTATATTTTTGATTGTACACACCTTCTGCTACCAAATGGGGCCATCTCTCTCATACAAACAAGCATAATTCGGGCACAGTCTTTCATAGAATGTCATGCTTTTAGCAGCAAATGAAAAAGTTCCAAAGTTTAATAAATCATACCAAACCACCAAGACGGTAAATATCAATCTCCTAAATTTCCTGAAGAAAACAATATGCTGCTGCATGGGTGTACACACGAGACATAGCAACCAACTGCGAACCATGCATAAGAATGCAATCAACCAAATTGAACAGCTTTCAGTGTTTCTAACTAAACACCTTCAGTCTGAAAATACCCCACAATAATATAAAATATTTTCGTACAAATGGGTTTTTTGCACTTTTTAGCAGGTTTTAAAAAAAATAAAAAAAAAAAATACAAAAGAAGATTTAAACATTGAAACCCCTTGAATAATAAAAAAAAGCTCTTTAATATTGGCTTCCACATGTCCTAATCAAAACCATATGCCACATGTGGGGATGTCATGGCCCCACTAGCCACAGAATGGAAACAATGCACAATTGCAATTATACCAAATTAATTACTTTAAGCATTTCTAACAGAACACCCCCTCAATCTCAAAAATCCCCCACAAACTATATATTTTCTAATGTACACACACCTTCAGCTAACCAAATGATGCCATTCTTTTATACTTCTGGGCAGAATTCTGGATGCATTCCTTCATGAAATGTTTATGCTTCCAGCTATTTTCTTAAAAAAAAATGAAAAGCATGATCCAGTTAGAAAATGTGCCCATCCCCCAAGACAAGTTAAAAGTTTTTTTCCAAAAAAGTCCTGAATCAAGCAATATGCTGTTGCATTTATGAGTATTCACAGATACATGGCCCCAACTAGCCCAAAAGAACCAATTTTAATTACACCAATTCAATCAGCTTTGTATTTCAAATTAAACTCCCCTTAATCAGTATATTATTGGATTGTATCTTCAGCTGCAAAATGGTGCCATTCCTAATGTGTCAAGTGCACTTATATCACTTATACACTATATATAATTATATAATATATGCTTTCTTAACCGATGTATGAAATTGTATTTAATTTTTATCTCTTTTTTATTTATCTAATTTGTATTTAATATTTAATTGCTTGCACTTATCCCTTGTTTGTATACGCTGTATTTTATAATGTAACGCGCTGTGTACCAAAGTGCCTTATAAATAACATTATACATACATACATTCTACTCCTATCAACATACCAGCAGATTTCTGGATGCAGTCGTTTATAGAATGTCATCTTTTTAACATTTTTGTAGCAGATTTTCTGACAAAAAATAATGAAGAACATGATTCAACTTGAAAATATTACCCATACCCCAATGATGACAAATACCCCCCCCACACACACACACACACACACACACACACACAAATATAAATCTCCTAAGGGTGTGGCCACACTGCAATGCACAGGAATCGTGTACCAAATCACGAGCGTTATCGCAGTGATTGTGTGCACGATTCTTGTGCGTTTCGCGTTCGCGTTTTGCGCATGAGTTTTGTGCCATTTTGCGTTATGAATGTATGTGTTAACGCACACAACAAAAATGGTGACGCATGCGTTACCAAAATGTGAACGGAGCGCAATCGCATGCACATTGGAAATCGCAGGAATTTTCGCGTTCCCGCGTTTCCATTTTAGCAAAAATCGCGGGCGCAAATGCGAAAGCGAAACGCAGTAGTGTGGGTCTAGCCCTTAGGTCGCTATCAAACAGTATGCAATATGTGTTGCTGTACTGAACTTATGGCCAGCAAACAGCCCTGAAAGGACCAATGCATTACTTTTGGGCTTTGATGTAAGGGCAAGTATGCAGTTTTTTTCAGGCTTAACCCCACCCTTACAAAATAGAAATGTACAAATACTGAACCCACCACAGAAGCCCCGGCAACCCCCTATCGAGCAAACAAAACGGGAAAAAGAGACCCCACGAAATCACTGTCGTCAACAGGCAGTGACTCAGGCTCCTCACCCCCTACAAGGTAATAAGATGCAACCTGTGTACACCACAAAAAACACTGTACTAAAAGCATAAAATACAATTTATTATCAATAAAACACACATTCACGATATATATAGCGGGCCAGCTACAACACTAACTCTACCTAAAAAAATATCTATATGAGTATCTATGTGGAACTTCTTAAATGAGACACCAACTAGGGTGAATCTAAAAATTAAGATCCTAAGCAGGTGCTGTATTCCGTATGCGTCGGACACTTGAAACTTGTGGCGGTGTGTAATTCAAATTTGATTCCAATCTTGTTGGCGCTAGACCACCTCCCTCTTCCGGTGTCAGTCACTATGACGCGTTTTGCTCCTCAGAGCTTCGTCAGATAGTGACACCCACCTTACCCCGGTCGCTATAAGGACCCCATTTTAGTTCCCATTGGTCCTTTCTTAAGTACCTTTTTGTTTTATATCTATATCAGTTTTCTTGTCACTTCCGGACCCAGGATAACCTCCCTCATTATATTATATAGTTCGATCATGGGACTCGAAAGTCGTACAGTTAGTATTGACAGAATCTCTTTGTACACTTCTGCCCCGTAGCTCTCTATCATTCGATAGCTCAGTTCCATCAAAGTTCTATACAATTATCCAAACTGGAAAAAGAGTTATTTTGTACACAATTCGATACATATTCTACAATTCAATTACATAGTAAGGTAATCACATTTCGTTGGTAACATAATTACACACGTCCATTTCGTTTGTGTAATACACATAGTTTAACAACTCACCCTAACACTTACACTTCACATACTTAGGGTTCAATTCTTTTATACATATGTGCAGAATCCTAACACAGGTCTTTGTAGAATATCGCACTTTTTTTTCTTAAACAAACTGTAAAGAAGAAGGTACAAAAAAAAAAGCCCACTAAACATTGCTCCCACATTGCCAAATAAAACAGTACCCTACTCGCGCTCAGTACAGGCAGTCTGCCAACGGAAAACTTAAAACAGAGCAAATGCATAAATTTGGGTGCACACTTCTTGCTAAAACTTTGCTTTTGGTATTGCCTGAACAAATTATTGGGAAACTTCCAATGCCACATGTTATAGTAAAAGCATGATCTCTGCCGTAATATTCTAAATAGCATGTGGTAGCAAAATACTGCAATGGTATTGCAGACTTACGATCATAATTGTATGGCAGCTATTGTTTTACGACAGCAACTCTAGAATAAAAGGTAACTGTACTATACTGTGGCAGCTTGGGGAACAACTTTTTGTTGCTTATTACTGTATTAGTGTAAAGGGTAATAAGTGTGTGTATCACTTTTTTACCATTCCCTAAGATGATTATAACCGCAAGATCGCCTGTGATTTACCCAACATACCTCCAAGATCAGGTGCGGCTGCCCCCCCACACACCATACAATATCTCCCGGATGACCGACGATCTATCAGTCAGTGGAAATATTGTATGGTGTGTACCCAGCCTTAAGCAGGCAATGGAAAATGTGCTCTTCAAGAAGCATTGAACAAGCTAGATGATTCTCCATCTAATGGTGCCAATGGATCGAAAGATAGCAGTTATACAATATTGAGATATTACAATATCATACCATCGTCGGATCAAATGATTATCTTGTTTGCAACTATGGATACCCTAAAACGTAGGGGTCATTCAGGAAAATTCTTATTTCTAAGTATACATTATAAACGCACAGAAAACATATTCACCAATGGCTTAGCAGCCAACATTGAATGGGGTTTTAGCAATAAAATATAAGACAAGGTCCCCAGCAGGCATTAAATAAAGTGGTAGAAATAGGCACGAAATGTAGTTTTGTCATTTTTATCTATTTTCAAGGGCATGGTACCCAGCCACTGAATAATTTACATGGCTAAAATTAACAGGAATGAAGTTCACAGATCACATCAACACTGTAGACAAACACAGTCCCTAATCTTCCACGACAGGTCCAATGGAAAGACACGCTCCTTGGAGAGCGTATCTTCCTATTGGCCTCGTCGCTGACGGAGAGGAGGGGGCGGAGCTTAGTGGAACAGCGCTGTGTCAGTATATTTGTGGAAGTACAAACAGCCCAGGGGTGAGGACCTAGTGACTTAGGTAATGGTAACAATCCTCAAATGTGGACATTTCAAAACAGTTTGCTTCATGGTCATCAACACAAACGGTGATACCCCTAACACCCCACACAGACACAGGTACACCCTCCTACTGTACTGACCTACCTTTCCAAGAAATACTTAAAGGGTAACTATAGTGAAAAAACTAATTTTGATCAATCATCAATAAAAGTTATATGGTCATATATGCAAAAACACATACCCCCAACCTCACACAGGTACACACACCTACTGACCTACCTTTCCAATTTTATGGCAGTCATACTTAAAGGGTAAATAAAGTAAAAATATTATTTTGATATATCCTCAATAAAAGTTAGTTTTATGGTTGTAAAAACAAAAAAGACATACCCCAACCTCACATGGGTACACACACCTACTGACCTACCCTTTAATTCCTGTGGCAGCCTTAATTAGAGGGTAACTAAAGTCAAAAAAGCTAATTTTGATTTATCCTCAATAAAATATAGTTTTATGGTTGTAAACACAAAAAAAGACATACACCCTCAACCAGACCCAGGTACACACACCTACTGACCTACCCTTCCACCTACTGACCTACACCTACTGACCTACCCTTCCATTTTCATGGCAGCCATATTTAAAGGGTAACTATAGTCAAAATAACTTTAGATGGAGCACAATGAAGTGATTCACAACATTGCCGTATTCATTGCATAAAAATCTCTTTTTGTGCCAAAAAGAGATATTGGCTGCAAACCAAGGTAAATGGAGAAAATTAGAACCTTAAAAGACAGATCTTAGTGAAATCGGAAATTGCTGATAGTATTACATGAAATGCTGAAAAATAGTATAACACCCCCCTGGACCCTTATTAGTATAGAGTACATTATGTACTGACACCTTCCAAGGACCCACTGGCTGGCTAGACATATTGCCACTTATGCGTTTTCGTCACCTTATGCTTGCCAATTTTAAATGACTGAACATAACGCAACAACACACTTGAAGATGACATTTTATAAATATGGTCGAGCGGTTACAGTGGCAAAAATGGCAATATATGGCAGTATGCCGTGGGTTAAGAAATCTTGAATTCGATTTTTAGTACCCTAAAGATCTCTAAGGACATTTCTTTGAAGATTGTAATGTCAACATCTTGGCAAAGGAACATTACTGGTTCAAGAGAGGTGTCAAGGAGGCCATTTATGCGAAAATGAAGAAACCAAGTCTGAATAGAGGTGGGGGGGGGATTCGACACCAACTGTCTGTCATGTACAATGCTGTTTTGACATCTTACCCTGGGCAGTTTCGCCAACAATGCATCCACACTTTGCATTCAGAAGATCCCTAATACCTGGCTGTCATATGCTAATTGGGACTTTCAAGGGTACTTATATTGCCAACAGATTCTTGTACAAGTCATTCTGAATTGAGAAAGCCAGTCTGATGACTAGCAAAACATCTTCAAGAACTAAACTTTAAGTCCAGTTGATCTAACTAAATACGATAGATATGTACAGATATGTAAGTTACTACAACACTTACGCACAGGGCGTACCAGAGCTCACCACCTAAAAGATTAGTAGAATGATGAAGAGAATAATTGCTGGCACAAGAAGAAACACCATAATATCTCACATCAATACATAAATATTACCTGGACATATCTCAATACTGTACAGGAAACGAGAGCCTCTAGTCCACCTGTACAGTATATAACCCATGTTATCTTATGACTGCATCATTACCCTCCAGGATCACCACCGTTCCAGCCTTTTTTTTTGTACCACCTGATCGTGTGTAGCATTTCTTAGGTCCATGCATTTGACAACCAGTATGGCATCCCCCACTCTCAGTACCTGCCTTTGATCATCTGGCAGTCCAGGAAAAATCTTGGAGATGAAGCTTCTCCTGTCCCCCCTTGATGCTGATTCCCAGTCCGTCAGATTCCTGATTCACCTCCAGCACCTTTCTTACTGGTTCGTAGCCTGTCACACCTCCATCAGGGCTGTTCAGGGGGATCCAAGCTATTAAGTTCAACTTGAACACGGACCCAGTGGTCCTGCAATAGAAGAACCAGGAGCCAAGATTTTGAAGCTCGAGTCCAAACAGCCATAGTTCATGAGGAGCTGCTAGCACAGGGATAGACCAGCATCAGCTGTAAACATACGTCTCTATGCATGGGGTGTGCCAGAGCCCACCAATCAGCTGCTTCTTACTGAAATCCTGTGGCTGCCAGATAAAATCAAGCAATTGGGGGGGAAATTCACAGCCTGCCGCCTTTCAAACTTTTCCAGAGGTGCGCACCATGAACATTATTTTCATATTTCTTCATGGTAGGAGCAGCCCTGTTCCCATGGTGCTTAGTTCTTTAGGGACTGTGAAACATTTTCAATCTTTAACCTACTTTTGTGACTGCATGCTGCATGCTGCCGACAGCCTTGGTTTCAATGCAAGTGTTAAATTTAAATTGGCTAATTAAATACACCCGTAAGGGGGCTGCACAGACTGCAGTTTTCTGGTATTGGTTCATTTGGTCAGTTTCAAAGATTTCTAGATTTGAATGTATAATCTCTCAAATTACAGGGAAACTATTGTGAAAAAATTACTTTGCCTCATATTTATCTTTAAATTACTATATGAAAGTAGGCATTACTCTGAGGTGTGTGAGTTGCTGCATGCCTTCAATCCAGTAATTGATTTGCTCAGGCTCACTATCCCCTACCTGGGGATAGTGAGCAAATATACATATATTGTATATTTATTGTATATACAGATATTGTTTAGACTATAATATTGTTACTGCATCTGAAGCTGGGCCCTCAGAAGTTTTCTGGACCCTAGGCAGGTGCCTATGGTTGCCTTGTGGATAATCCTGCTCTGTGAAAATGGGGCCCCTATTAGTGCTTTATCCACAAGGGTTTTCTGGAAGGAAGCTAGATCGGTCATTGAAAAAATAAGATGATGAGGCTCATGCTCCCCCAGTGGTTGCTCTCCCTTCTCCCCTGGAAGTTACACCCCTGCCCTCTATTAACTGTATATTTTTGGATTGTACACACCTTCTGCTACCAAATGGGGCCATTCTCTCATACAAACAAGCATAATTCTGGGCACAGTCTTTCATAGAATGTCATGCTTTTAGCAGCAAATGAAAAAGTTCCAAAGTTATAAAATCATACCTAAACCACCAAGACAGGTAAATATCAATCTCCTAAATTTCCTGAAGAAAACAATATGCTGCATGCATGGGTGTACATCGAGACATAGCAACCAACTGCGAACCATGCATAAGAATGCAATCAAACCAAATTGAACAGCTTTCAGTGTTTCTAACTAAACAACCTTCAGTCTGAAAAATACCCCCATAAACTATAAATATTTTCGTACATATGGGTTTTTTGCACTTTTTAGCAGGTTTTAAAAAAAATAAAAAATAAAAAATACAAAAGAAGATTTAAACATTGAAACCCCTTGAATAAATAAAAAAAGCTCTTTAAATATTGGTCTTCCACATGTCCTAAATCAAACCATATGCCACATGTGGGGATGTCATGGCCACCAACTAGCCACAGAATGGAAACAATGCACAAGTGCAATTGTACCAAATTAAATTACTTTAAGCATTTCTAACAGAACACCCCTCAATCTCAAAAATCCCCCACAAACTATTTATATTTTCTAATGTACACACCTTCAGCTACCAAATGATGCCATTCTTTTATACTTCTGGGCAGAATTCTGGATGCATTCCTTCATGAAATGTTATGCTTCCAGCTATTTTCTTAAAAAAAGAATGAAAAGCATGATCCAGTTAGAAAATTGTGCCCATCCCCCAAGACAAGTTAAAAGTTTTTTCCAAAAAAGTCCTGAATCAAGCAATATGCTGTTGCATTTATGAGTATTCACAGATACATGGCCCCAACTAGCCCCAAAAGAACCAATTTTAATTACACCAAATTCAATCAGCTTTGTATTTCAAATTAAACTCCCCTTAATCAGTATATTATTGGATTGTAACCATCTTCAGCTGCAAAATGGTGCCATTCCTAATGTGTCAAGCTGCACTTATATCACTTTATACATAATTTATATAAATATATGCTTTCTTAACCGATGTATGAAATTGTATTTAATTTTTATCTCTTTTTTATTTATCTAATTTGTATTTAATTATTTAATTGCTTGCACTTATCCCTTGTTTGTATACGCTGTATTTTATAATGTACAGCGCTGTGTACCCAAGTGGCACTTTATAAATAACATTATACATACATACATTATACATCCTATCATACATACCAGCAGATTTCTGGATGCAGTCGTTTATAGAATGTCATGCTTTTAACAAATTTTGTAGCAGATTTTCTGACAAAAAATAATGAAGAACATGATTCAAACTTAGAAAATATTACCCATACCCCAATGATGACAAATACCCCCCCCCACACACACACACACACACACACACACACACTAAATATAAATCTCCTAAGGGTGTGGCCACACTGCAATGCACAGGAATCGTGTACCAAATCACGAGCGTTATCGCAGTGATTGTGTGCACGATTCTTGTGCGTTTCGCGTTCGCGTTTTGCGCATGAGTTTTTGCCATTTTGCGTTATGGAAATGTATGTGTTAACGCACCAAAAATGGTGAACGCATGCGTTACCAAAATGTGAACGGACGCGCAATCGCATGCACATTGGAAATCGCAGGAATTTTCGCGTTCCCGCGATTTCCATTTTAGCAAAAATCGCGGGCGCAAATGCGAAAGCGAAACGCAGTAGTGTGGTCTAGCCCTTAGTGTCCTGTATCAAACCGTATGCAATATGTGTTGCTGTACACTGAACTTATGGCCAGCAAACAGCCCTGAAAGGACCAAATGCATTACTTTTGGGCTTTGATGTAAGGGCAAGTATGCAGTTTTTTTCAGGCTTAACACCCCTTACAAAATAGAAATGTACCAATACTGAACCCACCACAGAAGCGCCCGGCAACCCCCTATCGAGCAAACAAAACGGGAAAAAGAGACCCCCACGAAATCACTGTCGTAACCACGGCAGTGACTCAGGCTCCTCACCCCCTACAAAGAGTAAATAAGATGCAACCTGTGTACACCACAAAAAAACACTGTAGCTAAAAGCATAAAATACAATTTATTATCAATAAAACACACATTCACGATATATATAGCTGGCCAGCTACAACACTAACTCTACCTAAAAAAAATATCTATATGAGTATCTATAGTGGAACTTCTTAAATATAGACACCAACTAGGTGTGAATCTAAAAATATTAAGATCCTAAGCAGGTGCTGTATTCCGTATGCAGTCGGACACTTGAAACTTGTGGCGGTGTGTAATTCAAATTTGAATTCCAATCTTGTTGGCGCTAGACCACCTCCCTCTTCCGGTGTCAGTCACTATGACGCGTTTTGCTCCTCAGAGCTTCGTCAGATAGTGACACCCACCTTACACCGGTCGCTTATAAGGACCCCAATTTTAGTTCCCATTGGTCCTTTCTTAAGTACCTTTTTGTTTTATTATCAGTACCGTTTCTTGTCACTTCCGGACCCAGGGATAACCTCCCTCATTATATTATATAGTTCGATCATGGGACCGATCGTGAAGTTCAGTATTGAGACAGATCGTCTTTGTACACTTCTGCCCCGTAAAGCTCTATCATTCGATAGCTCAGTTCCATCAAAGTTCTATACAATTTTATCCAAACTGGAAAAAGAGTTATTTTGTTACACAATTCGATACATATCTACAATTCAATTACATAGTAAGGTAATCACATTTCGTTTGGTAACATAATTACACAGTCCACATTTCGTTTGGTAACATAATCACACTATGTTTAGAACCCACACACCTTCACATACATTAGGGTTCAATTCTTTTATACATATGTGCAGAATCCTAAACACAGGTCTTTGTAGAATATCGCACTTTTTTTTCTTAAACAAACTGTAAAGAAGAAGGTACAAATAAAAAAGCCCACTAAACATTGATCTCCCACATGTGCCAAATAAAACAGTACCCTACTCGCATCAGTAAAGGCAGACAGTGCCAACGAAAAAAAAAAAACAGAGCAAATGCATAAATTTGGGTGCACACTTCTGGCTAAAACTTTGCTTTTGGTATTGCCTGAACAAATTATTTGGGAAACTTCCAATGCCACATGTTATAGTTAAAGCATGATCTCTGCCGTAATATTCTATAATAGCATGTGGTAGCAAAATACTGCAATGGTATTGTAGACTTACGATCATAATTGTATGGCAGCTATTGTAAATTTACGACCGCAATCTTAGAATAAAAAGGTAACTGTACTATACTGTAGGCAGCTTGGGGAACAACTTTTTGTTGCTTATTACTGTATTAGTGTAAAGGGTAATAAGTGTGTGTATCACTTTTTTACCATTCCCTAAGATGATTATAACCGCAAGATCGCCTGTGATTTACCAACATACCTACCAAGATCAGGTGCGGCTGCCCCCACCCACACCATACAATATTCCCGGATGACCGACGATCATATCAGTCAGTTGGAAATATTGTATGGTGTGTACCCAGCCTTAAGCAGGCAATGGAAAATGCGCTCTTCAAGAAGCATTGAACAAGCTAGGATGATTCTCCATCTAATGGTGCCAATGGATCGAAAGATAGCAGTTATACAATATTGAGATATTACAATATCATACCATCGTCGGATCAAATGATTATCTTGTTGCAACTATGGATACCCTAATAGAAACGTAGGGGTCATTCAGGAAGAATTCTTATTTCTAGTAATAGACCACAGAAAACATATTCACCAATGGCTTAGCAGCCAACATTGAATGGGGTTTTAGCAATAAAATATAAGACAAGGTCCCCAGCAGGCATTAAATAAAGTGGTAGAAATAGGCACGAAATGTAGTTTTGTCATTTTTATCTATTTTCAAGGGCATGGTACCCAGCCACTGAATAATTTACATGGCTAAAATTAACAGGAATGAAGTTCACAGATCACATCAACACTGTAGACAAACACAGTCCCTAATCTTCCACGACAGGTCCAATGGAAAGACACGCTCCTTGGAGAGCGTATCTTCCTATTGGCCTCGTCGCTGACGGAGAGGAGGGGGCGGAGCTTAGTGGAACAGCGCTGTGTCAGTATATTTGTGGAAGTACAAACAGCCCAGGGGTGAGGACCTAGTGACTTAGGTAATGGTAACAATCCTCAAATGTGGACATTTCAAAACAGTTTGCTTCATGGTCATCAACACAAACGGTGATACCCCTAACACCCCACACAGACACAGGTACACCCTCCTACTGTACTGACCTACCTTTCCAAGAAATACTTAAAGGGTAACTATAGTGAAAAAACTAATTTTGATCAATCATCAATAAAAGTTATATGGTCATATATGCAAAAACACATACCCCCAACCTCACACAGGTACACACACCTACTGACCTACCTTTCCAATTTTATGGCAGTCATACTTAAAGGGTAAATAAAGTAAAAATATTATTTTGATATATCCTCAATAAAAGTTAGTTTTATGGTTGTAAAAACAAAAAAGACATACCCCAACCTCACATGGGTACACACACCTACTGACCTACCCTTTAATTCCTGTGGCAGCCTTAATTAGAGGGTAACTAAAGTCAAAAAAGCTAATTTTGATTTATCCTCAATAAAATATAGTTTTATGGTTGTAAACACAAAAAAAGACATACACCCTCAACCAGACCCAGGTACACACACCTACTGACCTACCCTTCCACCTACTGACCTACACCTACTGACCTACCCTTCCATTTTCATGGCAGCCATATTTAAAGGGTAACTATAGTCAAAATAACTTTAGATGGAGCACAATGAAGTGATTCACAACATTGCCGTATTCATTGCATAAAAATCTCTTTTTGTGCCAAAAGTTAGTTTTTTTAACTACCCTTCCCCTTACTGACCTACCCTTCCATTTCTGTGGCAGCCATACTTAAAGGTAGACATAAATCATAATCCCCAAATAAATGTTGGTTATTATATATTATTGAGGCCTTGTCCTACTATATGGTTACTAATCTCCTTGGACATCTTCTTATATCCTTATTTTAACTAAATATTTCCCTAGATACTAAATATTATGCAAGAGCTGATTGGCTGATGATAAACCAATGAAAAAAATTAAAATGGAATCTTATTGAAATATTCATATGGTTCTATTTCTTGTAGAGAATAAAGACATCAGGAAATGCCTGGAGAAGGACCGGTGCAGAAGGGTCTCTGACAAGTACCTCCTCGCCATGGTCCTGGTATATTTCCACCAGGCCAAGCTCCAGGACCATGAGATTACTGCCCTTAATTTTTTTGCTGCCCTGTAAGTATTTTCTCTTTAACACCATAATAGTTAACAGTTTACTGTATTAACCTGTAACAACCTGAATGGAAACATTATTTATAATTTACAGGTTTAAAAGAGACTAAATATATACTTGAGTGAATTCTGCCCCCCCCCCTACAGTCCCTGTCTAAATATCAGGACATTCCTGGTTACAATACTGCTTTACAGAAATAAAATGATGTGTTTCAAACCCATATTGGATGCAGTGTGTGGATACAACTTAAATAGGTTATAAATTAAATGGTATCTCCACTAGTAAAACCCCCTTTTTTCTATTCAGTTTTATTAAAGAACGGGAGGTAAAAGTGCCTTACCCCCCGTTCTTCAATAAAACCTTCAGGAGCCGAGAACTAAGGGAAGGAATTTACCGCTTCACACACACAAAGACTGTAATATAAATGTTATATGACGTGCTACTGACTAACTGAGTGGTAATAACTAAGATACGATTGTGCCGCTTGTTACATTAACTTGTACGTTTTTTATTAATTGTCAAAACATTTAAAACTAAAACTAAAATATAAGTCCATGAAGGATCCCTCTTAATTGTTAGTGATGTAATGTGATATGTTGATGTAGTGATCCCATTAGCAAACAGGAAAAATATAATGTGTTTTTGTGTATTTCTCTAGATGATGGCAGCTAACCCATCCCACTGGGCCTGGCAACGCGAGCGAAGTGACGACCAGGGATGGGCAAGGAAGGAAATCGCGGAGAGCACTGCGATGTTTTTTATCTCTTCCTTCTCTCAGCAGGTTCATCTTTCTGCCTTTCTGACCCCTTCTCTTTCTATCCCAATCTCTCTCACTATTCTCACACTTTTTTCCCTTTTTCTCTACCTCTAGCAATACAAACACTTCATCACACACAAACTCAATGTAAAGTCATTATAACAGTATTAGGAGTGATAGATCTAAATTCTGGCCCTTTAAGGCGGTAGCAAAATACCGCTGGTACTGCTATTTATAATTAATAAATACAGTGCAAAGTTCTTGTTGATCCAGGGATTCTTCCGATTGCCATTTGGAGTCAGGAAGGAATTTTTTCCCCCTTAAGATGGGGGTTTTTTGCCTTCTTCTGGATCAACCATTAGGGTAGGGTAAAAAGATTTAACTAAATGGATAATTTGCCTTTATCAGCATCCAATAATATATAGCAAACACTCTCACACACTGTCTATCTGACACACACACATTACATTGTCACTGTCCCGTCACCTTCTGTCTCTTCTCTCCGTCTCTTCTAACGGTATCTTTCTTTTTATTATTTATCTTCTTCCTATCTCTCCCTCTGTCCTTTCCTCTATTATCCCTTCTTTCTCTCTATTTTTCTTTCTATCTCTTTCTTCACTCTGCCAGTCTCTAATATTTTCTTGCATTAACTTCCTCTCTCCATACTTTTAATTCACTTTCCCTCCTTCTCCTATTTCTCATCCCTTCTTTACTCTCCCCTATGTTGTACTTACTGTGTCCTCCTTCCCTCCCCCACCTGTATATCTATAATCTCTTCTCACTATTCTCACTGACATTTCCATTATCCTCTGACCATCTACTTGTTTCAATTGACTCCCCATCTTCCCTCTCTCCACTCCCTCCTCTCCATCTCCCTGACTGTCCCTCTCCTGCCTATTACCAATTCCTCTATTCGCTCCCTAGCCCACACTTCCTTATTCTCTGTTCCATTCTTTCACTCTTCACCTCCTCACTTTGTTTCATTCCTTTTTCTCTACCAAGTTTCTCAAACTTTCCACCCCTCTGCTTCTCCCTTTACACCTCCACATCATGTTTAATCATTTCACTTAAAATAATATAATTGTTAAAAGTATCAGTTTCTGTTTTGCATTAAACTGGTTCAGCAAATAATCAAATTTAACACATATTAGTATATATGTGTGGTTTGATTTAAAATAGCCATAATGGAAACAATGCACAAGTGCAATTGCACCAAATTAAATTGCTTTAAGTATTTCTAACAGAACACCCCTCTATCTCAAAAATCCCCCACCAACTATTTATATTTTCTAATGTATATTTTCTAATGTATTTTCTAATGTACACACTGTGCCACTTCAGTTGTGTTGTACTTGTGCACAGCACATTCAATCCGAGTCAGGTCAGCCCAGCCTGAGCCCCAGACTCCAGTAAGTCTACTAAATAATATGAATTTAAGAAATGATGAAATCATGAAAATGAAATGACACTTTTACAGAGATAGATAGACAATAGATGTAGATAGACAGACAGAAGGACGGACGGGCGGGCGGGCGGGCAGGCAGGCAGGCAAGCAGGCAGACAGACAGACAGACAGACAGACAGATAGATAGATAGATAAACAGAAGATAGACAGGGAGATTGAAAGACAAATAGATAGACAAATAGATAGACAGATAGATAGACAGGCAGATAGATAGACAGACAGATAGACAGACAGATAGACAGACAGATAGACTTTCAAATGATTTATTTAATTCCCTTTACTTGTATTCCAAGTTCCTCCTGTTATTACAGAGCCATCGGTCACAGAGATACTCTGAATGTTGGAAAAGCCTTGTACAAATGGCACAGCTAATACATCCTCTAATGCAGACAGAGAGCTTACATTGGTTTAACCACAACCTTAAAGGGACTGTCCACCCCACCTATCTAGATAATTACTAAAATGGGCAGAAAAGAGTCAGATCTACTTGAGGTTGAAAACACATTACAATTTAAGTTGGACAATTGTAAGTGAAAGTTTGTTGAATAAGGAGTCAGGAAATGTTTTACCATAGGGGCAAAGAAAGCTATAGTCCTGGGCCCCAAACCCCTAAGGGGGTCTAAACCAAAGGGTTCAATTGGAGAAAGATAAAAAGGAGACCCACACACAGTGTTTTTCCCAGAGTCCCCCATAGACCTTGCAGTTTTACAGACAGATTTTGAAGTAGAAAATAAAGGACAAATCCAAGACGTGCGAGTTGGCCATGCTCACTTTCCAAAGCCACTCTCACTTTTGAGGTAACAGCCACTTTGAGGTAACCACCTGGTACGCTGTAATTATAGTATTAGGTCAAAATGGACCAAAAACACACAGTCCATTTTTTGATACATTTTTGTCCATTTTCTTTGTCCGTTTTTGTGATTTGGGCACTAACAATGAATTTATTATTATCAGGTTAAAGACCAATCCTGAAGGAGTATCGCACACACATTCCTCTTTATTTATAGCAATACCTGTGGGGTTGCCTGAGTTTTTGGTTGCTCTTTACTATACACTTTTATTTTGAACTAAAAATATATCCTGTAAGTATTGCTCCTTGGTAGGCTCTGGCCAACCTTTGGGAACATGCTCTGCAAGGAGGAGCACTTCAGATCATCCTCTTGCTCACTGGTCCTGCTGAAGAGACAGGACAGGAGTTTAACAGGGAGCTGTACTTTACATCCTGGATGAGGACTTATTGTTTTAGGTGCTTATCCAGGGTACATAAGGAAGGGGGATGAGTTGGTACTTTATTTCCTCTTTCCAATAGGCCTAAACTGCACAAATAAATATAATACAAGTTTAATACACAAAGAATAGCATTAATAAATAGCCAATAAAACAGTTCATCTGAAACTGTAGCCTCTGTTACGTAGAGTCTAATCATTAGTCATCATTCACAATTATTAATTCTCCACAAAACATTTGTCTTTAGAAGTATAATCACACTATGAAAAGGGTTCGGGATTAGTTTTGCCAATGCTGAGGATCTGTGTGAATAAACAAATCCTGGAATTGCTGCATTCTTTGTTTTAAAGGGCATGTCCACCCCCACCCCCCAACTGAAATTGGAATTGGTGTAATCCATAATTGTGACAAAGGATCCTAACGTGTGTGCCCAGCCTTAAACCTAGCAAGGTCTATGTTTGGGGGCATTTCAAGCTGCTAACGATGATGAATCTTAATCAAGGGGACCAACCAATTTCTTATATTTATGTGACTGCTGCACAGTGCAACTGAACACAAAAAATACATCAGCACTGATAAACCCTTTCAGTTTTAAATGACTTAAATTTCCAGCAAGTTTGTGTGTTTCATATCGAATAAAAAGAATCTGGCGTTATTACTGAAGGACTAGGGTGTGGTTAATTTTAGACTACATGCATATTAGCATACCTGTAATACTGTCTGTATCTCTGGGGCAAGGGTGTCCAGTACATTTGAACTAATAAAATCTTCTATAGTTGCAGTCCGCCCATTAATATAATAGCTGAGTATTGTAAGGGGTAAAAAATAAAATCAAGAGCATTAAGATAAACAGTGTTAAAATCTGAGCAAAGCCTTTCCTAAACTATACCGAATGGTCCAGTCAGGCATTGTTCTTTGATCTGTCAGGTCGGTCTCGGATCACCAACTATGCCTGAGCAAACAGCCACACACATGCGATTATGAGCCAAAATGCAGGCTCGTTTGTTGGGCAATGTGCTGCGAATTGACCATGTGTATGGAGCTTAGACTTTTTAAAACATTAACATTCAAGAAGACAAATCCTCTAGTACATAACTGGTCAAATAAGAGTGTGTGGTGTTATATAAGAGCTTTAACCTTCTATAAACAATGGAGCACTGCTTATTTCTTATTAAACATCTATTTTTTCCCCAAATGTGCTGCCCCCGTTCTATATATATGCTGAAGGTGTTTCTTAAAATCTCAATTCTACCAGTTCGCACACACATGAAACCCACAGGACCATATACTCACTGATGCCAGGTCACTGAATTGATGGTTTGACCTCCTGTTTGTAAGAAACTACAACAAAACCATAAACAAAGTTATGTCTCTTACTCCAAACCCCTTTTCTATTTTCATAAAATGTTCATTTTATATATATATTCATATTATATTTAGTCATAATTAATCAATCATTAGCATTTTAAAAGTTGACAATTTTGTGGACCTGCTTATGGATAGAGCGTGTCTACTACACATGTAGGAAGTTACTAAAGGTAACTCCCTGTTTCAGTGGGTGGTGGCTTGTTTTTGGTTTCTGTAGCTTCCAGTAATTAAAAGCCTTTAGGAGACTTGAATTTTTTTTTCCCTGACTAAATTTAGAGCTCTTATACAATAGATTAAAATTGATTAATGGGGAGGAGCATGCTTATGCTGATTTCAAACACCCAAACTGGATCCTTGCTTTCTTGTTGCTTTCTATGTGAAGATACATCTGTTTCAAATCTTTCCAGTAAATAGAATGTCTTCTAAAGTGTCATGTACATGATCTAACAAAGGAGTATAAATAGATTTAATTTTTTTACCTTCTAAGCAAATTCTGTGACTTTGTTTTAGGTTGGCCAGTGTCAGGACCAAATAGCCCTGAGTTCTTGTAACTGGGGTACTTGCTGAGAAGATCATGCAAAGAAACAAAATCTTTACCAAGCTGGTATCCATTAACATAAATTCCAGATTTTTTCCGGAAGCTGTTGGGCTCTATGTAAAGTGTAAAAAGAAAAACACTGTGTTAGGGAATTGCTATACTGCATATGTTAATATAGATATGTAAGCCTGGTAATATAGTAAAAGAAAGATGTTCAAAAGGTTTCTTTCATATTCACTGCATTGAATTATTTAATTACATTTGTTTAAACGTAAATTAAGTATATATACTATTCAAAACAGCAGTTTAGATTGCTATTACTTCATGTTGAAAAAAATTTTTTGAAGTAGAAAGATTTTTCTTGCCACCCTCTATAGAATATCATACAAAAAGGGAGATTCAATCAAAGTTGTTATCGTTAAAAATGGTGCTAAATTTGCCCCAACCAATCAGATGTTAGTTTTCAAGTGTTAAATAGCATCTAATTGGTTGGTGCACTATTTTTAACGATAACAACTTTTATTTAATCTCCCTGAATATATACAAATGAATATTGTTTGCAATTATATTTGAGCAAGGTTTTCAGGTTTAGATTGGGGTACTGTAGTCCTTAAGGAATGATTAGACAAAAGTTCTACTTACAAATTTACCCCTATGTCTCTTACTTACTTATATTCTAGAAAAATTTAGTTGTCATTTTTGATTGTAAACATTATTTTCAACCCTTTTACAACAACTACTGTATCTAAGTACACACAGGTTGAAAGTTCAGCCCAATTAACTGCTCACAAAGCTTGTGTCTGTAAATTATTGAAACATGTTTTAAAACACTTAGGCTGGGTACACACGGGCAGATTTTTCAGCCCAATCAACCGATACTTCCATGTATCAATCGGTTGGGACAAAAAATCTGCTGCATTTTTTGCTGCGGCTGCAACCAAATTGGAAAAATGGACTATCGGAGATGCTGGTAAATCACGGGGAATCGTGCAGTTTCCTATGGGACCACACGATCGGTCAGGCAAAGTGTCAGCCGTGGCAACTTTCGCCATGACCGACAGTGATTTGTTCTGGCCAACCACTCATCATAATCATAATGTAATTTTCTATTTGTGATGATCCCAAACAGTTCATTTTAATAACTGTATAATATATCCAAGATATAGTCATATTCCTACTGTACTGTAACATCAATCGCAAAATAATCGGGCCAATAATTTTTTTGGAATGTTAGGGAAACATCACTAGTAAATCAAGATCAAGAATCAATTTATATATCACAGTGCTCAGCATTGTACAATCAGTGAAATTTCCCATTTTCTTAAGGCGACAAGTCTAATACTTGCCCAGTATATCACAGATCTGAATTTAAAGAAAGCACAGCAGAAAGGTAAAAACTATTCTTAAAATGACTAGTCTTACAATAAAATTTTTTAAACAATTTACCATATGGAAGAAGTGAATGGTTAGAGTGAAAGGGATCCCTAATGATCTTTCTCAAGCTATTTTCCCTGTACCTATGAAATAAAGAGCCAATAGAAGGTAGTTCCACTTCAACAACCTGTTGGGCATACCTAACATGTATAATTCTTTGACAGTAAGTGTATGGACAGCATAAGTAATAAATAATTGCTTCCAGCTTTACAAAATTTTGCGCTAACTGAGGAAAGTAGACAATAACCTATAAGACAAGCTTATAGATCAGGTGTTACCTAAAAATTAGGAAAAATCCCCTGAAATGGGGAACACATTCAAGAATTCAAATGTACAGTAGCTCACCATTGCCTAGTTCCCAAGACAGGTTATACTTCTTAAAGTAGCAGTAATCAATAAGCAATTTGGCATTTGAGCTGCTCCACTCGTTACCTTTCCTCAACAAAGCATTTAGTCCAAATATCAGGTGTAAACCAGAGCAGTTTGCAAACCTGTACAAAAGGTCCACTGTGCTTTCTGCAGAAATGGGAAGATAGAGAATTATCAGAAAAAAATATCAGAAGAGTTTTTTTCAAAGAATCTGTGTGGAAATAAGTTTTTTCCTCTTAAACACATGTTTTATAATGAAAGAGTTAATGAGAATGTCAATTTTACATAGACATTTTAGGTTGAATAATGCCAAAAAGTTCAATCCTTCCATAAAAAACTCTACCACGCCAATCTAACAAAAGAACAGCCACTAGTCAAATGATCCCCCACCCTACCTACACCAATTACATATGGCTACTGTTAACTAACTGTAAACCTCGATTTTTCTGTCTTTCCAAGAATTGAAGCCAATTGTTGTTATTAAAATAAAGCAACAATAATTACCAGAGGTGTGGATCACCTAAGCTTGCTCTCATTTAATGAGCCTTTAAAGCTACTTTCAGATGAATATTGCATTCAGATGTTAAGCAGTAGAAATACATTGCATGCAATGTTTTATCAACACCCATGTATGAAGAAAAAAACACTAATAATTGTCTTCAGTAGCCTTTAATAAATTTGTAAAGGGTTATCATATTTTCTATTACTATTTCAATAGCATTGAACGGTCGGCTGGGCTGAAATATCTGCCTGGGTGTACTTACTACAGTATTCTAAGCATTAACATCTTTAGTGCCTTTAGTTGTGCATTTACCCACAGGTGCCAGGCAGATTTTTCGTGTTAGTCGCACTAACCCATTTAATATCAGTTAGCGTGACTTTAACCTTTGTTGCGTAGGTATCACAAAAAGACACCCTCGCATTATCGAGTTTGGGCTTCTAACGCCAGCTAATATCGTTAAAGTCTCACTGTGGGTAATTCTCTTTCAGGATTTACCCACAATGCAAACCCAAAATTTAATTTGGGTAGGGAGATTTACACGGAGCGATAGTGCCCCTGGGTAAATCACCCCGATCAAGTTTTGCCATGTCCTGTATACTTTTATTTATATAGGTTACAGCTATTTGCTAGTTAAAGATATAGTATCCATTCATGCTTAATTATATTTTAGTCTTTTAGTGTGTTTTGGTTAAAATAAGTTCTGTGATGCATAAAATAAAAGGTTGTGCTGCCTTTTGATTCAAATTATGAACGAATGTTATAATCTTGTAAAATGTAACTAACCTGATCATAGAAGAATATAAAAATATAATTTTAGCATGCCAAAAAAGCAAATATCAGTTTTAGAAAGTTGTATTCATATACTTACTTGTGATTGTAGTATTTCTGTATTTATTCCAAAAAGTCTCTTTTAGTATTAGTCGTTCTTGCGAGGGCCAGTGTGACCTTAATGTGTGCTCCACATCAGGTGGAAGAGTCTGATCACATAAATTACCAGCTGTCAAAAAAGTAATGATCAGAATTCAAAACTATTATATATTATGATTTTAATAATGCAGAGAAAGTCGCAAGTGCTCACTAAATGATACAAAGCACACAAATAAGTGATGCAGACCTCACAACTTTAATTCTTTGCATCCTATAAAAAGAATTTGCAAGTCTGGTTGCAGATTTAATTCTAAATGATAAATGCATCATGGTGGCTCAGTGGTTAGCACTGATGCCTTGCAGTGCTGAACTACTGAGTTCGATTCCACCCTTGGACACATCTGCAAGGGGTTTGTATGTCATCCCCGTGCTTGCGTGGATTTCCTCCGGGCACTCTGGTTTCCCCTACAATTATAAATGATAACCATAATCACACTGATAGGTTTTATGTGTTAAATAAATGTGCTTAAATTGTAAGCTGTTCGGGGCAGGGCCTGATGTGAATGTAATGTATGTAATTGTAAAGCGATACTGAAGATGCTGGCGCTATATAAATCCACAATAATAATTATAATATATGGACAGTAATACCATTTCTGATTCTATAGCCAGACCTCTTTAGTCTGGTGCATGCGGATGATGTGTCTTTGCCTGGCCTTTCCCTTCTATCTGCGCACAAGTGCATATGGTAGAGAAAGAAGAGACTGATGGCAGTTGGGCTCTGCAGCTGTAAGTGCAAGCATTAGCAACATTAAGTTTTTACTACTGGACTAGTGAATAGTTAAGAGTCTATGGGAGTCTGTGAAGATTTTCAGTAATCCAAGTCAATGTACTGTATATAAAGTAATATTAAGTCAAAGTAACATTTCATCACTCATCCAAGTGGCTTCCTCTGTTCAGTAGAAAAAATAACGATATTAGTGTATTAGCTATCATCCAATCCTGAAGAACTGGCTCAAAAATCTTACACACCTTTATTTGTTTGTACATCCCAGAAAATGTTTTCCTCCTGTGATCTGTTTTTTGAAGGGTCAAACAAAAGGAAATCTGATTTTGTTCCTCCAAATCTCAAGTAAGCAGGAGATAGCCCTCGGGTTAAAGTCATCAATTTCTGGGACCTATAAAGAAGTCAATTACATTTTGATCATTCATCTAAACTTTCCATCTAAATTTCACACCTAGAAACTATTTGTGATTATCTAAAGCTTTCAATTTGAATGAGTAGTACTGTAGATATGAGTTTCAATGTGCTTTAATGCTTGTGCTGAAACCACACATTATTCCTCAGGTGTAACCAACTTATAGTGTCATCGATTAAATAATTACATAGCTCCTCCCCCAAAACAAAGAAGGGGTATATATAATACCTATATACTCAAGTATAAGTTGAGGTTTTTAGGCTTTAAAAAAAGCCTAAAAATCGAACCTGGACTTATACTTGGGTAACTCACCTGTAATGTGGCTGCCTCTCGCTTCCGCATCCACTGTTCTGGTAGCTGATGTCACTACCTGGCGTTGAGTAGTGACGTCAGGCACCTGAACAGTGGGTGCAGAGCTGGATTGCAGAGGAATTAAACACAGCAGTTGGATTGCTGAGAAAATAAATCACATAAAGGCAGGTCCTCTCCTCCACTCGAGGGGCTCTGGGGGGGTGCAGTGTAGTTGCTGGGAGTTGTAGTTTTCAAACATCCGGAGTGGCAAGGAATTGGAGGTTACTTTGTGGGATTCCTCTCCATAAAACTAATGCTTTAAAACAATACAGATTCAGGAGGATGGCATCTATTGTTAAAGATTGCCTTCTGATTCTGTATTGTTTTGAGGCTTTAGTTGCCCTTTAAATGGACAGCAGAATTCCCATACAGTAATACTTTAATGGATTTGGCTATGACTGTATAGGACTGCTGTATGGGAATTCTGCTGTCCATTGAAAGGGCAACTAATGCCTCAGAACAATACAGAATCAGAAGGCAGTAGAGGTCAGAATTTCTACCCTCGAGTCAATAATGTTTTGCTAATTTTTCAGGTAAAATGAGTACTTTGACTTATATACCGTAAACATTTCTTGTTAAAACAATGACATATAACTTTTGCAGTAAATGGCCTTTTTATTATTTTTAGGTTAGAATAGTAAATCATAATATTGGTGAAATACAAATCAGTCAAATTTGTTGTTAGCAATCTTAAAAATCTTTTTAAAAATGTTTTGCCACTGACACTTACCCAAGGAAAGCAACGTACTTGGGCTCTGAGGCAAGACTGGCATCAACTGTCAGCGAGAGGAAACGTGGGTTTAAGGAGGATCTAGTGCTGGTCTTCAGCTCCAGTTTTAGCTCCACTGTGCCATTCTCAGGGCTACAGTCAGCAGTAAACAATACATCAGCCAGTAAAATGAAACACGCTGTTAAATACATCCTCTAAGATTTGCTTGTATGTAAGGAAAGAAGAGTCAATACAAAACTGTTCATGCAAACAAAAGTGGAATCAGGAAGCAGTTTCGCTGCTCTCTGGAACATTTTTTAAAAAAACAAAGGAAATTGTTTCATTTGTACTGTGCTGAGTGCGGAGTTTTGCAAGAGTAGTAAAATGTTTTGACCTGTTTGCTGGAATAGGAGAAAAAATGTCACCACTAGCTTCCTCTTAATCTTAAACGGTTTTAAGTTATGTGCAGTGTGACCATTGCAATTACAGTCTGTGTACTTCCTATCAGTCACGTGGGCAGGCAGGTAAGGAGAGGGAAGTGGGTGTGGTTCCCATACACAAACATTAGAATCTTCTGGTGCATTTTATTAAAATTAACTCTCTTTAGTAAGTGTAAAATCAGTGGACTGGCATTTAAACAATGCATTCAGAATCAGCTGAGTTCCAATGCAATAAATTTAAAAATCAGCATAAATCTGCTGATTTTACTGAGAGTGTACTCCAATCATCAGGTTAGACCCCCTTGTTACCAGTGTTAAGAACACTATAGGTGGTTTAGTACAGGGACCTTCCACCTGCAGGCCTACCAGGGTTGCCATACATCTCTATCTGGACTGGATTGGCCAAACTGCAGGAAGAAAGTCCCAAATCCCACATTCAGGGCTGAAATCCCACCATCAAAACTGCAGGGGAAGCTCCAGCTCCAGAACACCCAATTTCCAGCCCGTAAAGGGGCCTTGTGTGAATGGATAAATTAAATAACTATAGAGCACTGTGTTATATATTCAATGGTAATAGGAAAATAAATATATATATTGCTTGTGTTCTTAAAGGATATGTTCATTCAAATTTATAAGAACATTCTAACCTCCCATTCTTACCTTACCCCTATGGCTGCAGTTCTGAAGTTAGCAGTAACCCTCTGGCCCCTTTTGATACGATCAGGGCATCCATGAAGCAGGAGCACCACTCAGGGGGTGGCGATTCTGTGCAATACAAGTCAATTGCAACAAGATTTCAAAAATAAAATAATTAAGTGTCAATATTCAGCATCATTTAAAGGGCAAGTCTAGCCCTCAAATGAAAACTTACATACAGGTAAATGATATCACCCCCTAAAACCCTAAACGGTAATAGTTTGAAAAAAATGAAATATGTAAGTCTAACCTGAAATCCTGCACAATGTCCTGTTGCCCCTATTTCCATGAGGCATCCAGAAGCATAGCAGGCAGTAATGAATTCAGAGGACAAAGTAGGATATATCAACATATTTTAAAGAGGTCGTTCTTTCTAAAAGATGTTCTTATGAGGGTGGAGTTGTCCTTTAAAAGGGAAGTGTAGCATAAATTCATACTGTATGCTGTCAAGTAAAGAGGGAGTATTTTTCAATGACCATAATCTATGTTTTCTCTGTGCATAAGTAAAGTAAAACATAAGTACTGACTCTGTTTGCAAAGTACTGTTTGCTGTGCCCCTAATAGTCTCTTGGTCGATTCAGTTCCCATCCAACAACCAATCAGTAGAAATCATGTAAGGAACAGTTTGAGGAAGTGTGCATCCTGGGAAGAAGAATAGCATAGGCCATGAAATCAATTGATTTTTCAAAAGTAAATATCATATGTAAAATACCTAGGGGTCAAGCCCTCATAATGGAATATTTTTGTCACTAAACTTCCTCTTTAAGTCTCCACCCAGTTTAATTATTTATTTTCATGTCCCAAAGCCACAGACCTGGGGAAAGTGAAAATTAAATCATTAATTAATGTAATTTTATTTTCCTGATCCATAGCATAGCAGTGAAAAATGTATTCCCTCCCTTGTATGTATGTATGCATTTTATTTCTTATATAGCGCTACAAATTCCACAGCGCTTTACAATTATTTACTCAATTCACATCAGGCCCTGCCCCGAAGAGCTTACAATCTAATCAATTTTATGTCCACATACAACCTATGTCTTTATGAATGTGGGGGAAACCCACGCAAGCACGGGAGAACATACAAACTCCCTGCAGATGTGTCCAAGGGTGGAATCGAACTAAGGACCTCAGAGCTGCAAGGCATCAATGCTAACCACTGAGCCACCGTGCTGCCCTTATCATATTTATTACTCCTTCTTTGTTTGGACAGTTGTCAAAGACTAAAACTGGGAGGTGGGTCACAAATGATGAATTGATGACTGAGAAAAAAGTGAGAACGTTGAACAAGATGGATGTTCTACCTGTACTCTTGCGTTTACAGCCCTATCCGTGTCTTGATTTTCTTTTGCCATGCCTCTATTAATGCCCATATACTAAAGCAGATTTCTTCCTACTCACTCTGATATTCCCCCTTCTGATGTACCGGGCTTCTATTCAGCTAATTATCAGAATTGGCAAAATGCTGTACTGATCAAAAACTATATCGCTGATGTTATGTTTTGTAATAAGTGTCTTTATCATATAAAAGGACCCGGGGGGGGAGGACATTTGTTTACATCCTGACGAAGCACAGCCAAGTTTTGGGGAGAAACGCTCGTCGACTAAGGGACTAACTACGGGTGTTTGGAATGGAGGACTCCAACTAAAAACATCCACAAGCAGAGGGATACTGTCGATCTTTATGCCGGTAAGGGCACGGCCACACTGCAACGCAAACGCAATCGCATTCGATTTCATGTGCCATTTTTTTGCGTTTGCGCTTGCGATTTCTTCAATAAGTATAGGAAAACGCATGCGATTGCGATTAAAAATGCAGAACGCAAAACGCAATCGCAATGCACTGAAAAACGCGTGTTTTTTTTGAGTTGCCGCGTTTTCAATGATTTTTAAAAAACGCAAACGCAAAAAAAACACAGCAGTGTGGCCTAGCCCTAAAGGAGGGAAACCAAGAAAGCACTACCGCACTGTTTTGTTCCTGTAAGGCACTTGATGGATCCTAACCAGGAGTGTTGCCGTTTCATGGACTAAAAGTTTGAGCAATCATGTAAAACGGACCTCCGATGGTTCAGTGAGTATGCCGAGTTACAAACAGAAGGTGGGGGTTGTAGGTTTATTGTGTTATAGACTCCAGGACAAGTAAAACTTGGGACATTGTTAAGCAGCCTAGAGCTGGTGAAAAGGAATCTAACACTGACCATCTCCGCTGCTTGAGCATCCCAGTATTCAAACCTTATTAATATTCCCGATGTCCTCAATATATGAGCAATATACTTAGCTCCCCGACACCCGTGGTTTGGTCTCAGAACTGTTAAACATTTCCCGATCCCATCCATCTGCATAGCAAATCCCCAAGTGGCGGTTGGTGTATTCAGTATTCGGGACTGCAGTTGTTTGATAAAGTTTGGACATTTTTTTACTACTACCTTTGGTGAAGGTGGAAATTCTTTCTATTTTTAACATTGGCGTTTGCCAGAGTGTGGGGTGCAATATAGGGAGAGATGTGTTTTTATTCATGTTTAATAAAGTTGTAATTTTTGATTATTATTGATTTATATGTTGATGAATGAAGGCCATTTGTTAATCAGCATGCAGCTAGATAATATCTGGGAAGACCTCCCTTACAGGCGGTAATGACACCCAGTTCAGTATTGTTCCATTCCAAATAGATGCCGCAAGTGCTGTTGGAGTCTCTTTGGGAGATCACTTTCTCCAATATTTACCATTTTTGAAGCTTTTTGTCTCATAGCACCATCGTTTAAACGATTGTCTGCGATTTTGGTAGGTAATAGTGTTGTTCCCATTTCTATACTGTATAGAGTACATAAGGTTGCAGATTAAATTCCCTAGACTGAAATGTTAATATTCTGTTGCCTACGTCCATGCTAGCTTTGGAATACACTGCAAAGATTACTTTTCTTTTTTGTATTAAAAGCAAATTATTATATCATTGTTCGGACAGGAGGATTGCATGATTTAAAAAAAACAAAAACTGAAATCCTTG
This sequence comes from Hymenochirus boettgeri, assembly GCA_019447015.1. Lineage (NCBI taxonomy): Eukaryota > Metazoa > Chordata > Amphibia > Anura > Pipidae > Hymenochirus > Hymenochirus boettgeri. The sequence continues at coordinate 156,624,826 of CM033469.1, forward strand.
TTCTGTGTCAGGGAGAGGGAGGGTCTCTGTGCAGTAAAGTGTCCATTTTAGTACATCTTCATGTATAAGGTATCATGTTTCGGGTATCAGCTTTTGTGTATTAAGCTGGCGAAGCAAACATTAGACATTAGATGACCTAGCTTTTGGAGGTCCCTGATTAACATAAAGTTTTTATTAGGGGTGGACATACCCTTTGTTCTAGTAAAATGATCCCAGCTGCTCCTAAACATACATACCAGCTCCTGGTCCCTTTGCCACACATTCAGCCTCTTCTGTTGCTGATAAGTTTTGTTGAAATTGTGGAGCAGCAGCAGAGAAGAAACGACTGTTAATGGATGTCTGTGATTACCTATGATGTCAGCGTCACAGCTCTCACTGACAGCCACAACCAGTAAGAGCTGTAGATGCAGTGAGGGATCTGGAGCAGGTATAAGTATGGCTGCCACAGAAATGAAAGGGTAGGTCAGTAGATGTGTGTACCTGTGACAGGTTGGGGGGTATGTTTTTTGCATTTAACTACTAAACTAACATTTGACTATAGTTACCCTTTAAGTAAGGCTGCCACAGGAATGGAAGGGTAGTTTAGTAGGTGTGTGTACCTGTGTCTGTGTTGGGATTGTAAGTATTAGTGTTTGCATTTACGACCACGACCATTGTTTTGATCACATGACCCTTAAACCTCGAAATATGCACATTTAAGGGTTGTTGGCATTATAGTTTATGGGGGAACATGTCCTGAAATTTGCCGATAGTGCAGTAACATTTCAGTAACACCTCAGTGGATTCCGTAGCTAGGTAATAGCACACTTTTCCCATGTTCCACACGTCTGTACCGAATTTCGTGTCTCTAGCTTAAAAACTGTCGGAGGAGATACAGTCCAAAAAAGCGGAACAATAAAAGAAAAGAAGACGAAGAGAAAGAAATAGACAGAACAGTAATTTGGCTCTTCAAGCCAAGTTAAAAAAATCTAAAAATAAAGCTAGAAATAAGCCCCATCTATTGGATGTAACAGTCTGCACATGTCATACAATGTACATAAAAATACATCTTTGTATCAATCCCTTATGTTTCGGGTTTCATGTATCAGGAATCAAAGTCAGTTATCAGAGTCAGGTATCATAGTCCGTTATCATTCATAAGGTATTAAAGTCAGGTATCATTCATCAGGTACAAAAGTCAGATTCATACTGCTGGCTGTTACATGCAATAGATGGCACTATTTCTATCTTTATTTTCTTCTATCATAATATTTTAGACTGTACCAATGTTCTCACTAGAAAATCAGATCAAATAAGTTCACTTTATTCTTTGAAGGTTGAAACTATTTTAATTAAGCCTTTTTACTGACCAATTGACATTCTGTAACTATATATATTCTTTGGTACAGAAAAATACATCTTGTGTACATGAAACCTGAAACATGAAGAATGACACAAAGATGTGTTTTCTTTTACCAATGAATATATATATATATATATATTTATTTATATTTATAGTGGTCACGGCCACTATTACATCGACCAACAGTCATTCCTCCTGGTCGACCAGTCGGAAGTGCTAAAACCTATCCTGATCTTTCATGCTGCTCCTGAATTTAGAGGGCAGGCCCACCCCCAAATCAAAAATCTATATTTACCTTCCCTACCCCAATCCCGAAATGGTTATGGTTACTTGCCTGCCCTCGCTCCCTGAAATCCAGAATACTTACATTTCTCTGCTACGATTCACCTTCCCAGTCCTCACTTCCTCTGTAAGCTAAGAAAGCTTTTATAGAGGAGGCGCACCTTAGTCATTGGCCATAAATTGGTCATTGGCCATGACGTCACAGCAGTGACTTTCTGTAATACGCATGAAAGCTAGCATCGGTGTTAGAAATGTATTCTAAAAAGTATTATCAAATTTAGGTACAGAGGGGATGTAGGTAACTATAATGACCATGGTTTTGGGTGGGAGGGTGGGTAGGCAAAGTATGTATAGATTTTCAATCTGGGGATGGACATGAAAAAACTAAAATTGACAAATAATTATGGCCCCATATCCAGGCAATAATTTTGATTGCATACTACAATCTCATTAGGGTAGTAAGATCAATGTCTGTAGATTGCAATGCATAGTGGATAATTTGCATGTAAATCCTGTAGATTAGTACATAGATTTTTGGTGCTTTGTTGCTGAATAACACAGTCGCAAATCCCTTCAAATCAAAATGACATAAAAATATAGTTTAGGCATTGAGTATTGAACACTAACATCGTAGGCATGAAATTAATGACAAATGCACACGTTAAAAAAATAATTTTATTACAATCATCCGATTTTAGTGTTTGATAATTATGTAATTCCACATTTATTAAAATTTTATAAATCCTTCCATCTTTTAGAAAGGAAGTTCATGATTTTCTTTCTCAGGTGGTAGTGTTGGTAGATCCGGGGGGAGCCGCCTTAGTTCATCCACCTCTTCCTGAAGAGCTTCTGTTTTTTCATTTAGCAGCATCTGCAAAAATGTGATCAGTCACAATGATATAAATTTATCCCCCATTTAGAAAACGTTACAAGACACAAACACATTTCTCTAAGCAGTTAGATGTATCATTTTCAGTTACAGGAGAATGAAAGCTCCTTTAGAAATAGGCTAAAAGTTGCGCCTGCTACATTTGATATAGCAGCATTAAGGACCAAATAGCTGTTATTCCTTTCATGAAGTAATACAGCCTACATTTTCCCCAGTGAATACCAACAAATTCTTAAAACTGTCTAAAACCGGGTACATACAGTACCAATAGTTGGTACTGATGCGATTGGCTCTTTATTAGCTACCTGTGTTTTGGAAAATTGACTGTTCCCAAGAATGACAAGTTCCAAAGAATTTCTGATACTAAGGCACTTGATTGACCACTGACATGTAAGATGTTTTAGACTAGATCTAAAGAAATAGGGGATAGATTGACAAAAAAAATGCTGCAGTGATAGTTGGGCTAACTAAACTGACCATTATCTGCTGAAGAAGTCATTGAATTTTGGGTGGTATTTATATAGGAAAACCCAGTATCAATCCTTTTACCACCACAGTGATTATTTTACAATGCAGTTGGTAAAAATAATGCCACGTTCAAGTTCTATATCTTTAATTTACAGCCACATCATAAAATAACCCTGGTAGTCGATAGATCAATGCCATGCAAAACTGTTGTTTATTAATGACAATGTTAAGTAATTTAAGATCTAACTAAATATAGGAGCAATATTGTTATTTAATGATATTGCTCCTTATACAGTAAATACCAGGGGTATTTATAAAGGATATAACTATGCCATGTGGATTTCAAATACGATTAATGATTTGCTGCAGGAGATCAGGATTCACATGATATATGGTATAAAAAAGCTTAAATTATCAATGTGTTTTTACTTTGCAGTTGTTCAAATTGTATTGTATAGTTTTCTTACATAGCAAAGAACACATTACCCAGTGCTTTACAATTATGTTATCCATTCATATTCTGGCATAAAGAGCTTACAATCTATGTAACCTATCATGCAAACATTCTTTTAGAGTGTATCTGTTGTATTCAATTAGATCAACTGGACTTGAAGTTTAGTACTTGAAGACGTTTCGCTAGTCATCCGACTGGCTTTCTCAATTCAGAATGACTTGTACAAGAATCTGTGGCAATTATGTACCCTGGAAAATCCCAATTAGCATATCACAGCCAAGTGTTAAGGGCGTGATTGGATAGTGGCTAAGAGGTGTTATAGGAACACCCAGAGTAAGGTGTCAAAACAGCATAGTACATGGCAGACAGTTGGTGTTGAACCCCCCCCACCTCTATTTAGGCTTAGTTTCTTTATTTTCACATAAATGGCCTCCTTAACACCACTCTTGAACCAGTCACGTTCCTTTGCCAATATGTTAACATTACAATCTTCAAAGGTATGTCCTTTATCCTTAAGATGCAGGTACACGGCTGAGTCCTGACCCAAGGAATTGGCTCTTCTGTGCTGGGCCATACGTTGATGCAGTTGCTGTTTGGTCACCCCCACATACAAATCAGAGCATTCTTCACTGCACTGCACTGCGTATATGATGTCACTTTTCTTGTGTTTTGGTATTGGGTCTTTTGGATGTACCAATTGCTGCCTCAGTGTGTTGTTCGGTTTAAAGCAGTTTTCTCCTTCACTGTTGATATTTGTGTTCTTTTCTTTCCTTCTACTTCTTTTGACAAAGGCCCAGTCTGGATATCCACAAGTTTTAAGGGCTCCTCTGAGATGTTTCATTTCTTTAGCCTTTGCCTCTGTGCTAGTGGGGAAGTTCTCAGCTCTGTGTTGCAGGGTTCTGATGACACCCAGCTTGTGATCTAAAGGGTGGTGGGAGTCAAACATCAAATACTGATCTGTGTGTGTTGGTTTTCTGTAAACCTCTACTTCCAGTTTACCATTTTCCTTAACTTCTACCAAGCAGTCCAAGAAAGCCAGTTTGTTGTTTTGTACCTCTTCCCTTGTAAATTTGATGTTTTGGTCTACCACATTGATGTGTTCTGTGAAAGCTTGTACTTCCTTCTGGTGGATTTTAACCCAGGTGTCATCCACATATCTGAACCAGTGGCTGGGTGCTATGCCCTTAAAGGTATTAAGCGCCTGTTTTTCTACCTCCTCCATGTAAGGGTTGGCCACAATGGGTGAAACTGGAGATCCCATAGCACATCCGTGTTTTTGCTTATAGAACTTATCCCTGTATTTGAAATAGGTGGTATTCAGGCACAAGTCCAGTAAGGAATACACCTGTTCTGGATTGAGATCAGTTCTGCTGGTAAGAGTGCAGTCTTGGCCTAGCCGTTTTCTCACCATGTCAACAGCCTCCTTGGTGGGTATACAGGTGAAGAGAGATGTCACATCATAGGACACCATAGTTTCTTTTGCACCAAGTACTATATCTTCAATCTTGTTGGTGAAATCCTGAGAGTTCTGGATGTGATGCTTAGAAATTCCCACCAATGGTCCTAAGATGTTGGCTAGGTATTTTGCTACCTTGTATGTTACAGAGTTGATGCTGCTGACTATAGGTCTTAGTGGTGCCCCTTCCTTATGTATCTTTGGGAGTCCATATATGCATGGATGTGCCTCACCAGGGTAGAGGCGATGATACATTGTTCGATCAATGGCTTTATCCTTTTGAAGCTGTTGTAGTAAGTCTATGACGCTTTTCTTGTAACGGCTGGTGGGATCCCTTTTTAAAGCCTCATATGTGTTGTTATCGGCCAGGAGCATGGTCACCTTATCATGGAAGTCTGAGGTGTTGAGTACCACTGTGCATCTTCCCTTGTCTGCCGGTAGAATGGTGATACTGGAATCTTTCTTGAGTGATGTTAAGGCTCTTCTTTCCTGTGAGGTCAGGTTAGATGAAGGAGTTTTAGCACTGGCTAAGGCTGCAGATACCTTATGGCGAAGTTGTTCTGCCTCACTCTGTGGTACCTTATTATTGTGAATTGAGGCTTCTGTGGCTGCTATAATATCCACCACAGGGATGGCTTTAGGAGCGATGGCAAAATTCAAGGACTTCCATTTCTGGCTGGGTCAGGGTCCTGTTAGACAAGTTTCTCATCCATTCCTCCTTGTTTGATGAAGTGACACTTCCCTCCTTTTGTATCCAAGGTAGTTGTTCTCCTTTGGGGGATGACAGAATAGAGAACTTGTTCTGTTGCCTTTGTTTGCCCTTACAGTGCTGAGAAAGCTGTGCTTGTTTGGTGAACTCCATCACTCTTTCCCAGATGGCCACAGGCAGCTGTGAGGCCAGGTTCTGTTCTAGTTGACTAATGTTGTGCATTAGAGCATCGACTGTAAAATGTGAGGTGGGGGGGGGTTCGACACCAACTGTCTGCCATGTACACTGCTGTTTTGAGACCTTACTCTGGGCGTTCCTATAACACCTCTTAGCCACTATCCAATCACGCCCTTAACACTTGACTGTGATATGCTAATTGGGATTTTCCAGGGTACATAATTGCCAAAGATTCTTGTACAAGTCATTCTTAATTGAGAAAGCCAGTCGGATGACTAGCGAAACGTCTTCAAGAACTAAACTTCAAGTCCAGTTGATCTAATTGAATACAACTGATATACCATGACCTGGATGAATGAGAACCTTCACAAGCATCTTTTAGAGTGTCTTTATTCTAATGATGTAACAAGGAGTACCAATAGAAGCCAGGGGCAAGTGCAGGATTTTCAAGGGGGGGGATTCCTGAATGGGTTACCACCGAATAACCCCAGAAGGAAGTTCATGGCCAAATACATCCATATATTCTATTATATATACATCGTATAATATTATATATTCTGTACTTGCCACAATTATCATCACAGTTAACTGGGTACATATCACATTAAGGCTGGGTATATTCAAGCAGCTTTTTTGCTGATATTTATGTGTATCGGTTGGTTGGTCTAAAAAATCTGAGGGGATTTCGTGGCGGCAGCGACCAATGTCGGTAAATCACCGCAGATTGTGCGGTCCATAGGAGACATTTGCTGCAACTAACAGTGCTTTGTCCCGGCCGACTGCTCGTAGTGGCGAATGGTCAAGATGAAAAATTTGGCCATTTGTTCCCAGCCTAATGTTCTCTTTTACCGGGAAATTCACATTTGCCCTTCAATATCATTAGTGTCCTTCAAAGTCAGAGCTGTGACACGGACGGTGGATCTGACAGAATTTTTTGAATATTGTCGGTATCGGGACCTATCAGACAAGACAGAAAATTTCCATTACCAGTTCCCTTTACTACAGTAGGTGAAGCGGATTACATTAGACCATGTGTGGGCACACTGAACTATCATTCTGTATATGGAATATATGGAACAATCACTCCTGTGTATATATAATGAAATGTTAATAGTCAGGTACCACCTCCAGGGTTTCTTAATTCCTGCTCACTAAGCTCCATCACAGTGGGGTAAGTATAGTAAATAATGTATATAACCCCAGTCTCAGCAATCACCTTAAGCAGCTGCAGGGTTAATGTTTATACAGTTTTGTATCAATTATGATTAGTTATGCTGCTGTCAATCACAGGGCAGACTGGATACATTTTTGAAACTTCCAAATGCTGCTTCTCACAGTCTATGGGCACTAGAAGAAGTAGAACAGCAGACTGCACTGAGCAGACAGAAGGGGGGGATTCTAGGCACCAGGAATCCTATGCAATTACAGGGAGAACCCCCTTGCTGATGTGGCCAAGAGTAGATTTGGACCCTGGGTTCAGTGTTGCAAAGCATTACTTCAAACCAAAGAGACTGGTGGCATTTGAACAGGCTCTTAACTTTACACATTCAATCTGCAGTACAAAATTCAACCTGTTGTCAACTAACCTTTGCAGAGAAAATAATCTGTTTTGCTTGGTGTCTTGAGAGATTTTCAATGACCTTGACCATTAATTCGTTGTCAGCATTTGCCAAATGTGCTAAAGAGGTATATCCTGCATTATAAAGCTGTTTAGCTCTTGCCTATAGTAAAAGATTGGGGGTGAGGGGAAGACTCAATATTGGTTTAACACAATCTCAATTTTACCTTACATTATTTCTCATAATAATCCCTGTGCAACTTACACCATAAATAACTCTGTGTTAAGTGCATCTGTAATGGAAAAAGATTTTGGGGTTCTGGTAGATAACAGACTAAGCTATAGCAAACAATGCCAGGTAGCAACGGCTGGAGCTAGCAAGATATTGTCTGGTATAAAGAGGGGAATAGATTCAAGAGAGAAAGATATTATTCTGCCTCGTTACAAGGCACTGGTAAGGCCTCATTTGGAATATGCAGTGCAGTTCTAGAATCCCATATACAAAAGAGACATCTTGGAAATGGAAGCAGTTCAGAGAAGGGCAACTAAATTAATAAGGGGAATGGAGGGGCTTGAATATGCAGGCAGATTAGACAAGTTAGGGCTGTTTACATTGGAGAAGCGACGTTTGCATGGAGATATGATAACCTTATACAAATATATTAATGGGCCATACAATTAACTCTTTGGTGCATTGCTCACTAATAGGTCATATCAGAGGACTCGTGGACATCCTTTAAGGTTGGAAGAAATTAAGTTTCATCTTCAGGTTAGGAAAGGTTTCTTTACAGTGAGAACGGTGAAACTGTGGAACTGTCTTCCAGCAGATGTGGTAATGGCAAGTTCATTAAATAGCTTTAAATAAGATAAGTTTCTAAAACTAAAAAATATTGAGAATTACTGGTATTAATACATATAGATCTGGTTGATCCAGGGATACTTTCCAATTGTCGTTTGTAGTCAGGAAGGAATTTTTTCCCCCTTTTGCTGGTTTTTTTTGCCTTCCTCTGGATCAACTGTTAGGTAGGGTTAAAAAAAAATAAAAATAAAAAAAAAGAGGGTGAATAGGTTGGACTTGATGTCTTTATTCAACCTCAATTACTATGTTACTATGTATAATAAAACAACTTAACTACTTTAGTATATATTCTCTACCTTGATTCCCATACCTTTCCGTTTTGCAATTTCAGCCCTGTATGTTAGTAAAAGAATTGGGTACATTGGCAAGTCTACTGCTACCATATGAGACAACTAACTGGGAATAGGACAAACAAGAGAAAAGCAAAAGAAAAGTTCAGAAATGTGGAAAGGCCAGATAATAGAGCTAAATTCTGGCTAAATTGTTTTCCTTTAAAAACTCTAGTGAATATACAACCCCATTCATTTTCTAGGCAGTTGTTTTAGATTTAGCTACACATTTAGCAATATTTTTTTACATGTGATATTAAAAAGTTGAACTAAGACATTAAAATTTAGGCCATCATATTAGATATGAGAAGGTCTATGGAGTTTATATTTTATGATGTAAGGTTGTTTTTCCTTTTGACGTAAATTTTTTTTTTTTTTAAATAATTAAAAAGAAATGAATGAGGTTTTGCATTCTTCTACATACCTCCAAAACCCCAGCAACCTCCATTAGTGGGATGAGCTCAGACTTAACACAGTAAGTCAGCTTTTTTGTAACTTCCTGAAGGAGAGATTTATATGCCCAAAATTCATCTAATTCCTAAAAAAAAAGAAAAAAAAAACCCAAAAACATTTAGTTGCACTAAAAAACATGCATTATTCCATTATTGCATACATATGGAGATGGGAGAGACTGTCAGGGCCGGTGGGAGTATTCCTCAGACCTACAGTGCAGAGCTTTCAAGTAAGAACAGGACATAATCCTGTGAATTATAGTTTTAATTTAAAAGAGCATATAAAGTATATCTGTTGTATTCAATTAGATCAACTGGACTTGAAGTTTAGTTCCTGAAGACATTACACTAGTCATCCGACTGGCTTTCTCAATTCAGAATGACTTGTACAAGAATCTGTGGCAATTATGTACCCTGGAAAATCCCAATTAGCATATCACAGCCAAGTGTTAAGGGCGTGATTGGATAGTGGCTAAGAGGTGTTATAGGAACGCCCAGAGTAAGGTGTCAAAACAGCATTGTACATGGCAGACAGTTGGTGTTGAACCCCCCCACCTCTATTTAGGCTTGGTTTCTTATTTATACCTCTCTTGAACCAGTCACGTTCCTTTGCCAATATGTTAACATTACAATCTTCAAAGGTATGTCCTTTATCCTTAAGGTGCAGGTACACGGCTGGGTCCTGACCCAAAGAATTGGCTCTTCTGTGCTGGGACATACGTTAATGCAGTTGCTGTTCGTTCTCCCCCACATACAAATCAGAGCATTCTTCACTGCACTGCACTGCGTATATGATGTCGCTTTTCTTGTGTTTCGGTATTGGGTCTTTCGGATGTACCAATTGCTGCCTCAGTGTGTTGTTCGGTTTAAAGCAGACAGGGATACAGTGTTTATTGAAAATTCTTCTTAATTTCTCTGAGATCTCTGCTACATATGGGATGACCATGTTCTTTCTCCTGTCTTGCTTTTCCCCTTCACTGTTGGTATTCGTGTTCTTTTCTTTCCGTCTACTTCTTTTGACAAAGGCCCAGTCTGGATATCCACAAGTTTTAAGGGCTCCTCTGAGATGTTTCATTTCTTTAGCCTTCGCCTCTGTGCTAGTGGGTATGTTCTCAGCTCTGTGTTGCAGGGTTCTGATGACACCCAGCTTGTGATCTAAAGGGTGGTGGGAGTCAAACATCAAATACTGATCTGTGTGTGTTGGTTTTCTGTAAACCTCTATTTCCAGTTTACCATTTTCCTTAACTTCTACCAAGCAGTCCAGGAAGGCCAGTTTGTTGTTTTGTACCTCTTCCCTTGTAAATTTGATGTTTTGGTCTACCGCATTAATGTGTTCTGTGAAAGCTTGTACTTACATCTGGTGGATTTTAACCCAGGTGTCATCCACATATCTGAACCAGTGGCTGGGTGGTATGCCCTTAAAGGTATTAAGCACCTGTTTTTCTACCTCCTCCATGTAAAGGTTGGCCACAATGGGTGAAACTGGAGATCCCAAAGCACATCCGTGTTTTTGCTTATAGAACTTATGAATAACTTATGAATAGGTGGTATTCAGGCACAAGTCCAGTAAGGAACACACCTGATCTGGGTTGAGATCAGTTCTGCTGGTAAGAGTGCTGTCTTGGCCTAGCCGTTTTCTCACCATGTCAACAGCCTCCTTGGTGTACAGGTGAATAAAGATGTCACATCACAGGACACCAAAGTTTCTTCTGCACCAAGTACTATATCTTCAATCTTGTTGGTGAAATCTTGAGAGTTCTGGATGTGATGTTTAGAACTTCCCCACCAATGGTCCTAGGATGTTGGCTAGGTATTTTTGCCACCTTGTATGTTACAGAATTGATGCTGCTGACTATAGGTCTTAGTGGTGCCCCTTCCTTATGTATCTTTGGGAGTCCATATATGCATGGATGTGCCTCACCAGGGTAGAGATGATGATACATTGCTTGATCAATGGCTTTATCCTTTTGAATCTCTTGTAGTAAGTCTATGACCCTTTTCTTGTAACGGCTGGTGGGATCCCTTGTTAAAGCCTCATATGTGTTGTTATCGGCCAGGAGCATGGTCACCTTATCATGGTAGTCTTAGGTGTTGAGTACCACTGTGAATCTTCCCTTGTCTGCCGGTAGAATGGTGATACTGGAATCTTTCTTGAGGGATGTTAAGGCTCTTCATTCCTGTGTGGTCAGATTAGATGAAGGAGTTTTAGCACTGGCTAAGGCTGCAGATACCTTAAGGCAAAGTTGTTCTGCCTCACTCTGTGGTACCTTATTATTGTGAATTGAGGCTTCTGTGGCTGCTATAATATCCACCACTGGGATGGCTTTAGGAGTGTTCCTATAACACCTCTTAGCCACTATCCAATCATGCCCTTAACACCTGGCTGTGATATGCTAATTGGGATTTTCCAGGGTACATAATTGCCACAATTCTTGTACAAGTCATTCTGAATTGAGAAAGCCAGTCGGATGACTAGCGAAACGTCTTCAGGAACTAAACTTCAAGTCCAGTAGATCTAATTGAATACAACAGATATACCATGACCTGGATGAATGAGAACCTTCACAAGCAGCATATAAAGTATTTATTTAACTGTTTAACTGCTAGGTGTATTTTTAGATGGGGCAATATATAATTAAAGGAAAAATTTTAAATAAGTTCGAAGTGCCTCTCTTTCCAGCCATATGAGTGGAAGGGCACAGATGATGAGACTGGGCTTTGACCAACATTAAAATGTCACTAGTCAATAATGCATTTTGTTAACTTATAAGTCAAATAAAATGATGCAGCCTCAAACTAAACCATTTAATGAAATCATAAACTATTTGAGAAATATCTACCCTATGGTGTACTATGATATCTGTAAATAAAAGTGGCACCATACATTTTAGATAATTCATACACATGTCTAAGTTGTGTGTATAAAAGCAAGCAGCGCTATTATAACTGTAACATAATGCTGAGATCAATAGGCCCGTGAACAGGAGGGCAATCAATGGGACAATGAAAAAAACTGTATAGAATAAAATGCAGAATATAAATCTTGTAACACATTTCTTAGCAATGATGTGTTCTTATCTTGATCAATGTTACCTCACAGAAATGAAGTACACATGATGAAAAGGAAGCAGAGGAGCTCAGCAGGTTTTGCACAGATCCTCGAGGAATGTTGAACTTCTCAGACACAGACCAAATATCTACCTCTTTTAGCAAAGCATAAAGTATGAAGGAAAGGTAGAGCCGGTTTACTGCAACATTATCAGCACTCTATAAAAATATAAATTGAGTAATGAAAAATTTTACATTTTCATCTCAATCTTTAAAAAAAATTTTTGTATAATCATTTACTTATTTTTAAAGCTTTATTAAAAAAAATAGAATTCTTTTTGTAGTTATGTCTTTTTTATTTCCTGGATAGGGTTGTTAAGAACTATAGTCTCCAAAGAAGTTAAAATCAAATAAACGGTTGCTGTCAAATTCAAAATAAGCCCTGTATTCATTGTAGCCAATCAGAAGTTATGGTGGATAAAATGTTACTGTTCTCAGCTTCTGCTTACCACTGCTGATCACAAAATGCACATCATCAACACTTACACCCTCAATGATTGATCCTTAAATAGTCCAGTATGCAACTAATTAAGCAGGACTACCTCTCTGTCCCAGCAATAACTCTACAAAGTGCAGGCTAAAAGCCTAAGGAGAGGGATGGTGGAGAGGATGCTGATGAAATCACTCAAGCTACTGAATGCTGGGGAAAAACAGCATGTTATCTTCTGACATACTGTAATGTGATAAGTGAAACCTGGGCTTGCTATAAAAATTAATGGTCTCAAATTCTTCCAAACTAGTAAGGATTGTATAAAAAAGCCTTCCATCCATACCTCTAGATAAAATTGGTGAGAAGTTATTGCTGGAAAGGTTCAGCAATATCACTTCCTGCTTGAACACTTCCTGATTTAAGCCATGTGACCAGCTTGTAGTCATGTAACCAGACTCCTCCTGCATTAATAGGCTCCCCTTCTCAACTGCCATTTTTATCCCCAGGTACTTCCTGTTTTCCCCAGCATTAAGTCTTAACTGAGCATGCTTCTCCCCTGGGGCAGAGAGGCAGAGCAGAGGTCAGGTGATGTCACACAACCTATAGGAAGCAGGTAATTTAAACATTCATCCCAATGTTATTTCTCACAGGCTGCAGCCAGAGATGTGATTGTTGGCTCATTTTAAAGGAAATACTGCAGGCTTTCATTGAACCCTAACTTGTTTTGAGACCACAGTTTCCCTTTAACCAGTATGCCGAGGCTGGAGAGCCTTATATCAGGGAGCTGAAGTTATTGTCACAAAAAGGAGTAATGGAGCTCCAGTCCAAGTTAAAGAGGGCAGAAATGTTTGAATTCAAACATACAATGGGAGCAGTCACTGTAAGTAAATTTTTTTTTCATATTTTACTATTTTTAAAGCTATATTTAAAATATATTAATTTAAAAGGCAACTGTGGTCTCCACAAAAAAATTAGGGTTAAATGAAAGACTGCAGTCTTTCCTTTAAGACTTAATGCTGGGGAAGTACCTAGAGAAAACATTGACAGTTGAGATGTAGAGCCTATTAAAGTAGACTGGTCACATAAGTACAAGCTGGTCACATGGCTGAAAACATGTTCAAGTGTTGATACGATATGCACTAAAGGGGATGTTGATGTGATTTGCGCTAAAGGGGATGTTGATGTGATTCGCGCTAAAGGGGATGTTAATGTGATTCGCGCTAAAGGGGAAGTTGATGCAATATGGATTAAAAGGGGAAGTTGATGTTGATGTGCCAAAGAGGGAGTTGATGTGATACGCACTACAGGGGAAGTTGATGCGATATGCGCTAAAGGGGGAGTTGATGTGATACTCGCTAAAGGGAAAGCTGATGCAATATGCACTAAAGAGGAAGTTGGTGCGATATACCTTAAATAGTAAGTTCATGTGATACAAGTTAAAGGGGTGCATGTTGATGCAATATACGTTAAAGGGAAAGTTGGTGTTATACGCGTTAAAGGGGAAGGTGGTGTGATACGCCTTAAAGGGGTAGTTGATTTGCTATGCGTTAAAGGAGAAGTTGGTGTGATACGCCTACAATTGCCCCCCAAATGTCGTGAGGTATGTTAATTAGGGATGAGATCTGCTCTAGAATCCTGCAGTGTGTCAGGCACCCCAAAGTTAACCAGGTTTGTGGGTCAGGTAAGAAAGCTGAATTTTGGATGCATGTTCGGACTGGATCTTTAGAAAAACTGGGCAACGCCAGGTACTCTGCTAGTAATTCAAGCAAGTATACCTACCTCTCATTCTGCTTTAAAAGTAATTAGCTTTAAGAGTTTAGTCAGTGAGTGCTTACAGCTTTCAGTCTTTCTTACGGAGTTATGCATAAAATTGTAACTAAAACCCCCATATTTTATTGTTTGCACTAGCATAGATATTATGATATATGGGGCCCAGGAATGTGCATTGATCATCTCTTTTCTTGTTTGTTCTAATGTTTTGGTCAGATCAGTAGCACTTCCACTATTTGTTATAAAGTAATTTTGCCACAAGAGTGCTCCCACAGCCCCCCTTTTGTGTATATATTGTAGCAGAGCTTCTCTGCAGGAAGATTGACCAAGCTTCCATGTGGTAGTAGCACCCCCAACACGTCCCTTTAATTGGAGGTCTTATGCCTTGAATACTAAGCATTGCATGAGAGGCCTCTTCCCTCCTTGTTAAAAGCCAGTGGGCAGGGGGGAAGTGATAGCCTTTAATACTAATCCAATGCAAGGTCAGAGAGACGACCTTCCCAAGAAAATGCAATCATGCAGGGAGTGTCAGCCCAGATAAATGACCCAAGGTAAATTCTTAGGACCTTCCATATTGGGGTTACCTTGACATGGTTGGAAGGCTTTTCACTTTTATGCATAAAATTGTAACTAAAACCCCCATGTTTTTATTGTTTGCACTAGCACAGATATTATGATATATGGGGCCCAGGAATTTGCATTGATCATCTCTTTCCTTGTTTCTTACCGAGTTCACAGAAAAATATAGTTTTAAGCCATGTCCCTGACAGACTCTACACACTTTATATTTTCCTTTAAGCTTAGCCAGGGAGACTGAAGTCTGCAAGTGCTGCAAACTTCTAAAACTAATTACTTTTAAACAAAATCAGAATTAGAGTTAAGAATATATTCTCCTTCTTCTTATTTAGAATGATAGAGAAAAGTTGTTTTAGGGTATAGTGACCCTTTAAGGTTAGTTATAACAGCAATTAACTATTTATATACTAAAAATGGCTTCATATACAAATGACTAATACAGAGAGGGGTAGACAGGGACAGATGCAGTGGAATACAGGAAGTCACTCAGTGATGCAGTTGAGTGATTGTAATAAGGATTTATACCACTGCTCCTCCCCATTTTAAATCCAGAGCCTTGTGTACTATAATACATTTCATTTTATCTTAGCTTTTTATAATATTTTCATTCAATTAAGCCAAATGAATGTGTCAATGCAGTCTTTGAAGTTTGTATTACTCAAAAAACATTCTGGTTATCATACTATTTGTTGAAACATACTCACATGTTTTACACTCTGACCTGAAACCTTTCGTGCAAGAAAGCTTTCTGGCACCCCAACACTTGCTGCTACTTTTTGTTCTGCTGGATTCAGAAGGTTATACTGTAATACATTTGAAAACAGACAAGTATTGATGATCAAAGTAAAAACCTTTAGAGTAAAACAAATGTTCTTAACAGAAGAAAGTCAAAAGTAGCTCATTAGAGAGCTCCCCTTAGTGAGGGACATTATACGTAGCTGACATTTTATTGTTATTACAAAAATAAACAAAAAAACCCTCATAAAATCTGAAATCTATTGATATTTTACAGAAGGCATCCATTTGAAACATTACCTGTCTGAAGTAGACAATCCAGTCAGGGTTAAACTGACCGACTAAGTCATATGGAGTCACCAGGTAAATGAGATGAAGTAAACTATCTAGAACAAGTCCTTCTAACCCCTTTTTTAAGTCATTGTAGAGAAGGTCACAGTAAGCCAAATCAATAGATCCTAAAAGTGGAAAGCAAACATTTGGCATAAGTAAAGTGACAATTAATTATGGCACATTTACAGTACTTAAATGCTCAAAATAAATGTAGGCCCTGGAAAGGGACCCTATATCATCTCCACCAAAAATGAAACAAGCACATATTCATCCACTTAGAATATGAAAATTCCAGTTTATACCTGGGACATTTAGGAAGACTAATTACATTAGCATTATTTAAGCACTGATGGGGACTAGGCATATATGAAAGTATAGCGTTTCTAATGCAAGGTGTACTGAATGGTGATACTTTAAGCATCAAAAGGACATTTTTCCACAGCAAAGTTAATGCTTAGCACTTGATTAGCAGTACACCATTCCCTTACCTTTGTATGTTGCAAGGCCTAGTTTGGAGACTTCAAATATACACCGTTCAGTTTCATTGCAATTTCTGCTGTATATCAGACCTTTATCTATCAGGCTTTCTAAGGATTGCTTTGTTATATCCCATAAATTCATGTCTTTGCAAAAGTGGGAATGTTGAACACTGAACAATGTGTAGGAAACAAAATTGTATATTTCTTCAATTGTTCTTGCAATCTAAAAAGAGAAACAAAGTATAAAGGATAAAACTGAAACTGCAGATTTATAAAACTGAAATATTTAATTGGGTCTAGGCTGCTATGCCTAGTAATCAGTAATCATCATGGTTTTGCAAGTGACAGAGCATTTCAACAAAACTGCTTCTAATGATTTCATGTGTCGTAAAGGATGACTTTGTATTGGAGACAAATTTGCTTTTAATAGAGCAATATACAAATATTTACAGTGTAATAGTAACTGAGATTAATTCTAAGGTTTTGTAAAATTATAACAGAGGCTGCTGTGTAGATTTCCAAATGTGTCATTGGCTAGTAGAAGCTTGTGATCCCTTCTTTTAATCTCAACATCAAATACATAGTTTATCACAAAAGCTATAGCTACTGTACATAAGACAGGCTGCACACATTTTCAGCCATAGAGTTAAAAGGCTTACTTATATTAACATGGCTGGTCTTCAACAGTTTGTCACTTGTAATGTAATTCTTTAGCAGGGGTAGAAACTCATAACTTCTTAATCTGTATACTTCCTCCCCTTTTTAAGTTTTTAAGGTAAGCTTACAAATTGGTATTGGTACAGTAAATGAAAGTTATAATAAAATACTAATTATACTGCAAGGCAAATATGCAAAAAAGTTGTTTTCTCTGTAAACTTAAAAAAGTCATAAAGATTGAATAACACCCAATTCCTTTAAGGATATATTCACCCCCACACATTAAATGTTGTACATAGGACAAGGACCCCCCCAAACTCTAAGATCACAATACAGACCATGGTCCCTGTTGTTCCTGAATAGAGATCTTCAGCTCAAAGTCTGCAAGTCCCTCTAAAGGTTTTTACCTCCTTAAAGGGTATCTCCACTCGTTTTTTTAAGTTTTCGTTATCCAGTTCTATTGATAGTTCTATTGATCCAGTTCATAGATCGCGCATGCGCATAGAAGACAAGGTCCGTCGGGACCTGTCAGACTACGCGCCGGGGGAGCGAGCGAGCGGGTAAGTTCTTACCTTCTCTCCTGGCTCCTGTGTGTTCTATTGAAGAACGGAAGGTAAGGCACAGCTCCTTTACCTCCCGTTCTTCAATAGAACTGGATTACGAAAACTTAGAAAAACGAGTGGAGATACCCTTTAACAAGCTTGGGTAGCCACTTTAGGTCACTGGCTGGGACTGACCCCTGCTACTTGAAAGGACCAGAGAAGGTAGAAGTGGGACTAGCAGATTTGGAGCTGAAGAACACAGTTAATGAACGCCAGGGATCAAGGTTACCAGTGGCTTAACTATAACCCCCACGGCGGTATGGGGACTAACCGGTACTGCAATCAGCCGTTTTAAATGACTGCAGGTCTGGTACTGGTGTTTCAAACAGCTGATCACTAGAGTACCTTTACTAACATACGCCCAATCAGCGGTTTAAAAACAACTGTTCATGGTACTGGGGGCCTCGTAAGAACTTGAGTCAGGCCGGGCCCCTGCAGTTTTGCCACTGAAGGTAATGATCGTCATCTTAGGGTTTGGGGTGGGGAATTGAATTGCAAAGCGGGATCGTAAATATGTGAGAAATGCGCTAGTGTGGCCTAGCCCTTATGGTCTTGAAAATGACTAGTTAGAAAATTATAACGGTGCCTGCCCTTTGTAAATTAGAAAAGATTGCGCTTATTTAAATAAAGGTGTGTACAATCAGCTGCTTTAAACTACTACAGGTCCGGTACTGGTATTGTAAACAGATGCCCACCTGCACCTTTACTTTCATATGTGCAATCTGCTGTTAAAAAACATCTAATCACAGGGGGGTGGGGGGGTGGAGGGGGCTGGCAAGAGGGTGTGGCAAGAAATGTTTGGGTTTGGGGGGGTCTATCTATAAAATTTACTGTGTGGGAGGGAAGGTGTGGACAAGCCAATTAACACTAAAATAACATCACAGTGATTGGTTAAATTTGTTTTTTCATAGAGTATCATAAAGTGGTTTTATTAAACGTATACCAGATTATAAAGTATCCTGATTTAAGATATACAGCCTCATTTTTCAAGATACACAGCTCTCTAATTGTTGTCTTAAAGTCACTCTAACCTATTTATCAGCAAGTAGCATTACTTCAAAACAGGTGTTGTGACAGCAGCACCTGCAGCCAGCATAAGTAGCTGTGGCTCAAATTTACCAGCATACATCTCCCCGGGGTTCAATTGGTGCAAGCTCAGCACATCCAAAATTGCAAGAAGAGCAGCACTCATTAAAACATATAGATTTATTAATTTATTTTTAAAATATAATGCATTTTTTTGCCACAACAAAGGATCAAGCTGATCCGAAACGTTGCTATGTGTATCTGAATGAAAAAAGAGAGCCATGTGTTGTGGCAAAAAATGCATTATACTTTAAAAATAAAATAATAAATCTATATGTTTTAATGAGTGCTGCTCGTCTTGCTCTTTTTTGTGTGACTTCTAATGCCAGCTAATAGTACAACCCAAATTTACCCAGAACCACAACCAATATATTAAATAAAGGGTACCCAAGCTATTGCAGCTCTGGGTAAGTTAGGTTATTAGTGGTGTAAAATCCTTGATCAGAAAGGGAGATTAGTTCATTTAAAAAGAGTCTAACTTCTGTTATTGTCTATTTATAAAAGTGGTAGATATGCATTCCGTACTTATTTTTGTTAGTTTTGATTCATATAGCTGGATGTAATAATGCTAATCCCCGTTTTGAGTAACTTACCTGCCCCAGATCCCACGATGCAGTAATTACTTCACGAGATTTTCTGCATTGTGGGATGGCGGGCAAGTAAATATCGGTACACACACTAACGATAAAGCCCAATACTGTCGGATCCTCTATTAGCAGTGTGTGTAGCGTCTTTCCCGAACAAGCGCAAGGCCACTGAACGTTCCCTTTTGGGAAAGACCTAAATTTTCCTCGGTCAAGGAAATCTCCCTATAGTGGAGTCGGCCGCGGTTGAGGCAAACACACAGTGACGAGCGTTTTCCTTATGTTGTGTATAGGGTGAACGCTCGGCACTGTGTGTTCCCTGATCTTTGAAAAATGACAGACAGGATCTTGCAGATCCTGTCTATCATCTTTCAAACATCTTTACTGTGTGTACTTAGCTTTAGTCTTATGCCTTCCTTCAGGAGCTGTTCAGAACGGACAACATACCTTTAGACCAACCAAAGATAAAAGAAGGCTTTGGAAACCTTTGCCAGAGTCATGCATTAGATTGCTATAACAATTCTCCATGGGTTTGCTTACTAATTCTTGTACCTTAAATAGGAAAAATAAGATAATTTTAGTACTTTCAGCACAATAATGTTAAAGCGTGTTAAAATGTTGAACCCTGCATTTTGCTTGCAGGTTTGCAGGTTTTAGGTGGCTGAAAACAGTAGGGCACTTCTGGTATTCATGTTAATTATCCATATTTAAGAAATATACTCTTTGGTGTACAATAAGCAGCACAATCCCACAGGCATGCAAAGAAAAAATGCAAATTCCACCTTTATTGAAAAATTTGTATCTAAAAGGTAAAAAAAAAATTGTTAAAAAATAATCATGCCAAAACCTGGTTGGTCAACTAATACTTGATTGAAGCGACCTTGAGTCTTCCTTATACATTTATCTGTAAGTACTAACTGGGTTAAACGCCATTTTGTTTGCAGATAGGACATAAGATGTATTATGTGTCCAAGCTCATAAACAATAACCAGTTAGGCAGGCACAAGTATAGTGTGCCTGCCTAACTAGAAAGGAATATTATTGGTGAAAAATACAACATATAATCTACAGTTCAAGCTAATTTAATGTTGTTAAAGGAATCACTCCTGCTTATAGAGGGAACAGAACAGGCTTAGAGGGAGCATACAAGCTGTAATAATGGGTAGAATTATAAAGCTGTAAGGAGTAGAGCAGTAATAAGGAGTAAGAAAGCAATTAAACTAGCTAAATTAGAAAATGAAATACAAATGAAAGAATCAAGTAAGTATGACCCCAAAATGTATATCAATAGTAAAAAGATGAGGACAGAGAACGTGGGACCATTTAAAAATGGGGCTGAGCTGGTTATATAGGATGCCAAAAAGGCTAAATGTGCTCAACCATTTTTTTCCCTCTGTATTCACTATAGAGAATCCTAGTCCTTATAGCAGAGACTGTAATTATATGAAGGGCATAAATGAGGAATATTCACTCTGGCTGACAGAGGATATGGTACGGAAACAATTAGACAAAGTTAATATCAATAAAGACCCAGGACCGCATGAAATACATTCTCAGATATTAAGAGAGCTTAGTCCAGTTTTATCTAGACCACTGTTTCTTATCTTTTCAGGTTCACTTTTGTCCAGTGATGTGCCGCTGGATTGGAAAAAAGCCAATGTAATGCCAATATTCAAAAAAGGTAGTTGTTACCAGCCTCGTAACTTTAGACCTGTAAGCCTAACATCAGTGGTAGGGAAGGAGCTGGAAACATTATAACAATGAGCAAATAAGTGCAGATTACACACATCACTTTTAAGTCTTTAGGCTCTTAATCTAGTAAAGACGAGCCTCAGGCAGCATATACTCTGCAAAAAACTTTTATTGTGTATTCAGCAACATGTTTCAGAGCTCTGTGCTCCTTTATCAAGCAGCTTGATAAAGTAGCACACGGCTCCAAAACATGTTGCTGAATACACAATAAAGGTTTTCTGCAGAGTATATGCTGCAAACTTTGTTACGGGATCATATCCTTGACTTTGTCTACAGAACTGATCTTATTAGTAGTAGTCAGCATGGAATTATGAGAAATAGATGTGCCAGAAAAATTTATTTGGATTTTATGAAGTAGTGAGTAAGAATTTAGATTCAGGCATAGCAGTGGATATTGGATTTTGCAAAAGCTTTTGATACTGTGCCACATAGGCGACTAATGTATAAACTGAGGACTGTTGGCCTAGAAAAAAACATTTGTACATGGATAGAGAATTGGTTATTGAATCGCAAACAGAAAGTTGTGGTCAATGGAGCTACATCTATGTGGGCTAAAGTGGAGTGCCTCAGGGTTCTGT
This sequence comes from Hymenochirus boettgeri, assembly GCA_019447015.1. Classification (NCBI taxonomy): domain Eukaryota; kingdom Metazoa; phylum Chordata; class Amphibia; order Anura; family Pipidae; genus Hymenochirus; species Hymenochirus boettgeri. Next base: position 156,646,491 of record CM033469.1, read on the forward strand.
ACTGGGGCCACTTCTTTTTAATCTGTTTATAAATTACTTAGAAGGGGGCATTGAGTGCAAAGTCTCTGTCTGTGCTGGTGACACTAAATTTCAAATGATGTGCAATTGCTGCAAGCTGACCTAGATAGATTATCAAAATGGGCAGCAGAAGAGATGTTGATAAATGTAAGGTGATGCATTTGGGGTTTAACAAACTTGGTGCCACCTACACCATAAATAACTCTCTGTTAAGTAAATCTCTAATGGAAAAAGTTTTGAGGGTTCTGGTAGATAACAATCTTAGCTGTATCAAACAATGCCAGGTAGCAACAGCTAAAACTAGCAAAATATTGTCTTGTATAAAGAGGGGAGACGATTCAAGAGAGAAATATTATTCTTCCTCTTTACAAGGCACTGGTAAGGCTGGATTAGGAATATGTGGTGCAGTTTTGGAATCCCATATACAAAAGGGACATCTTGGAAATTGAAGCAGTTCAGAGATGGGCAACTATAGCTGGGTACACATACTACAGATCATTGAAAGATGACAGGCAGGATCTGCAAGATCCTGTCTGTCATCTTTCAAAGATCTGCATACACACAGTCCCGAGCATTCTCCCTATAAACTTCATAGGAAGAACGCTACACACAGTACCTTCGGATCGGGGCTTTATCGTTACTGTGTGTACCCAGCTTAAAATAATAAAGGAAATGGAGAGGCTTGACTATAGAGGCAATTTAGACAATTTAGGGCTGTTTACATTAGAGAAGCAACGTTTGCGTGGGGATATGATCACTTTATACAAATATATTAATGGGCATTGTTGGTGCATTGTTCACTAATAGCGTGTATCAGAGGACACGTGGATATCCTTAAAGATTGAAAGAAAAGAAGTTTCATCTTCAGATTAGGAAAGGTTTATTTACAGTAGAATAGGGAAAACCAGCAAATGTGGTAATGGCAAGTTCATTTAATAGCTTTAAAAGTGTATTAATAGCTTTAAAAGTATTACTGGTATTAATATATATACACTACCATTGAGGTTGATCAAGGGATACTGTCCGATTGCCGTTTTGAGTCAGGAAGGTATTCCCCCTCCCTAGCTGTTTTTTTTCTTGCCTTCCTCTGGATCAATTGTTAGGTAGGGTTAAAACAGAGGGTGAAAAGGTAGGACTTGATGGACGTATGTCTTTATTCAACCTCAATTACTATGTAACTGATTGAGTGTAATTAAATCTGGGAAAACACAGTACCAACCTTTTACAGATGACGCCTGCCAAGGGAAATTTTACTGTTGTCTCCAGTGCCAACAGTGAACGTTCGCCATATTAGCAAAAAAGAATCAATCCTATTGGTACCATTTCTTGCTAACATGTGTACCCAGATTTAGCAAGCTAGTAAAAGGCTAGTAAAACCACCTGATGCAACCCTACTTTTGTTATGCTTTATCACACCTTGACTGGCTAACACAGTATGTCTCTAACTGCAACAACAGACTTTACACAATTTAAAAGATTTACCAGTTCCTTGTCTTTCTCTTGTATAATAAGAATGCTCTCTCCAGCACAATCAATACCAGCACGGCCAGCTCTTCCAACCATTTGTTTATACTGAGCTCTCTTCAAAAAATCTCTAGCAACATAAGGAGCTCGTAAAATAACCCTGCAGCACAAATAAAACATTAATAAACAGTGAGCAACCACATTGCAATCTCTTCCAATGCCTTTCTATTTAAACTCCAATAACAGGCATTGCCTACTCTTAACTAAGTCCACACCCATAAGGCTTAATCCTGATGTAGAGGGGGGAAAGTATTTAAAGGGACAGTTCAGTGGAAATTATCAATATTTGTTAAATTATTAGTTTGTGTAATGCCTTCTTAGTTATTCTACACATTCTCTCCCATTTTGAAAAATCAGTTGATTTCAAACCCTTTGCTGTTCCCTGCTGTTGACATTAGTGAGCTGCCATTTCAGGTTCTAATGGTCCTTCTTCCCAGGATGCACCACATACTTGGAATGTTCCTCACAGTAATTTTTACTGATTGGCTGTTGGATGGGTCAAAAGATGCTCAGATCTCTACTGAGCAACTAAATCAACCCAGGCGCTGGGTTAAGGGCAAGACCATAATGGTCTCTACTAGGGGTCCTGCAAACAGGAAGTCAGTATTTCGGTTGCATTTATTTATACACAGACAAAATGCTGAATTGGCAGATTAAGGTCATTGGGATGAAAAATACTCTTTTTTCTGAAAAGCATAATTATTTGCACTGAACTTCTTCTTTAAGTACATAAATAGTAAGAAGATGAAGACTGAAAATATGGCACCATTAATTAATGGGGATAAGTTAGTTACGGGGGATGGTGATAAAGCTTGAAATTTTTCCTCTTTTTACACTATAGAAGTACAGATACCATAGAGTATAGTAGCAATAATGGAGTAAAAGAGGCAAGTGCCCTTTGTTTAACCTACTCTAGATTGGAAAAAAGTGGATGTAATTCCAATAGTCAAAAAGGGTAGTTGTTCACCGCCGGGTAATTACATTCCTGAAAGTTTAACTTCAGTGGGGGGGGGGGAAGATACTGGAAAGTTTAATACAGTAACATATTCTAGAGTATGTTTCAAGGACCGACCTTATAAGAAATAATCAGCACGGATATAGGATGAATATATCTTGTCAAACTAACTTGCTTGGCTTTTATGAGGAAGTGAGTAGGAATTTAGACTCTGGCATAGCAGTTGATATAGTATATTTGGATTTTGCCAAGGCTTTTGATACAGTCCCCCATAGGAAACTAATTTACAGTATAAGCTAAGGGCTGGGGTGGCACATTTGTACATAGATAGAAAGTTGGTTGATGCATAGGATGCACAGAGTAGCTGTTAACGGAGCTTCATCAATATGGACTAAAGATCTAAGTAGGGTGCCACAGGGTTTTGTGTTGGGGCCGCTTTTATTAACTTTTTAATAAAGATTTGGATGCAGGTATTGTTAGAAAGGTTTCTGTGTTTGCGGATGACACAAAACTTTGTTGACCATTAAAAACTTCACAGGATGTGCAATCATTGCAGGTGGATCTAGATAGATTGTCACATTGGGATGCTAAGTGGCAGATGAGATTCAATGGTGATAAATATAAGGTGATGCATTTTGGACTTAAAAATGCTTGTGCTGCTTATACCTAACATATAGGTGGCAAGTAGTGCCAGGCAGCAACAGCTAGAGCCAGCAAGCTATTGTCTTTTATAAAGAGAGGTATGGATTCAAGTGAGAAAAATGTTATTCTCCCTCTTTACAAAGCATTGGCAAGGCTTCATTTGGAATATGCAGTGCAATTTTGGAATCATGTGTACAAAAAGGACAGCTTGGAAATGGAAAGGGTTCAGAGAAGGGCAACTAAAATAATAAAAGTAATGGGGGAGCTTGAATATAAAGACAAACTGGATAAGTTACAATTATGTACACTAGAGAAAAGGCGCTTGCATGGTGATATGATTACTGTGTATACATACATTAAAGGAGAATTAAACTTAAAATTAGTACATGTGAGAAATAGATTCTGATTCTGTAAATAACAAGGTTTCCATGTTGTTGCTAGTACAACTCACAGCCCATAAAGTCATCAAAGAACCACGCCCCCTGACCCCAGTATTCACGGTCTCTATGCACAGAGTGTTTTCTATACACCAATATAGAAGTCCCTGATAAGACTTTGAAAGCTGCTTGTTACCTTGTAATTTATTAACCATTCTGTGTGAGTTGCTGGAAAAAAAAACTGCAGGGTAAAAAGCAGCTTTCAAAGTCTTATCAGGGACTTCCATATTCCCTTTTTTTAAGGATTTGTTTAGCAAAAAATAAAGCTTCCAAATGTATCTAGGTGGTTCAGTGGTGGTGCACTGGGTAAGGCACCTGCAAATTACACAATTGAGAAGGTTGTGAGTTCAATACCCCAGACTTCTCTTTTTTTTGTTTTTTTATTATGTCCAAAGCAATAGATGAAGCTCCCAAATGTACCTTTGTATTCAGCTTACTCAGTGGTGGCTCACCTTGTAAGATGCCAGTTATAGATACAGAAAGTTACAAGTTTGAATCCCCAGACTTTCCTTAATTTTTTTTCCCATTATGTTCATAGTAAAAGATTCTACATGTACCGGTGTTCTGTGTTAGCCTAGAGGTAAGAGCTTGGCTTTTAGCAAGACAGAGAAAATGTACAAGTTGCAGGTTCTATTCCCCAGACTTACTTTTATTTTTTTTATTTTTTGCTGAAATGTTAGTATTTCGTTTCTTAAATCCATGCTATCTATGAAATACACTGCAAATATTACTTTTATTTTTGAATGAAAAGTAAAGGATTATATCATTATTAGGACAGGAGCATTGAATGAGTTTGAAAACAAAAAAACTAAAATCCCTGTTCTGTACTGTGATTGCTTCCTGGAAGCTGACAGCCAAAGCTGCAACTTCCTTGTTTTGATCTGTTGAACACTACAGAGCATGTGCCTGTACGCAGACACTTAGCTGGGGGTTTACCCAGCTAAGGTGGATTGTGGGAGCTGACCCCTAGTACTCACAGGTTGTTTTCATAAATCACCCAATGGCCACAGCAAAGGGAGAGGTGAGACACAGCTTGTTGTATGTTTGTGAATGTGCTCTGTCTATTGGGACAATGTTGTCTGGAGACTTTAGTTCTCCTTTTATGGGCCAAACAAACTATCTGGGGCATTGTTCACCAACAGAACATGTCAGAAGACACACAGACATCCCTTGTGATTGCATTGGATAGTTTCAAAAGAAAGCTGGATGAGTTTATGAAAACAAGAATGTTGCAGGTTACTGGTATTGATATATAAATTAGAGTTGATCAGGGATATTTCTTTTTAGGCAGGAAATGTGTGTATTGCTGAGTAGATTGAACAGGATGGACGTATGTCTTTACTCAACCTCAAAATACTAAAACTATACTATACTACAAGTAGTCAATAATTCATGCCTTGTTTACCAATATATGATTTAATCCAAAATTATGTTTGTACCCACTTTTAAGAGATATTTTGTCCAAAAAGAAATTTGTCGGAATCACCATATGTGTACTAAAAGAAGAACTGAAGTCATCAGACAACATTGTCCCAACAGACAAAAGCCATTTAACAATGGTATAAACAAGGTGTTTAACTGCTCCTTTTGATGTGGCTGTTTGATGATTTATTTAATGAAGAAGTTATTAGGGGGTAACTCCCATAATTCCTCTCTCAGTGGTGCTAGGTGTACAGTAGTGTGTTATGCGACACACAAAAACAAGTAGGCTGCGAAGCACTGCCCCCTAAACAGCCAAGTATGTTACAGCAAAATAACCTGTCACTCTCAGACAGAGAAAAGACTTTTATACAGTCTTTCCCACACATGAACACATTTGCTTTTTTTTTAAATTGATCTTTTCAGTTTATTTCCTGGTAGCCTGAAACGGAATAAACTAGTGGGACTTTGGCAGGACATTTTTAATGTCAGGAGATGACAGGTATATGAAGAATGCTAATGCATTGTGATAAAATGGTAGGAAAGAAAATAGTGGGTCTCGGTGCATCCTACTATATGTGGATAATGTACCCCTACTGTAAATTATAGGGATATTAGAAGTTACCGGGAGTTCTGTGACCATATAAAAGCACGAGGCCGCAGGCCGAGTGCTTTTATAAAGGTCACAGAACTCCGAGGGTGACTTCTAGTATCCTTATAATTTACACGTAGGGGGTACATTATTCTTTATAATCACAATATATAGTACAAGGGGAAAAATAAATAAGGATTCACATTTGTGGTTTAAGTGCAATTTATTTGTTTGTAACGGTTAGTTTATTTGCTTATTTCTTTGTTTATAAAGTAAAATCTTTAATTGAAACATTTTACTAGTAAGAATACATTTTAAAAAGTATAACATGTAAGAACAGAGCTGGAAGTCTTTTTCATTTAGTCAGAGTCAGAACTATATATAATTCTTCGCTGTTTTTTTTGTGAATGTGCTCTGTCTATTGGGACAATGTTGTCTGGAGACTTTAGTTCTCCTTTTATGGGCCAAACCAACTATCTGGGGCATTGTTCAACAACAGAACATGTCAGAAGACACACAGACACCCTTGTGATTGCATTGGATAGTTTCAAAAAAGATGGATGAGTTTATGAAACAAGGAATGTTGCAGGTTACTGGTATGATATATAAATTAGAGTTGATCAGGGATATTTCTTTTTAGGCAGGAAATGTGTGTATTGCTGAGTAGATTGAACAGGATGGACGTATGTCTTTACTCAACCTCAAAATACTAAAACTATACTACACTACAAGTAGATCAATAATTCATGCCTTGTTTACCAATATATGATTTAATCCAAAATTATCGTTTGTACCCACTTTTAGAGATATTTTTGTCCAAAAAGAAATTTGTCGGAATCACCATATGTGTACTAAAAGAAGAACTGAAGTCATCAGACAACATTGTCCCAACAGACAAAGCACATTTACAATGGTATAACAAGGTGTTTAACTGTCCTTTTGATGTGGTGTTTGATGATTATTTAATGAATGAATGTTATTAGGGGTCAACTCCCTAATTCCTCTCTCAGTGTGTGCTAGGTGTACAGTATGTGTGTATGCGACACACAAAAACAAGTAGGTGCAGACTGCACTGCCCCCTAAACAGCCAAGTATGTTACAGCAAAAATAAACCTGTCACTCTCAGACAGAGAAAAGACTTTTTACAGTCTTTCCCCACACATGAACACATTTGCTTTTTTTTAAATTGATCTTTTCAGTTTATTTCCTGGTTAGCCTGAATGACGGAATAAACTAGTGGGACTTTGGCAGGACATTTTTAATGTCAGGAGATGACAGGTATATGAAGAATGCTAATTGCATTGTGATAAAATGGTAGGAAAGAATAAATAGTGGTTCTCGGTGCATCATACTACATATAGTGGATAATGTACCCCCTACTGTAAATTATAGGGATATTAGAAGTTACCGAGGAGTTCTGTGACCAATAAAAGCACGACGCGCAGGCCGAGTGCTTTTATAAGGTCACAGAACTCCGAGGTGACTTTTAGTATCCTTATAATTTACAGTAGGGGGTACATTATTCTTTATAATCTACAATATATAGTACAAGGGAAAAATAAATAAGGATTCACATTGTGTGGTTTAAGTGCAATTTATTTGTTTGTAACGGTTTAGTTTATTTGCTTATTTCTTTGTTTATAAAGTAAATTATCTTTTAATTGAAACATTTTTACTAGTAAGAATACATTTTAAAATGTATTTAACATGTAAGAACAGAGCTGGAAGTCTTTTTCATTTAGTCAGAGTCAGAACTATATATAATTCTTCGCTGTTTTTTTGGTGGTTCAGTAGAGGAAGAAGTTTGTAGATTTATGGTAATTGTTGAGTTATTAAAAATACAGTTGGGTCCAAAAATGGTTTCTGGTGTATTTTTGGTTGTTATATCTAGTCCTTTATAATTGTATGATGAGGTTGTGTTTATATTTGGGGCATGAAATGAAGTTGATGGCTGTTCTTCTATTTGGAAAGTGTTTTCGTTTATTTCTTCCTGTGTTGTATTTGCCGTATTTTGTAATATTTGGGAGATATGGAGTTGCTTTTTTTCATTTATTGAGGAGTAATTGTTGATACTTGTTAAGCTTTTGTCTCCCGATATTTGTATTATTTCAGTTGGGGGTATGTTATTGTCAACCAGTTTTTGTATTGTTGTTTTTCTGGTTGAGTGATTTGTGATTCTCTTTGTTTCTGTTAAAGATGCTTTTAGTTTCATGGTGGACATCATGGTTCTGATTTTGTGAACTCCAATTTTCATTGTTCGGTACCACCGGGGAAAGTCGGGTTTGTAATTTATGTTTGGAGCCAGATAAAATGGGGCGTCAGGGTCATTCATTGTTTCTGGGCGTTTGTTACTATATTCTATATAAGCTGCTACTGGGTCTCTGTCTGGGTGATTGGGCGTTTCGTACATTCTTGGTTTTACTTGTCGTATGTTTTTTGGGTTTTCTCCTGTACGTGTTTTTGTTTGACGTTCATTATATTCTAAGAATTGTTTACCAGTAGAATCTTGTTTTAATGTAATATCTCCCCATTTAAGGTCATATTGTTCCTGAGTGCGAAGAGCAAAATGAATTCCATTGTGGAAAAATACTAAATTGAGTAGTGATGTTGGATGTTTGGTTGATATTGTTCCAGATTCGTATAGCTGGTTGATTTCTTGGTCTGTAAGTGGTTCTGATTTATTTGGCTGGTTGCCTTTTCCTTCCTTTTTTAAGAATTTCATTTTTGCAGACAGTGTTTCTTTTGTCAATGGAAAATCTTTGGTGGATCCATAGGTGATTGTGTGGGGATAGTTATGTTCCTTTAGGTAGCGGTCAATGCTGGTTAACATGCACCGTAGTGTGTGAGGTTCATATTCATTTCCGTCTTTTCTGCGAACTGATAGTATGAATGACGACAATAATTTATCAAGTTGGTTATGGGGAATGTCTTCTATTTTTCTTTCTTCGTGTATTTCTTGGAAGAAATCTTGTAAAGTGTTTAAATCACTTTTTGTTTTTTTTAGTGTCTTTGTATTTTTTTGTTGTTGTATAAACTCTCTTTGTTGTTCTTCTGTTTGAAGTTTGAATCTTTGTGACATTTTGTTTTGTTTGAAGGAAATCTAACTGAAAATATAAAGTGATTGACTTTAGTACAACGTTTGTGTTTAATTGCGATTTGCGTGTTTCGTGTTATGGAAACGGATGTGTTTGCGCAAAAAAGTGGTAATCGCATGTAATTCCAAAACGGAAACGGATGCGTATTGTAGTGTGGCTGCAGTTTTAGGGCTAGGCCACACTAGCGTGATTTTGCTGCATTTGCGCTTGCGTTTTTCCAATCATTGCAATTGTGTCAATGCTCTAAAAATGCGTATTTTCGGGTGCGATGCAATTGCACATGTGATTTGTGTTCTGCATTTTTTCCCTCAATCCCATGTTGTGTTCTATGGCTGAGGCCACACTGTAACGCAGAAGAATCGTGCGCTTTTCTTGTGCGTTCGCGTTTTCGCCTTATGGAAACGCTGCGTTAACGCACCAAAAATGGTGAACGCATGCGATACCAAAACGCGAATGGACGCGCAATTGCATGCGCATCGGAAATCGCGGGAATTTCCACGATTTTCATTTTAGCGAAAATCGCGGGCGCGAGCACGAAACGCGTGCGCAAACGCGCGCAAAAGTCACGGGCGAAACCGTGTGAAAAAATGGTAGTGTGGTCTAGCCATTAATGCAGATAAACCGGGTTTGTAGAAAAATAGCATTTATATTATTTTTTGTTGGTCATAAGTAAGGCATAAGTAAATGGTTTTTGGGTTAATTTTTAAATATGTTTTTTTATTTCATTTAATTTAAATAATTTATTTCATTTAGTTTTTATTTCAGTTATACTTACTGGTTATTGTTAAATTGTGTTCTATTATTTGTATTTCCTGGAGATTGAGGTTGTTAGGGTGTGTGTGAGGAGTTTTTTCTTTAAAATCCGCGGGCTTTTTCTTGTGCTGAACCGGCATTGGGAGAACTACATTTCCCAGAATGCCATTGCACATGGTTTCCGGTTTCCGGTTTTAGTGAGCGAGTCCCGGAAGTTTTGTAGAAGAGATGCGCGTTTGGCCGCGCGTATGTGCCGCGAGTTCGTTCAGAATGTGGATTACATCGTAGAAGTGTAGACCAGCAGGAAGGAAGAGAAGGTAAGGTTCCCCTGGGAGTTCTACGTAGTAGCGCGCCGATTATAAGGAATTATTTTACAGGTAGACACCATTGACTTTCCCACCAATTGTAGATTATAAATTAAAGGGCATGTCCACCCCAAAATTTAACTTTTGATATGTGGTAGGGCATGCACCCCCAGCCCCAACCGCATTAATATAATTGTTAGAAAGCCCCCCGATTCTTACTTACCTGCCCTCTCTCCCCTGCTGCAGTGTTCAGGCCCTCTGCTTGCATGGAATTGAAAGCAGGGGGCGGGACCGGCAGCCGCGTTCGTGATTGGCTGAGAGGCAGGGAGGGCTGCACTGAGCATGCCTCAACCTTGATGAGGTTGAGGAAGTCTCAGGCACAGCATGAGTCACACACTGCTCCTACACAGCAGTTTCCTGGACTTTGGAGGGGCACAGCAGGGGAACTATTTTGAGCAGGAATGTAAGGTAAGGATTGTTTTAAACTACTTGATGTGGCCAGTAAGGGGTTACATTTTAGTTTTGGGGGTGGACATGCCCTTTAAGCTGATTATTTGCAAATACCATCTGCATATTACTGATGTGAACACTGCATACTATCAGGGAGATTCAATAAAAGTTCTTATCGTTTAAAATGGTGCTAATTTTGCCCCAACCAATCAGATCTTATTTCACATTTGAAAGCCAAAATTTGAATGGTTAGAGCAAATTTAGCACCATTTTTAAATAAGAACTTTAATTGAATAATCCTTCATGTCTATACCTTGCAATAAAAACGAAGTTAACGGGCATGTCCACCCTGAAAGTAAACTTTTGATATAATGTAGGTAGCAGAATAAAAACGAAGTTAAAGGGCATGTCCACTCTGAAAGTAAACTTTTGATATAATGTAGGTAGCAGCTGCCCACCCCCAACCGCCATAATATATTTTTTTTAAAATGCCCAGATGTTTACTTACAGCCCATTCTCTCCCGCGCCGTCTGCTATCCAGCTCCCTGCTTGCAGAAGTTGCAAGCAGGGGCTGGTCATCGAAGATGCTGTGGGAGAGAAGGGTCCGTAAGTAACTATCGGGCAGTTTTTTTTAAAAATATTATGTCAGTTAGGGTTGGGGAGCTCATACTTACCTTATGTAACCACGATTTCACGCTAGGTACCATGATCTCAGAGGATGGATCCAGATGGTGGGAGGGAGAGGGGGGGCGCTTCCTTGCGCATGCCTCAGACCTTGATGAGGTTGAGGCACAGACAGCCACAGGATGACTCACTGACGGCTTCTACACAACAGTTTCCTGGACTTTGGAGGGGCATAGCAGAAGAACCATTTGGAGCAGAGATTTAAGGCAAGGATTTTTTTAAACTATAGAATGTGGCCAGTATGGGGTAAAATTACAGTTTTGGGGGTGGACATGCCCTTTAAAAAAAAAAAAAATTGTAATATTGACCAAACAAAAATATTTAAAAAATGTATTTATTTAAAAAACAAAACAATCACACAAACATAAAACTTACTTGGAGCAGGATTAGGCAGTGGTGTTAAATGCACTTTTTGACCAAGGTAGTCCATATCTTTTTTCAAAAAAGATGGCATATAACTGGAAACTAAACTATTATGCCCTGTCTGACCTAGGAAAACAAAAACAAACAAGTATAAGATTAATCATGACCCTATAATTAATTCCAATCTTAAAAATAAACTTTCCTATACATATGCACAGGAATGTATTTATGTATATGTGAAAACATATAAATATGTTTGACCAGATCAGTAGCACTTCTGCAAAAATGAATTGTAATTTAGCCTAAGGAGCACATCCACAGTCCTATTTTATGTATTTATTAGGAGGCATGGCCAAGTTTCCATGTCGTAATTACACCCTTTACTTGGAGGTCCAATGGCTTTAAAAGCACTGGATCGATGGCCTCTTCCCTCACTATAAAAAGCCAATGAGCAGGGTTGAAGTGAGAAAGTCCCAAATGATTGGCGGCTAAAGACACACCCCCCCCCCACAGCACAAACAGGATAACAGTTCTGGACACAGTACTTTACCGGCCACTGTTCCTTCTGTTCCACTGCGTCTTCTTCACTCGGGACTTAGTACAAAACGTGCAGCAACCAGAGGCCCGTTTAAACCTCTAGTAAGATTCTCCACAGGCTTGTTGGGGGTTGCGCACCATTCCTTTCAATATCCGAGTTCCAAATTCAGCCCAAGACCACAATACATTAAAACCACCACAAACAGGTCTGTTTGTTTGACTATTCATACTTAAATATGCAGCAACCCCCAACAAGCCTGTGAAGTGAGAAAGCCTGCCATAATCCAGTGAGATGCAAGTATGAGAAATGCATCCGTAATTAATGTAAAAAAAGGGGGGGAAAGTTAGGACCTTCCAGACTGGGGTTACCTTGACATGGCTTTTTGTTAAAGGTCCACCCCTTTTTTATATTTTGTAGTGTAGGGCTCCCTCCCCCAGCCGCTATAGTTATCTGTGCAGAAACTCCCCCGATCATTACCTCTTTCCTCCGACGTTCAGTCCCGGCCCTCTGCTTGCATGAAACTGCAAGCAGGGGGCCGGACCAGCAACTGGGTCCATGAGAGGCAGCCAATTACGGACGCGGCTTACGGCTATCCAGAACTCCAGAGGGAAACAGGTAATGTAAGTTTATGTGATATTTAAAATATTTTGCATGAAGTCTGGAAAGATGGGGCCATTTAAAAGGGGGCTGAGCTGGGTTATATAGGATGCCAAAAAGGCTAAATGTGCTCAACCATTTTTTTCCCTCTGTATTCACTATAGAGAATCCTAGTCCTTATAGCAGAGACTGTAATTATAGAAGGGCATAAATGAGGAATATTCACTCTGGCTGACAGAGGATATGGTACGGAAACAATTAGACAAAGTTAATATCAATAAAGACCCAGGGGACCGGATGAAATAACATTCTCAGATATTAAGAGAGCTTAGTCCAGTTTTATCTAGACCACTGTTTCTATCTTTTCAGGTTCACTTTTGTCCAGTGATGTGCCGCTGGATTGGAAAAAAAGCCAAATGTAATGCCAATATTCAAAAAAGGTAGTTGTACCAGCCTCGTAACTTAGACCGGAAGCCTAACATCAGTGGTAGGGAAGGAGCTGAGAACATTATAACAATGAGCAAATAAGTGCAGATTACACACATCACTTTTAGTCTTAGGCTCTTAATCTAGTAAAGAGAGCCTCAGGCAGCATATACTCGCAAAAAACTTTATTGTGATTCAGCAACATGTTTCAGAGCTCTGTGCTCCTTTATCAAGCAGCTTGAAGTAGCACACGGCTCCAAAACATGTTGCTGAATACACAATAAAGGTTTTCTGCAGAGTATATGCTGCAAAACTTTGTTACGGGATCATATCCTTGACTTTGTCTACAGAACTGATCTTATTAGTAGTAGTCAGCATGGAATTATGAGAAATAGATGTGCCAGAAAAATTTATTTGGATTTTATGAAGTAGTGAGTAAGAATTTAGATTCAGGCATAGCAGGGATATTGGATTTTGCAAAGCTTTTGATACTGTGCCACATAGGCGACTAATGTATAAACTGAGGATGTTGGCCTAGAAAAAAAACATTTGTACATGGATAGAGAATTGGTTATTGAATCGCAAACAGAAAGTTGTGGTCAATGGAGCTACATCTATGTGGGCTAAAGTGGAGTGCCTCAGGGTTCTGTACTGGGGCCACTCTTTTTAATCTGTTTATAAATTACTTAGAAGGGGGCATTGAGTGCAAAGTCTCTGTCTGTGCTGGTGACACTAAATTTCAAATGATGTGCAATTGCTGCAAGCTGACCTAGATAGATTATCAAAATGGGCAGCAGAAGAGATGTTGATAAAATGTAAGGTGATGCATTTGGGGTTTAACAAACTTGGTGCCACCTACACCATAAATAACTCTCTGTTAAGTAAATCTCTAATGGAAAAAGTTTTGAGGGTTCTGGTAGATAACAATCTTAGCTGTATCAAACAATGCCAGGTAGCAACAGCTAAAACTAGCAAAATATTGTTTGTATAAAGAGGGGAGACGATTCAAGAGAGAAATATTATTCTTCCTCTTTACAAGGCACTGGTAAGGCTGGATTAGGAATATGTGGTGCAGTTTTGGAATCCCATATACAAAAGGGACATCTTGGAAATTGAAGCAGTTCAGAGATGGGCAAACTATAGCGGTACACATACTACAGATCATTGAAAGATGACAGGCAGGATCTGCAAGATCCTGTCTGTCATCTTTCAAAGATCTGCATACACACAGTCCCGAGCATTCTCCCTATAAACTTCATAGGAAGAACGCTACACACAGTACCTTCGGATCGGGGCTTTATCGTTACTGTGTGTACCCAGCTTAAAATAATAAAGGAAATGGAGAGGCTTGACTAAGAGGCAATTTAGACAATTTAGGGCTGTTTACATTAGAGAAGCAACGTTTGCGTGGGGATATGATCACTTTATACAAATATATTAATGGGCATTGTTGGTGCATTGTTCACAATAGCGTGTATCAGAGGACACGTGGATATCCTTAAAGATTGAAAGAAAAGAAGTTTCATCTTCAGATTAGGAAAGTTTATTTACAGTAGAATAGGGAAAACCAGCAAATGTGTGGTAATGGCAAGTTCATTTAATAGCTTTAAAAGTGTATTAAGCTTTAAAAGTATTACTGGTATTAATATATATACACTACCATTGAGGTTGATCAAGGGATACTGTCCGATTGCCGTTTTGAGTCAGGAAGGTATTCTCCCCTCCCTAGCTGTTTTTTTCTTGCCTTCCTCTGGATCAATTGTTAGGTAGGGTTAAACAGAGGGTGAAAAGGTAGGACTTGATGGACGTATGTCTTATCAACCTCAATTACTATGTAACTGATTGAGTGTAATTAAATCTGGGAAAACACAGCACCAGTACCAACTTTTACAGATGACGCCTGCCAAGGGAAATTTTACTGTTGCTCCAGTGCCAACAGTGAACGGTCGCCCATATTAGCAAAAAAGAATCAATCCTATTGGTACCATTTCTTGCTAACATGTGTACCCAGATTTAGCAAGCTAGTAAAAGGCTAGTAAAACCACCTGATGCAAACCTACTTTTGTTATGCTTTATTCACACCTTGACTGGCTTAACACAGTATGTCTCTAACTGCAACAACAGACTTTACACAATTTAAAAGTTTACCAGGTCCTTGTCTTTCTCTTGTATAAAGAATGCTCTCTCCAGCCCAATCAATACCAGCACGGCCAGCTTTCCAACCATTTGTTTATACTGAGCTCTCTTCAAAAAATCTTAGCAACATAAGGAGCTCGTAAAATAACCCTGAGCACAAATAAAACATTAATAAAACAGTGAGCAACCACATTGCAATCTCTTCCAATGCTTTCTATTAAACTCCAATAACAGGCATTGCCTACTCTTAACTAAGTCCACACCATAAGGCTTAATCCTGATGGAGAGGGGGGAAAGTATTTAAAGGGACAGTTCAGTGGAAATTATCAATATTTGTTAAAATTATTAGTGTGTGTAATGCCTTCTTAGTTATTCTACACATTCTCTCCCATTTTGAAAAATCAGTTGATTTCAACCCTTTGCTGTTCCCTGCTGTTGACATTAGTGAGCTGCCATTTCAGGTTATAATGGTCCTTCTTCCAGGATTGCACCACATACTTGGAATGTTCCTCACAGTATTTTACTGATTGGCTGTTGGATGGGTCAAAGATGCTCAGATCTCTACTGAGCAACTAAATCAACCCAGGCGCTGGGTTAAGGGCAAGACCATAATGGTCTCTACTAGGGGTCCTGCAAACAGGAAGTCAGTATTTCGGTTGCATTTATTTATACACAGACAAAATGCTGAATTGGCAGATTAAGGTCATTGGATGAAAAATACTCTTTTTCTGAAAAGCTAATTATTGACTGAACTTTTCTTTAAGTACATAAATAAGAAGAAGATGAAGACTGAAAATATGGCACCATTAATTAATGGGGATAAGTTAGTTACGGGGGGATGTGATAAGCTTGAAATTTTTCCTTTTTACACTATAGAAGTACAGATACCTAGAGTATAGTAGCAATAATGGAGTAAAAGAGGCAAGTGCCCTTTGTTTAACCTACTCTAGATGGAAAAAAGTGGATGTAATTCCAATAGTCAAAAAGGGTAGTTGTTCACCGCCGGGTAATTACATTCTCATGAAAGTTTACTTCAGTGGGGGGGGGGGAAGATACTGGAAAGTTTTAATACAGTAAAATATTCTAGAGTATGTTTCAAGGACCGACCTTATAAGAAATATCAGCACGGATATAGGATGAAATATCTTGTCAAACTAACTTGCTTGGCTTTTATGAGGAAGTGAGTAGGAATTTAGACTCTGGCATAGCAGTTGATATAGTATATTGGATTTTGCCAAGGCTTTGATACAGTCCCCCATAGGAAACTAATTACAGATAAGCTAAGGGCTGGGGTGGCACATTTGTACATAGATAGAAAGTTGGTTGATGCATAGGATGCACAGAGTAGCTGTGTATACGGAGCTTCATCAATATGGACTAAAGATCTAAGTAGGGTGCCACAGGGTTTTGTGTTGGGGCCGCTTTTTTATAACTTTTAATAAAGATGTGGAGGAGGTATTGTTAGAAAGGTTTCTGTGTTTGCGGATGACACAAAACTTTGTTTGGACCATTAAAAACTTCACAGGATGTGCAATCATTGCAGGTGGATCTAGATAGATTGTCACATTGGGATGCTAAGTGGCAGATGAGATTCAATGGTGATAAATATAAGGTGATGCATTTGGACTTAAAAATGCTTGTGCTGCTTAACCTAAACATATAGGTGGCAAGTAGTGCCAGGCAGCAACAGCTAGGCAGCAAGCTATTGTCTTTTATAAAGAGAGGTATGGATTCAAGTGAGAAAAATGTTTATTTCCCTCTTACAAAGATTGGCAAGGCTTCATTGGAATATGCAGTGCAATTTTGGAATCATGTGTACAAAAAGGACAGCTTGGAAATGGAAAGGGTTAGAGAAGGGCAACTAAAATAATAAAAGTAATGGGGGAGCTTGAATATAAAGACAAACTGGATAGTTAAATTATGTACATAGAGAAAGGCGCTTGCATGGTGATATGATTATGTGTATACATCACATTAAAGGAGAATTAAACTTAAAATTAGTACATGTGAGAAATAGATTCTGATTCTGTAAATAACAAGGTTTCCATGTTGTTGCTAGTACAACTCCCAGCCATAAAGTCATCAAAGAACCACGCCCTGACCCCAGTATTCACGGTCTCTATGCACAGAGTGGTTTCTATACACCAATATAGAAGTCCCTGATAAGACTTTGAAAGCTGCTTGTTACCTTGTAATTTATTAACCATTCTGTGTGAGTTGCTGGAAAAAAAAACTGCAGGGTAAAAAGCAGCTTTCAAAGTCTTATCAGGGACTTCATATTCCCTTTTTTATTTTTTAGGATTTGTTTAGCAAAAAATAAAGCTTCCAAATGTATCTAGGTGGTTCAGTGGTGGTGCACTGGGTAAGGCACCTGCCAAATTACACAATGAGAAGGTTGTGAGTTCAATACCCCAGACTTCTCTTTTTTTTGTTTTTTTATTATGTCCAAAGCAATAGATGAAGCTCCCAAATGTACCTTTGTATTCAGCTTACTCAGTGGTGGCTCACCTTGTAAGATGCCGTTATAGATACAGAAAGTTACAAGTTTGAAATCCCCAGACTTTCCTTAATTTTTTTTCCCATTATGTTCATAGTAAAAGATTCTACATGTACCGGTGTTCTGTGTTAGCCTAGAGGTAAGAGCTGGCTTTTAGCAAGACAGAGAAAATGTACAAGTTGCAGGTTCTTTTCCCCAGACTTACTTTTATTTTTTTTTTTTTTGCTGAAAGTTAGTATTTCGTTTCTTAAATCCATGCTATATTATGAAATACACTGCAAATATTACTTTTATTTTGAATGAAAAGTAAAGGATTATATCATTATTAGGACAGGAGCATTGAATGAGTTTGAAAAACAAAAAAAACTAAAAT
Organism: Hymenochirus boettgeri; assembly: GCA_019447015.1. Lineage (NCBI taxonomy): Eukaryota > Metazoa > Chordata > Amphibia > Anura > Pipidae > Hymenochirus > Hymenochirus boettgeri. The sequence goes on from CM033469.1 coordinate 156,664,295, forward strand.
CCCTGTTCTGTACTGTGATTGCTTCCTGGAAGCTACAGCCAAAGCTGCAATTCCTTGTTTGATCTGTTGAACACTACAGAGACATGTGCCTGTACGCAGACACTTAGCTGGGGGTTTACCCAGCTAAGGTGGATTTTGGGGAGTGACCCCTAGTACTCACAGGTTGTTGTTTCATAAATCACCCAATGGCCACAGCAAAGGGAGAGGTGAGACACAGCTTGTTGTATGTTGTGAATGTGCTCTGTCTATTGGGACAATGTTGTCTGGAGACTTTAGTTCTCCTTTTATGGGCCAAACAAACTATCTGGGGCATTGTTCACCAACAGAACATGTCAGAAGACACACAGACATCCCTTGTGATTGCATTGGATAGTTTCAAAAGAAAGCTGGATGAGTTTATGAAAACAAGGAATGTTGCAGGTTACTGGTATTGATATATAAATTAGAGTTGATCAGGGATATTTCTTTTTAGGCAGGAAATGTGTGTATTGCTGAGTAGATTGAACAGGATGGACGTATGTCTTTACTCAACCTCAAAATACTAAAACTATACTACACTACAAGTAGATCAATAATTCATGCCTTGTTTACCAATATATGATTTAATCCAAAATTATCGTTTGTACCCACTTTTAAGAGATATTTTGTCCAAAAAGAAATTTGTCGGAATCACCATATGTGTACTAAAAGAAGAACTGAAGTCATCAGACAACATTGTCCCAACAGACAAAGCACATTTACAATGGTATAACAAGGTGTTTAACTGCTCCTTTTGATGTGGCTGTTTGATGATTTATTTAATGAATGAATGTTATTAGGGGTCAACTCCCATAATTCCTCTCTCAGTGGTGCTAGGTGTACAGTATGTGTGTATGCGACACACAAAAACAAGTAGGCTGCAGACTGCACTGCCCCCTAAACAGCCAAGTATGTTACAGCAAAAATAACCTGTCACTCTCAGACAGAGAAAAGACTTTTTACAGTCTTTCCCCACACACGAACACATTTGCTTTTTTTTTAAATTGATCTTTTCAGTTTATTTCCTGGTTAGCCTGAATGACGGAATAAACTAGTGGGACTTTGGCAGGACATTTTTAATGTCAGGAGATGACAGGTATATGAAGAATGCTAATTGCATTGTGATAAAATGGTAGGAAAGAATAAATAGTGGTTCTCGGTGCATCATACTACATATAGTGGATAATGTACCCCCTACTGTAAATTATAGGGATATTAGAAGTTACCGAGGAGTTCTGTGACCATATAAAGCACGAGGCGCAGGCCGAGTGCTTTTATAAAGGTCACAGAACTCCGAGGTGACTTCTAGTATCCTTATAATTTACAGTAGGGGGTACATTATTCTTTATAATCTACAATATATAGTACAAGGGGAAAAAAAAATGAGGATTCACATTTGTGGTTTAAGTGCAATTTATTTGTTTGTAACGGTTTAGTTTATTGCTTATTTCTTTGTTTATAAAGTAAATTATCTTTTAATTGAAACATTTTACTAGTAAGAATACATTTTAAAATGTATTTAACATGTAAGAAAGAGCTGGAAGTCTTTTTCATTTAGTCAGAGTAGAGAACTATATATAATTCTTCGCTGTTTTTTTGGTGGTTCAGTAGAGGAAGAAGTTTGTAGATTTATGGTAATTGTTGAGTTATTAAAAATACAGTTGGGTCCAAAAATGGTTTCTGGTGTATTTTTGGTTGTTATATCTAGTCCTTTATAATTGTATGATGAGGTTTGTGTTTATATTTGGGGCATGAAATGAAGTTGATGGCTGTTCTTCTATTTGGAAAGTGTTTTCGTTTATTTCTTCCTGTGTTGTATTTGCCGTATTTTGTAATATTTGGGAGATATGGAGTTGCTTTTTTCATTTATTGAGGAGTAATTGTGATACTTGTTAAGCTTTTGTCTCCGATATTTGTATTATTTCAGTTGGGGGTATGTTATGTCAACCAGTTTTGTATTGTTGTTTTCTGGTTGAGTGATTTGTGATTCTCTTGTTTCTGTTAAAGATGCTTTTAGTTTCATGGTGGACATCATGGTTCTGATTTTGTGAACTCCAATTTTCATTGTTCGGTACCACCGGGGAGAAGTCGGGTTTGTAATTTATGTTTGGAGCCAGATAAAATGGGGCTCAGGGTCATTCATTGTTTCTGGGGCGTTTGTTACTATATTCTATATAAGCTGCTACTGGGTCTCTGTCTGGGTGATTGGGCGTTTGTCTGTACATTCTGGTTTTACTTGTCGTATGTTTTTGGGTTTTCTCCTGTACGTGTTTTGTTTGACGTTCATTATTCTAAGAATTGTTTACCAGTAGAATCTTGTTTAATGTAATATCTCCCCATTTAAGGTCATATTGTTCCTGAGTGCGAAGAGCAAAATGAATTCCATTGTGGAAAAATACTAAATTGAGTAGTGATGTTGGATGTTGGTTGATATTGTTCCAGATTCGTATAGCTGGTTGATTTCTTGGTCTGTAAGTGGTTCTGATTTATTTGGCTGGTTGCCTTTTCCTTCCTTTTTAAGAATTTCATTTTTGCAGACAGTGTTCTTTTGTCAATGGAAAATCTTTGGTGGATCCATAGGTGATTGTGTGGGGATAGTTATGTTCCTTTAGGTAGCGGTCAATGCTGGTTAACATGCACCGTAGTGTGTGAGGTTCATATTCATTTCCGTCTTTTCTGCGAACTGATAGTATGAATGACGACAATAATTATCAAGTTGGTATGGGGAATGTCTTCTATTTTTCTTTCTTCGTGTATTTCTTGGAAGAAATCTTGTAAAGTGTTTAAATCACTTTTTGTTTTTTAGTGTCTTTGTATTTTTTGTTGTTGTATAAACTCTCTTTGTTGTTCTTCTGTTTGAAGTTTGAATCTTTGTGACATTTTGTTTTGTTTGAAGGAAATCTAACTGAAAAATAAAAGTGATTGTTAGTACAACGTTTGTGTTTAATTGCGATTTGCGTGTTTCGTGTTATGGAAAACGGATGTGTTTGCGCAAAAAAGTGGTAATCGCATGTAATTCCAAAACGGAAACGGATGCGTATTGTAGTGTGGCTGCAGTTTTAGGGCTAGGCCACACTAGCGTGATTTTGCTGCATTTGCGCTTGCGTTTTTCCAATCATTGCAATTGTGTCAATGCTCTAAAAATGCGTATTTTCGGGTGCGATGCAATTGCACATGTGATTTGTGTTCTGCATTTTTTCCCTCAATCCCATGTTGTGTTCTATGGCTGAGGCCAACTGTAACGCGAGAAGAATCGTGCGCTTTTCTGTGCGTTCGCGTTTTCGCCTTATGGAAACGCTGCGTTAACGCACCAAAAATGGTGAACGCAGCGATACCAAAACGCGAATGGACGCGCAATTGCATGCGCATCGGAAATCGCGGGAATTTCCACGATTTCATTTTTTAGCGAAAATCGCGGGCGCGAGCACGAAACGCGTGCAAAACGCGCGCAAAAGTCACGGGCGAAACCGTGTTGAAAAAATGGTAGTGTGGTCTAGCCATTAATGCAGATAAACGGGGTTTGTAGAAAAATAGCATTTATATTATTTTTGTTTGGTCATAAGTAAGGCATAAGTAAATGGTTTTTGGGTTAATTTTTAAATATGTTTTTTTTTTATTATTTAATAAAATTTATTTCATTTAGTTTTTATTTCAGTTATACTTACTGGTTATTGTTAAATTGTGTTCTATTATTTGTATTTCCTGGAGATTGAGGTTGTTAGGGTGTGTGTGAGGAGTTTTTTCTTTAAAATCCGCGGGCTTTTTCTTGTGCTGAACCGGCATTGGGGAGAACTACATTTCCCAGAATGCCAATTGCACATGGTTTCCGGTTTCCGGTTTTAGTGAGCGAGTCCCGGAAGTTTTGTAGAAGAGATGCGCGTTTGGCCGCGCGTATGTCGCGAGTTCGTTCAGAATGTGGATTACATCTTAGAAGTGTAGACCAGCAGGAAGGAAGAGAAGGTAAGGTTCCCCTGGGAGTTCTACGTAGTAGCGCGCCGATTATAAGGAATTATTTTACAGGTAGACACCATTGACTTTCCCACCAATTGTAGATTATAAATTAAAGGGCATGTCCCCCACCCCAAATTTAACTTTTGATATGTGGTAGGGCATGCACCCCCAGCCCCAACCGCATTAATATAATTGTTAGAAAGTCCCCCGATTTTACTTACCTGCCCTCTTCCCCTGCTGCAGTGTTCAGGCCCTCGCTTGCATGGAATTGAAAGCAGGGGGCGGGACCGGCAGCCGCGTTCGTGATTGGCTGAGAGGCAGGGAGGGCTGCACTGAGCATGCCTCAACCTTGATGAGGTGAGGAAGTCTAGAGCACAGCATGAGTCACACACTGCTCCTACACAGCAGTTTCCTGGACTTTGGAGGGGCACAGCAGGGGAACTATTTTGAGCAGGAATGTAAGGTAAGGATTGTTTTAAACTACTTGATGTGGCCAGTAAGGGGTTAAATTTTAGTTTTGGGGGTGGACATGCCCTTTAATAACCCACAGTGACTATAAAAAAAAAAGTTCCAAACAACCAAATACAGAAAAAAAATACCTTTGACATAATGCAAGAGGATAACATTCTACTAACCTTCTAGCTGGCAGATTGACCCCTGCTGCAAGGGTAGAGGTGCAGGTAAGGAGACAGAGGACTCCAGCTGAATATGCTTCCTCTATCAGCTTCCGTTCATCACTTGTCAGCCCACTATGGTGGTAAGCAATGCCAAAAGGAATTGTTCTCTTTAAAACAGAGCACAATATTCCATTTCCAGTATTTTTCAAGTCTGCGATTAACCTCTTTTTCTCTGTCTCCTTGTGATCTATATATAATCTTAAAAGAAAATGATATTACTAAAGTTAGTTCAGTCATATCTTTTTTTTTCAAAATACCATGCAGTATTCCTGATCAAAGGTAGAGGAGCCGTGCAACCCAGATTTACTCCCGTAGTCAAAAAACTTAATTTATTGAACTTAACATACAGTATACAAACAAATAGTGTCCACATCTGACACATTTTGTGTATCAGAGGCCTCTGATAAAGTGTTCTTATACACGAAACGGGTCAGGTGTTTGGTGTAACCACAAAAATTGCTCAAGACAGAAAAAAAAAATCATACTCAAGACAGAAAATGACATATCTTTTAAAATGTGCTTTAGGTTTAACTGAAGAACTGGAGGTAAATGAGCTATGTCTTACCTACCATTCTTCAGTAAAACCTTCAGAAGAAACTTACTGTGGATCGCTTCAACGCTGCTCACAATCTCCAACGACACTGATATCCCCAGTATTTTGCATTGTGCATGCAGTGGGCAGTGGAGTGATCTGCTGTAAGTTTTCTCTTCTCTCTTGCAGGTTTTACTGAAGAACCGGAGGTAAGAAATAGCTTATTTACCTACCGTTTAACTGTCTTTAGCAATAAAGCTAAGGGTGAGTAAAGGATCTGTGACACATAGATAGAATTAGCACAAGAAATCAGGCTATACTTAAAAATACTTACTCTTTAAAAGCTTCACAAGGAAAAAAATGCGTTCACTTACTTGTTTAAGTATTTACAAATCAATTCAGCTACATTTTCACAGTTCTTTTTTGTAGGACAGAAAACCAGGCAAGAATTGTTTGGAATCACTTCTGTCACCAAGGCAATAACATGGTCAGGATCTAGCTTTATCATGTTACTGGAGTACTGAAAAAAAAAGTTAACTTGCATTAAGACTTGCATTATATGTCTCTTCTTGCTACAATACAAAGGCTCTTGCTGTTCTGGGGAGTAAAAGGTACAGTGGTTGGCAAAAGTATTCGGCCCCTTTGAAGTTTTCCACATTTTGCTGCATCTAAATTTAATCGAGTATCTGTGGCAAGATCTGAAAACTGCTGTTCACAAACGCTGTCCATCTAATCTGACTGAGCTGATGCTGTTTTGCAAAGAAGAATGGGCAAGGATTTCAGCCTCTAGATGTGCAAAGCTGGTAGAGACATACCCTAAAAGACTGGCAGCTGTAATTGCAGCAAAAGGTGGTTCTACAAAGTATTGACTCAGGGGGCTGAATAATTACGCACACCCCACTTTGCAGTTATTGATTTGTTAAAAATGTTTGGAATCATGTATGAGTTTCGTTCCACTTCTCACATGTACACCACTTTGTATTGGTCTTTCACATGGAATTTCAATAAAATTGATTCATGTTTGTGGCAGTAATGTGTCAAAATGTGGAAAACTTAAAGGGGACCAAATACTTTTGCCAACCACTGTATGTTTAATTCTCCTATAACAACGCCCGTGAGAAATATGTCCGAAACGCGTAGGTGACTACAGATCTACATGGGTGTTTAAATAACGTCTTCTTGAAAAACCCTTGGAGTGCTCTGTGGACTACACCTACACCGGTATTTTTAAAAAGACCCAGGTAGTTGCAAATTGGAACAAAGTGCTGCTGTCACATCAAAAATACAAGTGTAGGTATTGTCCACCAAGCACTCCAAGGGTTTTTCAAGAAGATTTAAACACCCATATAGGTCTGTAGTCACCTACACGTTTCGACCATATTGCTCATGGCCATCATCAGGGTCATACCTGAACAATAACTCAGTGTTTACCTTCACTAACAGGAACTGCTGGAGCTGGGAGGGGGGAAGGAATCAGAAATGTATGAATTATAAGGGATAATGCTCCCCTTACAGTGTAATAAAAGGAATTACGCTATATATATATATTATTTTTTTTAAATTTTATTTTATTTTTATATATATATATATATATATATATATATATATATATATATATATATTTATATATTAATAGAAATACAAGTGTACTCAAGTGTCCTTTTCAACTTTTATTCGTGCAACATGAAGTGCAACTATTAGTGCAACATGTGCAATCAACAACGTTTCGGTCTATAACCTCAGACCTTTATCAAGCCTCTTGCAAGCATCATGTTGCACTAATAGTTGCACAAATAAAAGTTGAAAAGGACCCTTGAGTGCCTTTCAATAACACGTGGTCTACGGCCATCCATTTGAGGGGCCAGACAATGATGGGCTTGCTTGAAATTTCAAGCCACGGATTGCTCCCCAAAGTTATTAGCGGGTTCTATGCCTTCACCTATGGCTACTCGGATGGACCTTCTGTGGTTGGCCATCCTTTCTTGTAATGGTGGAAGTCATCTTTCCCACATAGGAAACACTATTTTTATTCGATGACCTTTGTCTGTTGATGTGATGTGACCTTCTAATAAATATTCAGGGAGATTCAATAAAAGTTCTTATAGTTTGAAATGGTGCTAATTTTGCCACAACCAATCAGATCTTATTTAACTTTGAAAACTAACATCTGATTGGTTGGGGCAAAATTAGCACCATTTTAACGATAAGAACTTTTATTTAATAACCCTGATTGTTTTTTCACTTAAATCCAGTGGAATGCTCCAGCCAAAAAAAAAAAATTCCCCATAGTGTTCCTCACAAGGTACTTGCCTGACTTTATTTCAGACAAAGTGCATAGCCACTTTGTGAATTGCACAATCTGACACCAATCGAAACTGAAAAGTGCCGCAAGTTGTAAGGAACAGTGCGAGGGATTGTGTTCAGTTAACTGAACAAGGGGCGTGAACCAAAACAGCCGTTACCACACACTACTCCTCACTTTCCTCAAGACATCCAGGAGCTTAACAGGCAACAGCTGATGGTTCACAGGGCAAAATACGTTATACAAAACCGATATATATAGCTGAAGACAAATACGCAGGTGCTCCTGAGTCCCCTACTCTGGTGCAAACACAATAGTGATTTTTCTCAAAGGAAAACATCACTAGAGGAATGATGACATATAAAGTAGCACTCTGTGGGTAGAACTAAAAGCCCAAACAGTCTAAATAAAAGTATATATATATTTATACTGTACATAAAAGTCACATCATACATTCATATACAAAAATGAAACAAGCTGGCCAGCTGAACAGTAAAAAGATACAAATATCTAGCTAAAAAGCCACACTGGAGCCCAACAGTCAGGAAGAAACGGTGTATACTCAGAACTTTTGTGCTGAGTTTTTAGCTGCAACTGCTACCACAGTGATTTTTTTCTATTAACAGTTTCTTCCTGACGGCTGGGCTCCAGTGTGACTTTTTATCTAGATATTTGTATCTTTTTAGTGTTCAGCTGGCCAGTTTGTTTCATTTTTGTATATGAATGTATTATGTGACTTTTATGTATAAATATATATATTTTTTTTTATTTAGACTGTTTGGGATTTTCGTTCCTACCCGCAGAGTGCTACTACCCATGTGTCTCTGGACTTACAAAACATTCTCAAACACTCACCATCTCCCCTATGGAGACTGAATGAATCCCTACTGACAGACCCAAACACTTGCTCTGAAATAGAAACCGCAATACGCCTCTACTTCCAAGAAAATATAACAGACACACTAAACTTCTCTACAGTATGGGCTGCTCACAAAACAGTAATCAGAGGCATACTAATCAAAACAGCATCATAAAAGAAAAAACTTACTCAACAACATATATCCGACCTAACACAACAAATCAAAAACCTGGAAAAGAAGCACACCACACACACAAACTCAGACGCCATTCTTTCGAAAATTTAAGATCACAACTTACACAACTCCTCCACGACAAAGCAGACAGAGCTATCAGACTGGCCAGACAAAAATACTACTCCAAAGCCAACAAACCTGACACCATGTTAGCTCGCAAACGATCATACAAAATGTCACAAAAAACAAACTACTCCCTCTAAGACAGACAGACGGTTCACTAACACACAACCCAAAAACAATCATTAAACTGTTCAAAAACTTCTACACCAAATTATACGACGGGAAGACGGCTAGAACAGACGAAGACTGGAAAGACAACCTTATTAGCTTCCTAGCCACCCTACAACTTCCCAAGCTCTCCACCCAAGACAAAAACACCCTCTCAACTAGCATATCCCACCAAGAAATAAAAAAAGCAATTGAAAACTTGAAACCAGGAAAAGCCCTAGGCCTAGACGGCTACACAGCAGGTTACTATAAATCATTCCAACAGATACTAACACCACACCTTTCATCCCTATTCAACTTGTCTCTTCAACATAATGCTCAAATCCAATCTGACTAACATCAAACGTACCCTCCAACTAATGCAAATATCAGCATCCTCCAACCCTCTTCCTGAGTTTTGATGCCAAAAAGGCGTTCGACAGGGTGAGCTGGAGATACATGGGAATGGTCCTCAACTACCTAGGCTCCCCCCCCTTTACCCATATAATAAACAACCTATACTCACAACCAACCGCCTCAATCCACAACATGGGCTTCTCCTCCCAATACTTTCCCATCTGGAATGGCACCAGACAAGGCTGACCCCTCTCCCCCCTACTCTTTGCCCTATCCATAGAACCCATGGCCCAAGCCATTAGACTCCACACAGACATCAAAGGCATAACTGTCGGCCGCCACACCTATACAGTGGCCCTTTTTGCAGATGACACACTACTTTCTATCCACGACCCAATTAACTCTTCTCGCTCCTGCAACAATTTAGCCAATTATCAGGCTTTAAAGTAAAAAGATGCCAAATCACAAGCATTCCCTATAGCTCTCTCTGCACAAGACCAAAACTACATTCAACCCATTGAGACCTTAAGTGGCCCAAAACCTCCATAAGCTACTTAGGGGTAGAACTGACATACGACCCACAACAACTCTACAACTGCAACTTCCCCCCAAAATTCAAACTAATTAAAAATCTACTAGCCAAAGGTCCCCATACCACATCTCCCTATACGGCAGAATTTACACTGTCAAAATGATGATCTTACCCAAACTGCTGTACCTCTTCAGAGCGCTCCCCCTGCCCATATCCAAAAAAAAATCTGTTCCTGGTTCAAAAGTTAATCTCCAGCTTCATCTGGAACAACCAAAAACCTCAAATCAGAGAGACAACCCTCCACCGACCTAAATCCGGACTCGGTGCAGCCCTCCCAGATCTCTTCCTGTACTACCTAGCTGCTAGAACAGCCCAAACCCTCATGTGGCACTCCCCACTAGAGGAAGTTAAATAGTTAGAACTAGAACAAGAAATGACAACTTGTAAATCAATCTCCAACCTATTATGGATCCCATCACTCCCCCCAAAATCCTTGAATAACCAAATCATATCCACAACCCTAAAGACTTGGAAACAGGCCACACAAAACTACAAACTAAGACATCCTCACTCATTGATGCTACCCATAACCAACAATCCTGTCTTCACCCCAGCTTTGCAAATGCAAGACTGGAAAGAGTTTACTGACAGAGGAATCTTCTGGATATTCCAAATCGCCCCACAAAGACAAATCATATCTTGGGATACCATAAAAACAACCTGGAAAATTCCTCCTAAAGAGTGTCTCAGATACCAGCAATTAGCAGCATTTACCAAATCCCTACAAACCTGCACAGACTCTTCCACACTTTCTCCCCTAGAAGAATTGGCTTACCATAAAATCAACTGGCCCCCACAAAATCACAAAAATCTACAAACAAATAATCTCTCATAAGTTCCAACAGAAACTCCCAAGGCAAAACAAATGGGAAAAATGGTTGGGTGCCGAGTTAACACAGGAAGAATGGTCCACGCTAGGCTCAAACCTCAACAAATGCTCTAACAATACAATACTACAGGAAAAAGCCTTCAAAATCCTGCATGGCTGGTACCGCTCTCCATCACACATCCATAAAATATTCCCACAAGTCTCTTCCCTCTGTTTCAGAAATTGCCAAAGAGACGCAGACCTGCTCTACTGCTGGTGGACTTGCCCCAAAATCCAACAATTCTGGAATGACTGCTACATCCTTCTAAACAAAATTTTACATGTTGATCTTACCCCGAACCCCTGGGAAGCTCTATTCCCCCACTCTGAATTCTACTGGGAACAAACTGTACCATATTATCTGTGCCATCGCACGCTCATTAATTGCCTCATCCTGGAAATCCCCAGCGCCCCCCATATCCCTCCTGGTTTCTAAAACTTGGTCTGTTTACTCTAATGAAAAACCGGTATATATTGCTAGAAAAAACTTAAAAATGTTGATAAGATATGGGATGCATGGATACTGGCCATGGACCCTTGAAGTCACGGCCCGGTATTCTGGTCATAAGATACACTAGCTAGTGGTTATCTACAAGGGCCTGGTTGGAGAGTTTGGAGAAGTCTGAGGCCGACCCCCCCCATGGGGGGACACAATGTCCCCTTGCGCGATCTTATGGAAGGGGACGTTAGAGGGGAGGACATCTCTTCAAACTCCACCAATGCTGAGGATATAACAAGTAATAAAGGTTAACACCCCTTTTAAAACCCTTCAATGTTAGAAATATGTTATTTACGACACTTGCTAACGTTAAATGTTATGTTATTGGTATAGACCACGGTGCTAATGTCATATTTAATTAACCCATGAATCTATACCTACCTCTTACCCCCCTTCCTCCCCCCTCCTCACCTACCCCCTCTTCCCCTCCCCAAAATATTGAGGTTGACCCACATGGGACAAAAAACAATACGATATGCTTACAATTAACCTACAAAACTTCTGCAGCTTTTTGTTACTGTATTTTTGTGAATACAAATGCTTTGTATGCTAAAAAATATATAACCGATGTCTACCAACCTCAAATAAAAATTTTCATGAGAAAAAAATAGTTCATAACATCATATTTTACATGTGTCATTCTTTCTGTAAGGTTTCATAAGGAGGGTGGAGTTTCCCTTGGTTCAAGCCTGTTTACATCTTCAAGCAACTTGTATGTTTTCCCTGTGATGGCAACTTGTGGTTTTCCTTGAGATTCTTGAGCACTCAAGTTTAGATTCAATAAAAGTTCTTATCATTAAAAATGGTGCTAATTTTGCCCCAACCAAATCAGATTTTATTTAACAGTTAAAATGTGATTGGCTGGGACAAAACTAGCAACATTTTTAAAGGGGAACTGTGGTCCAAAAATTACTTTAGGTAAATTGAGGTAAATTAATAGGAATTGCTCCCCTGAATTTTTGCAATTTATTTCCATTGTTTATTTTGCATAGATTTGAAGATATTTAAATTTTTGTGTGTGATATGGCAGCAGCATCACCAGGTCCCCTGCACTTCCTGCTCTGAAACGGTCAGCCAATCTGTCTTGTGTCTCCTCCTCCCCTTTGCAGCCCCCCTGGTCCCTCCCACTCATGGACCCCATGGTCCCTCCAGTTGCAGGCCCCACATGGCCCATTATCTTACAGCCCCATGTGGCCCCACCCACTAGTATCACAACTGTGTGATACTAGAATTCTGTGAAGTAAAGCACAAACCATATGTTATTTAGGTAAATTTCCCAGAGTCTGTATCAAAATGAGAGGTCAGACACAGATTACTGGTTTTAAATTAAGGTGTTCTGCCTTCTGGTTCAGTGTTGTTTTGTGGCTTTAGTGGTCCTTTAACTTTCTGGTCAGTCATTTCTGTGTATCTTGGGCTGTGGAGCACGTAGAGAGGTGGTTGATGGCTCGTTTTAAAGGTAGGAAACTGAGCTTTCATATAAGCTTAACTTTTAAAGAGAGACCACAGTTCTCCTTTAATGATAAGAACTTGTATTGAATCTTCCTGATAGTGTATGAGAGCTATGGTGCTTAGACTTTAAAGCTGGCCATACACATGCAATAGCAAAAACTCCACTGGAAGGTCATTCCTCTTCTGCCTGCCAAAAACCGCAAGGTCCTCACTCCTTGTTTTTTCTTAAACATGTAACATGATCTAGCAACTAACCTACTTAACATGTCAGGTCTTGGTGACATTACCGTTTTCTGTTTTGTTTTAACCAGAAATCAATTTCACAGACAAGATTTCACTTTACTGTTACAACAGTATGAGAGCATTAAATTCTACCTAAACAGCCCAGCAACAGGTAAAAAAATTTTTTTTCTTACCTTATAGTTTAGAACACGTGATAATGTAAAAGAATTTTCTGATTTGATATCAACTTCATAAATACAATCACGGACTTTTACATACTCCTTAAGTTCAACCTATATTTCAAAGCATAAACACAAAAAAATCAACAAGCTTTAAAATAAGATCTTATTGTGAAATTACATTTGTTTGTTGTTGTAGTAGCATTTTGAAACTCAAACAGTAAACACGTGATAAGTATTAAACTGCATTTTTAAATCATGCTTTTTAAATACACTAAAGGGCAGAAGAGGCACTCACAGGTCTTGTGAATAAAATATAACATTTAATAGAGCATTAAAAATGAATTGATGCGTTTCAGCTCAGGACGAGCCGTACTCAGGATATTACATCACTGCAAGTGTAATATCCAGAGGACGGCTCGTTCTGAGCTGAAATGCGTTGATTCATTTTTAATGCTCTATTAAATGTTATGTTTTATTCACAAGACCTGTGAGTGTCTCTTCTGCCCTTTACTGTATACCCCTTGTGTAAGGGTGTCACCCGGGCACAAAGAATTTCTATTTGGAATGGTGTGCTGACTGATCCTGCTCTTTTTAAATACACAATAGGAAACTTTAAAACCATGGTTACATTTAAAGGATAAATTATATTAGCCAAGCAAGCAAATGGGTAACCCTGCATTGGAAATAATTTATGCTGCACAAACAATGTCTAAGTTTTGTCAGTTTCAGGATTTCTCTTGGTAAAATTCAGAGCAAAAACACATTAGGCATGTCTGCCATTTTATAAAATCATAAGGTACATACACACGTCTGATAGAACAAATGATGCCTGACCCCTGAGAGCAAGAAACATGCATGACGAATGGGTGTTTCGGCCTATAGTGGAGCATGTGTTTACATTCGCTCAGACATTGTTTGTTGATCATGTGCAATTAACAGCCGAAATGGATGCTCGACATGCATGTGCACACACCCAGGAGTCGTTCCTCGTTCGTCCTATTGGACGTGTGTTCGAGGCCTTAGGCTTTGCCTACTGTAGGAAATAAGGGTTAAAAACCACACACAAAAACACTGAAAACATCTCAATGAGTTTCTTGTGCATTTCAGTGGGGCCTCAGCCTTAAAGCTCTGCATTAAAGTGCATATTTTGGAATAAAAGATGACTAACTGCTATCTATCATTTAAACAGGACTCCAAGGTGGGAAATAACTGTACTTGATGAGACATTTTCAAACTTAATTTCTATGCAATATTGCCTAATATTGATTTATAATTAAAAAACAGAAGGGTGTTCATTAAACAGTGTTCAGTGATATTGTACTTTTTTGTAAGTATTTTTCATTTATAATATACCTACAGGTCTAAAGTTGTCTGTGTAATATTCCGCCTTCAGGAAGGTTTGCAGTTCTGCAACATTGTTTAATGTTGCACTCATGCCAATAATTTGTGTACTTTCTATAAAATAAACCATTGGGAAAAAACATTAGAAACATTATATTGTGCCAGAACATTTTGAAGTGTTTTTCTACACGGGAAACAGTGAACTCTTATTTGTAGTTTAAAGGGACAGTTCAGTGGAAATGATCAATATTTGTTAAATTGTTAGTTTGTGTAATGCATACTTAGTTATTCTACATATTGTCTCCCATTTTGAAAAATCGATTGGATTTCATACCCTTGCTGTTCCCCTGCTGTTGACATTAGTGAGCTGACATTTCAAGTTCTAACAGTCCTTCTTCTTCCCAGGATGCACCACTGATTGGCTGTTGGATGGGTCAAAGATGCTCAGATCTCTACAGAACAACTGATTCCACCCAGGCGCTGGGTCAAGGGCAAGACCATAATGGTCTCTACTAGGGGTCCTGCAAACAGGAATCAGTATTTCGGATGCATTTATTTCTACACAGACAAAATGCTTAATTGCCAGATGAAGGTCATTGGGATGAAAAAAATACTGCTCTTTATACTAAAAAGCATATGTATTTGCACTGGACTTCCCCTTTAAAGTATATTCCCACACTGTTTACATGCCCTAAATGGGAATATCCTCCTTGAGCTCTTTCCAGTGGCGTAGGAATCACTATAGCAGCCATAGCAGTTGCTATGGGGCCCAGAGCGAAAGGGGGCCCCATCCAGGTCCCCTGCAGGCATGTCCACCCTCCTAAGAAAATTTTTACCTCACGAAGTTCAGTTCCACAAACCACATTTTCAGTTCACTTTCAAAGATGCCAACAGCTTTAAGTAAAATGAAAACAGGGTTTGTGGGGCTACTAAGTGAGGAACACCTTTCCTTAGCAGGGTGGACATGCCTTTTAAAAAACCTAGCTGCGATTTGGCTTGGTTAGTTTTAAGGTGAACCAAAACGAATTTTTATGTGGGGGCCCCATCTAAAATGTTGCTATGGGGCCCTGTGAAATCTAGCTACGCTTCTGACTCTTTCTGTCCACTACCCCTGAATCAAGATCCGCACTCAACTGCTGACTACAGATTTCACCCACCTGAAAGCGGGAGGTGTTTTCACTACGTGGTTACTTTAATTGTAACACTAAAGGTAGCCATACATACATACATATGATGAGTAAATCCCATCATTCCACAACGACATTTACCCATTATCGTTCGTGTGTATGGGCTTTTCCCGACTGTCCGGATCGCTGGACGGAAACTTTGCGTTGGTCGTTATCAGCCGATACAATCGTACCGTGTATGGCCGCATGACCGACTGATCCCCATACACGGTATGGGGATCGGTCAGGTATGTGTATGCGGTTTCCACAGCATGTGTGCCGACAGATACCAATGTGATCTGTCGGTACAAATCGTATGTGTATGGCCACCTTAAGTATGTAGTGTTAGTGTATGCCTTAATTTGCCCATGTGGCTATCTATATATTGGGGAAACTACCCAACCTGTAAAAAGTCATGTATCTCAACATAAATCGAGTATCCGCTTCCAAAATGACAAATTGCCAGTACCTATACATTTTAAGCAGACACAGTATCAAGAGTCTGACTTAAGATTTGTAGTTCTGGAGAATGTCCCAAATGGGGAGGGGACAGGGAATTAAAGGGCAACTAAAGCCACAGAACAACACTGAACCAGAAGGCAGAACACCTTGATATAAAACCAGTGATCTGTGTCTTACCTCTCATTTTCATACGGGCACTGGGAAATTTACCTAAATAACATATGGTTTGTGCTTTACTTTACAGCATTCTAGTATCACACAGTTTGGTCAACGACTATTATGTTCTGCACATGCTCAGTCCTTAGCTACGGCACAAAATTGTTACAGTTGGTCACACCCATTGATAATATCTAGCCAATCCTTTTACAGGACAGATAAAGCAAGGAAGCATGTGACTGAGGTCAGGAGGTGTGGTCTGACACTGCCCATACACACAGATACTTTATCCAGTTCTTAACAGGCTTTGATTTACTTTAACAGAGTTTACTAAAGTGGCATTTTATAGTTTATTGGTGTTTTAGGGGGATTGTTTTCAGATTCTGGAGTATAAAAAATTGGGTTTAGTTCTCTTTTAAGCCAAAAGAAGAGTCTGGTGGGTACATTTTCTGTGAACGCTGCACCCACAGGGACTGAACCGTGATTATGATCTACATGTGTTTATATAAATTGTATCAGTGTCTCTGACCCTAGTGGTCTCCAGTTGTTATTAGGTTTAAAGTAATAGTTTACTGCAAAAGTGAACTTTTCCTTTAATGCATTGATTGAAGACCGGGAGTTTAAGGAGCTAGTCCTTACCTTCTGTTCTTCAATCAATGTCTGATGAGCCTTTAACGAAGAAAGAATGAACGTACCTTTCTGACAGGTCCCGACCGCTTCCTGATTCTGATTAACTATATCGCGCATGTGCAATAATCCACGTTATAATTAATCAGAACCAGGAAGCAGTAAGGAACTTCAGTGTGACAGTGGTGGATTGCACAAAAGGTAAGTTTGTTCTATCTTCATTCTTGGCTCCACAGGCATTGATTGAAGAATGGAAGGTAAGGTACAAAAATATAAATATCACCTTTGCCTGTGGCAATGTTTAGGGGGTGATTATCAGTGCCTGGAATCCACCACCCTTTCTGCTTGCTGAGTGAAAAGTTTCAGTCTGCTGCTTCACCCAGCACTTGTTCCAGAGATTGTTACATATTGTTCCATACATTGTTACATTGATGCAGCATTTTGTTGTTTAAAAAATGTATCCAGTCTGCTCTGTGATTGACAGCAACATAGAGAACTGTATCAATATCAACCTTGCAGCTACATTATCTGAGGTGATTGCGGAGTCTGGTTTTATATACAGTACTTACTTCTTAATTATAGGGGGGAAATTAGTATTCCTACCTTAATTTTGGATTTCCTTTCTGAAAAATCCACTGGACTGCATGGTAACGCGCTTACAAAGCTGCGTTAACAGGGTGTATGTGATTATCAAAAAATGTTGATCACATGCACATTGAAAATAGATTGTAACGCAGTGCATGCAGTGTTGCCACCCATATTGATATGCACTGCCATGCATTTCTTACGCAAAACACGATAGAGCATAAGAGGTGCGCTAGTGTTGCTTAGCCCTAAAGGCCATGTCCACACTCATAACTTAAAGGGCATTTCCACCTCTAATACCAAAATTTTCTGTAGTGTAGGGGACCCTCTCCTGTCACATGTTTTACAAAGGAAGCGAGATATAAGTCTTGCAACTTCCTACTAACAATAAAATGTTTTGATTCGCTAACACTGCTGTCAATCTAATATTAAGCACACCATTGGATACAACACTAAAAGGGAAGTGAGAAATATGTTCCTGTGTAAGCTTCCATTTACTCCCTGTAAAACTTCCTGGGTTGTGGCTTAACAGTCCATTTTGAAGATACCATTAGAAAACAGGAGTGGGAACCAAGTTCCAAGTACTTTTATTTATTTATAGATTTTGCCTTATTTACATTTCTATATACTTTAATGTCATTACTACATATTTGTTAATATTGATATAACTATTTATTTAGTGCTTAAACAACACAAAAACACTGTCCCTATGTATATTACTTTTACCCACCCCCACCAACATAGTACATCTGAAAAACCCAATGTATTCCCCATGAAATTATATATATATATATACATACATAAATACATACATACACACACACACACAGTAAGGAACAATAGAAATAAACATACTTACTGCTAGTATAGAGAATTTTACTCAGTGTTGTTTCTAAAATAGCCCCTCTGCTTCCTTCACCAAGCATATGCAACTTTTTGAAAAACAAAAAAAAAGTTTACATTTTATTGTACATTTGAAATAAAAAATTACACCAAGCAAGCGAGAAATACCCCAAATATAAAGATCCATTTTAATTTAGCTATATTAATATTATTTAAAGTGCACATACACCTCAGAATTTCAGGCTTCAAATAAAATGCCTTGCACAACAGATTCAACTATATTGTTTAAAGGGGAGATAAATCCTCCCCAGGCCTTTTTTTTGTTCTGTTTTTAAATAAGCAAATTATAAAACTGGAAGATTAGGAGCTAAAATCTCAATTATCAAAGTTGTGCACTCTGCTGTCTCCTTCCGGTCCCCCTCTTGCTGATATGCACACCCATGTAAAACATAGGCGCAGCGTCAAAGACTTGGGGTTAAATAAATATTTGCATACCGTAGTCAAATTTTATATATAATCTAACATAGAATACCTTAGCTACCAGGAAAAGGTGTGTATTTACCTCATCAATGACCACAAGCCCCAAATCACCGATACGTTCTGTTTCGATTAGCGAGTTAACAAGACTGTGACCCTTTTCAATTGTTGCAATGTAGAGTGATTGTTTTGTCCTTCGATTAATAGGAGGAAACCTCCCCTTGCTGCCAGCATATTCCTCTATCAGGAAATTCAGTTCAACTCCAAAACTAGCCAAACCTCGAACCTACATATTAAAGAAAATAAAGGAATTTGTCGTCTAGTGATCTATTTTGTCATCTAACAACAAACTCTAAATAAAATTAATAAAATTGGTACTCCAGCAACATACCACTTGCATTAAAATGGTTTATTCTGAAAACTGGCATTAACTCCTTGTATTGGACACACTGTATTTAGTACAAACTCAAATGTAAGGCTGTACTTATGTAAACAGAAAAAAAATCTGTATAAAATAAGTCATTTATTGATTTACCTTTTCCTGTACAATGGCAACATATGGTAAGATCATCAGCACATCTTTCTGTCTGCACAGCAGTTCCTGAAGTATCAGAATTTCAGCAACAAGTGTTTTCCCACCGCTGGTTGGAAGTGAATATATTAAGTTCTTCCTTTGTTTGATAGAATCTAAAGTCAAACATGTGTGTTGCCAGTCTATAGATTAAAAAAAAAAAAGTGTGAATTATGCAAATGGTTCACCCTAACATTTTATTTTATATATATGAGGATGGCAGGTATAATGGCTGAAGCGCGTAGATCGCTTGTTCCGACATGTTTTAATTAATATCATGTCTACAAGACCCATGAGTGCCCTGGTTTCTGAAGTTATATATATATATATATATATATATATATATATATATATATATATATATATATATATATTATAATTACACACACACAAATAGAAGCATATGCCACTCAACCCCTATCACTCAACTACTATATAGTTTATATATATTATATAAGAGAGAGACCCTAGCATTTAAGTTCACAAACATAAATAAATTAGATATGTGTCAATCATATAGCAATCATATAGGCAAGCAATAAAGGGTAATCACTTAGTGTAAGTTCATTGCTTGCATATATGTTTAACTCTCATATGTAATTCATTTATGTTTGTGAACTAAGTGCTAGGGTCTTTCTCTCATATAATATATATAAACTATATATACTTTAGTTAAATATACTTTAGACCAACCAATGTTTGCAAAATAATGAATAAAATGCTCTCTCTGGGTTGGCCTCATGCTTATACAAGAAACTAAATATTCTTACAATATATCGAAATGGGTGGATTTTACTTTGTATAACATAAAAGAGCTAGAAATAACGTTCAATTATCTTTATTAATTGTACCAAATTGATCCTTATACTCAAAATACGGTATACATTTTTTAAATTACCTTGGAGTTTCATGACTGAGACTGTGGCATTGTGATTTTATATAGCAAAGAAATTTCTTATACATCTAAAAGTAGCTAGAAGTAATATATGCTTTGGTGTAGGGGCAAGAAAATTAAGCTTTTGTTTACATCTACTACAGATTTTCAGAACCTTGGGCCATCCTCATTTAAGTGTACATGGGCTAGCAGATATAAAAGGAAGTTAAGAGGTTACAATTTAAAGGGACACTATACTGAAAAAAATACTTTTCCAAATCTTAATCTATAAATAAAAATGTATAAGTAGCACTTACTCTGAGGTGTGTGTGTTGCTCCCTCTTTTAACCTCTCCCACTTCCATCTGACCTGACTTTTCCCCCCACAAACCAAATGTCAAAACTGCACACAGCATTCCAACTGTCACCATTTCAGCTACAGCAAAAATGCTCACAGAGGAATAGTTTATGAGAGCAAGGCACTTGATTGGCAGCTGAAATCTAAGATGTTTCAGATTGGATATCTAAAGAAATAGGGGACAGATCAACAAAAAAACACAACATTAAGCTGTAAAGTCTGAAATAAATGGGGTTGATATTTTGGCCTAGTCAACCATTCCAATAGATATTTTGGTCAGTCATGTCAAAATATTGGCCATAATTTCCAATCTGACTAAACACAACTGACCTTTTTCTGGCAAAAATGGTCAGTCTCAATTCGAGCAGGTTGCTTAATAAATAGCTGATCCTATGGTCAGACCTAAATATTTGTGGTACATCTGTACTTTCTGACCAACAGATTGATTTTTCAGCAAGTAGGTCTGTTGGTGGAAATATCAGGTTTTGGTTGACCTGTGTGAAGTTGATGACATAATTCCAACACAATGTGAGATATTGCGTATGTGATTAACTATAAGGATTTTAGATCTGATAACAATATTTGTATAAAAAAATTACCATAGAGTTTTTTAATTCCTTTAAACTGATTAATTAGATCCCCAACCCTGCTAGGTAAGCCATAAAAGGGTCCCAAATCATTATCAGTTGAAGTTTCCATTGTCTTTTTGGCAACATCAATCTCTTCTAAAAGAATGGCTTTTTTTAGCTCATTAGTCCGAGAGATATGTGGAGTTTGCACCTTGGCATTTCCAGCTAAAGTGCTTTTTAGACTATCCTTTAAACTCTTCCTTCTTCCTACTTCCCTGTCCGACACAGTAACATTAGCAGAGTCTCTGGCATTAGTTGTTTCATTATGAAGCAATGAAATATGTGGTTCTCCATTTGAGCACTGAACTGGATTTTCATAGCAAATCAACTGAGAACAAGGAATATCATCTAAAAAGTCCTCACTTCCATCGCTCATTTCATTTATGATTCTGTAATTTGACTTTAAAGACAATTGTGGTGAAGCCTTTTCTATTTTCAGAGGTTGGTTTATGTTTTCTTGATTAAAACTGGTTTCTTTAAGTTTTTGGTCTGAACTGGAAGATGGCAATGAATTTGCCAACTCTAATGTGCCCTGGCTTTCTAAGTCATCCACCTGAGCTAGCAGGGAAGGATCCTCAGCAAAACTGTCATGTTCACCGAAAAGGTCTTCGTCACTCTCATTGCACTGGACAGTAAACAAAATCAAAATGAAAATATGCTTCATTAAGGCAAGTTGATCATCACAAAAACATTTAGTTTAGGGTTTAAAATAAGTTATCAGACATGTTTAATTGTATACCCAGCATTTCATTATCAGTTTGAAGCAAGAGTATAAAATGCACACTAAACCAGGTGTGTATCTAGCCCAGGTGTCTTTTGCACACACCTGATGCAGCTTCTAGATCACAAGGAATGCATCACTGATCACTTCCTACTTTCTTTACACTTTACATTGTTTAAAACAGAAACAATAATAACCTCTTCAATAAACAATGAATACCTCTTAACTGGTATTTTTTGGCCTTAAAGATAAAAGATTTTAATAAAATCTACCACGCTGAAATGTATTTTGATTGGACAAACTTAATATAAAATAATAAACTTTTCTGCACAGTAAAAGTATGTCATTATTCACTCTTTGGAAGGAGCCAAATTCCTGTCATAAACATCTTTGTCAATTTTGAAATTTAAATACTATTGCACCCATAAAGTATTAACATCATGGAAACTTGATTGATCCTACATTATAGAGCTGATGGCTCTGACGACCGTCTAATTGGCTTTAGCATCTTCCTGCTCAGAGGTTCCAACCTGTGATGTTCCCTGGCCGGATAACATTTTATCATCAGCGTTACACCTTTAACAACGGTCGTAAAATTATTGGGCTAAGTGGTTGTCCAGAATGTCACGGGAAGGCATCAGTAGTGCATTGGCACCTTAAAGGGTATCTCCACCCCTAAACTTCAGACAAGATTGGAAATCACCCCTAACCTAGCTAGAGTTAAAAACCACAATATCGGAACCTAAAATGTACTTACCAGCCTTCGTTCCAAGCCTCTTCTGCTGCTTCAGTGCATGGAACAGCAGAAGGGGCTGGACCGACAGCCACATATTTGATTGGTTGAGACTCAGCCAATCACTGATGTGGCTGGAAGACCAGCAGAAGGAACTGAGCGAACAGTAAGTACATTTAGGAGCCGATATGGGGGATTTAAACATAGCGTTGAGGGTTTGGGGGATTCCCTTACCTCATTAGAAGTTTTTAGCTGAGATGCGATTCAGGGGGATGGGAGAGCTCCACTGTGCATGCCACAAACCTCTCAGAGGAGCAGGAAAAGGCAGATACGAATTACACAGGAAGAGGCTTCGTACTCTTTAGTTTTCTGGACTTTTATCAGGCCCTACAGGACAGGGATAGGGATCTTTTAACACTACACAGTGGGCTCAACAGTGGGGTTGCTTTTGTTTGGTTAATGACTGTGTTTCAACCAACATGGTTGTTAATTAGTTAATCATGCACCTGACTAATCCTACAAACAGGGGTGCCCTTAACATGAAGCAAACTGAAACATTTGCTCAGGGTGCGCCCTTGCGGAACACTTAAAAGGCGGCGGGTAAAAAAAATCCTCCTTTCTGCAATACTGTATTTCAGCACCAGTCCACCAATCAGTGTTATCAGCCCTCCAGTCCACCAATCAGTGTTAGTCAGCCCAGCACACCCACCTCCACAAGCCACGCCTATGTTCCCTGATGAAGCCACGCCCACTTATCGTGCCACCAACCATATGCGGCATTTAAAAGTCTTTTCAGGTGTCAAAAATCCTAGGAACACCCCTGCCTACAAAATCTCAACATTTGTGCAAGTTTACAAGAATGAATGCTGGTTTGAAGGTAAGGGGTAGTCACACCAAATATGGATTTGATTTACTTAACAGCATTTACATCTTTAGCACAGTACTGTATATGTTACTGACAGAGATAATAATAGTCAATAAGTCATCACAATATGGTGTGTTTAACATTTACCTCTGTCTTTGGTGGTAAGT
Source organism: Hymenochirus boettgeri (assembly GCA_019447015.1). NCBI lineage: Eukaryota > Metazoa > Chordata > Amphibia > Anura > Pipidae > Hymenochirus > Hymenochirus boettgeri. The sequence continues at coordinate 156,687,822 of CM033469.1, forward strand.
TTGTATCTTCCTCCATATAATCACATATATTATTCTCTACCCAAACATCAGACTTGGCTTTCATATTTCCACATTCTCTGCTATTGGTTCTCTTTTTTATTGGGGTAAGCAAACTATGGCCAGCGGGAAGGCTTCTTTTTCGCACCAGAGTCCTTCTTTTGATGCAGAGAGTGATATTTTCCATAACCTTAGATTGAACATACCGAATTCTCGGACATGTCTAATAATATCATCATATATATCCGTTATTACTATAATGTTCTTGTAATATTCAGCCCTGTATTATCTCTATTGCTATAAATTGTCAGCATTGTACAAAGTGGGGTAGTGCAAATGAATCTCAAATTAATCTACACAAGAATTACAGTAGTTGCACTGAGAAAAATAAAGTCAATTTAGTTAATTTTCAGGACATCTTCAATGACAGTGTAGTTGGGCACAACAGGGCTGAAATATTTCTTCAAAGCATAGATTTGAGCATATCAGAAATTTTTATCTAAGTAAAAAAAAGACAAGACAGTATAAAGTTAAGAATATGCATTAGCTTTTGCAGATATTTCACAATTTTCTATGTTCAACAGAACATTTTGGAAACATTAAAATAAAATAGCAAACCAAACATACTCACTTAAAAGACATTTGATAGATTCAGTGGTTGATTGTAGAATCTATCAAATATCTAAAAATAACTGCAGTTTTAGCTCCCGACATTCCTGTCCTTGCCCATTACTTTTGCTAGTGTATTGACTGCATAACATTGGGTTGTACAGTTAAAGGAGAATTATAAATTAAAGAAATAGTTCACTGAAAAAAAATAGAACACATGGATGTATTTGGTCATGAACCTCCCTTTTGGCTTGTTCAGTGGTAGCCCATCTAGGAATCCCCAGGGGCACTTCTAGGATTTGTGCTGTCTGAGTCAAATTTTGTAAAAGTCGTTTCCAACATCTATTAGACGGCGCGTGTAGTGTGCCACCGCCGCCACTGTGAGGTGGACGTGGCTTCTGGTTGTGGATAAACACTTGGTAAATTCAAACTTAACAAGGGGGTGGGGCACAGGCACAATCTGAATGGAGATCACAGTTCAGTACCTTACACTGGACCACCAGGGAATTCTATTAGTGAATGGATCTCTTTGATCTATTCACAAATACTACCATAACCCATGTTCAGTTTAACACCAGTTTACTATAGCAGGAAGTAAACTTGCGATCAGTGCTGTTCACAAGTTTACCTCCTTCACTAGACCACAAATGCTTTTTGGGGGAATACCAGGGGAGGTCCCTGGCATCAGAGGAAGTCCTCTGGAAATCCTTTACCGCTGTGGCTCAGCAGGGGAACAGGCTCCCAGCACTACAGAGGTAAATTACCAGTGATCTGGGGATCAAGAGGGCACTCTCAACACATGCAATATCTATATATTTTTTTAAAGTGGCAAGTTTTTTTTCTTCTCTGCCGCCTTTCCCTTTACTCCAGAGGTGCCGCCTGAGACAAATGTCTCACTCTGCCTCAGTAGAGAAGTGCCCCCCTGAAAATCCTGCACTTGCCACTAATTAGGGGTCCTGAAATCAGACACAATGCTGGATGGGCAGGTCAAGGTTATTAGGATGGAAAAATACTGCTCCTTTTTTAAAAAGTATATGTATTTCCACTGAACTTACGCTTTAAAAACACAAACTCTATGACATGTACATGCTGTATGGCTAGCCAGTTATTGAAAGGCTTGCTGTATGGCTACACTGCTTCTATGGCAATATAATAACCAATGGCAATACTGACCAACCGTTTACTAAGCAGATTTAATGTGGTTTAATGGAAAGAAGTGCCAACTCTAGAGACATTACTACGCCAGGTGGTTTGCCCCATCCCTTCCTATGTTCTAGACCCGCATCATCATCATCATTATTATTTCAATGTCGCACCTCCACTAGCCCGCAACGACTCGATCAGTTCTTTGAAGAAACGAACACAATTCAAACACATTGTAGACATCTCATATTGTAGCCAATCAAAATGTTCCGGATATGCTCACGCGTTTAACTGGCGGAAGCGACCTGGTAAACAGACAGGGACCTCATCATGTAAGGGAATAGGTAGAAAGCAGACAATTGCCTTCTTAATATCAGTGTGAAGTACGGCGCGTTATCAGAGACAAAGTGTCACATTGTAGTTTATAACCTACAGACCACAGGCTGGGAAACGAGTAGGAAATAGAGTGACACTAAAAAGACCTACGTGTTCTTACTGGCGGAACTGCAGTGCGGGGTTCGGTGTTGTAAGTCGGCGGTATTTTACAGTGGAGGGAAGTGTTTCCGTTCGACTTTCAGGTCACAGAATGAACCTTGTGTGATGGCTTCGCTTAGGGTTCTTAGCAGTGTGGGAAGGCGGCAGCTTGTACCAGATGTTCGCACCTCTGGGGGGACGTTGGCAGGTTGGTGTGACTGTACCATACAAGCCTGATGGAGACCCTAGTTAGGTTAAATGTATGGGAACACAGGCTATACATGTTTACAGGCAGTGCTAATAGTACATAGACCTGTATAGTGTACAAGCACCTCCAAATACATTTCATGAAGGATTTTTCCCTCCTTATTTCACATTTGTTTCCTGAGTTCTAGCCAAGAAATACACGAACCAACTCTACACCTAATAAGGCAAAACATAGAGGCGGTAATTAATTATCAATATAGTACATAAGTGGGATATTTTATAATGGGAGCTACAGTGGTATATATCCTTATATATATCCTCAGCTATGTCCCTAATATATATTCCTATATTTCTTATATCCAACTGCTCCGCCCATTCCAGTGTTCGTGTCTGAACAATGACTAAGCATTTTTTGCAGTGTTTAACTTCACTAACAGAACCCGTTGGAGCTGCTTCTTGTCACTTCATAACCAATGTCTCTCCTCCTCCTCCAAAAAGATTTGTTAAACCACATAGATGCTGGGCTGGGATGTGCCTTTTTACTGGGTTTAAGTTACAGAAAGTAGCTTGGGAGGTTTAAATTAAGGTGGGAATAGGCACAAGGCTAGAATTTATAATGCAAATGGGGTGAAGAAATCGGATAATTATGTATTATAAAGAATAATGTGCCCCTTTACATTATAATATAAGAATATTGCCCCACCTCGGAGTTCCCAGCCTATGGCCTCGTGTTATATGGCCAGGGAACTCCTCGGTGGCGTAATATCCTTATATTACACTGTAAGGGGCACATTATCCTTTATATAAGTTTCTTTTTATCAGCCTGCAGAACCACCAGCAACAACTTGAAATAATTAGTCATGCTGTTGTAAACAGACAGACCGTTGGGACACAGGTTCAATTCCCCAGGCTTACTTTTTTTTCTATTGTGTTCCTAGAAAAAGATTCTACATGTATTTATATCCCACCTATTAGCCCTTGTGGGATAGTGATAGAAAGCTTTCTTTTTAGCAAGGCACAGTATAGAAGTTTGCAGAGATACTTTTATTTTTTTACTGAAATGTTAATATTCTGTTTCTTACAGCCATGCAGGCAAGGAATTAAACTGCAAAGATTACTTTCCCTTTTTTGTATGAAAAGCAAAGAAGTTTATCTTTGTTAACATTAGGAGCATTTATAATGTGTTTACAGGAAAACTGCACTGAGATCAGGGACGATCTATGAGCTGTAACATGATTGGCTGCAGATTCTTTTGAAGTGTACACTTCACTAGGTGTTCCCAGCTAAGGTGAAATATGGGTGGTCTTTCTATTGGGCAGTGTGGTCTGGAGACTTAGGTTCCCCTTTAATTATACTTAATGGGTGATCTAGAAATGAATTAACTTGTTATTGTAGGCTAGTGAAAGCTGACATTGGTGCTCAAGAAAGTCTTCCTAGTATTGTGAGCATTTTGCAATTACTTTGTTCATACTGGGTTTGAATTTGTGTCGGTTTAGGAATGTATAAAGTGCAAAATATTTTAATTCATTATTTTTTTAAATATTGTTTACATCTCCTTTTGCAGTGTTGCAGCAAAGAAACCAAACATCCCATCATGTAAACGAAGATATGGTAATTAACCATTGAAATTTCCTTAATTGACTGGAAATGTTATGGAATACATTCTATGAATTATTTTATTCCAAGTTTAGGCAATGCAAGTCACACACTATTCTAGTATTTAGTTAGATTCAACATTTAACTTGACATTGATTGATAATCCATGAAAGGGACATTTCTGCAATGTTTTATTAACGAATAATTACTGAGAGTGCTGCATGTGTGTATTAATCCCTTATATTATATAAATATATTTGTCTTCATAGGAGATTGCATTGAGTTTTTTGGAGCTACCAATGAGGTGGGGGTATATGATATTACATATAGGAAAGTTGTATATGTATGTGTGTACTCACTATTACCATTTAAATGACCATCAGTAAATGTATATAAAGAATAGCTCTGACTTATATTAGGTATAACACAAAATATACAAAATACTGAAACTTACTTACAGAGCTGAGATCCCTATTTCAACATGGAATGGTCAAAATGGGAGGTTAAACCACACTCCTGTGTCTGCTTCGTGTGAAAGGAAGTGTAATCCAACAAAAAGTTTGTCTGCTACACAGGATGTGATGTGTATTGTAATGGACATATACAACAAGGCTCCTTATATACCACCTCCAGCATGCTAGATTGTGGTGTGTGCTTTGGAGAGATATTGACTGCAACACAAGACCCTGTTTGTAAGACCCTGTTACCACCTGTTGGGAGGACAGATTATTGGACAGACAATTTACATTATTGGATACAAACTCTGAGACAACAGATAAGTGTACACCAACTTACAAGGACACACAATATGCAGGCCTGGTCAATATTCAAAGTGGTGCTTTGTGCCAGACCACCAGAGTAACCCACAGTATGCCATGCTACCCATAATCCTTCCATAAAGCAGTGATCTGGTACAAATTGGTGGCAGCGGTGCTGGAAATACCATTTATTCTTCCTGTTTTCTTTGTATGTTTGTTCTCTATATTAAACTATGGATGCTGCTACTGATAGTATTGATTTAAATCCTCCTGTCCTTGTACCTGCAGATGAAATGCCCCAATAAGACTCAGTAGCTCTACCAGGCCAAACCTATTTTTAAACCTGATCTATTTGATGGGTTAACTAGGGAGTGGACTGATTGGCTAGAACAATTTGAATTGGCAGCCACTTTTAATGGTTGAGATGAAAGTGCTTGCTTGCAAGTCCTTAGCCTTTTGCTTAGTCGTAAAGCCAGGCAGGTATACCAAGGATTTACTGTAATACTGAAATAATAAGCAGTTATCAGTTATTAAAAATTGCTCTGAACCAAATTTTTTAAATTAGATCTGTACGAAAGAGTATTTAAAGGATAAATCCATTTCTTTAGGTAAACTGGGAATGAGAAATGTTTGTTTATACGTTAGATTATTAGGGCATTGCTATTATAATAACATGATGCTGTGAGGTACCTTCTGTTATAATATGAGGTACCATCACCACTTGCCATGGTGAATACTAATAAGTATTAACCTAGCATATTTAGTTTCAACCACACAGTGTGGCAGGATTGCATGGGTCTACTCTCACACCTGCAGGATTATCCTATTTGGTTCCTCTGGAAGCTGGTGACTGATCTGAGTAACAGTTTAAAATATACCTGTGTAAAGATTCTATATCCACTATATCCACACATAGCAAAACATACACACACATAATTTCGACTGTGCACCAACGGGCATACTTTTGCTAGTGTATATATATATATTAATACATGTAAAGCTTTGTAACTGACCAATTGTTGCAAGTTTCTGACTATGAAAGACACTAATGATAATGAAAGGTAAAAGTTTAAGTTGTATTTCTCGGTAAGGAAAGTAAAACAGAAGGTAAAATGAATATACTTTAACATGCTTGTGAAGGTTCTCATTCATCCAGGTCATGGTATATCTGTTCTATTCAGTTAGATCAACTAGACGTAAAGGTTAGTTTTTGAAGTTGTTTCGCTAGTCATCCTACTTGCTTTCTCAATTCACCACTTAGCCACAATTCAATCGTGCCTTGCATTTAGAAGGCCCTTAACACCTGGCTGTGTTATCCTAATTGGGACTTTTCAGTGTACATAATTGCCAACAGATTTTTGTACAAGTCATTCTGAATTGAGAAAGCCAGTTGGATGACTAGCGAAACGTCTTCAAGAACTAAATTTTAAGTCCAGTGGATCTAACTGAATACAACAAATATACTTTAACAAAAGTGAAATAAAGATGATATCTTTATTGATGATATATGTGTGATGATAATCATGGCAAGTAGAGAATATACCGTATATACTTGAGTATAAGCCGAGGTTTTCAGTCTTTAAAATTAGCCTGAAATCCCGACCTCGGCTTATACTCGGGTCAAGTAACTCTCTGGCTGCAGAAGCTATGGTAACTTACTTTAGAAGCAAGTCTTCCGCCTGGCACTCTGCGCTGATCTGCAGGATGACGTCCATACGCGGCGCCTGTCTCACTTACTGCCCGGGAGCCGAGTAGTGATGTCACTACTCGGCGCCAGGCAGTAAGTGAGACAGTTGTCGCGTACGGACATCATCCTGCAGATCAGCGCGGAGTGCCAGGCGGAATATTTGCTTCTAAAGTTAGCATCTATATAGCGATCGGCAGCCAGATTGGGGGGACACGAGTGAGTACTTACCTCTCTAACTTAACTCTTACTTACCTCACTGAACTTGGGGGACCTCTCTTACTTACCTCACTGTGGGGAACCTCTCTTACTTAACTCTTACTTACCTAACTGAACTTGGGGGATCTCTCTTAACTCTTACTTACCTTACTGAACTTGGGGGCCTTTCCAGGGGGGTGCACTGTATTTAAAGGGCAATAAATACAGTAGTATGAAGGCAGTAGTGGTCATCATTTCAACCCCTCGGCTTATACCCGAGTCAATCATGTTTCTTCCTTTTTGAGGTAAAAATGGGTACCTCGGCTTATACTCGGGTCTGCTTATACTCGAGTATATACGGTATATATATTATTAGATGGGCCATATATGATAGAATATTTGGATTTATTTAGTCATAAACTTTCTACTGTGCTGGTTAGGTGGTAACCCATTAAAGGATAACTATCTAGTGTATAAAGTTTTTTAAATACAGTTAAAATGAGTACGTAGTACAGGGATACAGGATTGGTAATTCTTACCACCAGAATTGTTTCTGTGAGGCGCACCAGCCCAATGAAAACTGATTCTGCCAATCTTCCTCCTCGCTTCAGAACTATCTTTAAGGATTGGTCCAGGACTAACCTGGCAAATGAAAACTGTTAGTGCTGCAGCTCCACAATGAAATCATATTGTGAGGTGGGAATGATCAATCCAACCTCCCTGCCCCAGGTACTTTCCATTTTTAAATAGTTAAATGTTAGAGTATCGTTGTCTTCTAAGGAATCCCCCCATGAATATCCTGAGCTTGCCCCTGCATTATAAATATCAGACAATCTAGTGATCACACCAGTAGTATTTGTAACCAATAACATTTGTAACCAAGTCTAGTTTTGTGGTTGGCCATCATATATAATAAGATTATTATATAATATCGGTATTGAACTATAGTTATTGTGTTGTCTATAGCCGCCTAAGTGTAATTACCTGAATTAAGTTATTTTGCTCTGTACACCCCTGAGCATGTTTATCCATTAAGGCAACCTAGGCAGCTGCCTAGGACCCAGTAAACATCAGCCCCCCCCCACTTTAGTACTACACGCTTTAGTACTACAGCCATACAATACAAGAACAAGGGAGCACCAAATGTCAGCCCTGCCTCGGACCCAATTTGATCATAACTTCATTAGAAATGGTTTATCCCCCTATTTTACTTGGTTAATAGAACCTATTTGAATCTTTCAATTCAGCTATATATCACTGAATCTGTGTTCCTGTTCTTTGCTTGCATGTTGCATCCGTTTTTTTTACTCTTTACTCTTCTTTACAGCCTGTGCAAATGGAAAATCCCTATAAAGAGCCTCCTAAGATGTGTATCTTATGTGGAGTTCCAGTAGATTACAAAAACACACAGGTGTGTATTGCTGCAGACCTGTATGGTTAAAAACACATTAAGGCTGAGGCCACACTTTACCCGAAATTAAATGCACAGGAAAAGCATATGCACGCATTTCCCCTGTTAAAATGCGCTTGTGCTGCGATCCACACAATGTTGCGCTATTGGAGCACATTCAATTGTCAAAAAAATGGTGATTGCACGTGCTCTGAAAAGCGTATCGCAATGGAGCACACCTAGTATGGCTAGACCGATTGGCCAACACTAGCATGTACTTTTTAACGTACTATCGGATCGCACATTAAAACCCCCTAGTGTAGCCTAGACTTAAATTACTTAATTATTAGCGCTGGTATATGAAAAAAATGTTTGCAATCAAATGTGACTTTATAACCTGTCTCCATTTTTTTTCAACAGTTGTTATCTCAGTTTGTTTCGCCTCAAACTGGACGTATCTATGGCAGACACATAACAGGTATAAACTAACAGGGGTGTTAAGGATGCTTATTTGAGGATAGGTTATTACATAGCAATCAAACCATCAGAAGAAAAATATTAATGCTAGTATGTTTTATCTAGGGTCTATTATAGACTGCACTTTGCATCCCCGAATACTTCCTATTTAAGCCTTTGTGTATTGTGAACCAGGTGTATAAATTACAGTCTGGGCTTCAGTGTTGTGGGATATGTATTAAATTGTTTCAGTATGCCTATACAGACTGTAACATCATCAATATGTAAACACTATTTGTGTATATCTTTGAACATTCTTAAAGCTTTTAAGGAATTTATTATATTTACTTCTGAGGTTCATTTTTGTGTATTCCATTATACACTCCCTGGCCACCTTAGTCAGTATACCTGTTCAATTGCTTGTTAACACAAATGGGTAAACAGCCAATCATATGGCAGCAGCTTAATGCATTTAGTCATCTTCAAATAACAAAAAGAGAACTTTGGGTAATATTCATGTTTCCATGGTAACCCTTTAGGAAATTCCTCTCCTTCTGAAAGGCTTTAATAGCATTCCACGAGTTAAAGGATGACTATTGTGTGTATACCGTTTTTTAAAAAAACAGTTAATATGAAAAAAACTTGGGACAGGGGTATAGCCCTGGTAATTCTGATCTTCCAATATTGTTCCTGTGAGGAGCACCAGCCCAACGAAAACTGATTCTGCCAGTCTTCCTCCTGGCTTTAGCATTATCTTTAATAAAGGATTATTCCAGGACTAACCTGGCAAATGAAAACTGTAAGTGCTGTAGCTTCTCAACAGAATTATATTGTGAAGTAGGACGAATCAATCCTACCTACCTGTCCCAGGTACTTTCCATTTTTAAAAAGTAAAATTTTTATATAGTAATCCTTTAAACGCAAAGGTAGAGAAACTATCCATTGCCATGTCCACTGGAAGATGGTTCCATAATTTTACCGCTCTCACTGTGAAAAAACCCTTTCGAACTTCAAGACTAAACTTATTTTCTTCAAGTCTTAAAGGATATGTACACTAAAAAAATAACTTAATGTTATTAGTTAGCTGTGGCTCTTATCTGAATGCGTGTTTAATTTTTTTTCTTTCCTATTCCCTTGCCACCCTCTACCTTCAGCGTTCGTTTCCTCCTCCTTGGAAATGTGGCTCCTAGGACCGCCCCCACGAGATGTGGTTTGCTAAAGAAGCAAGAATCTTACTGCTGCTTGTGTGACATGACGGCACACATGACGTAAATGCGTGTGGCTGATGCCGTAACCGTGCGCACACTGACCCATTATATCAAGGGCCAGTGACACCATCAGCGTGCGCGAGTCGCCCGTTGTTGTCACCGAGCGCGTGGGCATGCACTGTCTTGTCTCAGAAGCAGCAGCAAGATTCTTGGATTTGATTTAGCAAACCACATTTTGTGGGGGCGGTCCTAGGAGTCACATTGCCATGGAGGAGGAAGTTAGGGGGTGGGAAGGGAACAGGAAAAAAAAAAATTAAACACATTCAGATAAGAGCCACAGCTAACTAATAACATTAAGTTAGTTATTTAGTGTACATATCCTTTAAGAGATGTCCACGTGTCCTATGTAGTGATCAAAATAAAATCAAACTCGCGGCTGTATTTTCGATAATTATCGTAAGCCGTTCGCAAACCCTAGAATGTATCGTTTGCTAACCCTCAAATGTATCATTCGTTTTCGGTAACCCTCGAGTGTATGGTTCGGTTACCCTCGAATGTAATTTTTATTTTTGCTTACCCTTGAATGAATTGTTCATTTTCACTAACACACGAATGTAGCCTTCGACTTTTGATAACCCTCAAATGTATTGTTCGATTTCAACAATTCTCAAATATATAGTTCTATTTTCTGTAACCCTCGACTTGCCCGTAACCCTCGAAACGCAGCTTGCGCAAACCCGACAATTGCACGATCATGAATTAAGAAGTGTTTAAACAAGTTGTGGTGATAGTGACATGCTCTCCAGACCATTTCCCAGGTGCCACAACCATTTACAGTAAGTTACCATTGTTTTTTTATCTGTAAAACATCCAAACTTTTCATTACCCATTGACTTTAATGGGTTTGTTTCCAAACTGCCAAACTTTTACTGAAGTTCGGAAATTAACCAAACTTCAGTAAGTTCGGCAATCTATAGTCCTCTGACATGTTCTTCCAGCAGCTGAAATCACTTACATTTACAGCCGTGCTGTCCTCCCTTAGATATAATAAAGCAAAGATGAGACGGTCCATGGCCATGATTAACATATCACTTGTCATTCGCTGGTGGGAATGTCTGTTACAACCTCTCTCCTCCTTCTCTGCCAGTTAAACAAACTTGAAATGTCCGGTTGCTAGGATACAGCCTACATAATCAAGCTGATCAAGGATGGGTAGAGGAGTGTTTTCTCGCATGCTAGCTCTGAGTGACAGTGGCAGACAGAATTGTTACGCCCCCTTCACAGCATGGCTAATTGAAGACAGAGACTCGAAATCAGGAAAAAAATGTTTGGGGAAGGCTGCATACCTTTACTATTTTTAAAGCAATTTTAAAAAGAAATGTATTGACGCAATACAGTTATCCTTTAAGCAGCGTGTTCATGAATTGGATGAGATTGTTTTACATTAACATTTCTTTTTAATTCTTTATTTCAGGCTTGTGTGGGAAAAAACAGAAAGCTATTTCCAAAGCCATTAAAAGAGCACATATCATGGGTAAGATAATATAACAATAGTACTAGATTTTTATAAATCTTTGTTAACTTTAATATATTTTTTATCTTTTACAGGATTCATGCCAGTGACCTACAAAGACCCTGCATTCTTTAAAGACCCCAAAATTTGTGAACCTTGATATTCAGTTTATGCTTAATAAATATTTTTTGTTATAAGGAGTGTGTATGTTCTGCCTATGTGGCTTTTATCTGGGCACTTTGGTCTATCTCATATGGGTACACACCATACAATATGAGTAGTAGAGGAAGCTCCGTGTACGCTGTAAGGAGCAAAACGCGTCCTAACCGGCTGCCCTTTTTTTAGCCTTTTCCTTCATGTGGTGTACCTAGTTCACTACCACGTTTACTGCTGGACCCCTATATATACCTTAAGTGGATATGTGGACTAGATATATGACTGGATGGTGGACTTGTGTATAGGCATACCAAGACTCATAGATTGTATACATGGATGATTATTATATACTCTGAGATATATGAAGGATAGGCAATGTTTTTAAATGCTGATATCCCTAATGTTGTTATAATTAAGGATTTTTATACTTTATCTAATATTGCATTATGGCTATTCTATGGTGGTCTGTATCTCATCTGGGTACACACCATACAATATTTTCAGCCGGCCAGTCAAAAGTGGCGTGTATAGGTAGGTCGGAAGAAAATATTGCATGGTGTGGGTGGGGGAGGCCGCAACTGAGCTCGGTCACCCGTTGGACAAAACATCTGTTCGTGTGCACCCACCCTTACACATACTGATTGAGGTTGCATGTGAGATAAAGGGCATGTCCACCCTCAGAAATTAAAGGTTAACTAAAGTAAAAAAACTTGGGCTAGAAATAGCATGCGCCTACTCAGTGACATCAGCCCAATGGCAGTGAAGATACATGGTTTTAAAGTTGTCCCATGGGTGCTGGCATCTTGGCTCCTCCACCTGTACCCACTGGGTATCACAATAGCCATGCCAAAGCTAGGTACACACAATACCGATAAAGCCCCAATACAGTCTGATACGATGGTATAGGGGCTTTATCGTTAGTGTGTGTAGCGTCCTTTCTGAACAAGTGCACACGCCCACTGAACATTCCCATCAACCTTGTGGTCGTTCAGGAAAGACTGAAAATTTCCCTGACTCCCCTATAGTCTTCCTATAGGGGAGTCAGCCACTGTTGTGGAAAACCGTCCTGAGGGTTCTCCCTATGCAGTGTCTATCCTGGTCTTTGAAAAATTACAGACAGGATCTTTTAAAACATCTGGCATGTGTGAACCTTGCTTTCGGGACGAAGGATAAACAGCAAACTCATCTCTATTTTGCATCAGAACAAATTAATTGCAACTACGTTAGAATATAAATAGTTATGTATTTTTTATGTGCATTAAAAACTGCTTATGGATTTTAAAAAAACAAACTTGCTAAATCTCTGCAATGTATTTCTCATCAGTGAAAATGTTGGAGGGTATTCAGAAATCTGCTTCTATGTGTGACTCCTTTTTGTAACCAGTTTATTTGCCTCATTCCTTTTAACGTAATCTTCCCTATTGTAATTTAGAGAGAAGACCCATTTAATTACTTGTTTATTTAACATTTCTGGCTAGGCCACACTTGTGCGTTTGCGATTTTTGTTATAATGGAAATCATGGGAGGAAAAATATTTGCAGTATCTCCAATGCGTTGCAATTCGCGCGTCTGTTCTCATAAAGCCTGCGATCATCATTTTTTCCACAATCGAATACGTTGCCATAGCGCAACATCGATCAATTGCACACGCTATCCTGGGCTTGAGTTAATACCGTCATGGACAAAATTGTTTGCACCCCAGAAATTTTTCCAGAAAATCAAATATTTCTCACAAAAAAAGTATTGCAGTAACACGTTTTGCTATACACATGTTTATTCCCTTTGTGTGTATTGGAACAAATAAAAGGAAGGAAAAAAAGCAAATTGGACATAATGTCACACAAAACTCCAAAAATGAGCAGGACAAAATTATTAGTACCCTTTCAAAATTGTGGATAAATAAGATTGTTTCAAGCATGTGATGCTCCTTTAAACTCACCTGGGGCAAGTAACAGGTGTGGGAAACAAAAATCACACCTGAAAGCAGATAAAAAGGAGAGAAGTAAACTTAGTCTTTGCATTGTGTGTCTGTTTGTGACACACTAAGCATAGACAACAGAAAGAGAACTGTCTGAGGACTTGAGAACCAAAATTGTGGAAAAATATCAACAATCTCAAGGTTACATTGTCCACAGTGCGCAACATTTTCAAGAAGTTTGCAACCCATGGCACTGTAGCTTATCACCTGGGCGTGGACAGGAGAAAAATTGATGAAAGGTTGCAGTGCAGGATAGTCCGAATGGTGGATAAGCAGCACCAAACAAGTTCCAAAGAAAGTCAAGCTGTCCTGCAGGGTTAAGGAGCATCAGTGTCAGCGCGAACTATCCATCAACATTTATCGTAAATTAAATGAAACGCAATGACCCAGGAGGACCCCACTGCTGACAGAGACAAAAAAGCAAATCTACAGTTTGCCCAAATGTATCTGAGTAAGCCAAAATCTTTCCAGGAAAAAACATTGTGGACAGATGAGACCAAGATAGAGTTTTTTGGTAAAGCACATCATTCTCCTGTCAAAAAAATAAGAGTGGTCCAAAATTCCTGGTGAGAGCTGTAAGAAGCTTATTGATGGTTTTAGCAAGCAACTGATTTCAGTTATTTTTTTCGAAAAGGTGTGCAATCGCTTTTTTTCCTCCCCTTTTTTTTTGCTTTGTTCCAATACACATAATGGTATTAAACATGTGTATAGCAAAACATGTTACTGCAATACTTTTCTGAGAGAAATACTTTATTTCTGGGGTGCCAGCAATTTCGCCTGACTGTATGCCCCTACAATATTTTTTTCCCTCTACTGGTTGATGGTTAAACTACACCTCCCACCATCCCTTACTGGACAAAGTTACTTAAGTACTACCAAGCTTTCAGGGCAGCAATATATGTTGAGAACACTGTCTGGAGGGGAATGCTGGAAAGCGTAGTCAAACAAGATCATTTTATCCATGAATTGTGATATATCGACTGCTGCCCTAAATTGTGCAGTTTTTATATCTCTTAAATGACTTTGTACAGTAAGGGCTAGTCCACCCGATTCTTACATGATTCCGGCCACGTGTTTGGGGGAAATTCCTCCCGACTCCAAATGGCAATCAGAAAGTATCCAAGTGTTTCCATGCCTACTGGATTAGGAAATGACAGCGGTTTGTGTGGTGCAGTAATCGTTGGTTCTCTACTCAACCACTCTGGTCCAGGTAAATCATTAGCAGCTGCTCAAAGAAACTTTATCCATCATTTAGTATTGGATGGATAAAAAAAAATTGATAATGATAAAAAGAACTATCACTGATAATGTATTTTTATTACTAGGATCCAGACAGGGTTAACATGGGCACCGAACCCTTATCTCTTAACGCAATATATTGAATACAATAAATATCAATATATATCATCAATACAAACACTATTAAAACACCATAATAATCATTCTAGGGTCATTGTCACCATATAACAATCAAAAAAACGCACAAAATCAAGAAGAAAGAATATATAAAATATATAGTACATCCGTTCAATATAAAATAGTTTAAAACATTTTTATAGACTGTTATTTATTATACCATAAATTAATTTTTCCCCCTTCCTGTTTTTGATTTTGTTCATTTCCGATTGTTAAATGGCCTTAGCATAGTTATTATAGCATCTTCAAATATTGTTTGTACTGAGGATATATAGTGATATTTATATTGCGTTCTGTTTGTAAAAATAGAATGAATTTTTAGCATAACACTTTATAAATGCCCCTTTTCCCTTAAATAATATATACCATCGAAAAATTTATTGGGAAAAAAAGAAAATATTTTCTTTATAAACGATAGTTTACAGGCACAACGTAAGAAACTGCAGTTTCTTTTTAGATACTCTAGAAAATGTATATTTACATCAAATAAAATAACTAAAAAATTAAATTAACTTTTATCATGTTACTGAACAAACGCTAAGAATGTAGCGATTCTCTATCGGCAACTGTCAGGGAACCGCTCAGGTATTTTTCAGACGGCATTTGCCTTAGAAAGGTTTATGGAGGTAAACATTTTGGTCAATTCATTGTCAAATTTTTAGACATTTTAATTTAAAAGGTTGGCGATGCAGACCGAGAAAAGTCCATCTTGAATGTTTCTGGAATGTCATCTTCTGTTTCTGTCCCACTGTTAAACAACAGAATCTCACTGTCACTTTCCTCGCGCTCCCCTTTAGCAGTAGATTTTTGAAGATTTAGCAAACGAGACTTTTTGGTTACTTTTTGGACTTCCTGAATCAAATATGCTTTTCTTTTTCCACACTGCCCTTTACGCCTTTTTGGGAAATCACATTGTTTAACCAGTAGGGTTAGTTCATTCACTTCTTTAAGGTAATGGTTGGTGCTGCAGCTGTGGGGAATCTGCTTTCCTCCCACTGATAGGCGACATGACTGTAACAAGGAGGAATGAGGGAAAAATCTGTGCAAAGCTTCACACAAAAAAATGTTTTCTTCAGCTGCATCAGAAACCTTATCTCCTAGAATTAAAAAACAAATATATATTTGTAACAATATTACATATAGTATAATAAATCTGAAGTTTATGCAGTTCCTAGCACCAGTGGTATTTCAGAAAAGTTGCAGCACTCCAAACAAATCCACTGTAATTGTAAAATTTGTGTTTTGGTTGCACTCAGATATATAGAATAAAACAAAAATATAAAAGATTAGTTTTAAAATGTCCTTATCTAGTTCAAAACACTTGGGCTTCGTTCACACTAGAGCGCATTTTGGTGCGGTAACATTGCACCAAAACACTGTGCACATATTAATGAATGGCACTGTTCACACTATTGAGCTGCAATAAAGTGCGTTTTGTGCAACTCACTGCATGCAGCCGTTTGGTGTGTTAACGCACAGCGTTGCCATTGAAACTAATGGCAAGCATCACACAAAATCGCAAACGCGATGTTAGGCTGCATTAATAAAACGCCAAGTGTGAAAGTAGCCTTAACCAATCATATATTAAAATATAATGTATCCTCTTACTTTAGATGTGAAGATCCACTCACTGGGTGCTGTTTAAACCTTTATTTCACACGTTTTAATCATTCACTGGGATACACACAATAGTAAAATCACTATCATGTGATCACAGTAATGTATACTAAATATCTTTGTTTATAATGTATGCCAGTGTCCACAATCCTTCTATTGTATGTATTTATTAGGAAGCATGGTCAAGCTTTCATGTGGTAATAGCACCTGCAGCACGCTCCTTTAACGCGAGGTCCTATGCCTTTAAAGGGCATGTCCACCCCTGAAATCGTTTTTTTAATATTATGCTCCCCCATGTCCCCCAGCCCCAACCGCATGTTTCGTTTTTTCAAAAAGCTCCCCAAACTCTTACTTACCTCCCCTCGATCCTCCGCCGCACTGCCAGCCCTCTGCTTGCGAGAATGCAAGCAGAGGGGCGGGACCGGCAGTTGCGTCTGTGATTGGCTGAGCGGCAGCCAATCACGGACGCGGCTGCCAGTCATTCAGTGCAGCGGAGGAAAGCGGAGAGGTAAGTAAGAGTTTGGGGAGCTTTTTGAATATGTGATATGGCAGCAGCATCAACAGGTCCCCTGCACTTCCTGCTCTGAAACCTGTCAGTCACTCTGTCCTGTGTCTCCTCCCCTTTGCAGCCCCCCTGGTCCCTCCCACTCATGGACCCCATGGTCCCTCAAGTTGCAGGCCCCCCTTGGCCCATTCCCTTACAGCCCCTTTTGACCCCACCCACTCACGGGTGCCTAAGCCCCGCCCACTCGCGGGTGCCTAAGCACCGACCGCTCACAGGTGCTGTGGGCCACTCTGACACCCCCCATACCCCCCCGAAAACTCGGCTGTTTTCACACAGTGAGAGAGAAGGTCTGTAGATTCCCTTACCTTCTCTGCAGCTGCAGTTCCTTCACACAGCAGAGAGGAGGAGGGACTTCCTGTCT
Source organism: Hymenochirus boettgeri (assembly GCA_019447015.1). Taxonomy (NCBI): domain Eukaryota; kingdom Metazoa; phylum Chordata; class Amphibia; order Anura; family Pipidae; genus Hymenochirus; species Hymenochirus boettgeri. The sequence continues at coordinate 156,705,148 of CM033469.1, forward strand.
CCCTCACACACTGAGGGAGTCTGAGGCTGTGCTCGCCAGCACTGTGCAGGAGAAGCCTTAGGAATGTCACATGTCAGCCTCCCACCCATTAACTGTCTGTCATTTCCTTATATCTTGGGCTGTGGAGCACGTAGAAAGGTGGTTGATGGCTCGTTTTAAAGGAAGGAAACTGGCCTTTCATTTAAACTCAAGACCACAGTTCCCCTTTAACAGCAGCAGAACCATTAAGTTAGAGTAGGCTCAATACAGTTTGAGCTTTCTCTTGCATCAGGCAAGAGAAAGTGGAAGAAAGGATAACACAAAACAATCACAAGGCACCTGTCAAGCTGTCTTTTATACTCTGATGGTTGGCACTTCTAAAAATAGCTGTCATTGGTGAATTTTGGACATGTGGATGTATCTTTTCCAAAATTCGATACATTTCTAAAATTTGATAATTCTTGAAAGTTCTAAAAATTCGAAATCCAAAAAGTTTGAAAAGTCATTCGTTCTGGGTGATATTTTTTATCCAATCAACCAAAACATATTTCTTGGAAGTTGAGGCAAAATATCAACCCTTTTGTTGTATGGAAGCTAATAATAAGTTCTTCAGGATAGATGCAGTTGAAAAAAAACCCGGTATGCATGTAATGCAAATCTGTTTTTTTTTTTTTTTTAAGATCAAGTACTGTATTAAGCTGGCCAAGATAAATTACTGAAATAACAAACACCATATATGAACATGCATGATTTTAAATAAAAGCAGAAACAAAAAATTACCTGTTTTCTGATTAAGCCTTTTCTTTTCAGCTATTTGCTTCTTCAATTTATTCACTTCTTCCAGAAGCTGTTCCACAGAGAGCTCACTATCTATCACCTTACTGCAACTCTTCTGCATATAAAAAAATCAACAATTTGCTTTTTGAATTATTTCAAATTGAAGGGCAAAATCTACACCAACACCAGCTACTCCGCAAAAGCACAAGTCATACCTAGGGAGAAGCAGTAAGAATATCTTTCTGTTGTGAAATATCTAAAAGGTGCCCATATATTAGTATTTACCCTCCAACCAATCTGCGAAATTCAATCAATATTCCTGGAACCGCTTTTCCCATTTTACTTTGCAACCGACACGATACATCTGGCCTCATTCACTTTGCAATCGAATGTCGGTTGCAGAAAAAAACAGGAAAGGCGGTTCCAGGAATATTAATTGAATGTCGCGGATCGGTCAGAGGGCAAGTACTAATGCACCTTAAGTTTTGAATCTTAAATAATTCAATGCAAAGGATGTTGTAATGCTGAGAAAAGTTACAGAAAGGAAACAAAAACATATCTTATTAAAGGGCTGTGTCACACTAGGCGAGGCTACTCAGTGAGCAAAGCAGGATGGGTAAATTTGGAGGCCCCAAAAAGTATTTTTAAATAAAATACAATAAATTATAAACCATATACAGCGAAATCAACCTCTCCTGGCCCCCAATCTACAAAAAGTTCCGCTTCCAGTCTCTGCCTTCTGAAAACATTTCAGCTTCCTTGGGAACAGTATTTAGTTACTGGCCATGTCAACTATCATTGCTACTAATGACTGTTGCTACCCAGAAGAACCGGGGGTAAAAGGGGAGAGGAACATTGGGCTGCATAACCAGTAACTGTTACATCTTTGAACGGTCTCACTACTGAGTTTTCTGAGTTGGGGGTGATTTACATGTTGAAAGTTTTTGATAAGGGGGATGGATCTGACTTTAAATGAGAACCAAGGATCTGTATCAGTTATTGTTTTGCCATTTGCAACTCTACATTTACATTGTAAGAGCAGATGTTTCCTTCTATTCATCCTTTTACTCTTTCACCTCCTTCCACCAATAGGGCTGGATAAAACTACTATTTCAGAAGATAGTGTGCTCTTCCATAGCTGTTTTTTTACAATTCTCATATCTTTATTTAGTTTGCTGTCACAAGAGCTGAGTGTTCTAGGAATTACTCACAGAGCACAAGCTTTTTGAAACAATTGTGACACGAATTACTGTATGAATAACATTAATTGAATGAATAAAAGGGACACTCCATAAAAATTACATCATGCACCTTGAGCTCCTCCTGAAGAGTTGTGTACATATCATTAATTCTATTAACTTCCATTAAACTTCCATCTTCATTAAAGAACTCCAACCTAGAACGAAAGAAAGATAAAGCGTTAAAAAGCGTTCACTCCATGTTTACCAACCTTCTCCCGGTCTTCCGTAAGCCTCAACCTCTCCACTCTTACAATTGATTTTTTCTGAGTTAGCCAGAATCACATAAGCAAAATACAGACATCAAAAATTATTGTCTGGGGCTCCTAAAGACAGCTTTCCTGTGCATATTCGATCTAGTTTAGAGCTAAAGCATGGTGCAGTGCTCATGCTCAAGCTTGTAAAGTGACGTAGCATACTAAGCAAATGCAGATGAATCATGTTGAATCAAGTTGAGGCAATAAGAATTTTTTTGTGGTCATATCATTTAAGACTCAACTACCATCTACATGCAATGGTATGTCCATAAATGCTCTAAATCCCAAGAGCCATGTTGAGAATGAATCTAGAAATGTATCCTTGTTGGACAATTTTTAATGTTATTGTTATTCTATTATTGCCTTTATGTAAGTGGCTGCCCAACAATTATAGATGGGCTACTAATGTAATACATTTTTTTTTTTTAAATATTTTTTTAGAATGGGTGTGAGCAACTGTATCTTAAACATTGTTGATTATACCCTTATTTTTAACTAATAATGCGAATTTCTCAAGCACAGTATGATTAGCTACAGTTAATAACTGGCATTTGTCGGTTATCTTTCATGTATATCCCAATATAAATATGCTGTTCTGTGCCACATTTCCAAACCAGGAAGTCTGCCAACTACTCATCATTCTTACATGTGTGCAACAATTGCTAAGCACTGTTAACAGTGATCCAAGCAAAGGTTTTTAGGATTGCAGATATAGTTAATACAGTATAGTATGAGGTTGAATAAAGATATATGGTCCAGTTACAAGGTACATAGGTTTACTATACAATCGAAGGAAGTAAGAAACAAGAGGACAATTTAAAAAAAAGAGACATATATAAAGGGTCACTATACTGAGTAAGAACAACTTAACATTTCCAGAAGCTACAGTTTGAGTAAAGTAAAATGCTGGTACTCAAATATTTATCTGTGCTTCTAATATTTATGAGTGCTCCTAATTGCCCCCACCCTACCTTACTCATTGCCTTCTTGTAATGTCTGCGATAATTTGTCCAGAATAATAAAATACCGCTGGGTTTCCTCTCCTTTAGGAAGTCGTGTGAAGGTATTTTTCTTAAATGTAGATTGAGAGACTGAGCTTAAAGGTTATGTACACTCAGGGAGATTCAATAAAGTTCTTATCGTTAAAAATGGGGCTAATTTTTCCCCAAACAATCTTATTTAACTGAATGTTAATCTTAAATGTAAACTTATTTAACATTCAAAAGCTAACATCCGATTGGCTGGGGCAATATTAGCACCATTTTTATCGATAAGGAACTTTTATTGAATCTCCCTGACTGTAAATACAACTTAGTACTACTAGATTGCTTAGGCTTTAAATGTAAAGTGTATTTTTTTTTGTTCTAGGACCCTAAACCATACCTTTAGTCCTTGAAATTTTCCGTCTTCTTCCTTCTGTCATCTCCCGTTTTCAGCTCCGCCCCCACGAGATTGGCCAAATCCCTCTGTGTCCTTTTGTAGAGCATGGGAACGCTCTTTCCTTGGCAAAGGGATTTTCCCAATCTCTTAATAGGAGGGTCCTAGAACCCAAAAAAAAAAATACCGTATATACTCGAGTATAAGCTGACCCGAGTATAAGCCGAGGTACCTATTTTTACCTGAAAAATAAGTAAAAACTGATTGACTCGAGTATAAGCCAAGAGTAGAAATTATGACCATTATTGCCTTCTGATTCTGTATTTTTTTGAGGCTTAAGTTGCCCTTTAAATGGACAGCAGAAGAAAGAAAGTCAAACACTTTATGACTCTGCCATTAAGGAAGCCTGGGTCTAGTGGGATGGGCAGGTGGGCAAACTAGGGGCATGTCCTCCTGTAATTTCCCAGCTAGCAATGCATAACCAGTCTATCAAAAAGTGACATTGCAGAGCCCCCGCTCCCTAACCGAGCCCTGTCCTGGCTTCTTACCCACAGCTGTAGGGAGAGGTTACCGGTAATTCCATACAGCGAAACCAAATATGCCATGTTATTGTACCTAGCAGAGTCTCTCCTGGCTGCACCAGCTGCTGCTCTCTGTGTGCCTGAGCGTCCATTCCATACACAGTGTGTTAGCTGCCTAGTTCACTGAACACTTCTATGCTTTAGGTCTGCTTCCCACTCCTGGTCTCAGTCCTGGCAGCAATGCAGGGGGCCATTTTTATGGGTTTTTCTGTCCATCACGATCCCCTAGGAGGTTAAACGATCTGCTGTAGTAAGACACTGACTTCCCCTTTCAGAGCTGCCGGTAATAGCAACATTGTTTCATCTATTACAAGTGCTGATTAGCAAGGTGAATAGATGAAACAATGTTGCTATTACCGGCAGCTCTGAAAGGGGAAAGTCAGTGTCTTACTACAGCAGATCGTTTAACCTCCTAGGGGATCGTGATGGACAAAAAACCCCAAAAATGACCCCCTGCATTGCTGCCAGGATGGAGACCAGGAGTGGGCAGCAGACCTAAAGCATAGAAGTGTTCAGTGAACTAGGCAGCTAACACACTGTGTATGGAATGGACGCACAGGCACACAGAGAGCAGCAGCTGGTGCTAGGGGATCGTGACAGCCGGGCAGAGAAAAATTTGAAAGCAGTGCCATGCAGTAATCCCTCCCTGTGGGGCCCCTTAAAGATGTCAGGGCCCTGGGCAATTGCACAGTTTACCCAGCCCAAAAGGCCCTGCTGCCAAGGAAAGTTAACACTTGCTGCTTCCTGGGAGGAACTTGACTCGAGTATAAGCCGAGCTTACATTTCAGGCTAATTTTAGAACCTGAAAACCTCGGCTTATACTCGAGTATATACTGTACACTTTACATTTAAAGCCTAAGCTATCTAGTAATACTAAGTTGTATTTACAGTGTACATACCCTTTAAGCAAAACAAGTACTGAATTAAGTCATGCAGGGACAAAAAACACACAAGAGTAAGTGTTGCTTACATGTATTCATTTATAGAGGCAAAGGCATTTTTTCAGAGTACAATTCCTTTAACCTGGGGATACCTTTTTAATTCTTTTTTTTCCTGTTGGAACTACTAGCTCACAGATCACTTGACATTTATTTTATGAGCCTAATATGCATAAAGATACAAACCAAACTGACTTAAGAGGCTGATAAGAGTCGAGAGTTTGCCCCCACTGCCTGGTATTACAGTTAAGCGCAGAGATCAATTTTAGGAGCACATTTAAAGGGCATGTCCAGGCTAAAAATAATGTTAGCTATAAATGATCTCCACCCCCGCAAACCCCACTTTAACATTAACAATCTTTTCCTAATATGCGCCTGAAGTTCCTTACCTGACTCGGTCCCTCGCAACTCCTCCTCTGCGGCTGACAGCCGCTCCACTTCCTGGTTGTGGTTTTTAATAAAGGCGCAACGTGACACTATCGCCTGACAGCCACAACCAGGAAGTAGAGCGGCTGTCAGCTCAGAAGCCCTTGGCTCCTGTTTTTGCTCGAAACTGGAGCAGTGATTAAGTAGTGAGGAACTGGCTAATGTAAGTCCCTTCAGGGGCATTTATGAAAATTTTTGTTCATGAGAAAGTAGGGTTTGGGGCGATTGAGATAATTTATAGCTAAAGTTAAAAGTTTTTGCCTCTATATACCCTTTAAAGGATAATTGTATTGCCTCAAAGCATTTTTTTTATTGCTCAAAAAAAAAAGTAAAAAGAGTAAAAGGTATGCAGCCTTCCCCATATATTTGTTTTCCAGATTTAGAGCCTCTCTCTGCCTTCAAATAGCCATGCTGTGAAGGGGGTGTAACAATTCTGTCAGCCTCTAACTGTCACTCAAACCGAAACCACTTCTCCACCCACCCTTGATCAGTTTGATTATGTAGGCTGTATCCTAGCAACAGGACATTTCAAGTTTATTTGACTGGCAGAGGAGGAGGGATATTGTAACAGACATTCCCACCAGCCAATGACAAGTGCTGTGTTAACCATGGCCCTGGGCCAGCTACGAAGCGGGCTTTTAGCAATCATTTTTTTATTAAGCAAAAAGCAGCATATGTTTCGGGGGATATGACTTCCTTAGGTATGTTGTATGCTGCTTTTTGCTTAATAAAACACTGAGAATGAAGTAGTGTGCTCCTCCAACTTATTTGCATTGCTGTGGCCCTTAAGGTGGAGGGCTGGGAAAATTGCACCCAACGATTGAGAGCAATGCCACAAGTGGTGTGCTTGAGTGTACCCTATTGGAATTACTTGGATATCTAAGGGAGGGCAGCATGGTTGTAAATGTGAGTAAGCGATTTTAGCTGCTGGAAGTGTGAACACATAACGGGGGTGATGTTTTTTTGTTCGTTTTTTTTTAAAATATTGTTGTCCTTTAACCAAATCACTCCTAAAAAATCCTGAGGAAGATCAAAGAAAAACATGCTAAAATAAACAGGAATACACAACAATGAATATTTATGTACTGACATCACCCTTTACACCCCGAGATAAAGAAATATAGATTTTATAAGACTGTATTTCTACATACCGATGTTTTTCTAAAGCACTGGTCAAACCAACAGAAACACACGACCCAGACAGAGTTTTATATCCTTGCTGCTCTGACATTCCAAGGTTGGAAATCACTAATGACACTCTGTGAAAAAGACTAAAAGAATTTGCAAAAATTATTAACCCTTCTTCAGTCATTAGTGCTTAACAGTAAAAGTAGTAACTGAGAAAAAGGGGGTGCAACGAAAATATGCATTTGTTAATTGGTGATAAGAACCCCCTGCATTCATCAAGACTATGGGTCAATTGACAAATATTCTTTGAAAGGTTAACAAGTATAGTTACTTGCCCATCTTGTGGCTTATGAAGTGCATACTCCAGACGATGTGTGGACTTCATCTCTGTAGCTGGACTTGATGTCAATAAGAGAAATACTAAACCAGGGTTGGACAGATAATTCTGCAAGTTCTTGTGCAGAATCCTCTCTCTAAAACTCATGATCTGTTCTGTATTATTTCGAAATTTGTACCAACCAACAACATTCTGTGACTGTAAGAAAAATTTTAAATTTAAAAACAAGACATGCTAAAAACACATTACATTTCAGAATGAATTACTATAAAGAATAGAATTGAAATTGGTATAATAGGCTTCCCAACTCACGAAGCTATCAGAGCTAGCAGTTTTATGTTGCCTATGGCCTCCCCAGAAAATTGCCAATTTTCTGTGCAATTTTTGTCACCATTAAAGGGAATTTCCACTCAAAAAATTGACTTGCCTTAATTCAGTTTAATTGAAGAACAGGAGGTAAAGAAGTCTTGCCTCATGTTTTTCAATGAAACGACCAAGAGGCAGGGGAGAAACCAGCATACTTACCTGCAACCGAGCTCCAGTGCTGCTTCCTGTTAAAGGAAGTGACGGAGGAGCATGATCATGGAAAAGAATGCTAGTTTCTCTCCTGTCTCCTGATTGCTTCATTGAAGAACGAAAGGTAAGACCTAGCTCCTTTACCTCTCGTCCTTCAATTAAATGGCAAGTACATTTTTTAATAGGTCAATTTTTTATTGAGATATTTTCATCATATAAATGCATATAACAAGATAACAATGATGGTATATAGTTTTGTAGGCTAGTGTTGCCTAATTTTCATTAAAGTATGGTAGAAAAGGGAAAAAGAAAGGGAGAATGAAGGGGGGGTAAACCTTTGGTCTAGAAAGGTATAGGGGTATTAGATAAGTTCAGGTCGGTATGTTTCTTAAAGAAAAGTCACTTGTGCAAGGTGATGCCTGATTGTACTGTCTTTATCTTGGAATGCTGGATTTTTGAGGAGGTCATCGATGATCGAAGCTTTATCTTGTTTTTCATGTCATGCTTAGTTTCTGGCATGTTAGTAGTTGCAGGGAGTGACATAGCATCAAGAGTTCATGATAGGACATTTTTTTCCAATATTCAAATAAAGAAAAACAAATAGTTTCTAGTTATCCGTATACTTTCCGTTGTATGTTATTTTAGATTACCCTGTAACCCATTCTCTCAAATGGGAGGCATATGTACTGTAAATCCACATTGACCATGTTTTGTTGAAAAGGTGTGTTCAGTCATTCATAGTATGGAACATTTTTTCATAAGTCATAATAGTGTTTATTCTATCTATTACATGTTTGAAATGAAGGTGGGGTTTTCTCCACTGTGCGCCTATATGTATTTTTGCTGCCAAAATGATGTACTGTGTTAGTTTGTTGCCTTGATTATGGAGTTCTGTGATTTCTTCTTCTAAGAATGCCACTTTGGGGTCTGGGGAAAGGTTGATCAGAAAGACCGTTGAGGTGATCTTAAATATTTTGGACCAGTATGTTGTGACTACTGGGCATGACCACCATGTGTGGTAGAATGCCCCTAATTCTGTAGCCTCTGAAACATTCAGGGCTAATGTCTGGGTATATTTTAGCTAAGAGTGTAGGCACTCTATATGCTCTGTATAATACTTTTAAGAATGTTTCCCTAAGGGTTACATTTAAGCTTCTTTTGTTTATTGCTGAAAAGGTATCTGTCCATTGCTCATTGGAAAATTCCATTCCCAAGTCTTGCTGCCAAGCTTTGATAGGTGGGAGTTGAGTGGTCACGCTCCAGTGATATCATTTGATATACAAGAGATAGGTGTCCCTTCCCGCTTTTGTCTTTCAGGCAGACATGTTCAAATGAAGTTAGAGTAGGTTGTTGTTTTAAGTTTTTAAGGGTGCATTTAAGGTAATGTTTAATTTGAAGAAGTTGGAAGGAGCCTTTTGGATGGTTAGGTTTATTTTTTTGAATTTCTTCAAGGTTACGTTTTTGTCAGGGTGGAAAAAATGGGTTAATCTGAAAATTCCTGTCTTTTTCCACCAGTCGTAATCTTTGGTTCTGTAGCTAGGTAAGAATTCAGGGTTATGTACTATGGGTATTGGCAAGTACATTTTTGAGTGGACATTTCTAATCATGCATATAAAGTTTTTGGCTTTGTTTCCATGATTGTAAACTGCAAACGTTCATACATATTTGAAAAATAAACATACCTTGTTTTGGCCTTTAAGCAGTTTTTTCAGTGCTGGCAAATTTAGGTCTCCCAGCGCATTGTAAAATCTAGATATTAAAACGTGCCAGCTATTATAAAAGCAACATGACAATTTCTTAACTTAAACAAACAATAACAATAACAAGACTATAGCAATTCAGCGCTAAAAAGGTGCTTGTGTACCTTATTGCCATCAGTATGGGCTGGTATTATAACTACAGAACTGGGACAAATTAAGAAATTTGTCAAAAGGTTTTACTCTTACTTCCTACACTGAAGTAGTAATTAGCAGAAAAAGGGAATGTGTGTGTGCTGCAGGTTTTAAAACTCGATAATCATGCTATAATAATGAAAGTGGACACTTCAATTTTATAATCCATTCTGATTAAATACGTATCTTTTTATTATTGTGTATAGTTTCCATGGAAATGGAAGGTTGTGAGCGTATATAAGAAGAGATGTGTATCTGTAAAAAGAGGGGAAAAAGGCAGAGCCGCTAAAGGACTAAAGGTATGTATCTGCTTCAGTGTATAAATCACAATTATCAAATATTAAACATTAGAAATTTTTTTACAATAAATCTTTTAAAGCATCTGGTTTAGGTTTCAATGCGTTTTGTTCTCATTCAGTCTTATTGAACTGAGAGAACTCAGTCAGAGTATAAAAGTCCACGGTATAGTGAAGTAATAAAAGGAGAGAACTATCATACAAAAGGGGGAAAAAAAAAAAAAACCCACTGTGAATCTAGAATGAAAACTTCAGTGTGAATAAATCGTATTGACTCAAATATCTTAAGTATATAGTTTACACCTGTGTTGTATCAGACTGCTTTTAACCCACAATTTAATTAATGTAAGATCATTTCCTTCAATTCTTACATTAGCTAGCTTAATGCTGTAGATTTTACACACAAGATATATTTTACTCCATAGTTTCCTGCAATGAGGGCCAGGTTGACCATATTTTTTGAAACTTGGTTATGGTACCCCTACCCATATATACCAATCTAAGAAAAGAGAGATCACATTCAATGATTGATCTCCACTGTTGTACCCTTGGTGTTTCAGGAGCCATCCATTTTAGTATTATATCCTTCCTAGCATAGAACACGGACTCCTTTAAAAAGAAGAGCTGTTGTCTAGCACTGGAGTCATTTATAGATTTTTCTTTTTACTTTTGCATACATTTTTAATTAGCCAAAAGTGCCCTATACAAAGGGTCATTACATAAAAGTAAAATAGGAAAAAATATTTATATTACAATACAAACCTGGAAAGCTGATAACATGGGACATGTTTCTGTATATCTGGGAAAAAATATGTTTTTTATCATTAATTTCTGTTTTAGATCAGTCAAATGAAATTCAATTAAATTATATTTTGATCTTTTTTTTCTTATAAAAATGTATATCAAAAAAGTTTATGCAAGCATACTAAACAATCAAACATGTAAATTTTTGCCGGCCTTGTGGAATGGAGCTCCAAAGTGGAGTGGTTTGAATGCCCTTTAAGCTAACATAACTTTAATGAGCATGTTCATCGTTAAAATAAAAAAACAGGTGAATTTCCATTTATCTGCCTGCAACACCAACTGCTATTTTTACCAGTTTATTACATGTATTTGTAACCAGATATTTAATAAGTTCTATTCCTTTCTGGCAAAGGTATCCTATATACCAGTAATGCCCAACACGTGAGCCACAAGTGGTCCACCCGTGGGTCTGCAAGGGCGGCAAAAAATTACAGGGGTCGCTTGTTACAAAAGCATGTAATAAACGGACAGGGCTTCTTGTTCTGGGGGCTGGATATTCTGAGCCAGGGCTACACCCACAATCCAGCCACTGCATGTGGGGCCCCTAGTGCAACACTGCTTAGGTTGGGCAACCCTGTTATATACTAATCAAAGGATTTTAATAATATGTAATGACCCCCCCTGCATGTGCACACCAGAACCACCCACAACCTGTGAACACAGGTGGGTCCAAGCATATCATTAAAATCCTTTGAATGTAGAGGTTCGTACACACCTGGCGATGTTCACCCGAGCGCCAAGCCCCGACGAACACCCGAAACGGGCAATAGTCGTGCGTGTGAATGTGCTCAGTCGGGGGCTGTTCGGCGACCCACCTAGCAGATCGGCACTTGGGTGAACATCGCTAGGTGTGTATGAACCTTAGGATTTATAGGTGAATGTAATAATGAGACTTGGCTTCTTCTATGTTGATTAGGTATGTGACACAGCTGAATGTAATCAAGAGACAGGTAATCATTATTTAACGGCATGGCTAAAAATTTGCTGAAAACTTGTAAAATGTTTTAACAGATTCTTTAGCTAGGTAATAGCACACTTCTCCAATGTTTCCAGCACATCTGTACAATGTAATGTATTTCTAGCTCAAAGATTGTGGGAAAAGATACAATCCAAAACAGGTTTCAATCCACTATAATTATCCATTTGACAAACAAACAAGGTTGCTTAGGCGCATCACCACTAAACAGTGATAATTATAACAAGGGAAAAGCTAAAACACCCTTTTAAAATAATGCCATTGTCATAGTCATTTCAATAGTGGTTCATTGCATATACTGTTGAATATTGTAAAGAAAAATCTAGTACTAAACACCCTATTAAACTTATGCCATTGTTATAGTCATTTGAATAGTGGTTCATTGCATATACTATTGAATATTGTAAAGAAAAATCTACTTCTATGCAATAGAAATGAAATGTTTGCATGAAATAATATAATTACCAGGAACCTTGTCCGTGATGCAGAGACATAGATTGAAATGTACTCAATCTTTAACCATTAGAATGGCTAGAAGGTGTCTGAATATATAACACTGTGCAAAAGTGTTAAGCAGTTGCAAAAAATGCTGTAAATTAAGAATGCTTTTAAAAAATATGCATGAAAAGTTTTTATTATCATTATTATATTGATAATTTACTAATTTATCAATTAGTAAAGTATAATGAACAGAAGAAAAAACAATCAGGGTTTGATTACAACAATCAGATTTAATAAAATTGTTTAAAATTGTGCAATTTTGCCCCAACCAATCTTATTTAACATTTGAAAGCTAACATCTGATTGGTTGGTGCAAAATTAGCCCAATTTTTAACGATAAGAACTTTTACTGAATAACCCTGAATGTCTTTTTACCACCCCTTGCCTGTAAAACAGCATTGATTCTTCTAGGAACACATTTTTTGAAGGCTCTTGGTATGAAGGTTGTTCCAAACAACTTGGAGAACTAACCAAAAAAAAGACCACACTGAACTGGCCAGTAATGCACATGAAAAATGCATGTATTTTTTCCATGTTACCACCCATTTGCGTTGCGATAAGCATGAGAAAAACACACTAGCCTTGCAAGGAATCTCCACCATGCTTCACTGTTGCCTGGAGACAATGATTGTGCTGATAATGTGACACAAAGTTTCAGAAGACAGTGCCCCCTTTCTAATGTGTGAGGAAGGAAACATTATTGTAAGTAGTGCCCTTTGGTTCACATACAGACTTCTATTACAGCCAAACATTTTGTTGCCATTATTCTGCCAACCAAGTGTCATAGTGGAGTCCCATTGCCTTGTTTCGACTTTAGAGGTATTGAATTTTGCAAATAATTCTTCCATGAAAGCAATTTGTGGACATAATTCTCTGCACAGTAGATGGGTGTACATGGGTCCCACAGTTTTCTGACAGTTCTGAGCTGATGGGTCTGCTGGACATTTTCCGATTTAAAAAGTAGCATGTAGGTCTCATCTACCGCATCTCTCCTACTGCATCAGTCTCATAGTTTTCTTGAATGACCACTGTGTCTACAGTGTTCAAATTGTCTGTTTCTTTGTTTCAGAAAGTGCTTGAACAGCACATCCTGAAACCCCAGTTTGCTTTAAAAGATTTGCCTGGAAGACTGTTGATGTAGTGTCTTGTTGCAATGATTGCCATGGTGTATGTGTGTATGTATGTCTTAAGTAACCTTATCTTGGTAGCATAGTTTGGCTTTCCATCCCTCGCTGTTTTTGTTTCAATCTAAACATGGAAATAATGATCATTAGCACCTATTTAGTATAACAGTTTAATCCTACATTTGACTACCTAAAAAATCCCTGTCTTCATGCAAATGTATATACAAGAATTGATGCTGGTTTGAAGGTAAAGGGTACCCCTGCCATTTTTTTTCTTCTTTTAGCTCACTTTCAGGGAGATTCAATAAAAGTTCTTATCGTTTAAAATGGTGCTAATTTTGCCCCAACCAATCAGATCTTATTTAACATTTGAAAGCTGATATCTGATTAGTTGGGCCAAAATTAGCACCATATTTATCGATAAGAACTTTTATTGAATAACACTGTATGTATTTTGTAAAAAGAAATAACAGATTTTATATTGTGAAAGCATTCTTATTTTACTAAAACTTTTATACAGTACTGAAGTAAAGTGCTATATAAGAAATAAAATACACTTCGCCCACAAGTCCAACCTTATAGATAACATTAACCCAGATCCAAAAGGATCAAATAAAATGCTAATGAGGCACCCAAGTGACTGTCTATGGCCTAGGGGGTCAGTACCTTTTAAAGGGCATGTCCACCCCTTTTGAAAAATGTTCATATGTTGTAGGGCTAGTTCCCCCAGCCCCAACCGCTATATTATATTTTTAAGAAAGTGCCCCAATCGTTACTTACCTTCCCGCTCTCCTCCGCCGCAATGCCCGGCCTTCTGCTTGCACGGCATGTCCACCCCCCATGTTAGTTTTGGGGGTGGACATGCCCTTTAAAAAAGTTCACTCTATGGACTTTTTTTTAGGCGCCACAGTGGAATTCTGTGACTCAGACCTAAAAAAATATGAACATTTTATTAACATTTACAAAGAAAGTAAATCATAGAAAAATCAAACCTATTGTGTAAAGCACTTCTACATCATCCATCTGGGAATCAGTAATGGAATTCTTTGCTTCACCCTTCACATCTCCAAGCAGAAAGCCTTCCTTTATAACATAAGTGGAAAAAGGTTAAATTGGATATATATATATATATATATATATATATATATATATATATCTAGAAGTCCGCCGCACTCTGTCCAATATTCCTCGGGAGGGAGGACGGCCCTACACATAGGCTGAAACGCATTGGCTTTCAGACCTACTTTTCTTAATAAATTTTGTTGTTCCAGAAGTGCTACTGATCTGGTCAAACATTTATACAAACAAAGAAAAGATAATCAATGCACATTCCTAGGCCCCATACAATATCATTATCTGCACACTGGCATACTTTATAAACAAAGGGGTTTTAGTATACATTACTGTGATCACATGAATGAAAAGCCTTCCAACCACGTCAATGTAACCCCAGTCTGGAAGGTCCTAACTTCTAACCTTTTTTACTTTAATTACCCCTGGTGACAGCTGTGAGTCAATCGGGAGGGTGAGTATTGGTGGATGGCTTCAATCTTTCCTTTATAGAATCTTCTAATGGATGTAATCTTGGTTGGTTTCTATTGGATGGAAATTAGAGGGAAATTATATATTAAAGGGCAACTGTGGTCTCAAAACAAGTTAGGGTTAAATGAAAGCCTGCAGTATATCCTTTACACTGAGCCAACAATCACATCTCTGGCTGGAGCCTGTGAGAAATTACATTGAGGTGAATGTTCAAACTTCCTGCTTCCAGTAGGTTGAGTGACATCACCTGACCTCTGCCGGCCCTTTTCCCCCGGGGGAGAAGCATGCTCAGTTGAGACTTATTGCTGGGGAAATCAGGAAGTACCTGAGGAAAAATATGACAGTTGAGAAGGAGTCACATGACTACAAGCTGGTCACATGGCTAAAAACAGGAAGAGTTCAACCAGGAAGTTACATTGCTGAACCTTTCCATCAATAACTTCTCACAAACTTTATCTAGAGATGTGATTTAGGTTTTATTTTGAAGGTGTAATGGAAGGCTTTTTATAGAATTCTTACTAGTTTGGAAGAATTTCAGACCACAGTTACCTTTTAAGCTCTGCACAGCAGTTATATTTTACTGTGGTGTTTGGACTGAACTATAACACGCTATACAATGTTATTTTTAATATATCAAAAGAACCCAAAACCCTGGGTTTAAATCTCTATAAATTCATCAGAATAAATAAAACAAAGTGATAGTGTTATACAAATATAAGATGGATACTGGCTGCCTTATCAAATATTCATCTAGATGCTAAGTTTTACTTTGTGTATATTTATCCCATGTATTTCTAAAGCATTTACATATAAATGTGTTGTATGATTAATAGGGCTATAATTATAAAGGCACAGAATCGCTCATTTTCGGAAAAATACAATCGTGGTCGTAATTTAATGATCACGATCCTAGATCTACAACCGCGAACACACGTAGAATATCATTACAGTATTTTGCTACCACCTGGTTTTCTTCAAACGAACATTTACATCCACGATCGTACATTTATGATAACCCACATTACCGCAAGTTTTTAAAAATAGTCCATATTTAGGGAAACTTTTCACCTAGGGGGCCATATTTAGAAAGTTTGCCATACCGCAAAAGTATGATCGTGGGCATACATTTATGGTGATGGTATGATAAGCCACACCCGTCACTACTTAAACCTCTATAGTCTTAGCAAATCGAAACATTTTTATAAATTTCACAGATATTAAGACCTCTCACCCCTCCCCTCTCATGCAAAAAAAGGAGAGCTTGCTAGACAGAAAGTCGTATCTATTTATGATAGGGGGACAGAAAACAAAACATTTGCATGCCTATTTCTCAGAGAATGCTTGAAGTGAGTTTGTGAATCGTTTATTTTTTTTAAGCAATGCTATATTAATTGGATGAGGCTGTGAAGTATCTTTTGTTGTAAGCAGACTACTTAAATGTATACTCTGTTGATTACTTTTTTTCTCCTTTAAGGCCATCTGGTATCTTGTGCAAGTCCTACCCCATCAAAGTCATGAACCTGTATCCTGGAGTGATTAAATCTTTAATGATTGAATCAAGGCAGGAGTCTGGGTTCTTTATAGGACCTCAGGTTCTCCAATAGTGATCCCTTTCTAACATACTCCCTGGAGACAGCTGTGAGACAAAGGGGAGGGTGGGTATTGAAAGTCAGATTGATAACTTTAATTATAGAATGATCCAATGGATCTCCTATTAAAGGACAACTCCACCCTCATAAAAACATATTTTAGAAAGAATGGCCTTTTTAAAATATGTTGATATATCATAGTTTGTCCTATGAATTCATTACTGTATGCCTGCTATGCTTCTGGAGGCCTCATGGAAACTGAGCAATTTAGAAACCTGTACTGAGCCTGGGCATGCTCAGAAGAGGCAGACATGGGATTCACATTCAGTCATTGGCTGTGGTGTCAACTGTCAAATCCATAACTGACAGTTACTAAGAGGAAGAACCAGGAAGCAGAAACAGGGGCAACAAGACATTGTGCAGGATTTCAGGTTAGACATATATTTCACATTTCAAACTATTACTATTTAGGGTTTTGGGGGGTGATTTACCTGTATGTAAGTTTTCATTTTAGGGCTGGACTTGCCCTTTAAGTTTATTATTGGTTGAAAGTTTGAGGATGAAGTTTGATTCAAACTCTGCACAGCAGTTGTAATTTACTGTGGCGCTTGGACTGAACTAAAACACTATACAATGTTACAATAAATAAATATAAAAAAAATCAAAACCCATGTATATTTGTTTCCCCTCAAGTGAGTTAAATTTTTAAATTTGCAATTATACATCAAAAACTGAGAATATGAAACTTAGGTCAATGTAAAAATAGATTCTGTAAAAAATTTTTAAATTATTTCAAGAACAACTACAATTAGGGCTAGAACACACTTACATGATTCTGATTGTGTTTTGCAATCGTGAGTAACACAGCACAGTGCATGTCAATGGGACTGGCCACATTGACATGCACTGCAATCAATGCGCATGACTTCATCTAATGTTTTGTGAATTACATGTGGTTGTTTGCGTTTGAGCGCTTGTCCCGTGCGTATGTAAAATTTCCTATAACGGGAAACTATCATTCTTCCCATTACTATACCATGTTTTGCTGATTATAAACCACGTTACCATCAGCAATTCCATCAGCACCATTAGAGGCAGTCTGAACACCCACAGATTTCTGTGGAATGAAAACAGTGAGTTTGGTGTTCACATTAACCTAGCAGGGTACAGGTAGCTATTCACACTGCATATTCCATCAATGGGTGTGAACTCTGCAGTCTATTAGTATTAGTTTAGGCCGTTTTCTCTGTTGTGTTTTGCCCTGGTAAATTGACTACATTTCCCAGGATCCTCCTGACAAGCCCAAAGCCATTAAGATACATGTCTTCATCTAGCACTATGTTCTGGGAACTTCAGCATCAGTACTTACTGTGTCTTCTCCGGAGTGGTGGAAGGCGATGGCTCCGAAAACAATCCCAGACACCAGGGCGGTGGTGCTCTCTCCTTCCATCCTACCCGGTTACCGTGGTCACCGATTCCGGCAAGTTGCTCAGTCGCACTATAATGGCATGGCTCATCTTATTACCTTACACAGGTCCGATAACACACACGCCATTACTAATCCCTATAGTCACACTGCGGATTGTCCGGGACATTCGTGAATTTCTACCTGTGTCCCGCTGTCCCGGATTGCGTATATGTCCCGGACTTTGAAGCTAAATGCCTGTTTTTTTATTGTGTCACACAAATATGTCAGATATGAATAAAGTTTTTTTTTTTTTTTTTTAAAACGGAAGTTCCGTTTAAAAAATCTCAAACAAAACTTTACTCAAACCTGACATTGCAGACATGTGTTACTTTTCTCTGAGACCCCTATACATTGTTCTGCTCCAGCTTCCTACACAGTCCTGCCAAGACTGACAGACTGGACTTTGAAGGAAACTGAAAACAGAGCAATATATGGGGGCCTCGGGGATAAAACCACATTTAAACAGTTTACAAAAAGTTTAAAACTTTAATCCCTCCACTGGAATGTGTTTAACCAGCCTTTCAAGGAAAATTATACTCGCTTATTCCACAATCCAATGCAGCGTAGTACCCAGGGTGAGGACCTAATACACTAAGTCCTCACCTCTGGGTACTTTACAGACAGGGTTACCAGGCATCCCTATTTGGACGGGATTGTCCCAAAAACAGGGCCAAAACCCGTCCAAACACCGGCCCATGAAAGCCACTCGCCGCCCAGCTACGCCCTAACCCTGCTTCCAGATGTGGCCCTGCCCATGTGACGTCACTGCCCCCACCCCCCCCAGTTCAAGGGGGATACGAGTTGGAGGTGAGTATAATTGTCCTTTCAGTCAGTGTTATTCAGTCCTCTTTGACATTTGACAGTGTTGTCAGCCCTCCAGTTTATTAGCCATTATTCAGCCCTCCAGTTCATTAGCCATTGTTATTCAGCCCTCCAGTTCATTAGCCAGTGTTATTCAGACCACCAGTTCATTAGACAATGTTGAAAACAAACCATCCAGTGATAAAAAGCCTTTTACTGCTGTTCACATCATAAAATACTGTGATCAGTGTTTAAGAGGCTGAGGATGGGGTTTCAACCTTTGTTGCATGATGGATATGAGAGGCTGGTCATTGGAGGTAACTGGGCATAATTGTATAGAAACTAGTATTGTCAATAATGTAAACATGCTGCCAGTTATTATTAGATAATGGCTGTTAACATTAACCAACTGGTTTCTATGGCAGACTTAACGGTCATTCCTAAGTTATGGCTGCTGTGTAAAGTTTATTGTTTTAAGGTTTAAAATGCCGGACTTCCGGGGGCGGGGCACTGAGAGTGGCCGCGTTTTATAACAACTCCGAACAATCTGAACTTAAAAAGGATAAAACTCCAGATTTTATCTAAACCACCCGGAGCGGGGGAAGGAAACGGGACTCCTAAACACAGGGGGCCCTTGTCAACTTCCTTACTCCATATTTCCCCGAAGTCCAGCTGTGCTAGTGGAGACAAAAAATCTACCGCCCAACAGCTCAGGCCCATATGTGATAATACGGGAGAGACCTGCCGACAGGATAACCAGAGACCCCCCCAAATGGAGATATATCCATACAAGACATGCAGTGGAGACCCGCCGGAGAGAACCCGGAGAGTTAGACATATCCGACCGAGGCCAGACGCCAGAGATAAAGCCAGACACAGAGACTTTGGACTCACAGCAGTGAGGCGCCAAATGGGCAGACCCACACAGAGGTCCCAAACAACAACACAGGTACCTCTTGAATTATCACACATATAGATACCTTACCCACCCGAAACCACCCCTCAGCATAGGTGGAAGCCAGAGGCCACGTGGCGGACCACATGGTGCCGGGCCTGGATGCCGCAGGGCCCAGAATAGCCAGAGATAGTCAACCACCCACCAAAGTACCTGCGGAATCGCAGACCCGGGTGGGTTTGGGACATAGCCCAACTCATAGACTGTAACCTCACCTGTCTGAAGGAGTCCCCCACCGTAGTAGAAGGCCCGGAGCCGCCAGGCGAACCACGCGACGGAAGGCCTTAGATAACACTAGGCCCAACACACCCAACGACCATCAGCCATTTACCGGGAGGGCCTAAGGAACCTCTGGTCCAGGCAGGAGGAGGGAAGGCCCAATGCCCAGGGGAACTCTCCAGTTGATACCAGTTCCCCGAATATACCGCTGACAGACGGGCGGCCCTAGTCCCACGCCGACTGCCACTGATGAAGGGCGACGTCTAGGATAAAAGCAATTCCAAAGACCCCAAGACACTTAATTCCTGTAAGGCTGCTGGCCGAAACCCTAACCCAACATCAATTCATACCAGCCCCCTTGGATCCCCCTGCGTGTCACCAACCTCAGAACTTTGTCTAAGGGTTAACCTAGCTCAAATCAACCATACAAAACAAACACAACAACCTACAAAACCACGTCATTGGATGTATAAAACCTGTTCACAAACTCTTCCTATGTTTTTTAATAACATTTAACTAAGACGATAAAGGAAACCTTTGAAAACAAACACACTCCAAGTAACAAGCAAACGGATTATTGAAACCTTAAAAGCAATACCCTGTAGAACAACTTATATGTATATATGTATACCTACTTCCCTTTCCCCCCCTCTACCCCCCCAAAACCTTTACCCCTTCTCTTTGACCCTCCCAAACTCATACCTGAATATGTCTAATGTCTAGATATGCAAACTGAACTCTGAACGAGCCCTTAACATACCCCACAAGAATACCATATCAACTGAGATGCCATACCATACTCCCTCGCTGGACTTACCAAATTCTAGCATGGACAAATTTATCGAAAAAACCTAATACCGAAATGGGCAAAAGAAACAAAAAATCCAACCAACAGCCTCCTCCGGGGACATCAAACCCCATAACCTCAAGCAACAACAAAGACAAATCACTACAAACACCAAAACCACAAAGATACAAGGACATACCTAAAACCCCAAATAAACCAACTCTCCCACTCTTGGAGGAAAACGATCCATCTACCCAGGAAGAAACCTCCGCCTCCGACAACATGGAATCATATACAACTAACACTATCCAGGCAAATAAAATAGCAGCGGAGGTTTCTAACATAATGATGCCCCTACTGGACAAACGACTGGAAGTCCTACACTCTACTATTTCATCAGCCTTATCCCAAGTCACGGAAAACACACAAAGAATCTCTACCCTGGAGACCAGAGTCAGTGATTTGGATGACTCAATGATCCCCATAACATCTACCTCCAGGCATCAACAAGATCTACTTCAACAATTACAGGATAAGCTGGATGATCTGGAGAACCGCTCGAGAAGAAACAATCTTAGGATTGTTGGAATACCCGAGTCATACAAAGGCCAAGTTAATTCAATTCATCACCCAAGATGTGGTGAACGCTTTGGACATAACTCCACTCCATAACGAACTCCACACGGAGAGAGTTCACAGATTGGGTCCGGAAGGCAGACAAACTACCGACAGACCCCGACCGGTAATTGTGAAACTGCACGACTTCAAAGACAAAGAACAAATCCTACAAGCTTATCGTAAAATGAACATTTTTGAGGTCAACAACCACAAACTCCTAATATTTCAAGATTTTTCAACAATAGTTAGCGCCAAAAGGAAAGCCTTCAACCCAGTCTGCCAATATCTTCACAATCACAATATAAAATTCCAAATGCTCTACCCAGCCAAACTAAGGGTAACCGAAAACGGTAAAACCCAGCTGTACACCACCCTGGAGGAGGCTTCAACCCGATTTCTCAGAAACATCCAAAACAGACTAAATATTTAAACCCCAGACTCAACACCCCAAAAAGAGCTGAGGGCTCAGTTCAGATACCATCCAAGTATTACTGTTATGTTTATTATGCAATATATAGTTATTTCAGGTTTTTTTAATTGTTACTACCATTTGCCTTGCCTAACCTTTTTTTTCTCATTTCAGCCACCATCAAGTCGCCGGGGGGAGGGCTCCGGGAGGGGGAACCACGCAGATGATCTTGCATCCATGAAAGAAAGCCCTGATATTTCCCTGCTCGGTGGGACAGGGAGAACAGGCAAGTTCTCACAACACACAAACTTCATATTCTCACAGAAAGGAAGATCAACACACAATACCAATACAAACCCTAATCTCCAATGATCTACTCTAAAATAGTTTCCTGGAATGTAGAAGGTCTGTATACAAACGCAACAGAATCCTGTCACACTTAAAAAGACTACACCCACATATTGTATTACTCCAGGAGACACACTGGAAACAAACTGAAGAAGGGTTTCTAAAAGCACCATGGATAGCACACTGCACCTCAGCCTCAAACACAACAAAATCTAGAGGAGTAGCCATACTAATCCACAAAGATCTGCCAGTCACCATACTAAACACAACAAGGGACCCTGGGGGCAGATTCCTGATCCTTGACCTCAAACTAAAATCTAAATTCTACACTCTATGCTCCAAATGGAATAAATGGGGAATTTTACTCAAACCTTCTGACACAATTACTGTCTAGACTCAAACACCAAACTATCCTGGGGGGAGATTTCAATACAACCCTAAATAATTCTATGGACAGAATGGGACCGAGACAGTCTTTGCCAACCACACACCCCCCTCTCCTGGAAATACTCTCACAACTAGAACTCTGTGATCCCTGGAGGTTACTCCACCCAACAACTAAACAATTTAGCTTTTACTCATACCCACACCATTCGCACTCACGCATAGATAATATTCTAATTTCAAATGACCTATTCTCTCAAGTATCGAATACACATATAAACAATATCTTGATATCGGATCATGCCCCCATTGAACTCTCCATAAACTTCGACCTACAAGTCACTCAAAGAAATCAATGGAGATTCCCAGCATACTTCTACAACTCAGAGGATTTCAAAACATACCTAATCACCCACTGGCAAAATTATATGGATGATAATATCCCTTATGTGAGGGACCCAGCTCTCTTCTGGCATACATCAAAGGCGGTGATGAGGGGACACATAATATCATATGTTACACACAAAAAAAAGCCTACAAAGAAAGATACACCCAGCTAGATCGTGATCTTAAGGAGGCGTGCAGCCTATACATAGGAGATCCATCGGAAACCAATAAAGAAAGATATATATCCATACAAAACCTCCTAAATACCTATCTCCTAGCACAGGCACAATGGTCAGTAAACGCCAGAAGAAATTAATACCATAGATGGGGCAACCGAACAGGCACCCTGCTAGCCAAACTAACTAAACCCCAACGATCCAAATGCTTCATCCTCCAACTACTAGACACACACACAAAAAAACCCATCATCTCACAATCCGAAATTCAGAAATATTTTTTGAATCTCTATACACAACACATACGAGCACAAATTTGGATATACACTCCTATTTGGATTCTTGTTCTTTGCCTCAACTTACACTCCAACAACGAGAACTACTCAATAATCCAATAACACAACAAGAAATAACCAGTACTAATAAACTTCTGCACAACTCCGGACGGCTTTCCAGCAGAGTACTACAAACTGTTGCTCCCCTACTTACCCCCTATCCTCACCAAACTCTACAACTCCATACTCTCCCAGGAAACCCATATAGAACACTTCAACGATTCCCAGACCATCTTACTTCTCAAACCAAACAAAGACCCTCTATTAGTCCAATCATATAGACCAATCTCACTGTTAAACCAGGATTACAAAATCCTAACCAAAATAATGGCAAACAGACTTGGCCGTATTATGCCAGAACTAATCACAGAATCACAACTTGGATTCACTAGAGGTAGAAACACCACTAAAGCTGTACGCATGGCAATAGCAGCCATTGCAGCCCACACCAACAAAACTTACTCCCGAGAGATTCTACTGAGCCTGGATGCAGACAAAGCCTTCAACCCTCTTGGGAATTTTTACACAAAATTTTAGCTACAAGCAATTTTGGCCCAAACTTTTCTAGACTAATCGAATTCCTTCACAGGAATACCAACACATCCCTACTAGTAAACAATACCATCTCACGTCCATTTCAAACCCGCAAAGGCACAAGACAGGGCTGCCCACTTTCGCCACTACTATTCAATCTTAGCATTGACCCACTACTTAGAACCCTATCCAACAACACACAATTTACAGGAATCAGCATGGGGGGGTGGAGCTGAAACTGTCAGCATATGCAGACGATGTCTTGTTATTCATCTCCAAACCACTACACTCTATACCAGCGATAATGAATGATCTGACCTGCTTCGGAAAGCTGGTCTGGACTACAAATCAACTACAATAAATCAGAGGCACTCTTACTTGGCCCGGCCAAGCCCACCAGACTGGTCACGCAATTTCCTTTTCAAATGGGCCACCTCCTCTATAACATATCTGGGAATATCCCTTCCCAAACATATAAAAGACCTTTACGTTAGAAACTTCCCCCCACTCATCCAAAAACTGACAAACACGCTGACAGCATGGGAAAAATTCCCACTCTCCTTCACAGGACGAGCTAATCTTATAAAAATTATACTATTTCCGAAACTACTCTACCTTCTACAGACCTTACCAATATTTCTATCTCATAAAGATACAAAACATATAAACACCATGTTCCGCAAATATATCTGTTCCTTATTTTAAACTGAATGATTCCTTTGATGTATTTTTATGAACAACTTGGGCTGTGGAGGACAAACTTGGAACAGCTGATTCTACTGTCACCATTCCTTGTGGTGGAGTGTGGGAGTGGTGAAGGGATGGGTGGGCGGTGTGTGTGACAAGGGGGTGTGATGTGTTTTAAAATGTGATGTAGTGTATGCCGCTGTGACTGAAGACGGTCACAAGATGTCCGAAACGCGTAGCAGCGGATTTTAAAATGTGTTAATAAATTTCAATACAAGATCAAAAATACATGTTGGGCTCAACTAGAATCAATAGTGCTACAATCCTTACTTAGAGCAGTCAGGGGCTCGGGTGTATAAACCCCGAGCCATCCACTTGTGCAGATACGGAACACAGCTCACACACTTATTTGATCAAATGCAGATGGTACACGCTTAGTCCCTATGGCCCGGGTACAAAACACCCCAAGCGTGTCGCAAATGGCCATTTCCCATAGACTCTCAATCAAATATTTCGGAAGTCTGCACACCGGAAACAAAAAGGAGAAGTACCAAAGCTGCTTGCAGATAAAATCACCTTTATTCCCAAGCCTAATGCGTTTCGGACAACAGGTCCTTAATCATAGGCATGCCTATGGTACGTCTCCTTTTTGTTTCCGGTGTGCAGACTTCCGAAATATTTGATTGAGAGTTAATAAATTTCAACCTTTTATAAGACCTCAGGAATGCGCTTTATCCATGCTGAAGTGAATGTACACGTAAGCAGCACCAGGGCGATTGAGGATCCAAGCGAGTGTGTGACCCTTGATATATGGTAACATAATATATATATATATATCCTTTATATTACATAAATATATTTATATTTTAATGAAAATTGCATTGAGCTTTAAGGAGCAACTAATTAGGTGGGGGTATATAACACTATTACACTTATTACAAGAAATAAGACAAACCAGTTTCTGTTTGCTAGACAGGAAGTGATGTCTGTATATGATAAAATGACTTTACATGTCTCTGAAACTACCCAGCATTCTTAGAAAAATGGGCAGTTTTCCCCCTGTTTCACTATTGATATATTAATAACATGAGGCTGTTGGGTACCTTCTGTTGTAAGAATGCTCTACTTTATTTTATACTGTGTGGGGAGCTTTTAGCGCCTTAAGGGGAGAGGTGGGGGTATCTCACCATAATCTTAAAGTTAATCAGTATCATGTGCTGCCCTAACCCCATAGCAAAGGTAAATCTATAACTTGATGTGGTAAATGCTAATAAATATGAACCTAGCATGTTAATCTGGATCCTGTATAGGGTCTCAGGTTGCCCAATGGTGCTGTTTGGATTGAACTATACATTGCTTGTGAAGGTTCTCATTCATCCAGGTCATGGTATATCTGTTGTATTCAATTAGATCAACTGGACTTGAAATGTAGTTCTTGAAGACGTTTCACTAGTCATCCGACTGGCTTTCTCAGTCGGATGACTGAGTCATTCTGAATTGAGAAAGCCAGTCGGATGACTAGCGAAACGTCTTCAAGAACTACATTTCAAGTCCAGTTGATCTAATTGAATACAACAGATAAACTATACATTGCGGCAGGAATGCTTGTGTCTGTTTACAGATCTGCAGGTTTATTCCACTTAGACTCCAGGTATTAAAGCTACCAGGTAGGTGGAATAAGGAAGTGAGGGCAAGTTTGGTAAGGATTATGATTCCTACTGCCTTAATATAATCCTTCCCTAATCCAATAGTGTAATAGCTATGGATGTAAGGGAAGGGCAGATGGATTACTTGCATGTTCAAACCGTTGGGTAGGAATCGCCAAAGCATGACCATGGGATTTTGATGTCTGCAAGTCAGGAAAATAGCTGTATTCCAGGATGTGTGAAAACTAAACTGTGCAGCCAGGGAATGCTGGGAATTGTAGTTTTCAAACATGTTAATGGTCCCAAGTTTAACACCCCTGCTCTATACTATTAGGCAGAAAAATGTCTTTATTCAAGGATATATGAAAACTAAATTTTCCAGCATTCTCTGCAGCCAGTGAATGCTGGGAGCTGTACACGTAAAAAGTTAAACACATGATCTACTGTATATCATTAGGCTGCATTGAATCTGTATATATTAATTTACCAATGGACATAAAGAAGAACTGGAGAATGCTGGGAGTTGTAATTTTCAAACATGTAAAAGGTCACAAGTTTCACACCCATGCTCTATACCATTAGACTGTATTACATCTGGACACATGCCTTAGCTTCAGGACATTAAGAAAAAACTTACTGCAAACAGAATGCTGGTATTTGTAGTTTTCACAACCTGTGAATGGTCCCAAGTTTAACATATAGTTTTTATATGTTAGATTATTAGAGCAATATTATTATAATAAAATGAGGCTGTGAGGTACCTTCTGTCATAGGAAGGCTCTATTTCATTTTATACTATGTGGGGAGCTTTTAGCTCCTTTAACTACACCTCTCCCTAACCTATAAAGCTAGTCAGTCTCCTGTGGTGTCCTAACCACATAGTGACTGTAAATCTGGCACTTGCTGTGGTATATATTAATCAGTATGAATATAGCATGTTATCCTGGATACTGTATAGGGACTTTGATAACCCAATGGTGCTGTTTGATTTGACCTGCACATTGTGGCAGGATTGCCTGGGTCTATGTTTTATTATTTTGTTATTTAGACCCTCTAAATTCAAACTAGCAGGCAGGTGGAATAGGTAAGGGAGGGTATGTGTGTCTGTTTGTTCATGAATTATGGCGTTATTACCTGGGTACTTTTTAGGACCTTTAGGCTTATCCTATTTGGGTCTACCCTGGATGCTTCCTGGTGACAGCTGGGAGCAGAAAGGGAGGACAAGTTTGGAAAGATTCCTGATGCCTACTGGCTGAGGGGACCTAAGTAGCCTATCTCTAGCCCTATAGCTTAACATTTGGGCCTACCCTGAATGCTTCCTTGTGACAGCTGGGAGCAGAAAGGGAGGACAAGTTTGGAAAGATTCCTAAAGCCTACTAGCTGAGGGGACCTAAGTAGCCTATCTCTGGCCCTATGGCTTAACAGCTATGGGCATAAGGAAGAGGCAGACAGATCCCAAACCACTTGCATGTTTGTGCACTTGGTATTGGTATCACTGAAAGCACCCCGAGCTTTCAATAAAAAAAAATAATAGTGCTGTTTAGGTTGAGGTGCAAATTGTGTCAGGATTGCCTGGGTCTATTTTCAGAGAGAATGAACATAGAGCACTCCCAAAAGGATTATAGTTTATATACTATAATCCTATAGCAACCTAAGGACTGGCATGAGCCAGTCCTTAGTCTGTTTGTTAGTGCTCCCCCTGTGTTCATATTTGTCGTAATAGGTTGCCAAATAAAAAAAACCATCATGCAATAATGATAGAATGTTTCCACTTCAGTAATGTAAATATATGTTGCATTTTACCTTGTATCTTTATTCCTAATTTATATTAAACTGATATTGAGCCGTACATTATGGAGGCTATTTAAACTTACCTCCCTAGCTGTTACGTCACATCCTGAAGATGGATTGTCCAGAGCCGAAATGCGTAGATGTAGCGTTTTCATTTTATTTAATAAAAGCAATTTTTTAATTCATTTATTTATTTTTATTTATATAGCACAATGCCCATATGTCATTATGGGCAAAAATTTCACACACCCTACCACTAATCAAACTTACCAACTGAAAGGTTGTTTTACATGCAACACACGGTTTGTGATCTATGTCCTCATCTGTCTGTAGAGTGGACTACTCTATGTCAGAGAGACTGCCCTAAAAATATCTCGCTTCTCCCAGCACAGATCTTCTATTACACTACCAGTGGTCAAACACTGTATTGATAGTTCTCACTCACCAGACCAACTAAAATTTATAATACTAGAAATGGTAACTCTACCACCTAGGGGTGGTAGTAGAGAGTTAGAACTTAAAAGTAAAAAAGTAAGGATGAAAGATTGATATCTTTGATTCCGTTTACTCTCAATAGAGAATATGACTTTTATTTGTATCTGTAAACTTATATAGTGTTGATTAAGTATACATTACATTTTATTATGGTTTATGAGCTTTGATAGTCCATGTACCCAGGTAATCCCTCTATTTTCTCCTAACCCCCAGTTATGGGCTATTTGGTGTTAATATGCCCTTTATAGTGGAGGGTTTAGTAACTCCACTACTTCCTGTACTTAAGTATATAAAGAAAAAGATAAGAAACTTATTGTACATGTCATGCTGTAACTCTACCTGTCCTGCTTGAGAAAGGGAATTGTATTTCCCGAAATGTCGCTTTTGACAAGGTTTGGAAAGTTACTGCTGTTAATATAAGTGCCAAGCAAGGTGTAGAGAGGAGCACACTACTTGAGTGATGAATTCATTTATTCAGAGCAAAAAACATACAAAGTTTCGAGACTTAAGGTCTCTACCTCAGGTACAGGAAGAGACCTTGAGTCTCAAAATGTTTTGATTCGCTAACCCTGCTGTCAATCTAATAACAAGCACAGCATTGGATACAACACTAAAAGGGGAGTGAGAAATATGTTCCTATGTAAGCTTCCATTGCCTCCCTGTAAAACTTCCTGGGGTGTGTCTTAACAGTCCATTTTGAAGATACCATTACAAAACAGGAGTGGGGACTACTAAGTACTTTTATTTATTTTTATATTTTGCCTTATTTACTTTTCTATATACTTTAATGTCATTACTACATACTTGTTAATATTGATATAACTATTTATTTAGTGCTTAATCAACACATAAACACTGTCCCTATGTATATTACTTTTACCCACCCCCACCAACATAGTACCTCCGAAAAACCCAATGTATTCCCCATAAAATTATAAATTTATTTATATAATATATATAATATAATATATATAGGAAAGGGATAAGGGATATATATATATATATCCATTATATTGTATAAATAAATGTATATTTTTATGGAGATTGCATTGAGTTTTGAGGAGCAACTAACTAGGTGGGGGTATATAACACTATTACACATAGGAAAGGTCTATATGTATGTGTGTAATTAAAAGTAAAGTATAGTACTACTACTTACTACTGAATTACAAAACAAAAATACAATTAATAAAGTATACTTACTTTACTGGACACCCCTAAGTTTAAATGGAAAACTCAAAATGATAAGTCTAGCCACACCTCCAGGATTTCTAAAGGGTCTCTATGTAGACACTAAAAGGAAGTGGAATTTTACTAACATCCAATGAGAGGTTCTGATCTTACACTGTTAGCAAATCAAAAAATTCTCTTTGGCACTGTCCAGGACAAGACAGGATGTGTAAGGAAGTTCCTGTATTACACCCAGTTATGTGCTGTTTGTAAATGTGAGAGTCTTCAGACTTTCACATGTACTCCCCCCTCCCCTCTCCATAGAAAGTAATGAGACAACCCAGTTTCTGTTTACTAGACAGGAAGTGGTGTCTGTAAATGTTTAAATGACTTTGCAAGTCTCTGAAACTACCCAGCATTCTTAGAGAAATGGACAGTTTTTCCACTTTCCCCCCAATATTAATATATTAAACTTGAGGCTGTCAGGTACCTTCAGTTATAAGAAGGCTGTATTTAATTTTATACTCTGTAGGAAGCTTTTAGCTCCTTTATCCAAACCTCTCCATAACATGTAAAGCTAATTATTATCCTGTGTTTCCAAGTCCTAACCCCATAATGAGTGTAAATTTGGAACTTGCTGTGGTAAATACCACAAGTATGAACCTAGCATGTTATTCTGGATCCTGTATAGGGTCTCAGGATGTCCAATGGTGCTGTTCAGATTGAATTGCATATTGTGGCAGGATTACCTGGATCTGTTTTCAGATCTGCAGGTTAATACCATTTAGTCTGGATACATGTAGCGTTGTCATATGTCCCAACTGAGCATCTGCTTTGAGTGAGAGCTCTGCCAGGACTCTGTTGGCTGCAGCCAGCATTGCATGTGACAGACTGATCATGTGGTCCCAAAGGGAACTGCATGATCGGCCGTGATTTACTAACTGACCCATTTGTCTTATATGGGCGACCGAACTCGGTCGTGGCTGGCTGCCCCACACCATCACATATTTCCAGCTGACTGATCCACGCACGAGTATACGAACCTTTAGACTTCATGGATTATAACTGCCAGGTAGGTGGTATTTGGAAGTGAGGGCAAATATGGTAAGGTTTATGACTCTGACAGGAAGATTTGCCCAGAGGCACAAGCTCTCTGGGCAAATCACCCATACGGGATTTACCAGAGGCTGTGCGATTTTGGGTGAATCTCACCCGCACATAAGTATTTAATGTCAGCTATTAGCTGGCGTTAAATACTTACGTGTAAAGAGGCACGCAACCTCTGGTAAATTACTTTACCTTAATTCTTCTGCCGCCGCAAAGCGAGCCTTAATGTCGTGCCAACTGATCAACCCATATAATGCTTCCCTAATCCAATAGTCTAATAGGTATGGATGTAAGGGAAGGGCAGATGAATCACTTGCATGTTCAAATGCTTGGGTAGGAAACGCTAAAGCATGACCGTGGGCTTTTAATGTCTGTAAGTCAGGAAAATGTCTTTATTCCAGGATGTATGAAAACTAAATTTTCCAGAATTCTGGGAAGTGTAGTTTTTAAACAAGCTTAGGCTGTATTAGATCTAGACAGATGCCTTAGCTGCAGGATATTAAGAAAAAACTTAATGCAAACAGAGAATGCTGGGAATTGTCGTTTTCAAACACTTGAAAGGTCATAAGTTAAACAAACCTGCTCTATACCATTAAGCTGTATTACATCTAGACACATGCCTTTGCCACAGGCAATAAATAAGATACTTTGCATGTCCCCACCCATTTCTTTAAGTGAGAAATATGTGTTTATATGTTAGATTACTAGGGCAATGCTCTTATAATAACATGATTCTATGAGCTTGTGAAGGTTCTCATTCATCCAGGTCATGGTATATCTGTTGTATTCAATTAGATCAACTGGACTTGAAATGTAGTTCTTGAAGACGTTTCGCTAGTCATCCGACTGGCTTTCTCAATTCAGAATGACTTGTACAAGAATCTGTGGCAATTATGTACCCTGGAAAATCCCAATTAGCATATCACAGCCAGGTGTTAAGGGTGTGATTAGATAGTGGCTAAGAGGTGTTATAGGAACGCCCAGAGTAAGGTGTTAAAACAGCATTGTACATGGCAGACAGTTGGTGTCGAACCCCCCCACCTCTATTTAGGCTTGGTTTCTTTATTTTCACATAAATGGCCTCCTTAACACCTCTCTTGAACCAGTCACGTTCCTTCGCCAGTATGTTAACATTACAATCTTCAAAGGTATGTCCTTTATCCTTAAGATGCAGATACACGGCTGAGTCCTGACCCGAGGAATTGGCTCTTCTGTGCTGGGCCATACGTTGATGCAGTTGCTGTTTGGTCTCCCCCACATACAAATCAGAGCATTCTTCACTGCACTGCACTGCATATATGATGTCGCTTTTCTTGTGTTTTGGTATTGGGTCTTTCGGATGTACCAATTGCTGCCTCAGTGTGTTGTTCGGTTTAAAGCAGACAGGGATACGATGTTTTTTGAAAATTCTTCTTAATTTCTCGGAGACCCCTGCTACATATGGGATGACCATGTTCTTCCTCCTGTCTTGCTTTTCCCCTTCACTGTTGGTATTCGTGTTCTTTTCTTTCCTTCTACTTCTTTTGACAATCGTCTTCGGACGATTGACTGTATAAAATGGTTTCTTAAAATGGCGGTAACTCAACCTCTCTCCCAGTACATCGATTTCTATCTTAAACCCTTAGTGCACAACCTGCCATCATATATCAAAGACACGAGTGACTTCCTGCACAAACTACACTCTATTGGTGATTGGAAGGACAATTGGTATATTATTACAGTGGATATAACCTCTTTATATACTGTGACAAGGGAAACTGTCTTGCTAAAGGAGTAGTTGTAGATGGAGTGTATATACCACCCAGGCTGCAGTTATGGCTTCGCTGAGGCTCCAGGGGAAGTTAAAATGGAGTTCTGTAGTGAGGTGTTTAATTTACCCAGTTAGCAGGGCCCTGGAGTCTGGCTAGGAAGAGTGGGTGGGATTCTTTGCCAGTTAAGTCCACAGGTGGACTATTTAGCAGACAGCCTGGGTGTGGTTGTGGGTGGTTTTTGCTCTGGAGAAAATCCTGGAGGGAGTGCAGCTCTGCTAGCAGGCTCTGGTTCTATTGATTTAAGACAAGCAGTCAAATAGGGTTTTTTTGTTTTGGTAATGCAAAGACTGTTTATACTGGAAAAGACTGTTATTTTACCAGTAAAGAAACTGTGTGCTTGACGCTCAGAAGAGCTGGGATTTCTGTTCAGTTTCTTTAGTTTACCGTTTAATAAACTACAGGCAGGAGCCTGCAACTGTTTATGGTTACAAAGTCTGCTGTCTCTTTCTTAAGGAATCGTGACACCACAGACACGACGATCCCACAATACCAACATAGACCACACTAAAGGCCTGACAGCGGTTCAACACTTTCTTACCACTAGAAGCGATAAAACTCCTCCCTCAGAGTTCCTGACAGATTGCATGCATTTTGTACTATATAACAACTACTTTAAATTCGAAAATAACTTTTTTCTTCAAAATGTAGGAACTGCAATGGGAAGCCCGGCAGCACCATCTTACGCTAATTTATATATGGGCTACCTAGAGGAGAAGTTTATTTATACTAACAAACTTTTTACTCAATACTGCGTTAGGTTGTGGCGCTTTATAGATGATCTCACAAGCGCACGAATTTATACAATTCTGTAATTCTCTCGATAACAAATTTGTGTTTAATGCTATTTTTTCTCAGGAACAGGCCCACTATTTGGATGTGAATGTTACAATTAAACAAGGTGGTATCCAAACTTCGATGTATTCTAAGCCCACTGATCGAAATTCGTTAATACATGGTAGTAGCTTCCACCCTAAGCATCTGTTCAAGGGAGTGCCTAAATCCCAATTTATGAGAGTCAATAGAATATGTTCAGAGGAGGATGATAGACGGGAACAGGTTGACCAGATGATGAGAAAATTTAAGGTGAGGGGACATCGTTCATGCACGCTTGAAAAGGCTAAATATGAAGCAGAAAACATGTCCCCGAAAGTAACTTTAGAAAGGGGTGTTCCCTTTATACAGAGTTACTCTACCTTCTCTGATGAGGTCAAACATAATCTCAACAAATTCTGGCCAGTTATAGAGGGAGATAAAACACTAGCCAGTACCACCAGACGTAAACCATTCTGTGTCTATAAAAAAGGTAAATCTCTGTATAATCGACTCATACAAGCAGACCCGGTTGCTAAATTTAAAAAAGCTTTTATTTTTTCTCATAAAAAAGGTTGCTACAAATGTTACAACTGCAATATATGTAATGCTATGATATTAGGCAATACTTTTGCCCACCCATATACAGGGAAGATCTTCAAGATCAATGGGTTTTTTAATTGTAACACGGAGTTCTGTGTGTACATACTAAAATGCCCATGTGCCTTAATGTACGTGGGTAAAACCATTGGACCTTTTAAGAAACATCCTGACCTCCCGAACAGAGAGATCTCCCCAGTTGCGGCACATTGTTGCCAGTTGAACCATCAGGTCTCAGAAATACGCGCCATGGTAATTGACCATATACCCATTGACAGTAGAGGAGGTGATAGGAACAACATATTACTTCGTAGGGAAGCTGCATGGATTCACAGACTTAACACGGTCCAACCTAAAGGACTTAATACTAATATCGGTCTTACTTGTTTTCTACCTAAGAGATAATCTAGTTAACTGTATTTTATATCGTTTAGGATTGCATCATTGTATCAGTATCTATTTCCTATTTTTAATGTATTGACCTATATTTACTTGTCTTATATATATATGTATAGAAATTTTTAAAATATTTTTTATTACATATATTCACTTTTATCATATTTATATTTACCTTTATAGCACTAGCACTTTTGAATATATATCTGTTGATATAGCACTATATCTGTAATTATATGTTGAGATGTTGACCACTAGATGGCCATCTTACTCCTGATTGGTTTGACTATAAATAGAACACAGTTGCACTGATTGTTCACTTGATTGTTGGTCTGAAGAAGGTGCTGTAGTAGCACCGAAACGTCACATAATAAATGGAGTGTTGATCAAGTCTGGTGTGCCCAACTTTATTGGATTTCTATGTACCTATATAAGGGTAACACTGTACAAATAATGCACAATATTAGTATGATTGGTCTTTATATATTTTTTATTTAAATACTGTTGGAATATGGTGATAGACATGTTCCTATTCACTTCCTGAACACAGAGGTTTTGACCTCCCTCTGTTTATGTATGTCAGATGTTTCTATGTTACACAGATTGTGTTTTATTCACATGGTCACTTTAAGGGTTAATAGGGTTTCCGGGTATTTAAGGGAGTAGGAATCACGGGATGAAGCGGCAATGAC
Source organism: Hymenochirus boettgeri (assembly GCA_019447015.1). Taxonomy (NCBI): domain Eukaryota; kingdom Metazoa; phylum Chordata; class Amphibia; order Anura; family Pipidae; genus Hymenochirus; species Hymenochirus boettgeri. The sequence continues at coordinate 156,740,052 of CM033469.1, forward strand.
ACCGTGAAACGCGTCAGACTACTGTTTGGTTGCACCTCCGTTGTATTTTTGGCACAGCCTGTTCATGTATATATGTGTGGATTGAATAAATAGATGATGACACTACCCGCTATGACTGACTCCTAGTTTCGGAGCAATCCGCTCCCTGATGTTTGCCTCCCGTTCATAGTCTCGGCCCATACGTCCGCAAATATGGTCAATCTGCCTCCTATGCTTACAGGTAGGGCCAGCTGTATCTCATTGCTGAAGAGGATTGGCTGACGATCTTTTTTTTGCAAAGGAACTCTCGTTTTCCAGCCTTGTTGTCTTTGTCCCTTTTTTCCAGGGCAATACGGTCTTGCGGAGCAAAAGGGCTTATCCTTCTCCCTTCCAAATAAGGAGTCTTACCTTGGCCTCTTAAATATTTTGTCTTGGTTTAAAAATACAATCCCCCCCCCCCACCCAGATGCTTTCTCCAAATGGTAACTGAAAGTTTATTCTTTGAAGCCATATCCGCTGACCACGAGCAAACCACAGCTCTCTCCTTGAGGCTAATGCCCATGATATGCTTCTCGCAGATAATCTGACCATGAAGCCTCAGCCACAAACTCAGAGGCAAGTTTACAATCTTCCAGCATTGTTATTAGCTTGGACCTCTTAACATTATTTTCTACTGCATCCTGAATTTGGGCAAGCCACACCTTCAGGGCCAAAGATACCAATGTTAGGGCAACTGCTGGTCGACATGCTGCTCCAGCATCCATGTAAGACCTTTTCAGATTGTAATCTGCCTGCCTGTTCATGGCAGTATCATTGACAGGCAGAGCCTTTTTACTGGCTAGTCTGACTACAGCAGTTAGCAGTCTTGGCTTCCCTAAAGGGATATTTCTTATGAAACATACCATGTGGCCAGTTCATCCGCATACGTAGAAATTGTTCTAATACTTGTGAGTTTATTAGTAAAGCTTCTGATTTGTTTGAATGTCTCCTAGGGGATATTCTAGTAGTGCTCTAACTGACGCTTATAATAGAGCACTAGCTTTCTTGGCCCCCAAGTATAGGGATCAAGTTACCCCCATGCCCCTGGATAGGCCTAATGGTAAATATATTGGGGTTAATAATACTAATAATAATATTTATGACTCCTGACCACATGAATATGGGGGTTCAATTTTACCTCAGTTGCTTTTATTAACTGTTTCAGCCCCCAATTTCAGGAAGTTAATCTCATAATTTTATATGGTGATAAGTTGATTCAGAAAGTCCTAAATAGGGGCTGGAAAATTATACCTAATATTCTAATTGGCTTAAAGAGAACTGTGGTCCAAAAATGACTTTAGGTAAATTGATAGGAATTGCTCTCCTGAGAGATTTTGAAATGTATTTCCATTGTTTATTTTACATAGTTTTGAAGATATTTACATTTTTGTGTGATATGGCAGCAGCATCACCAGGTCCCCTGCACTTCCTGCTCTGAAACCTGTCAGTCAATCTGCCCTGTGTCTCCTCCCCTTTGCAGCCCCCCTGGTCCCTCCCACTCATGGACCCCATGGTCCCTCCAGTTGCAGGCCCCCCTTGGCCCATTCCCTTACAGCCCCATGTGGCCCCGCCCACTTGTGGGTGCCATGGCCCCGCCCACTCGCTGGTGCCTAAGCCCCACCAACTTGTGGGTGCCTAAGCCCCACCCGCTCATAGGTGCTGTGGGCCACTCTGGCACCCCCCCTCGAAAACTCTGTGGAAACAGCCTTTTCAGGCAGAGTGAGAACTCTGTTCTCACTCTGGTGAGAGGCTGTTTTCACATAGTGAGAGAGAAGGGCTGTAGATTCCCTTACCTTCTCTGCAGCTCCTTCACACAGCAGAGAGGAGGGACTTCCAGTCTCCCTCACACACTGAGAGAGTCTGAGGCTGTGCTCGCCGGCGGCACTGTGCAGGAGAAGCCTTAGGAATGTCACATGTCAGCTTCCTGCCCATTAACTTTCTGTATATCTTGGGCTGTGGAGCACGTAGAGAGGTGGTTGATGGCTTGTTTTAAAGGTAGGAAACTGGCCTTTCATTAAAAATATGGTCTGCATCACTAATGGGTTAAATGGGTATTGGTTAATTGTGGAGGTGTGTCTCCTCCTCTTTCCTTTTAAAAGGAAGTTGTCTTTGAATGTCATGCCTCTGATGAAGTGTTCATACACGAAACGCGTCAGGCGTGGACATTGTTCTGTTATGTGTATATATGTAAACTAATATAGTTAACACTGTTTCTACGGGAGTCTCTGGCGTTTCCAGGTTGCATGGCTCCTATTCGTCTTTTGGAGTGTTCCCTGGGTCATATATTCCTTCCACCTCTAGCAATCGAGGTTGCAACACATGGAGGAGCATGAGACTGAAGAGAGAGGAAGAACTCCAGCCTGGCAACACAGAGGTAAGCTCCAGCCTACTCACACTTGACAGTTAACGAAAAAAAGAGAGGAGGGACAAGGGAGGAGGCAAGAGTTTTATAGTGATGTGTTTCCTGTTTACACCCAGGGGATCTGACCCAGTCTGGTGAATGGCTGACATGGGGTAGCAGAGAAATTTTGTGACACTTTACCTTGCCTTTACAGTATTGGGTGACTGGGTGCCCTGGGGGTGCAGGGAGAGGACTATCTGATAAAGTGTGCTGGTATTACAAGTCAGGTGGCACAGCAAGGGGGGAATTGGACAACTGGGTGCGCTGGTTATTTCACATGGCACAGGGATGGTGGAATTGGGCACCTGGGTGCACTTGTATTACACATGGCACATGGATGGGGGAGTTGGGCAAATGTGTGCACTGGTATTACACAGGGCAAGGGGGAATTGGGCAACTTGATATGCTGATATTTATTAAAGGGGTGCAATAATACCAGTCACCCAATTCCCCCCTCCCTTTGTCAACTGTTATACCAGTGCTCCCTATGTCACCTGTACTACAACTGATGGCCAAAATGCTATTTCTCTACCCTGTCAAGTTAATTAGTTGCTCACAAGTCTGAAAAGCTCTGCCCCTACTTTAACCCACTCCAAAATACATTTCACATATTCTAAGGCCTTCCTTGTCCTGCTGAATATCAAACTTCTCCCCGATCACGTACAAGATCTACATGGCACCAGACGCCCAACTCCCTGTTGCCATGTTTTAGCAGTAAGAGCTGAAACTATTGTGAGGCACAAATGTCTGTTACTTCCGGGGCAATGAAGATGGGAGGATTCTGAGATGGTTTTAGTGGGATTATTGGCGAGAAGTTATGGGAAATACGGGATTTCAGCTTGTTGCTATAAAGGTTTTGCATTTACTTTAGTACTACAGATTTTGCGCTACACATTTGTTCAGATCAGAGTCTAATCCAGTGCTTATTGTCTAAAGGAATCGGCACATGTATGTGCCTGTGGTCTGACAGTAATCCAGACAAGATGAAAGGCAGAGGAGCAAACTACTTAAATGTATTAGTGCGAAAACATACAACGTTTCGGGAATGCTTTGTCCTTTCCAGACAGTAATACCTCCCAACGTTTAGAGATGTCAAGGAGGGACACTTTTTTGGCCGTGCCCACTTTTCTAAGCCATTCAGTTTTCTAAGGCCACTCCCACTTTGTTCAGGTTACACGCATTTTAAAGACCTTTATTCCAATTTTAACTTCTTGCCTGCAACATTTTTAAGTGTATGATGTGATTAAGATAGCAGAAACTAATAAACTGAAGGCTGAATGAAATGAACTGAATGACACTAGATAATTAACAGGAGGGCTGACAACACTGTCTAAAGAACTGGATGGGCTGACAACACTGTTTAATGAACTGAAGGTCTGACAAAACACTCTCTAATGTATGTATGTGTCTAAGTATAGTTTATTTATAAAGCGCCACTAGGTGATGCAGCGCTGTACAGTAACAAAATACAAGTAAGTCATTCAAGGGGGATAAATACATAGATAGTTCAGTACATAAATATATAAATTATATAAATATAATTGCTAGAACTTATAGATAACACTGGCTAATGAACTAAAGGGCTAACAACACTGGCTAATGAACTGGTGGGCTGACAAAACTGGCTAATGAACTGAAGGGCTGACAACACTGGCTAATGAAATGGAGGGCTGACAACACTAGCTAATGAAATGGAGGGCTGACAACACTGGCTAATGAACTGGAGGGCAGAATAACACTGGCTTAAAGGACAATTATACTTGCCTCCTACTCGCTCCACCTCCTCCACTGCTGCATAGTACACAGGATGAGGACCTAAAATGCTAAAGCTTGGTACACACCATCCAATAATTCGGGCCGATCGAACGAAACATTGAAATGTCGGTCTGTCGGGCCAAATTGTTGCATGGTTTCTGGTGGCGGCCGCGACCGACCGCCCACCCACCGTTTGTCCGAATCGGACAGGTCAGAAAACCACGGACGAATGTGCGGTCCTCTATGGAACCGCACACTCGGTCGTGGTTAGCTGGACGCGGTTGCTTTTGCCGCGACCGACAGTCCTTCCTCCTGGCCAACCGGTCGAAAGTCTTGAACAGTCAGTCAGGAGGAAGAATTGGCACGTGTGCACCAGCCTTAAGTCCTCACCTCTGGGTACTTTATAGAAGTAAAGTACAGAAACACTCTAGCACACCGCTGTTGGCTTGCTGCCAGACAATAGATAGGTGCTATCCCCCAGCTCTCTACTCCACGAGCTCAGGTTATCCAAGAACAAAGATGCAAATGGAGGAGCACACTATATTTGTAGAATAAACAATTTATTGTAAACAACACATGACGTTTCGGGACTACAATGTCCATTCCTCAGGTATAACCAGTGCAAAGTGAGTTACAAACATATATACGGGGTATATATGTTTGTAACTCACTTTCCGCTGGTTATACCTGGTAATACCGGAGCATGCGCGCTATAGCTGTACAGAAGAGTAAAGCAGTCGGAGATTCCAGCTGGGCTATGATGGATCGCGTAAAAGGTAAGGTCTTTGGGATCTTCGCACTCAGACCCTGCAATATTGATTGAAGATCGGGAGGTAAGGCATAGCTCCTTAACCTCCCGGGCTTCAATCAATATATTAAAGGAATAGTTAACTTTGAGAGTGAACTATTCCTTTAACATGTAACTATGTGCTACCTTACAGTGACAGGCAGTTTCTCCCAGACCACATATACTGACCAGTATCCAAACCTTAACTCCCAAGCAGAAATTTGATCCATATCCTTGTGTTTCGCATCACTGCCCCTCCGTACCTGTTACTCCTCCTCCACTGCATTCCTCTCCTATCGGAGCAGCAGAGGAGTTCCCTGACTGTAAGGTAATTGCTTCCGGTCTACAGTGTCCTGTTTGAGTAAAGTTTTTCTTAAAAAAAAAAATCCCGGAACATCCGTTTAAAAAAAAAAACTAAAAACTTTATTCATACCTGACACAGCCGTTTCGGACACAATAGAAAAACGGGACTCCGGGACATTCAAGAAGCGATCTGGGACAGCGGGACACAGGTAGAAATTCGTGAATGTCCTGGACAATCCGGGACAGTTGGGAAGTATCCCCACTGCCACCATGTCCTAAATAGCTATGTTGCCATCCTGTCCACACCAACTACAGTGCCCACTGCCAACCGTAAGTTGTCACCCTTTCCACAAGCCAAATGACCACCCTGTCTGCACCAGCCACATTACCACTCAGCCCTAAATAGCCACGCTGCCCGTTTACTCCTGTCACACAGATTAACCAGGCCTATTTAATCCCATGGTGTCTATACAGATATGGGGCGGATTGCTGTGCATGATATTTTGATTCTGAATATGGAATAGTGGGAATAGAATGGGAATGAGGGTGGGTGCCATTAAAAGATGAGAGGGCTACACTTTCTCTTCAGCAACAAAACAAGAGGGTTGGTTTTAGATGAAGTGATATTACCAAGTGCTCAAGGTGTCAATCATTTCCCCCAGTTTTTGAATCATTGTTTTCCTTATTAAAGGGACAGTTCAGTGGAAATTATCAATATTTGTTAAATTGTTAGTTTGTGTATTGTCTTCATAGTTATTCTACATATTCTCTCCCATTTTGAAAAATCTGTTGATTTCGTAACCCTTTGCTGTTCCACGCTGTTGACATTAGTGATCTGACATCGGGTTCTAACAGTCCTTCTTCTTCCCAGGATGCACCACATCCTTGGAATGTTCCTAACATTAATTTCTACTGATTGGCTGTTGGTTGGGTCAAAGATGCTCAGATCTCTACTGAGCAACTGAATCAACCCAGGCGCTGGGTCAAGGGCAAGACCCTAACGGTCTTTACTAAGGGTCCTGCAAACAGGAATTCAGTATTTCGGTTCCATTTATTTATACACAGACAAAATGTTGAATGGGCAGATTAAGGTCATTGGGATGAAAAAATACTGCTCTTTTTTTTCTGAAACGTTTATGTATTTGCACTGAACTTCCCCTTTACGGCTACATTCACATGCACGCCTGTTCGTGCTGCACTGCATCTGGTGGATTCTGAACGTTGCTGCTAGGAAAATGCTGCATTCAAAGTTTTCCTAGCCGCAAAACATTTGGACCCACTAGAAAAACTTAACATAAACAGTCGTTTGCGTGAAAGTTTACCCCCCTTTATTTTTTGCTAGCATCCTATCCCTCTTCTACTTTCAACTTCTTCTTTTGCCTTGTTCATTTTTTTCCTGACATTTGTAAACCGTAGATTAAAACACTTTACTAGTCTTCCTTCCGCACACACACTGGATTTTAGCCCAGAGTGTCCGCATAATATGCTTTTGATTGGGATATTAACAAAAATGTGAAACCAGATTGAGCTGCTGAAGGTTTTTTATGTATGCATCACTGAAAGTGAAGATTCGGGAGAGTGTCAGATTAAATTCAATTTGCTAGCAAATACAGATCCTACAACATTTACCTTTAGATTGGTACATTATTGAGAAATGCATTGCACAGGGTTGTGCTTAGATCTTCTCTCTGCAGGTTTTTACTTTGTTGTTTCTCTTAGTGTAACTATAAAAATTGTAATGTTGAAGGGTAGGAGATTGACAGTTTGAGTCTAAACAGATATGAAATCTACTATATCGCAAGGCTTTGTAGCAGTTCAATTAAAGAGACATGATGAATGGCTACTTTAAATACAATGCAACCTGGGTCATGCTTCTAATGTGAACTACAACCAGCCATTTAGTATGTAGATTTTACAAGTGTTTGTGTATTAAAGGGAAAAGTGACAACTGGGTTGCCAGATCATTTGTTCTAAACATTAATTTACAAGTTTAAGTGATCTGAAGGATGACGTCCATATGCGGCGCCTGTCTCACTTACTGCCGGGCAGTAAGTGAGACAGGCACCGCATATGGACGTCATCCTTCAGATCAGCGCGGAGTGCCAGGAGGAAGACTTGCTTCTAAAGTAAGTTACGTACCATAGCTTCTGCAGCCGGAGAGTTACTTGACCCGAGTATAAGCCGAGGTCGGGATTTCTGGCTAATTTTAAAGACTGAAATCCTCGGCTTATACTCGAGTATATACGGTACCCACCCTTGTTCCCTTAACTCCCTCTGCTGACTGGCAGCCGCATCTGTGATTGACTGAGACTCAGCTGCTGGTCTGGATCCTTCTGCTCTTCCGTTCCTGAAACTAGCAGAAAAGGAATAGGAAGGTGGGTACCAAGTACATTTATGTGCAGATTTCAAAGTTGTAACTCTAGCATTTACGGTTGGGGGAGTCCCCTACATTCCATGTTTTTTTAATTTGGGGATGGAGATACCTTTTAAGGGTACAATAAATTATGTTTAGCTCTAATTCAAGGTGTATAGTATTGGGATATAGAAAAATTAGTTTTAGTATGCCTTTTAAATGTGTTTTATTGGGATGTAAAACCCAGCTAATAGATGCTCCTTACTTGACCTCACTCTTGCATAGCCAGGGAGCAATGGTAAATTCCCCCCCCCCCCAAAACTGTATAGCGGTAGGGGGTACATTTTTAAATCTACAGGTCTCAGTGAATCACGTGACGTTAATTACATAACTAAGCCCCATCAATATGGATATGTTTTACATGATATTAATGGCCTGTTTGTGAGATATATATTATCATTATCAATAAATAAAAATAAATACTGTTTCTGTTTGGCACAGTCTATTTGAGAAATTTGCTATAATTAAGAATGTGGATGCACAAAAGAAGTATTTTTTTAAAAAAGTAAGTTATAGTAAGTAAGCTGAACCTTGTAGTGGTACACAGAAATAGAAAAATACTGGCCAAAATGGGCATGCTCAGTTGCAGAAAAGAATGTTCCATAAATCTGTAAAGTAATCCATTACAATGTCACATGGGACACATGTCACAAAGTGTGTACTCTTTTTTTAGTTTAGTGATAACAAAGGGCATGTTTACCCCCCTTCCAAACTTTTAGCACAGGGCTGGACAAATCCTATTTTCCAGGTAGGTAATGTACTTACAAATGTAAACCTAGTGGCTAACTTTTTAAAGGGTTTTTTAATTGATATCTTACTGGCCACCAATAAGTGCTAGATTGGATCCTGAAATTGTCAAAGACAATTTGTTCACTCCTGTTTTTTCCAAATCAATGACTTACGGCGGCCATGCATACTCACAAACACACACAGATTGGGAGTTTAAAAGTTTATTATAGGGGTGAACATGCCATTCACGTATGGATAAGTTAGCAATGGCTATGAGAGAACTAGCACTGGGCTACATCATAAAATCTCCCTCCTTTATAAAGATAAGGTGCCAGGTCTTCCTTTGGCCCCCCTTCTTCATCCCTTCTGAATCCAGCATGGATATGCGCCTATGTAAGAGATAGGGGATGTGCGTTGCTGGAATGAGGAATTTGTCAGAGGATGGAACTGTAAGGAGATGTCAGCCTGTGTGAGCACTACCTAAAGATTCAAATATTGGTTTATATTATAAGTAAGTTAAAATGGAAATGTATGGTTTCCATTAATTTAAATGTTTTTTTAAAGAGAGTGTGCCATTTAGTTCTATTTATAGTTTAATTTAATGTAGATATAAGATGTTATTTCACAGACATTAAAAATAAATTGTACCTTTTAGCAGTAGTTAAAGTAGCAGTATCTTGAACACAGGTCGAGGACTTAAACCACTAGGTCCTCATCTTTAGGTTTGCTGTAGATTGTCCATACTATTGTGTTAAAATCTGGCTTGTAGTGCCAGCCTCTTGTACCCTCCTTTGTAGTTCCAAGACTTGTCCAGTGGGAAGACACACAACAAATGAGTGTTTCTTCTTATAGGCCAGTCTGTGAACAGTCCCAGGTCTGTGGAGAGAAGACCAGCACTATAACACAGACTTTGACACACTTTCATGGACATGGACTGGCAAGATTTAGGTTCCCTGGCTACTATTAGGGGAGGGGTGTGTGTTTTAGAGCAGTATAATTGAAAAACAAAAGGTAGAAATACTTGCTCCTACATACAACAACATTTTATTATTCTCATAGTTGTTCTGTACTTTTTAAAAACCGTCACATTTTTCAACATCTGTGGCCAAGGGGAGCTTTAACATATATATGTTAATGTTGACCCTTCCTCTTGAATGAAGCTACAAAAATCCTAGTCCATGCCCTAATCATATCCCGGCTAGACTACTGCAACACACTCCTGTGTGGTTTACCAAACAACTGCCTGGCACCGCTTCAATCCATTCTGAACTCTGCTGCCCGGCTCATTCATTTCTCTTCTCGCTTATCTAATGCCTCTCCTCTCTGTCCCTCCACCGGTTGCCCATCACACAAAGGATCCAGTTCAAAATGCTTACCTTATCTTATAAAGCACTATCCAACACAGCCCCTCCATATATCTCAGAGCTGATCCAGCGATACCATTCCAGACGCAATCTCAGAATTGCAATCACATTCTCAGACGCAATCACAGAAGATGTTGGCGGTATCTGTCTGTCTCTGTCTATTGGTACAATGTTGTCTGTAGACTTAGATTCCCTTTTAAGCTATCAGATAAGCTATTAAATAGTTATGTGCATCCCTGTTTGTGCATAAGTGCACCAATTTTTTTGTGAGTACTTTTAAATTCTGTAATCATTATTATTATTATTATTTTTTTCAACTTCTGTTGCAGACCTGTTCCTGTTAGAGGCTGAGAATGGATGTGGTATCTACAGAAGTCAACAATGTCCTCCCTGATGAGATCATGGAGACTGGGATTTCGGTTGTGGATGATGACAGCATTGAAGCAGTCACAATCACCTCTCCTATGGCCTCTCCTGTGGTGGAGGAGGCACCTATGGAAACCGAACTAGATGAGACTGTGGAAGTGAGCAGCAGTGGTGAATGTATACCTACATCAATTGTCAAAGAGACAATTACAACAGCCAGCAACCATGCCAGCCACCTAGCAGTTGTTAGTGTTGCTTCAAAACCTGATTCTGGACCATCTGCTACAGCTCTAAAAACTGTATTACAGGCTGGTCTTCATAAACTTGGAGCACCTTTGTCTAGCCAGGTGATTCTTAATAAGGTTTCACAGGCTTCTGATCTTACAACTGGAAGCCACCTAATAAAACAGGATGGGCAAAAGCTGATTGTAACAACTTTAGGGAAATCAAGCCACCCAATTGTCCTAACATTGCCACAGGGTCATATATCAAACCCACAAAAAACTCCAGCTCACATTCAACACGTGGATTCTAAAGGAAAACCACAGCAGATAAAGCTTGTCACTATTGGAGGAAACAGACCTGATGGAAATACTGTCCTTGGTATGTCTACATTAACATCAGCTCAACTTGGAAATCCCCCCGGGAAGTCCTCTGTGTTACACGCACAGCAGATCAAGACTGTACAGGTAAGAGTTTTTGGAAAATGATGTGGGGGTCGGAGAAAGAGAGACTCCGAAAATGTAAACTTAAGTAAAGCTTGCAAACTTATTATATAGTCCACATAAATGAGAATTTGTGTGTCCTAGCCTACACTAAGTACAGATGTTGGGTAAATCAAATGTGTGTAGAGGCTCATGATTCATCAAGTTTGGTTGTTTAAAGGGTATGTCCACCTTTAAAACAAAAAACTGGCGATTTGTCTGAGTTATCTTGCCCCGCAACCTCAGTTTATAAATTTTGCCAGTTTATTGCATGTGTTTGTAATCATATATATAATTGTAATTTCTCTTCCATTCTGGCAAAGGTGTCCGCCTCCTTACTATGCTCAATGTTCTTTTATTAACTTGAGCATGTGCAGAGATGGCAGCAGGGGAATCATTTAGTCATTGGCTGTGATGTCAGCAGTCACAGCCTTTGATTGACTGCTTTTTACTGTATGAAGGATAATTATTGCCTCCATTCTGGTAGAATAACCTGGCTCCCAGTTTACTCTGCCAGAATGGGGTCAATAATTATCCTTCCTTATCTTACCGTTTTTCAATTAATCAAATATGAGCCAGCACAGATACAGGAACTTACCTGCAATAGCGCTCCTCTGCTGCTTCCTCTGAAAGGCGTCATCTACATCTATGCTCTGTTATACTATGTGCGCATGAGCAGGTAAGTTTCTCTAACTCTGAAAAGGGTATCTTCACTTTTTCAGTGGTGATACCCTTTAAGAATATGTTCACTCAAAAAGTGAATGCTGTCATAAGTCATCGGTGGGTCACCTTCCTGGGTATGTTTTCCCCCTGCATTCCCATTCTCCTGTAAGGGCCAGGCCACACTAGCACGATTTTGATGCATTTTATACGTGTTTTCGGGTGCGATGCAATTGCACATGCGTTTGCGTTCTGCATTTTTGCGAAATCGCATGCATTTTTTTATCTCTAAAGAAAAAACGCATGCACAAACGCTTCAAAATCACACACGAAATTGCATGCGATTCCGTGTGTGATTGCGTGTGCGGCGCATTCTGAGTGAACCTATCCTCGGTGCTCAGCCATTGCCAAGCAGTATATTAGAACAAGAATGTTTTTTCTTTGGAATGATTTTACTGGCAAGCACATTCTCTAAATTTTATATTTGTATATTAGTCACACTTATACTTCTGTTTTATTTTACAGATTGCAAAGAAGGCTCCTGTGTCATCTTCTGGCCCTCTGATCACTAAACTAATAATTGCAAACAGCAAACCGCTCACAACAGCACAGACGACTCAAGTATCAACTTCTTTTTCTGGAGGTATATTCGTCATTTAGGCATTTGCCCCTTCCCTTCCACAAAAAAAAAACTAACAAAAAAACAAGTTGGGCAGATCTTTAAAGAAGAACTTAAAGAGAGTTCAGTGAAAAATATAATTATTTGAAAAATTATTTTCAAAATATAATATGCATACCTATTTATTCTACACATTTTCTTCCATTTAAAAAGAAAACGGTTGAATTTATACCCCTTGCTATTCCCTGCTTGTGACATTAGTGAACTGCCATTTCAGGTTCTGTAACAGTCCTTCTTCTTCCCAGAATGCGCACTAACGTGGAATGTTCCTAACAGTAATTTCTACTGATTGGCTGTTGGATGGGTCAAACATGCTCAGATCTCTACAAAGCAACTAAATCAACCCAGGTCCATAATGGTCTCTATTAGGTGTCCTTCAAACAGGAAGTCAGTATTTCGGAAGCATTTATTTATACACAGACAAAATGCTGAATGGGCAGGTTAAAGTCATTAGGATGGGAAAATACTGCTCTTTTTTCTTTAAAGAATATGTATTTGCACTGAACTTCCCTTTAAGCTAAAAGAAAAGACTGAATAAATTCTTATTCATGACTAACAGCTTTGTCTCTCACCTCTGAAATCACCAGCATTTTAAAGAAATAATCTATTTAAAGGGCATGTATAGTGAAATTTATACATTGCCCCAATCCAGACAAAAAGTTTAGTGTATGCTGCCTTATTCCCACCTTCCTCTGTGGCTCTGTGTTTGCACACAGTCTTATTTAATGCAGAGCTCCCCACTCCTCCTCCCCTCTCTGGTCATTCCCTCATTTATAAAGTCCAGCTGGGAACCAAGCCTGTGAAACAAGCCGCTGATGCGCATTAATCCTCCTACACTTTTCTAAAAAAAATTAAAAACTCCTTATGTAAGCCTGTAGAGAGCAAAGGTCTCTGTTGTTCTAGAGACACTTGCTACATAAGGAGTGGGAGAAGGGTGAGTTGTAGCCTACTGCAACCGATCTCCCTTTGACAGGCAATAAATTGGTGAAAGCTTGAAAGTTTCCCTTTACTTTTTAATACCCAGTATTAACCCAGTATTTGCCAAGCATTTTAGTGAGCAGGAAGGAGTCATTAGGAGACTTACATTTTCCCACAAAAGATGCCTTTTAAAGGACAACAATACCAAAAAAACCAACAACACCCCCATTAGATGTCCACACTTCCAGCAGCTGAAATCGCTTACTCACATTTACAGCTGTGCTGCCTTCCCTTAGATAGCACACAGCAAAATCAGTAAATAAATGTATCGGGGAGGGCTACATACCTTTACTCGTTTTAAAGCAACTAAAAAAAATGCATTTAAGCAATACAGTTATCCTTTAATTCTGTAGGTTTCTGTTTTACCCAAGTTGTGCAGCCCTCATTTAATGTGCTCTGGATATTTAAAAATAGTTGCACAGTAATTTATTTAGCCCCATTACCTCTCCCCCTGGATGAGTGAGCAGTAAAGTTGAAAATTATAGAATTTAGGCTTATTTATATTTCAGCTTTAGTTTTTCTGAAATAATTTATATGATAAAAAACCATTAAAGGATAATTATATCCACATCCCCGGCTCCTGTTCTTTTCATGGGTTTTACACCAGGTGAGGTCCTAATCCACTAGGTCCTTACCAGCAAAACCTAAACTCTGTGCTCTAATCTGTCTTGTGGGTTCTCAATGGAGTCAATAGGAAAAGGGTGCTTTCTCATTTGCCTCATTGCAGACAGATTGAGGTAGCTGAGGAAATGAGCATGAAGAAGCCAGGGGGACCTTGCGGTCTTGGTCCTCACCCTTGGTACTATGCATGCGTGGAGCAAAGGGGAAGTGAATACAGTTAAATTTACATTAAAAAGAATACAATCGCTGACCACTAATTGGCTTTTTTATTTATCACATGAATATATTAGAGGGAACAAGTTCAGGGGTGCATTTAGGGGGCCAGAGGTGTGCCTCAAAATATTTTAGGGGAAATAATTTCATTAGTACAATTTGCATTTTGTTATTTTGTGCTTTTAAAATGTTATTATAAAGTTTTGATGTAGTCAATATAGTGAAACTTTTCACTGCATTGATTATAGTCAAAATTTATTTCAATATACAGATGTGGTGTGAGAAAATTGTACCATTGTCTGAACCCCTGATCTACAATAACATTTTAAAGGGGAAATGTGGTCTCCATACAAGTTCCACCAATACAAGGACCATTTAAAAAATATGTAGTGTGTAGAGCTACTCTTCAACAATGTTGCAAACAGAAGCAGCTGAAAGGGAGGAAGGGGAAGTATGAGCTCAACTAAAAGTACAGAGAAGAGCAGTTTTAAACCTGATGCAGACCTCTGACAGGCAGCCATGAGATGTCTTTCTTCCTTCTCCTTACTCTCCAGTTTGAACTTAGAGTAGGTGTATGAGAGCCCTGAGGAGTGAGCAACTCAATAGAGGAGATATGGACAGCAGGTACATACTGTATATCACTTAAGGGTTAATGTATACCAGTTGTAATGGTTAATGGTTATACTCTGATGACACTGAAGGTTTGGTACTCTGCAGAAACTGAAGGTTTGGCAATACACTCGGAAAGTACTGGCACTGAAAGTGTTAATGGCAATACTTTGGGAAGGTCTGCTGGAACTGAAAGAGTTAAACATCTCAGATCTCACATCTCTCCAAATTTCCCTGTTCCATGCCACCTGGCTGGAAAGGTTTTCTGGGGAGAACAATTTCACCACATAACTAGTTAGCATACTTTTTAATAAGGTGAATTATGGTTAACTTTAATTGTTTTTTTAATTCACAAAATAAATATGCTGTTGTGCTTATTGTAAAAGTAGTTTTGTTGTGTACAAAACATGCAATTTTCGTAAACTTGGCAATACACCGATTATATAATTGTAATATAGAGTAGACCAGCAGTTTTACATGCCAATGATCGAATAATTTATCCCAGCGATAATGATCGCACAATGATTGGGAGGGAAGTTTGTAGTGTATGGCCAACTTTAGGGTATGTGTTTTCCTTGTCTGTGCCCCTACATTTATTTATTTATCACTGGTGACTGGTGTTTTGTGTTTTTTCTTTTTCAGCCAGAGTGCTTACTCACGCTAATCCTGGAACACCCCCCAAAGCAATAACAATTGCGGAAAGTACAGGAATTGGCACATCTGCTCAAACGTCAAACAAAATTGCTATATCACCCCTGAAATCTCCTAGCAAGGTAAACCCCTTTGCATTTGCTGCATAGAAAAAAAAATATTGCATGGGTAGCAGTTCCCCTGAAATAACCTTCTTTTTTTATTAATTAATGGAAAAAATGAATCCTACTGTCAATCCAAAAATCCACCATCTTCACATCATAGCCATTGTGAAGTGGTTAAAACCACTTTTTGCTATTCACTTTTATTGAAGAACGGGAGGTAAAGGAGCTTTGTCTTACCTTGCGTTCTTCAATAAAATGTTCAGGAGCCGGGTACGAAAGTAAGCAGCTAACCCTGTCTCTCGCTCCTCCGCTGTGTCTTCCCGATGGACTTCGAGTCTCCCAAGGAGACTTCCTAGCATCCCTGGCAGTGTTCTCCCCAGAATTTTTTTCAAGCCGGGTGGCATGAAAAAGTAGCCGGGTGGGGTGGGACAAGGAAATTTGGTGGTGGGGGAAAATGTGCACTGCATCATGCTCATTATATAGTTTTACAACATCTGCAGGGAATTGTAGTTTTTACAACATCTGAAGGTAACCCATGTAAAATGGCAGCACAAATACATGTGCCAACCTTTTGTGGCCTTGGGGATCTTGGAAAAGCTAGTTAACGTGCTAAAATAAGCTTACAAGTGTAAAAAAGGGGTCTGGACTGGGCAGTTTTGGCAGGAGTTTTTACTGATATATTGGCACACCTATTAAACCTACATCTAATTTTTTTTAAATTACAAGTGTTCTCTTAAGAAATTTTTTCCAGCCGGGTGGCATGAAAAAGTAGCCGGGTGGGCCGCCCGGCTAAAAGACCTTAGGGAGAACACTGCCTGGATTTACAGGATGCCGACTTGCATTTATCTGTGGCCTCATTGTTTCCTCAGATTCACGGCTCTTGGCATCCCTTTTTTTTAGGTTCGCCTCAGTGCCCCAGGTGCTTACCAAACACATCTCCGCTTCAGGGGATCTTTCTTCTTCCATATCTAGATGACCTGCTTGTCAAGGCTCCTTCTCTGGGCCCTTTAGCTCCTTTCTCCTTCCCAGTTGGTGCATGACTTTTCTGGGTCTTTCTTCCCCCTGACAAAGTTGCATCCTTGAAACATCTAGCCTCATAGGCAATCTTGGTGTCCCACCTCTCTATTTTTCAGGCAAAGAGCCTGGTCAGCTAGATAGTGTCCTTGGTAGACACAGTCCTTTAGGGGTAGTTTAATTTAATTCACCTTCAGTGCCATCATCTGTATCTTTGGGACAAATCTCTGGAGTCTCTGGACTCCACGATTCAACTGCCTCCTCAAATCTGGCCTTCGGATTGGCAGATCATTTTGCCTCCCATTGTGGACTGTGGTGTCGGCAGACACCAGCCTAGTAGGATGTGGTCTTCGTGGCCCTCTCCCATTGGAACTGCCTCCTCCCTGGAAAAAGGGGCATGCAGAGATGGCCATGGCAGAAGCCCACCATATTTTGACTTAGGTATTCCTGCCCTGTTGGCCATTTACATTCCGAGGATGCTAAACAAGAAAGCAGACTTCACCAGGAGTCTTCGATGCTTTTGCTGTCTGATTGGGGATGGCCCGACCTAGACATTATGGTCTCCTGCTTCAATCGCAAAGTACCAGTCCTTTGCACCAAGACTCGGGATCCTCAAGCTGCTTTGGTGGGCGTTCTGGTTGTGCTGTCTCACTTCTGGCTGGTACATGCTTTTTCTCCTCCATGATTCCCAGGGTGTTAAAGAAGTTAAAACGTAAAGTATTCTTCATCTTCATAGTCCTCGTGGCCAAGGCTAATGAGATTTTTGGTCCTTCTTCGCATGACAGTCAGGGAATCCTGGACCGTTCCTCTTTATCTAGACCTGCTCTCTTAAGGTCCCTTCTTCCATCCAGATCTCCAGTGTCTGTTGACGGAATGGAGGTTGAATCTGCTATCCTCCGTAAATATGATGTTCCCTCCTCATTGATTCCTACAATGATAGCAGCCAGAAAGCCAATTTACTAGTGCATCTGGAAAAAATGTTTCTTGATTCTCTGCCCGGGGGTTCTCCCCCTGCTATGACTTTACCGAATCCTGCATTTTCAATATACAGGCTTTGATCAAGATCATTGTCTAGGCACCCTGAAGGTTCAAGTTTTCAACTTATCAGTGCATTTTCGCTGTCTGTTGGCCCACAGCAAAGATTTTCAAACCTCTTTACAGGGGTTGGCTCACGTCCGCCCCCCTTGTTGGTCATCCATCCAGCGATAGGACCTTTCTTTGGTCCTCCGTGTTCTCCATCATCAGCTGCATAATAAGCCGCGCATTGAAAACCTAATCATTTTTAAAGCTAGCTAATAGACTGAAAATATTTTTTAGCTCCCTAAAGGTATCAGGGCTTTAATGCAGTGTCGTTAAAGCCCTGATAGTGTCGGATCAGACGGTATCGGGGCTTTATCGGTACTGTGGGTGCCTAGCTTTCCAGAGTGCTCGTTCTGGAAAGAAGGAAAATTTCCCTCGGCCGCTGTAGACTCCCTATAGTCATCTTTCAAAAATCTGGCATGTGTGTACTCAGCTTTGGGTATCCAGGTAGTGGAATGGACAGAGAATGGTTGCAGGCCTGTAACAATCTTTAGAAAAGAATACATTTTTGGGGTGGGACTTATGACATACCTTATAGCACATGACCCTCACAGAGGGCAGTCTGGAATGTGTAATAAGCATATAAAGAAGGAGACCTCATTCTGGACTTATTGAGAGAGCTGTTTTAAAAAAAAAAAACAACACTTTTATAGAGACAACAGTTACCCTTTAATTTGGGTTTAAACAAAATAAAATTTTTCTTAACGTATCCTCAACAATTACATGTTTAGATCTTGTATTATTTCTTGCCTTGTACACATATCTGTAGATGGCAAGTATTTGAAAATGAGTGCTCTAAAATAATTCTGTCTTAATTTCAGGTAGTTAAATCAGCGGTTCAGACAATAGTCAACACCCCTCAGTTTAAAACCATAATCCCACTTGCTGCTGCTCCAAATGTTCAACAAATCCAGGTGCCAGGGAGCAAGTTTCATTATGTCCGACTTGTCACAGCCTCTACTGCCAGCAACACAACACCTTCAAGCCAGAATCCCAGCACTAGCTCACAAGCTCTACAGCAAGGTTTGCTTTATATTTCTTTTTAAGGCAAATGATCATTTTTTTCAGATGTCAATCTTTGTTAAGAAAAAACGGTATGCTAAATTTGTTTCACTTTTATGTCTATTCGTTGTCATCCTGAAAAAGAACTATGTCTGCAATTAAATTAATTTTGTTTTTTAGTAGGCTCTTAGACGCATACAGGGAGATATGTGCTATTATAAGTCTAAAACCCATGGAACCCGATGTAATATTGGGTTAACATGGATTTTAGACTTCTTTTTATGGCAAAGCCTGCGCATCTTAAATTTTCACAATCCCGCGTTGCAATACCGGACATAATCACATATTGCCTCATGTGCTCACATAAAGGTAAGAGGTGCGCTTTTGCAATATTGGATCTCCCTGAATATCTATTAATATAGTTAACAATTTGAAGGGAAACCTAGCCCAAAGTCTAAAATTGCTGTTCTGCTTTGTATTGAAATTAAAGCTGTGTACATACATTAAGTAATACTTTCAAAGTGCCTGATGAATGACCACTTTGCGCAACAATCTAACATGTCAAGGCTCTCTAAAATAGCCTGTCTGTAGATATAGATTGTTGGACCAATCCTCTAAGAATCATTCTAAAAATCTTTATTTAATGTGTGTACATAATGTAGCCTTAGGCAGGAATCAGCCTGACATTTCTTTTAAAGCTTAGCTACTACTGAGGGAAGAAATGGTCACCTGCAAAGACTTTTCTGTTGATTACATAGTCTTCCAAAGACAAACATATGTAAGGAAGGGGACGCCACACAGTACTTTAAACTGCAAGTGCGTTTTTTATTGCAACATTTCAAGCCAACATAGTCTTCTTTTAAGTCCACTGTAGTGCCCTCTACAAGTATTAAATAGGATTGGTAGCAGGCCTTAAAATCCAGCCATTTCTTTCCACCAAAAAGCCCAAAATATAGGCTGTGCACTCCACATTGAATAGACATGAGGAGATGCAGAAAAGGGAGCTATCCCCCAATGAACAGAAAACACCATGCTACCATATGAAATGTCCAATTAGCTTGGGGTTTCCTCTCATTTTATGGTGGCTGCATAATTTCTGAAACTTAAAACAGTGCAGCACACTCAACGCAATACATTTAGCATTAAGTTTTGCACTACAGTACTATATAGCATGAAACTTAATGGGTATTGTTTTGGAATGCAAAGTCCCCACAACGCAGTGCTCCTTACCTCCCTGCAAATTGAACATGGGAGTGCATTCATATAAGAAGCGTCAGAGAGTAATATTAAATCTCCTTTCATAGTGTTTGATATAAAATGTTCATTTTAACAAACATCAGTGTTGAATACTTTGGGATTTTACTTGTAGACCAATAATATTTATAATACTTTTTCAGTTTGTAATGGTGGTTTTTGATTATGCACTGTTTTAATACATTTTACATGTTTTTCTAATGCAGCTAAACCTGTAGTGGTTAATGCAACCCCTGTACGGATGTCTGTTCCCATTATCCCTGCACAAACAGTCAAACAAGTAAGTGTGTGTGTGTGAGAGAGAGAGATGTCCAACAATTGTAAACTGGTCCACTTTGCAAATGCATGCTTTTCCATATTGCTTTAAAGGGTAACTGTGGTCCAAAAATGACTTTAGGTAAATTGACAGGAATTGCTTTCCTGGGGATTTTTGCAATTTACTTTCATTATTTATTTTACATAGTTTTGAAGATATTTACATTTATATGTGTGATATGGTTGCAGCATCATCAGGTCCCCTGCACTTCCTGCTTCCTGCACTGAAACCATGTGACAGTCCTGCTTTCATGTTTCGGCCTCCTTGTGAGCCCCCATGGCCCCTGCCCTTGCAGCCCCTTGGGCCTTTCCCTGGCAGCCTCTCGTGGCCCCTCCCACTCATGGTTCTGGGGCCCCTCCCACTTGGGGGCCCATCCCTCTTGCGGGCTCCGGGACCCTCCTACTTGTGGGCCCCGGGGACCCTCTTACTTGTGGGTCCCCTCCCACTCAGGCAAGTGGGGGAAGGGCCACAGGACCCCCGAATGTGCAGAGCCAGAGTCCGTGAGTGGGAGGGGCCACAGGGGGCTGCAAGGGGAGGGGGAGACAGGACCCATGATTGGGAAGGGCCAGCAAGTGGGAGGCATTAAAAAAAGCAGTGCTGTGGGCTGTGCTGTTCTCCCCACCCCACTCCTACCCTTCAGTCATGCACTGAGCATGTGCCAACCGCAGATTAGAAGAGGAAATAGTATTTCTGACCGCAGATTCAGAACCTCCCACCCCCTAACTTTCTGATCAGTGATTTCTTCATATTTTGGGCTGTGCGGCACGTAGAGAGGTGGTTGATGGCTCGTTTTAAAGGTATGAACCTGGCCTTTCATTTAAAATAAACTTGTTTGGAGACCACAGTTCCCCTTTAAGGGCATGTCCACTCATTAAATAAAAATTTACACATAGCTGCAGAACCCCTCCACAAACCCCACTTTCGTTTTATTAGCGCCAGAACATATTTACAAGACCCGGTCCCTCGCCGCCTGGGTGTCAGCTCTTGCTGCTGTTGCGAGCAGGTTTCAAACAAGCACAGCAGCAGTGAGGCGCTTCCTGTTAGCAGCTGTCGGCTATTGGAGGTGACGTCGTTTTATGGGTGGACATTCCCTTTAATTTTCTTTTCTAAAATTGTCCATATTCAAAATAAGTTGCATTTATGCTATAAATACAATTTTTGTTTGTGAATTCTCCTTATTTTTGTCTCTTCTTAGGTGGTCCCTAAACCACTAAATGCATCTTCACAGATTGTCACAACAAGTCAACCACAGCAGCGATTACTTATGCCAGCTACACCACTTGCACAGATACAGCCCAGCTTAACAAACCTACCCCCTGGCACAACAGTGTTGGCTTCTGCTCCTGGGTCTGGAAATGTAGGTTATGCTGTCCTTCCTGCTCAGTATGTCACACAGGTAAGTCTATATTAAAGGAGAACTAAATTTAAAAATTAAGTAAGGTTTCCAGCACCTTGGCTTATGGGAACTGGATCATTGGTTTATAATATGATAAACCCACATGTATATCATATCCTAGAATGTTTCTATTGTAAAATCAAAATAATCTATGTTAGCGGTAGAGATAATGTTCACTTCCTGCTATGTGCATGACATCCCTTGTTTCATTAAAACATGCATAATGAAAGAGCCTTTTATAATTAAGAGAGGTGTTTGTTTAAAACAATCATACTGACATTATTGTGAAGTTGTTCAAAGTTGTTTTTTGACTTTTTGTTTGCCACTTGGTCCATCACAAAATTATAATTTCTGGTGCAAATACCTTGAGAATTCCCTGCTTACACGTATGAGTGCTTACATCTTGAGGGTGGGTGTCACAGCTTCAAGAGGAGGGGCATATGCAAGTAAGCTCTCTGCTTGCTGAGGTGTAAGGCTGAACCAGAAAGTGGACTGGATTGCGCCACTCCTGTATGTTATCAATTCTGCATTCCAACAGCACAGTGAAAACATTTTGGGAGACTGTGGCACATAAAAATATTGTTTTAGGATGCCAGGCCAGACTGCTTTAAGCTCCCACAAATTGGGCAATTGAAAATGTACTTTTATGTAGGTTGTGACTAGAGATGGGCGAACTTTCTGAAGTTCGGGGCATAATAGTTGAATGTTCGGATGAATAATAAAAAAACTAATAATGGTAACTTTAACTGTAAATGGCTGTGGCTCCTGGGAAATGGTCTGGGAAACATGTCACTGCCGGAAGAATAGCAAATAAAGGGACGTAGGGCACATGCACACTACTTTCAGTTTTCTACAGCCTGTTTTCGGTAATCCCTGAAAGTTCAAATTCGATAATTCTCGAATTTGGCCATTTGAGGAATTTTGAACGGGCGAAAATTTGGTGTCCGGACATTCAGGGGTTCCACGGCTCAACCTGGGACCCTTTTGGGGTTTAAGGGGCCCTGCAGCTCCTTCATGGGACACACACACACCCCTGGCACTTAGAAGTGCCCTTGTGGCACTCACAAGTGCATTTTAGGGCTTAAAGTGTATGTATACTGAAAAATTACTTTGCATAATTTTAATCTATAAATAAATACATGTAAGTAGCACTTATTCTGAGGTGTGTGTGTTGCTGCATGCCTTCAATACAATACTTGTTTTGCTCAGGCTCTGACCACTGACCTGACAATTTTTCCCACATACCAACTGTCAATACTACATACAGCATACAGCACACCAACTGTCAAACCATTCCAGCTACAGCAAAACTGCTTACAGAAATGCTGAAATGTATGATGTTTCAGATTGGATATCTAATGAAATAGGGGTCAGATCAACAAAAAAAATGGTACAGTGATAGTTGGAATGAATTATAGTTTCCAATAATGGGCAATTTAAAAAAAAAAAATTCTCTTTAAGGGGACCCGCAGCTCGAAATCGGAACCCCCCTCCCCAGCACTTATAAGTGCCCTAGCGGCAGAGACAAGTGCCATTGTTGGGGGGTCCTGCAGCTCTTAGAAGAGCCTTTGTGGCGTTTCTTCTTCCCCGGGGACACCAACTACACCAATGTCGCAGACACCGGGTGATGTCACCTCCGACGCTGGCAACATCAACGTCGTTGGTGTTGCCAACGTCTTGATTTGAAGTCTGCAATCATATGATCACACATTACCCAATCATATTTAAATATTTGGGCGTATAATAATAATAACAGCATTTCGTAATCCTCGAATTGCCAAATGCAAGAATCCTCGAATGTCCGAGGATTCTCGCATTCGGTTGCTCGAGTGTTACCGAATGTTTGAAAGTCCTCGAACGTTTGAGGATTTTCGAAAATAAGTCTGCGAGTTCGGAAAACTAAACTAGTTTCAAACCCGAATAGTTCGGGTCCATCACTTATTGTGACATGAATATAAAATCATTTGGTCACATTGCAAGCTTAATCTAATTGAAGAGTTTGGATTTCAGCTTTGATTGAATAGTACAGATGACTAAAGGCATTTATAAATGATGCTACATTGTTTGATTTACAGTGTGTCAAATTCTTGAAAAATAGTCCCAACAATTTTGTGTAGGTGCCACATATTGACACTGTAAAAATGTAGTGGGGGGAATAATTGTCATGAATTTCTCAGACTATCTATCTATCTATCACACATGTACGAGCCTTAAGGGTCTGTCAATACAGGCAGAGAGATTTAATCTCAACGTAGATGCTGTTTCTCAAAACAATTTCTGAACAATTTTTCATTGGTTGCTATGTGTGGGTGATCTATTAAGTTGCTTTGAAAGCACTGTAATCTTAAGCAGTGTTTGTGTGCAGGTGACTGAGGATCAAAAGGTATGACATAGTAATCGCTATGACATGCACTAAAGTTATGGGCAAATATTTGCCTTATTTTTCCAATTTAACCTTTAAACATGACTGGATGACAGGAAGACACTTTTTAAAGGGCATGTCCACCCTTTAAACAAAAAACTGGTGACTTGTCTGTTATCTGCTTGCAACTGCTTTTTTACCAATTTATAACATGCATTTGTAACCAGATATTTAATGATAGGTACTGTTTACTGATGGGTATCTGCCTCTTCCCTCAGCATAATGAGCTTCTTATAAGCTTGAGCATGTGCAGAGGAGGCAGCCGGTGAAACAGCATCAATCATTGGCTGTAATTTCAGCAGGCACAGCCTTTATTGGGCCAGCTTACTCTGCTAGAATAGGGACAATATCTGGTTAATCATGCAGGTAATAAAGTGCTGAATATATCAGCTGGGATTGGGGAGAAGTAACTAACAATTGACCAGTTTTTTTTAAGGGTGGGCATGCCCTTTAAATGAGAAGTTTATGTACTTGTGAATAACCTTCCTCCTATGTTCATTTTTTTTAGCTACAGCAGTCTTCATATGTGTCTATAGCTAGCAATGCAGGGTTACCAGGCACTACAAGTACTCAAAATCAGCCCAGAGGACCAATAAATGGGTAAGTGCCACTAAATTATATATATATATATATATATATATATCTTGTAACAGCTTTGCTAAAAGTGTAATGTTTCTTATTATAAGAATATACTGTACACCTTTACCGTGTACTAAATTTACTTTACACCTTTTAAAGGGCATGCCCACCCTCAGAGTTTTTAAATATCTTGTAGGGCTCCCTCTCCCTCCCCCAAACGCTATTTTTATTTCTAAAAAAAATCGCTCCTAACAATACTTACTTGGCTTCATTCCCCCGGCGCTGTAAACACGGCCCTCTGCTTGCTGGAACTGCAAGCAGGGGGCCGGACCTGCAGCCTTGTCCGTGATTGGCTGAGAGGCAGCCAATCACGGACGCGGCTGCAGGCATTACAGGACGCTGGGGGAATAAAGGAAAGTAAGTAGTGTTCCAGTCTTCTTTTTGACAAATAATTATAGCATTTGGGGGAGGGAGAGGGAGCCCTACACTACAGAAAAGGGTCTTGAAGTAAGGGGGAGGGAGAGTAAAACGGGAGGGGGGTAGGGCTCTGCGCATGTCATAATTCTCCCGGAGGAGAGACAGCAGGCAGAGACTAATTAGGACACAGCCATGCTCCTGCTCTTTACTTTTTAGGACTTTGTGGGGACATTGCAGGGCAGCCATTTTGAGGTAAGGTAAGGTTTTTTTAACACTGCACAGTGGGGCCAGTAGTGGTTTAAAATGTAGTTTTCGGTTGGACATGCCCTTTAAATTAAAACCATAATAATCATTTAGTTCAACATTTTTTATCCTAGCTATAATGCCTGCCTGTTATTCCAGAGGGAGGCAAAGTAAAACCCCAATCTGAAGAGGGGGAATACATTCCTTCCCGTTGTAAATATACTAGCTAATCTGACATTTTTATTTTGAGTATATTTATTAACTTTTACTTAACATGGATAATTTATTGTTCAGTGGCAGATTGATGATTGCAACTAAGCTAATTAATTTGTTGAAATACCATTTTCTATGTTTTCTTCTAGAATAATTTCATCTGAGCCAGCAAATCGTCCAAGGAAACCATGCAACTGTACAAAGTCTTTATGTCTTAAATTGTAAGTTGTTTTGTGCCATTCTACTTCCACATCGATGTACTGATAAATATATCATGAAAAATACATATCCTCTGAAAAGGTCTGGTCTTGTTACCCAAAACAACTACTGCTGTAATTGCAGATGTATTTAACTACTTTTTTCACACAGAAATACTTGTATGTATAAAGCAATGAAATATTGACTCAGCACACAACATTGGCTTCATATATCACCTGAAACTATATGTGGAATAAGTGAAAAAAAGAAATGAATAATAATGAGGTTGCCAAATGATGCCACCTAGCTCTGCCTCCTGCACCAATGGGTTGATTTCTTATTTTTTTATGCATGCCCTCAGAAGCAGTGGTGCACCATTACAAACTAGAGCTGCCATACAGTGCAAAGTAACCTCCAGACATTCTGACAACTGCCGGCACAACCATTTTGCAACCGGCTTTACAGCAAGTTCATGTCAGAACAAACATCTAATAAACATAAAATTGAGACAGTGTATGGTCAGGTCAAAAAATATGTTAGTGACTTAAGTAGCTTTTTTTTCATGCATCTGTTTTTTTCTTGGTAGATGCAGAGGGGCAGTGCTAGGTTGAAACAGAGGGCAATGTCATGTGTCCATATTCTAGATATGCGCTCACTACATACTTTTGAAGATAATTTCTAATTAACCAGAACATTGTAAAAAGTCAGATTAGCGCCCTTTTTTTAAATTAAAATTTTGGTTATATGAGTAACAGTGTGCAGGGTTAAGTTTCCTATGCTTGTCTGCAAGTAAAGAATTAAGGTCTGTGCTTCAGGCTCTTTGAGGGCTAGGCCACACTATCGCGCTTTTTTTTTTTTTCCTCTAATGTTGCAATCGTGCAAAGCATGCAATTGCGTTTGCAATACGCAATCGCATGCGATCACCATTTTAATGTGCAATCGCATGCGATTTCTTATCTCAAAAGAAGAAAAATTGCATGCACAAATGCAATCGCGTGTGATTGCGTTTGCGGCACAGTGTTGCCATGCCCTAAATGTAAATTTAAATCTGAGCAATTCTTAGCTGCACCCATTTGGAAAAAATGCAGTTATCTAGAAGCCCTATATATCAGGAGCTCAATTGTGATTGGCACATGCCTACATACTTTGAAAATATGTACATTAAAATCTCCTAAAATAATAATTAACTGAAAAAGTGAATTATTCCCTTAATGCATTGATTGAAGAATGGAGCTATAAAGGAGCTATAATGCACCTGTATTTGGTGCTGTATCTGTGGAAGTGCAACATATAAATGCCATGTTTTTAGAAATACACAGTCCAAGAAGTTACTGGTTCAAATCCCCTGGCTTACTTATGAAACAATACAAAATAGTCTACTGCCCGAATTTATTGCTCTATTTTTGTTGGTTTGTTTCCATTAAGTTTCTAGAAAAATTAAAAAAAGTTTCTATATAGGTACAAACTTTATATATAGCAGCTTTGTTTTTTATTTACCAACCAGCGTGAATTGATGACAGCATTCCTGGTGAAATATAAAATAGTCAACTGATTTTATGGACATTTTTTACTAGCAAAAGATTCTAAATGTACCTACACTGCATGTGCAGTGGTGGCTCACTGCTAAAGTGCTAGTTTCAGAAACCTTTGTTCACAGGTTCAAAACCCCAGGCAAACTTTCTTTTTGTTTCCATTATCCTTCTTCCCAGCAAAAGATAATGATTCTACATGTACTTACATTCTACCCCATAGCATGTGGGATAGTGGGAATTCTTATTTAGCAAGATACATTACATAAGTGTGCAGGTTCGATTCCCCCCCAGACTTACTTTTATTTTTTACTAAAATGCTAATATTCTGTTTCTTACATCCATGCTAGCTAAGAAATAAATTGCTAAGGTTACTTTTTTTCTATGAAAAGCGAAGGAATTTATCATTGTTAGGGACAGGAGCATTTGTAATATCTTTACATAGAAGCTGCACTGAATTTGTGTTCTGTGTCAGAGGGAGGGATGATCTCTGAGCTGTAACATAATTGTCTGTCAGCTTCCAAGAAGGAAGGCTGCAACATCCTGGAAGCAAGGCTGCAGATTCCTGTGTAGTGTACAGTGTACACGTAGCTGGGTGTGCACAGCATAGATGGATTATGGGCACTGAGACCTAGTATAGTATTTGAGGTTGAATAAAGACATACGTCCATCCAGTCCAACCCATCTAGCAATATCCTCCTTTCCTGCCTAACTGTTGATCCAGAGGAAGGCAAAAACCCCCCACCAAATTTATGAAGGGGGAAAAAATTCCTTCCTGACTCCAAGCAGCAATCGGAAACTTCCCTGGATCAACTCTACTTTATGTATCAATACCAGTAACTTGCAACATTGCTTGTTTGCAGAAACTCATTCAGCTTTTTTTTTAAACTGACCAATGAACCTGCCATTACAACATCCACTGGAAGACAGTTCCATAGCTTTACCGTTCTCACAGTGAAAAACCCTTTCCGAGCTTGAAGCCTAAACCTTTTTTTCTTCAAGTCTTAAGGGATGTCCTCGTGTCCTTTGACATGTTCTATTGGTGAACAATGCCCCAGATAGTTTATTGTATGGCCCGTTAATGTATTTACACACAGTAATCATATCCCCACGCAACCGCCTTTTATCCAGCGTACATAATTGTAACTTTTCCAGTCTCTCTTCATATTCAAGCTTCCCCAATCCCCTTATTAATTTAGTTGCTCTTCTCTGAACCCTTTCCATTTCAAAGACTGTGTTTTGTACACAGGATTCCAAAATTGCACTGCATATTCCAAATGAGGCCTTACCAATGCTTTGTAAAGAGGGAGAATAACATTTTCCTCCCTTGAATCCATACCTCTCTTTATACAAGACAATACCATGCTGGCTCTGGCTGTTGCCGCCTGGCACTGCTTGCTACCTTTAAGTTTGTTATCCACCAAAACTCCAAGATCCCTTTCCAACAGGGATTCACTTAACACAGAGCCATTTATAGTATAAGTAGCACAAGTATTTTTAAGTCCAAAATGCATCACCTTACATTTATCAACATTGAATTTCATCTGCCACTTAGCAGCCCAATGTGATAATCTATCTAGATCCCCTTGCAACGATTGCACATCCTCTGAAGTTTTTAATGGTCGACAAAGTTTTGTGTCTTCAGCAAACACAGAAACCTTGCTGACAATACCCACTTCCGAATCATTAATAAATAGATTAAATAGAAGCGGCCCCAACACACAACCCTGTGGCACCCCACTTAGCACTTTAGTCCATAATGATGAAGCCCCATTAACAACTACTCTCTGCATCCTATTCATTAACCAATTTTCTATCCATGTACAAATGTGACTCCCCAGACCAACAGACCTTAGCTTATTCATTAGTCGCCTATGGGGGACTGTATCAAAAGCCTTTGCAAAATCCAAGTAAACTACATCTACTGCTATACCAGATTCTAAATTTCTACTTACTTCCTCATAAAAGCCAAGCAAGTTAGTTTGACAAGATCTATTCCTCCTAAATCCATGCTGGTTACTACTTATAATGTCAGTCCTTGAAACATACTCTAGAACATGTTCCATTATTAAACTTTCCAGGATCTTCCCCACCACTGAAGTTAAACTTACAGGCCTGTAATTACCCGGCTGTGAACGACTACCCTTTTTGAATATTGGAATAACATCAGCCTTTTTCCAGTCCAGAGGCACACCACCGGACATGAGGGAATCAGCAAAAATAAGAAACAATGGCCTAGATAAAACTGAACTTAGCTCCCTAAGTACCCGAGGATGTATTTTATCCGGTCCAGGAGATTTATTAATATTAACCTTATTTAGTTCTTTCTGTACCATATCCTCGGTTAACCAAAGTGCACTTGAATCTTTTATACCATTATTGCTACTATACTCTATGATATCTGTACTTGGATCTTCTATAGTGTATACAGAGGAAAAAAAATTATTCAAGACATTTGCTTTATCGCCATCCTCCGTAACTAACTTATCCCCATTAATTAATGGTGCACGTTCTCCTGCCTCATCTTCTTACTATTAATATACTTAAAAAAATGTTTAGGCTTAGTGATGCTTTCTTCAGCTATCCTACCTTCATTATTAATTTTAGCTAGTTTGATTGCTTTCTTACACTCCTTGTTACAGTTTTTATATCCCTAAAGGCCCTTTCCATTCCCTCAGCCTTAAAGGTTTTAAATGGCTTTTTCTTCCTTACCATTTGCCTCTTTACATCAAATTCAGCCACATGGCGCGGATTTATTTTTTTTACATTTATTTCCCAAGGGTATAAATAGATGTGAACTGGCTTAAAATCCCCTTGAACACAGTCCACTTCTGTTCAGTACCTTTACCTGATAATACATTATCCCAGTTGACATTCTGAAGAGCTGCTTTTAACCTGGGAAAATTTGCTTTCCTGAAATTAATGTCTTTGTTAACCCAGCCGCACTTTTCCTTTCGATAACAAAGTCCAAATGCCACTATTTCATGGTCACTATTCCCTAAGCCTCCAGTTACCTTTATATCTATAATGCGCTCCACAATGTTAGATATTCCAGATCCAACAGAGCTCCTTTTCTAGTAGGAACCTCAACCACCTGTAAGAAAATTATCCTGCAGCAAATTCAGGAACTCATCGCCTTTTTTCTGTGATGGCAGTTCCACCCACACCAATCAATGTCAGGGTAATTGAAGTCCCCCATAATGACACACTCCCCAAACTTGCAGCCCTTGCCAACTGCATATGAAGTTGACTCACCTCCTCTCTGCTAGCATTTGGTGGCTTATAGCGACATCAACAATGACATTACCCCCTTTCCTGTTGCCTAATTCCACCCATATTGCTCCACTTTATCATCCATATCACCAGTTATCTCTTCTTTTAAATTTGGCTTCAATTCTTTTTTAACATAAACCCATACTCTCCCCCTTTCCTTTTTTTTTCTGTCCTGCCTAAACAAGGCATATCCTTCTATATTTACAGCCCAGTCGTGAGTTCTGTTCAACCACGTTTCTGCAATACCTATTACATCATACTTTTCATCAATGCCATCATTTCCAATTCACCCATTTTGTCAGCCAGGCTTCTCGCATTTGCAAACATACATTTTAATTATGATCCTGTAACTATTCGTACACTTTAATACACATGCCTCCCTATCCCCTATGCTAGCCCACCCCCCTTTCCGCCCACCACTGGCCTATCTACACCCTGCTTTCCTCCTGGACAACTATCCCGTGAGACTGCTAATACCCTCCCCCCCCCCAAACCTAGTTTAAAATCTCCTCCAACCCTCTAGCCATCTTCTCCCCTAAAACTGCTGCACCACCATCAGTGAGGTGCAACCCATCCCTACGAAAGAGCCTGTAGCCGACAGCAAAGTCTGCCCAGTTCTCAATAAACCCAAACCCTTCTTCCTTACACCACTCTCTTAGCCACGCATTAATGCTCCTAAGCTCCCGCTGTCTCCCTGGCTTAGCACGTGGCTGCGGTAGTATTTCTGAAAACACTACCCTGGAGGTCCTTGCTTTTATCTTGGCCCCTAGTTCTCGGAAATCATGTTTAAGGACCTCACCTCCACCTCTAACTTTGTCATTGGCACCAATGTGAACCAAGACCGCCGGGTCACACCCGGCCCCACCCAATAAACTGTCTACACGATCCACCACATGCCGAACCCTAGCACCAGGCAGGCAACACACAGTTCGGCATGTAGGGTCTTGGCGGCAGATTACCCTATCTACCTTCCTTATAATGGAGTCCCCTACCACTACCACCTGCCTTGCATTCCTGGCCCTTTGTTCCTCCTCCCTTGTATGAGAGATGGCAGTCCCCTGGGTGCTCAAGGGACTAGCCCCCTCCATACACGCTAATTCCGAGGTGTCCTCCTCCACTTCATTACCTAAGGCGGCAAATCTGTTGGGATGGACAATCTGGGAAGAAGCCCCCCTACTCTTCCGTCCCCCACTTCCCCTAGTAACCCTAACAAAACTACCTCCTTCCTCATCCTTTCTTGTCCCTCTTCCACCCACCTCTATACTGGCCCCAGCCAGTGCCTGCTGACCCCCCAGTTCTGCCAATCCCCGCAATGCTGCAAGCTGCCCCCTTAGACTCTCCACCTCAGCTTCCAAACGGGCAACCCACTCACACCTGACACAGACATAGGTCCCCCGGAACGTCTACTCCAGGTTCCTATACATGTGGCACGATACACATTGCATGGTACTGACAAAACTGTCCCTTCTAATACACCACACCAACACAGTGACGCACAAACCTTGTTTAATTGCCCTTCTTGTTTCAATGTCCTTCTTTTTCTATGTCCTTGAGATCAAGGTCCTTAAGAGAAAGGGTCACTCACAGGAACTTCCTTTTGTTAGGTCCAAACCACAGGCCCAACAACTGTGAATCCTATTTAACTAATAGGCCCCAACCCCCACACCAATTAGTGCAAGAGCCAGAAAGAGAGGGAAAAAAACGAACTTATTAACCCTTTCACAGCCTGTTTGTGATTACAACAGGTACAATACTAGAATATAGAAGTCCAGCACACCCCTTTAACCCACAGGTTAATTTCATAAATCATCCAGCAGCCACAGCAAAGGGAGAGGTGAGACCCAGCTTTTGGTATCTTTGTAAATGTGCTCTTTTTCAGGAGGAGAAACTGCTGCTCCACTCGACATTATACATAATTCGACATTCGAAGATTTTCAGATAGTTTTTTTAGTAAAAAATTTAGTAAAAAATTTAAGAAATTCTTACTTTTCCTCTCAACTGTATTTGGTTGGCTTTGACTTTTTTATCATTTAAACATGGCGGTTAGGGTTGGGAGGGGGGTCCCTACACTACAGCAAATAATGTTGGGGTGGAGGTACCCTTTAATTATATCTGTTGTATTCAGTTAAATCAACTGAACTTATAGTTTAGTTCTTGAAGGCATTTCGCTAGTCACCCAACTGGGATTCTCATTCAGAATGACTTCTTGTACAAGAATCTGTTGGCAATTTAGTACCTGGAAAGTCCCAATTAGCATATGACAGCCAGGTGTTAGGTACATTCTGAATGCAAGGTGTGGATGCATTAAGGATAAGAAGTGTTATTTAAACTGCCATGGGTAAGTTGTACATGGCAGACAGTTTTTGTTGAACCCTCCCCCCCCCTCTATTCAGGCTTGGTTTCTTTTTTTCACATAAATGGCCTTGACACCTCTCTTGATACAGTCCTTTTCTTTTGCCAAGATGTTGAGATTACAATCTTCAAAGGTGTGGCCTTTTTCCTTAAGATGCAGGTACACAGCTGAGTCCTGACCCAAAGGAATTGGCTCTTCGGTGCTGGGTCATACATTGGTGCAGTTGCTGTTTGGTCTCCCCCACATACAAATTAGAGCACTCTTTACTGCACTGCATATATGATGTTACTTTTCTTGTGTTTTGGTACTGGGTCTTCTGGATGTACCAATTGCTGCCTCAGTGTGTTGTTTATAGCAGACTTGGATACGGTGTTTTGTTGTTGTTTTTTTTAATTCTTCTTAATTTATCAGATACCCCTGCTACATATGGGATAACCATGTTCTTTCTCTGGTCTTGCTTTCCCCCGTCACTGTTGGTATTTGTGTTCTTTTCTTTCCTTCTTCTGCCAGAATGGCAGATGAGATTCAATGTTGATAAATCTAAGGTTATGCATTTGGGATTTAATAATCCCTGTGCCACCTACACCATAAATAACTTTGTGTTAAGTGCATCTGTAATGGAAAAAGATTTGGGGGTTCTGATAGATAACAGACTTAGCTGTAGCAAACAATGCCAGGTAGAAACGGCTACAGCTAGCAAGATATTGTCTTGTATAAAGAGGGGAGACGATTCAAGAGAGAAAGATATGATTCTCCCTCTTTACAAGGCAATGGTAAGGCCTCATTTGCAATATGCAGTGCAGTTTTGGAATCCCGTATACAAAAGGGACATCTTGGAAATGGAAGCAGTTCAGAGAAGGGCAACTAAATTAATAAGGGGGCTTGAATATGCAGATTAGACAAGTTAGGGCTGTTTACATTGGAGAACTGACGTTTGCGTGGGGATATAATAACCTTATACAAATATATTAATGGGCCATACAATGAACTCTCTGGTGCATTGTTCACTAATAGGTCATATCAGAGGACTCGTGGACATCCTTTAAGTTGGAAGAAAAGAAGTTTCATCTTCAGGTTAAGAAAGGTTTCTTTACAGTGAGAACGGTGAAACTGGAACTCTCTTCCAGCAGATATGGTAATGGAAAGTTCATTAAATAGCCTTAGAAAAGGCCTGGATAAGTTTCTAAAATTAAAAAATATTGAGAATTACTGGTATTAATACTGTACATATAGATCTGGTTGATCCAGGGATACTTTCCGATTTGGAGTCAGGAAGGAATTCTCCCCCCCCCCCCCCCTTTTTGCTTTTTTTTTTTTTTTTCCTTCCTCTGGATCAAGTGTTAAATAGGGTTAAAAAAAAAAGGAAAAAAGGAGGATAAATAGGTTGGACTTGATGGGCGTATGTCTTTATTCAACCTCAATTACTATGTTACTATGTTCTTTTGACAAAGGTTCAGTCCGGATATCCACAAGTTTTAAGGGCTCCTCGCCTCTTCTGAGATGTTAAATTTCTTTAGCCTACATCTCTGTGCTAGTGGGGATGTTCTCTTCTCTGTGTTGCAGGGTTCTGATGACACCAACTTGTGATCTAAAGGTTGGTGGGAGTCAAACATCAAATACTGGTATGTGTGGCTTGGTTTTCTGTAAACCTCTACTTTCTTTATTATTCTACCTGACTTCTACCAAGCAGTCCAAGAAAGCCTGTGTGTTGTTTTGTACCTCTTCCCTTGTAAATTAGATGTTCTGTGAAGGCTTGTACTTCCTTCTGGTGGATTTTAACCCAGGTGTCATCTGAAACCTGGGTTAAACATCTGGGTGCTATGCCCTTAAAGGTATTAAGCACTCTTGTTTCCTCTTTCTCCATGTAAATGTTTGCCACAATAGCACATCCATGTTTTTTCTTATAGAACTTATCCCAGTATTTGAAATAGGGGGTATTCAAGCATAAGTCCAGTAGGGAACACACCTTTTCTGTTGTTATGGGTGCTGTCTTGGCCTAGCTGTTTTCTCACCATATCAACAGCCTCCTTGGTGGGTATACAGGTGAAGAGATATGTCACATCATAGGACACCATAGTTTATTCTGCACCGAGTACTACATCTTAAATCTTGTTGGTGAAATCCTGTGAGTTCTGGATGTGATGCTTAGAACTTCCAACCAATGGCCCTAAGATGTTGGCTATGTGTAACATCTTGTATTTTACAGAGATGATGCTGCTGACTATAGGTCTTAGTGGGGCCCCTTCCTTGTGTATCTTTGAGAGTCCATATATACATGGACGTGCCTCACCAGGGTAGAAGCTGTTGTAGTAAGTCTATGACCCTTTTCTTATAGCGAATGGTCATATGTTTTGTTTATGGCCAGGAGTGTGGTCACCTAGCATGGTAGTCTGAGGTATTAAAGGGGAACTGTGGTCTCCAAACAAGTTGAGTTTACACGAAAGGCCAGTTTCATACCTTTAAAACGAGCCATCAACCACCTCTCTACGTGCTCCACAGCCCAAAATATAAAGAAATGACTGACCAGAAAGTTAATGGGTGGGAGGCTGACATGTGACATTCCTAAGGCTTCTCCTGCACAGTGCCGCCGGCAAGCACAGCCTCAGACTCCCTCAGTGTGTGAGGGAGACAGGAAGTCCCTCCTCCTCTCTGTTGTGTAAAGTCCTGACAGAGAAGGTAAGGGAATCTACAGCCCTTCTCTCCCACTATGTGAAAACAGCCTTTTCAGGTAGAGTTCTCTACCAGAGTTTTCTGTAGGGGGGGTAGTGTCTGAGTGGCCCACGGCACCCACGAATGGGTGGGGCTTATGCATCCACGAGTGGGCAGGGCCACGCGGGGCTATAAGAGAATGGCCCAAGGGGGGCTTGCAACTGAGGGACCATGGGGTCCATGAGTGGGAGGGAACAGGGGGGCTGCAAAGGGGAGGAGGAGACACAGGCAGATTTACTCATCCACTGACATGGTTTTAGAGCAGGAAGTGCAGGGGACCTGGTGATGCTGCTGCCATATCACACACAAAAATGTAAATATCTTCAAAACTATGCAAAATAAATTGCAAAAATTCTCAGGAGAGCAATTCCTATCAGTTTACCTAAAGTCATTTTTGGACCACAGTTCCCCTTTAAGTACCACTGTTCATCTTTCCTTATCTGCCGGCAGAATGGTGATACTGGAATCTTTCTGCAGGGATGGTAAGACTCTTCTTTCCTGTGCAGTCAGGTTAGATGAAGGCGGTTTGGCACTGGCTAAGGCTTCAGATAACTTTAAGGCAAAGTTGTTCTGCCTCACTCTGTGGTACCCTATTATTGTTGATTGAGGCTTCTGTGGCTTCTATAATATCCACCACAGGGATGGCTTTAGGATTGGTGGCAAAGTTCAAGCCCTTAGCCAGGACTTCCATTTCTGGCTGGGTCAGGGTCCTGTTAAACAAGTTTCTCACCCATTCCTCCTTGTTTGATAAAGTGACAATTCCCTCCTTTTGTCTCCAAGGTAGTTCATCTCCTTTGAGTGTGTTCTAGGATGACAGAATAGAGAACTTGTTATGTTGCCATTGCTTGCCCTTGCAGTGCTGACAAAGCTGTGCTTGTTTGGTGGACTCCATTATTCTTTCCCAGATGGCCCCAGGTAGCTGTGAGGCCAGGTTCTTTTCTAGTTGACTGATGTTGTTTGACACTAACTGACTTTCATGTAAAATGCTGTTTTGACACAACATTGTGGCTATCACCTATTAGTCTCAATGCATCCACACCTTGCATTCAGAAGTTCCCTAACACCTGGCTGTCATATATTAATTGGGACTTTCCAGGGTACATAATTGCCAACAGACAGATTCTTGTAAAAGTCATTCTGAATTGAGAAAGGCAGTCGGATTACTAGCAAAATGCCATCAAGAACTAAACTATAAGTCCATTTGATGTTACTGAATACAACTGATATACAAAGTAATCTTAAAATTGCACTAACCTATTAAATATAAAAGAAAGAGTTTGCAGCAGCTGCAAACCTTGCAACCAATGCAATCCTATTTAATACCATATTTGTCTGGTTTTAATCTTTAGCAAATAAAAGTCGATTTACAGAGAGTTGCAATTGCTTGATTAAATTTGTGCAGAGCGTTGATAATATCAATAACAGCTATCGGTAAATAAGGCCAATTGGGTCTTAAGTAGTCAAACTAGACACAGAATTTTAAGTCTTTACACTCAAGTTTTTCTTTTCTATAGAATCCTGCTGGTGTTACTAATTATTAGTAAAATCCAATCATTATATCTTCAAGGTACTTCTTCAAAGCCTAAAGATGGGTATACACCGTACTTATCTTTCAAATATCACAGACAGAATCAGTCTAGAATGTTCCCCATATATAAATTATAGGGAGGTGATTTGCGATACCCCCTTATGATTACTGCTGATTTCCTATACTACAGTACACAGAGCTGACGGCGAACAAGGGAAATTTTGGGGCGTAACAGTAGTTTCATGGGACCACACGGTACACATCCTGTCAGGGTCGGGTTGACCCTTTATCGGTAATGTGCGTACCCTGTTTAATCCAGTTTCGTTAGAACTCAAACCCATTGTAAAAAAGTTTTTAAAGGTTAGCATTTCTCCTGTTGAAAAGAAATAAAAAACACGACAGGTCTCTGAATCAAATTCTGTTTCTTATATTTCAGGTACTGTGACTGTTTTGCCAATGGAGAATTCTGTAATAACTGCAACTGTACAAATTGCTACAACAACCTTGATCATGAGAACGAACGCCAGAAAGCAATCAAGGTAGTTCAAGATAATTTTAGTATTTTGTTAGTTTATTTTTAAACTAAACAAAGCTAGTGAAATTGAATATGTCCTTGTTCTAAGCAGCAGTTTTCTTTTTTAACATGGAAACAACGTTTATTTAAAACAAACATGATAAGGCTCAATTAATATAGGGTGCAACATATTCCCTGCTCTTCATTTGCATCAAAAAATCACATGTTTTCTAACTAGTAGACTAGTAAAAAGGTAATATCTGATTGGTTTCTGCAGATTAAAAGCATGTGCAACATTTTGCACCTGTTTAAATACGGTAAGCCCTATAATGTTATTAATGTAAGGTTTCAATCAAGGCACATGTTAACATCCTGAAATAATAAGACCAGCAATTGTGTTCTAAAAATATTATCTTCTGTTCATGCATATTGTCAAAACACACTTGACTTCTTAACTATCCTTTTATTTTATTTTTTTTTTGTTGTTTTGTATGTATTTATATATATCATGTAGTACTTTTTTTTTTTTTTGTTCAATACATTTTTATTTATTTATCCAATATATTTTCCATTTGTTTGCATCTTTAGCATACATATATAAAA
The DNA here is from genome assembly GCA_019447015.1 of Hymenochirus boettgeri. Lineage (NCBI taxonomy): Eukaryota > Metazoa > Chordata > Amphibia > Anura > Pipidae > Hymenochirus > Hymenochirus boettgeri. The sequence goes on from CM033469.1 coordinate 156,778,050, forward strand.
CAATAACAGTACTAAACATTGGTATATACAAATATTGCAATTGGTATAAAAGTATGTAATTAACATTTTTCATTTTTTCCCTTCTCTTTCTTTCACCCCTCTCCTTCCCTTCAATTTTTCTATCTTTTACTATTCAATCACTGCTCCTATACTGTTTATTACTATTACCACAATTACTTTGATATAGCATATTAAATTAGTTTCTATTAGACGTGCCTGGTGTTCCGACTCACGAACTGGACCTCTGCGGCTCTTTCTACAGTTGCTATGGGCTGTTGTTTGTCCGTGTGTGGTTCCATTGCTAGGATCCATGCCTCCCATACTTTGGACCATTTTTTGATCCCATTTTGTAATGTTGCTGCTAAATATTCATTTGAATGAATTTTCCATATATTTCTTACTAGTTCTTTCTCGGTTGATGCTGGACTTTTCCATGTGGCTGCTAACAGTTCCCTTGCTGCTGTGCATATATTTATTGCTAATTTTTGGTTATTACTGTTCAATCCTACAATTGGCAGGTTAAACAATGTATTTAGTGGGAAGAGAGTAATTGGTTGGTGGGAAATTTCTCTGAGAAGTTTTTCGGAGATTTTCCAAAGTTTTTCTGGGCATTGCCACCAACAGTGGAGTTGATCTGCTTGGTTGCCGCAGTTTCTAAAACATTGGTTTGGAAATAGTTTGTTTATTTTGTTTAGGTATGCTGGAGTTGTGTACCAGTCATACATTATTTTGTATGTTTTTTCTTTGGCTATAATGTTTGATGAACATTTATGTGATTGTGAATACATTTGAGTCCATTGTTCTTCTTCCAATGATACTTTTAGTCTGGATTCCCATTTTATTATTTTTGGTGACTTTATTTGTTGTTTTTCATGCCAGATTATTTTATATAATTTTGTTATAAGGTTGTTTGCGTTTTCGGGATGTGAGATTAGTTTTTCAAAATTTGTCTTTTGTTGGTCTTTAGTGTTACGGAGGATTGAGTCCGCGTATTTATATATGCATGTGTAGGTGAACCAATTCTCTTTTGGTAAATCCCATTTAATTTTGGCTTCTTCCCATACAATTAGTTTGCCTGTTTGGTCTATTAGATCTTTTACTCTATTTATTCCCTTTTCTTTCCAGAAATGTATATTTGTGTTGGAGAAATTTATTGTGAAATATGGGGTGTTGAAAATTGGGCAGTATTGAGATCAGTAGTTTATTAATTTTGTATTTATATTGCATGCATCCCATATCCGTAGTGTTTCTTGAGTTATTTCTGGGAGTTTTATCTTGTTTATTTTTCAATCATTTTTGTTTGTCCATAAAATGGTATCCAATCTGTATGGGGTTATCATGTAGTACCTTTAAGACATCTATCTGTTCACATCACATCAGTCCCAAGGTTCACATAAGGCCCTAAAGGTTTGTACACACCTGCAGATTTTTACCAGAACCACAAGCCCTACAAACATCCATGACGAACTGACGATAGTTGCGCATGTATGCTTTCGGAACGACCCCCGACCAAACGCATACATACGCACGACTATCGGCCGTTCTACGGGTTTGGGGGTCTGGTAAAAATCTTCAGGTGTGTACGAAACTTAATGCAAAGATTTTTCAGTTCAAGTACCCTATCAATATATTTTAGTGATTGTGTAGGAATCCGGCATAGTTCTCTCAGGTGAAGTCAATAGAGGATTTAAACCCAATATTCAATGTTGCAAGATATCAGTGCTACCCACTAAGCCAAATTTTTTTTCTAGGCTTGCTTAGATAGAAACCCAGAAGCCTTTAAACCAAAAATCGGAAAAGGGAAAGAAGGAGAATCTGACAGAAGGCACAGCAAAGGATGCAACTGCAAACGGTCTGGCTGTCTCAAAAATTATTGTGAATGCTATGAGGTAAGAATGTGTGTAAAATTTAACACATTTACATAGGATTATCCCCATAACATTTTCAAGTTGTCTTGCAAAAATGTACACATTAAGGATCTACTTTATTTATCGGTTAGTAATATATGAAAAATAAATTATTTTCTGGCCAAAGATAACTATACCCTATTCAAAAGTAGGGTTTCTTCTTGCTTGTTTTCTGGCCATTATCTCTGCATTTTTTTTTAAAATAAAGATTGTTCCTTTTTATTTATGTTTGGGTATTTTCTGCCCTCATAATAACATCTTTTTTGACTCGAGTATAAGCCGAGGGTTGAAATTATGGGAACTCTGCTGTCCATAAATAGCCTCATTCCTTGGCACTCCAGATGTTTTGGAAACTACAACTCCCAGCATGCTTTATTAGCTGGGAGTTGTAGTTTCCAAACCCCTTTAGTGCCAAGGAATGAGGCTTTTTTATGGACAGCACCCCCCACCCAAAAACATTCCCCCTTAGAGAGCCCCCCCATTTTCAGGGAGTGAGTTGGTAATCTTTACAAAATCTGCTGCTGCTTACCGGTACTTCTCTGTGTAACCAGCTACCGTTAACTTAGTAATTCTCTGGGTCCTGCTGGCACTCTGCACGCTGCGCTGCATGTCCGTACTCGGCGGCTGTCTAACTTACTGCCGGCGCCGAGTAGTGATGTCACTACTCGGCGCCGGACAGTAAGTTAGACAGCCGCCGAGTACGGACATGCAGCTCAGCGTGCAGAGTGCCAGCAGGATCGAGAGAATTAAGTTACAGGTAGCCGGTTACATGGAGAAGTACCGGTAGCAGCAGCAGATTGTAAAATTTACCATGACCCAGTATAAGCCGAGGTCGGGTTTTGAGGCTATTTTTAAAGCCTGAAAACCTCGGCTTATACTCGAGTATATACGGTACTTTGTCCTCTGAATTCATTATTGTATGCCTGCTATGCTTCTGGATGCCTCATAGAAACTGAGAAATTAAGTGACCTGTACTGAGTCTGAGCATGCTCATAAGAGGCAGCTAGGGAATTAGCATTCAATCATTGGCTGTGATGTCAACTGACAAATCCATAACTGACAGTTGCTAACTAGAAGAACCAGGAAGCAGAAACAGGGGAAAAGGACATTGTGCAGGATTTCAGATTAGATTTATATATTTCAGAGTTCAAACTATTTCAGTTTAGGGGTTTTGGGGGGTGATTTACCTCTATATAAGTTTTCATTTAAGGGCAGGACTTGCCCTATAAGCACACACACTTATATCCTACTGCTGGGACAGAGCATCATTGTCCACAAATTTCTTAATTGTTTTTAAAGGGTAACTGTGGTTTCCAATTCTTCCAAACTAGTACCTTGTGAGAAGTTTTTGCTGGAAAGGTTTAGCAATGTTACTTCCTGGTTGAACTCTCCTGTTTTCAGCCACGTGACCAGTTTGTGTCATGTGACAAGATTCTGACTGCATTAATAGGCTCCCCTTTTTCAAATGTACATTTTTCCCCCCAGCACTTTAAATTTCCCCAGAAGTCTTAACTGAGCATGCTTCTCCCCTGTGGGGTGAAGGGCATGGGAAAAGTCTGGTGATGTCACTCAACCTACTGGAAGCAGGAAGTTTGAACATTCACCCCAATGTAATTTCTCACAGGCTGCAGCCAGAAATGTGACTGTAGGCTCATTTTAAAGGAAATACTACAGGCTTTTATTTAACCCTAACAGGTTTGGAGACAACAGTTGACCTTTAAAGCTAGCTACAAGCTCTGTCCATAGGCAGAGAAAAACACAAATATTGATTGCAAACCTGTAAATAACTTCAGAAAAGATTACTTTTTTAGTGAAAAAAGATTGCTTTTCTGATTAGCCTCACCCCCGAGTTGAGGCTAATGACACTGCTTACAGCACATGCCTGTCTCCAAGACAGTGTAGGAAGAGAGACTTTACAAGACTATAACTTTGGATTGACAACTGTTACTTTATCCTACAGTGGCTTGCCCCCCCCCCTTTTCTGCTTGCTCAGTGCAGTCTGTTGTTCCACTTCTTCTGGTGACCATAGATTGTTAAATTGTTAATTAAGCTGCAAGTGTGAAGCAGTATCTTTGTTTCAGTTGGTTTTATAATTCACAGTAGCATAGAGAACTGTTATCAAAAATAACCCTATATCTGCCTTAGGTGATTGATGAGACTGGATTTTGCTGCAATACTTTCTGTAACTACTCCACTGTGATTGAACTTTGTGAGCAGGAAGAGGGGACATTGAGCTATCCTGGTGGTGGTTGTATAGCTGATTGGCAACACTGCACATGGATAGACATCTGAATATTTATATGTGAGTGTAGCAGTGTGTATTGGTATGTATCTGTGAGTGTGTAACAGTGTATGCGTGCACAAATGCGAGTGTGTAGCAGTGTATGTATGTGTGGGGTAGTGTATATGTTTGTAGCAGAATATGTATATGTAAATGTGTTGTAGTGTGTATATGTGTAGCAGTACATACAAGTCATTCCTACCGTGGACTTCCCATTGTGCTTGTTTAGGTATTCAGGACATGTTAAAGGGCATCTATAGTGGGAAAATGAACTTTTTTTTCGTTCTTTCCATGTGTTCTATAATTCCCTACAACCCCCAGAGTGTCTTCACTTTTTTCAGATTCCCTCTCTGTCCTGAGATACACCAGTTAGAAGAATACGTGATTGCATTCCTCTACTCCTACTTGGACTGTCAATCAAATCCCTATGACTTGATCCCCCCTCCCTGCTCTGTAATAAACATAGAGATAACAGCATTAGCAGGGGGAGAAAGGTAGCTTTGATGTTAGATATAAGGCTGCACTTGACCCCCCTTCTTAATAGCTTTCACTAATTGATGATGGGTCACAAAGTTAGAGATCGTAAACTGTACTGATCTCCTTCTTCGTGTCTCCAGCACAGCTTGCTTTCTATTGGCCACTGTGCATGGGTGTGTTTTTCAGGATGTTGAACTTTTAACTCCTACTGCACATAAAAAGCTTGTCGGTTAGCCGGAGCTGAGACATGGAGGAGGTAACAGAGGGGAGGGAGAAGGGGGGAATGCTGCACATAGATCTGACACCGTGGTTAAACAGAGTCAGTGACAGATATAGGATTAAGGCAGCACAGAGTACATGAATTTAACTTTGCAAAGGGGCAATGTGTTTTTTTCACTATAGATGCCCTTTAAAACCAAAAAATAATAATCTGCGTTTGCACTTGTCATGCAATTGTTTAAAAGGTAAGATCAACAGACTTGTATGGAGATCACAGTTCCCTATTAAGCCTTTATATGCTTTGGATAATCTAACGTGTGTTGGCTACCCACATTTAACAATCCATTATGTTGGGTAAAAAAAGCAAACAGTTAGGGCACTAGTTTGGGTACAAGTAAGTGCAGCAAGGTGCTCTACAGGTGTAAATATAGAAACTTATTCACACCAAACAATTGAGGAAATCCTGTGTCACATTTTGCAGTTTATGTACAATAATAATTATAAGTAAATTCCCTTTATTAGATACAGCATGGGAAATAACATAAAACAAATTAAAAATGTGTACATTACACAATCCAAACACTGGACCCTCCTTCCAGACCCTTTGAGTTTCTTTGCCACCTGAAAACTTCTCGTCCGTAATGGAGTTTGTCGGTCTATGCAACCATTCAGGAAGGCATGTGGGCAAAATGGTGGTCACAGTAGAGAGTACCACATGACGGGTTCCACCTCCCCCCCCCCTCAGAGGTTCCTTCTCAAACGCTGGAACAAAACTTTTCTGTCTCTGAACAACAGGGTAGTTCTGCCTCAGTCAGTCAGGATCTCTCTACGTTGGTGGATGTCCCCAACACGGCTGCAGGTTTTCTCCTCAGCAGAAGCTGCCTTGGGCAGAATGGTCCTCTGGGTAGCTGCTATGTTCGATATCCTTCCCTCCCAGTGAGTCTTGCCTGGGACCCCCAATTTGCCAAAAGTGAAAAGGGGATTTTTGTTTCTTACCATAAAATCCTTTTCTTCGAGGCCAGTTGGAGGACCCAGGCCATCCTGCCTGGATGTCGCTACTTTCTATTTTCTGATTATTGTTCATAGTTGTTGGCTCTATTGTTGCCTAACACTTCTGTTATGTTTATATTGCTATAGTTTCCCATATTGTATTTTCTATTATGAGCCACCTCCTTCTTGGTTTTCCTCTCAACTTCCTCTTTGCCACTTTGGTACAAAACATAAGCATGGCTGAGCTGGGAGGGGCTAAGTGCAGAGGAGTAGGAGGAGCAATTTCCTTTAAAGGTCATGTCCACCCTTTAAATAAACTTTTAATATGTTAAGGTGCTAGCTCCCCCAGCCCCAACCGCATTAATATTATTTGCAGAAACTCCCCAGATAGTTACTTACCTTCCCTCTATCCTCCACCGCACTGCCCGGCCCTCTGCTTGCATGGAACTGCAAGCAGGGGGCGGGACCGGCAGCAGCATCTGTGATTGGCTGAGAGGCAGCCAATCACGGACGCAGCTGCCATCAGTTCAGAACAGCGGAGGATAGAGGGAAGGTAAGTAAACACTATAACATAATAAAAGGGATTTGTGCTAGGGGGAGACCAAATCGGGAGGGAGAGGGAGGGCTGCTCAGAGCATGCCACAAACCTCTCAGAGGAAGCCTCGAGGCGGAAACAATTTTCCCCTCTGATCAGCTCCTGGTCAGGCCAGTTTTTGGAACTTTGGAGGGGCCATTGCAGGGCAACCATTTGGATCTGGGATGTAAAAAGTAAGGATTATATTACACTACAGAGTGGGGCCAGTAGTGGATTAAATTATAATTTTGGAGGTGGACATGCTCTTTAAGCTATATGTCCACCTACAGCAACAGGCACTTTACCCCAACTTCTGGCCTAGGTCCCCAAACTGGCCTCGAAGAAAAGGATTTTATGGTATGTAAACAAAAAATCTATGACCATATATATATATATATATATATATATATATAGATATATTAATATATATATAAATATATATATATATATGTGTGTTGTATATATATTATATATATATATATATATATATATATATATATTATATATATGTAATATAGTTTTGCTAATCTTTGTTTACATTCACAAGTCTGTGTCTTACATAAAATATATGGCTTAAAACATTGTGTAGGTCTTTTGCTGAAATCGTCATTTTAATTTTTTTTCTGTTTATCTTTTTGCTATAGGCTAAAATAATGTGCTCCTCTATATGTAAGTGTATTGGCTGCAAAAACTTTGAAGAGAGTCCTGAACGTAAAACTTTGATGCACTTAGCAGATGCAGCTGAAGTGAGAGTACAGCAGCAAACAGCAGCAAAAACCAAGTTGTCATCTCAGATATCTGATTTACTTATCAGGCCTACGCCATCAATGAGTAGCGGAGGTGGAAAGTAAGTTGTTTAAATAGAGAATATATATAAACATGTACCAAAGTCTTAAGATAAACAATGCTAGAAACTAGTTTAATGGAAAGCATCATTAACCACAAATAATGGTTAAACAAGAGTTAAACTCCCTTCTTTATATGATAAAGCTCAAGAGATATATTTTCAGGGAGTCTGTTTTTAAAGGAGAACTAAACTTCATTTTTTCAGATCCTAATGTGAAAGTTTTTCTCCCCAGAATACCTACACGTTGAAAGATTCTTTTTTAGTTATTTGCATTTAGCAGATATAAGTAATAGATTCTGTAACAAAGGAGGCTTCCATGTTGTTGCCAGTACAACTCATAGCCCATGTTGGTTTCAATGAACCACGCCCCATGACCCCTGGATCCACTGTCTCTATGTGTAGAGTTTCTAGCATCTCTTTCTAGCGATAGATTAACAGGGAGATTCAATAAAAGTTCTTATCGTTTAAAATGGTGCTAATTTTGCCCCAACCAATCAGAACTTATGTAACATTTGAAAGCTAACATCTGATTGGTTGGGGCAAAATTAGCACCATTTTAAACGATAAGAACTTTTATTGAATAACCCCATAAGTTTCTAAATGTACCTGTGATCACAGTTGAGTTGCTGGTGGCACACCATGTAAATGCTGTGTTTTTAGGAACAAACAGACCAAGTAACAAGTTCACATCCCCGAGTTTACTTATGAAACAATATAACATAGTCTACTGCCTGGGTTTATTGATTTTTTTGTTTCCAGGTTTCTAAAAAAATATGAAGTTTCTACATATGTACAAACTTTATATATAGCAGCTCTGTTATTTATGTACCAACCAGAGTGAATTGCTGATTTTACTGACATTTACTTCTATTGAGTGTTCACCTGTGGTGCATTCTGCTAAAGTGCTGGGTTAGGAAAAAAAATCAAACTATTGGGACACAGGTTTGATTCCCCATGTTCCCTTTTTTTGTTTTTATTATGTGTCTAGCAAAAGAAAGACTCTACATGTACTGACCAATTACTTTTACATGTACTGACCAATTACTTATTAGCCCTTGTGGCCTAGTGGTAGAAAGCTTTGTTTTTAGAAAGACACAGTATAGAAGGTTGCTGGTTCGATTCCCCATACTTTCTTTTATTTTTTGCTGAAATGTTAAATGTTATGTTTCTTTCATCCATGCTTCAAAGACATACACTGCAAAGATTACATTCTTATTTGTATGAAAAACAAAGGAATTTATCATGGTTAGGGACAGGAGCATTTCTAATGTGTTTACAAAACAAAACTGCACTGAAATCTGTGTTCTGTGTCAGAGGGAGGGATCCCTGAGCTGTAACATGATTGGCTGTCAGCTTCCAGGAACCAAGACTGCAGTTTCCTGTGAAGTGTCCGTTGCACACTTAACTGGGTATTCCCAGATATGGTGAATTATGGGAGCTGACCCTTAGTACACACAGGTTATTTTCATAAATCACCCAGCATGCACAGCAAAGGGAGACATGAGACACAGCTTGTTGTGCGTTTGTGAATGTGCTCTCTCTATTGGGACAATGTTGTCTTGGGACTTTTAGTTCTCCTTTAAGCAAACATTGGCAAGTTTAATCTCACCTTTAGTCAGTGTGCAAGATACGGTTTCCACACTGCCTTCTGGAAATGAAAAATACCTTTTTAAGGCTACTTTCACACAGTGAATGTTGAGTGGTCCCCTACAGCTGCCAATAGCAAAACTACTATGTAGTGGCAAACATCTGGACCTGCTCAAAAAAAAAACAACAAAATTTGAGTGTGAAAGTAGCCTTACTGTAAATTAGTGTGTAAACTGAAGTCAATTTTGGGTCTATGCCTATGAGGAAGGGCGAATGCCCAAAATATTCCGGCACCTTTAGCCTATTTTGTTTTTTAACGATGCTCCAATTAAGTATTTATAGTTTTTTAGACTTGTGCAAGACTTCTATAATCTGTTATTCTGGCTACCTGTGCCTCTGGGTTTGGGCACTTCTGGATCTATTTTCCCCCTTTTTGGAAGAAAGTGGAGTCGCGAGTACTGAGACTTAAGGCTCATACACACATGCTATTGCGGGTCCCGTGACTTGGCAGGTCTCCGAACGGCCAATAAAGCACACACACGGGCAGATTATTGGCAAAAAAACGGCAAAGAAACGTTCGTTCGTACACATCGTGCATTGCGAGTAGGGACCCACGATCACACGTGTGTACGAGACTTTAAGGCGAAGTTCAGGCCTAGCCGGATAGTAATCTGCAGCAGTAGTGATAATTCCCAGTTTTGAAAGGAACCTCGTTTAAATTTGGAACTGCTATTTTCTAAAATCCACAGATATGGCGGTATTTTCAAAACTCACAACTTATGTTGTGATGGTTATTGAAATCAAAAACTAGGATTGTAAAATTGTGTTTGGAATTTAAAAATTCCAATGGAAAATTCAGAAATTACGATTTGATATTCGAAAATTGAAACAGAAAATTCTAAATTTTGTCAGTATCGATCATCTCTATATATCTCATAGAGGATCAGAAGGTATGTGTAAAAGGCAATAGTTTGTGAAAAATATGCAAACTACAGTTAGGTGGAAGTTTTGATTTCTCGCATATAGATCATATTGTATTACTTTCTATAGTAAGCAGTCATGAATTTAAATGCAACTACCGGGTATTGTATTTTTTTTTAACATATACATTTATCCCATATAGGCTTCCATTCACATTTGTTACTAAAGAGGTTGCAGAAGCAACATGTGAATGCCTTTTGGCCCAAGCAGAGCAGGCGGAGAAGCAATCAAAATCCAAGTTAGCCACTGAGAGGATAATCCTGGAGGAGTTTGGACGCTGTTTAATGAGAGTCATACTTTCTGCAGGAAAGGCAAAAAGTGACCCTTGTTCTATGAGTTGTTGAGTGTCTAAACATGAACCCTTGATAGTGACAAGGAAGTGAAAATAAGGCACGGGTAATTGCTGACAGGCATTGTTTCAAGTCAGTAATTTCTGTCCTGAGATGTCAAGGAACTAAGTAAAGGTGCTGGTTTTAATGGGACTTTCTTCACTGTACATTGTAACAAAAGGAGATTTTATTATAAAGACTTTTAAATATTGCAATTAACTTTTTTTTTTTCTTACAAAGCCCTTACAGGTGACGACGCCTTAGTGGTGATTTTTTTTTGTTTGTTTTTATATTGTTTCAAATGTTTCTGTGTTTCTAGATGAAGTTCTTTTCTTTTTTGGGGCTTACAATATAATTTAAAACTCAATTTGCAATGTTCTTTTCTTAGCAATAATGTGTTTAAGGATTTTATCATGTCCAAGGTTCCTTTATTCTGTTAAAATAGAAATAAAGCAGGCCAATAGAACTTAAAATAATTTGTCATCTCTAGCAAGAATGCCTACTGCAGTAGTAATGTGCAATGAAAACCTTTGGTTCTGGAAGTGCAAAAGGTATTACCATGTTTTTTCTGGTTTGAGTTTAAAAAGTAGTTGCCCAGGTGAGTCAGTTTTGGGGTGGCTTACACATTTGTGACAAAAAGCACACAGGCTCATATTGCCATTTACTATATTTATCTACATCCCTCCTAATAGAATCATGCAGGAATAAAAAAACTCTCCAACAGCTGAAGGAATTCTTGCATTCAAAAAGCTTACATTTGTTTTGCTTTAGACCTTGTTTAAAAATGTATTTTTGTACTCTCAGCCAAGTGCTTAATCAGTGAGCAAGATGTTAATTTGTAGATCTATTGTTGAACAATATAATTTGTTAAGCTATGTACAAGCTAAATGAGGTAAAGTTTAGAAACAATCCTTTAGATTGTACTCTTTCGATAATTACAGCCAACAAAAGTCCAATAACTGCATTTTGTCTGACAATCTATTGTGTGTAGTAGTTCCAGTCACTATTGTTTAATGATCTGTTTCAACGGATCTTTTGTATGCTTCTGCTCGTTATTGAACAAAACAGGCTGCTCAGCTAATGCCCAAGCAGCCTGTTGTAGTGAAAGATTGTTGGGGCGATCATTTTTAATCAAATCTTCCTCTACACTAGTGTCTGTACCCAGCCTTAGATGATTGGTCCAACAATCTTTACCTACTATTCTACAGACAGGCAGTAGCTGTGCAGCCTGTTCTGTTTTATAAGGGGTTGAGTGTGTGACCATTAGACCTGGAAAGTGCCCAAACATAATTTAGTAAACCAGCAGGACATATTACTTAAGTGTTGATGGGGCACTTCTATAAACCTGTGTTGGGTAAAATCCTCTTAACTTGTGTACATAGCTGTTGACTGCTTAGCAGACACTATAAATGTAAAGCTTCATACAAAGGTGTGATCACGGGGGCCGACCTGCGACACACGATGTGTATGCACTACTGTTTTGGTCGATAATTGTGTGGTGTACAGGCACTTTCTTGATCAAAATGGTTGTTTGGTCATTGCCCGACAAGCCAGATCTTCAACCAAATGGCCATTTCGGCTGACAAAGTATCCATACACTGCACGATTATGGTACCCGCGATCGCATGTCTGTATAAACCTTATTATATCCTGTCTGAAGCCTCATACATGCACTAAATAGTTTGCTGAATTAGCCATGAATGATTTAATCTAGTGCGTCTACAAATGCTCCCAGTCTGTAGAAATATTATTTAAATTGTTTCGTTTTTCCATAATTGTTCTACTACTATTGTCTGTGTTTATGTAGCATAATTCTTTCTATGGTCAATCTAGTATATTTTAAAATAAAATAATCATTAGCAAATATGTGCTTTCCTTTTCCCAAATCCTATACATTTGTTATTGTGTTACTATTAAAAATGACAGATATACCCAAAAATAGTGTTAATTACATTTATGTGCATTTTATTCCTTAAAGGCAAAGTGAATTTGCAGAAGAATCTGTTTAGTTAGTTGATCATAAAACGCTGTTAAGCACTAACTTTTAATTTGTTTTTAAATTAAGCCTTGCTTTTATAGTTTTATAGGTAGTTTCCTCACAAAACTTTCATATTTGTGACATTGATACTTGTTAATTGAAATGTTAGCACATCTAAGCATCTTTAAACAAACAAAATAATAAATAACTTATTCCACTGTTGTTCTTCATTTAAGACATTTATAAACTATATACCGTATATGCTCGAGTATAAACTGACCCGAGTATAAACCGTGGTACCCAATTTCACCTGAAAAAACTAATAAAAGTGGTTGACTCGAGTATAAACCGAGGGTAGAAAATGTAACCACTACTGCCTTCTTATTGTTTTGAGGCTTTAGTTGCCCTTTAAATGGACAGCAGAATTCCCATACAGTAATAAACAAATCCAGTATGGTTGTTACTGTATGGGAATTCTCCAGTCCATTTAAAGGGCAACTAAAGCCTCAAAACAATACATAATGAAAAGGCAACAATAGATACCATCCTCCTTATTCTGTTTTTTTAGTTGCCCTTTAAATAGACAGATTTTTCATACAGTAACAGACATTACTGTATGAGAATTCTGCTGTTCATTTAAAAGACAACTACATGCTTCTTCCTTGGCATTCAAGATGTTTGGAAACTACAACTCCCAGCATGCTTTATTAGCTGGGAGATGTAGTTTCCAATCTGCACCCTCACACCCAGTTCAGTGTGTACCTGTGGGCTCTCCTCTTTGTCCATCCATTAACTTGGGGCTTCCTGTTGGGACTTGTGCCTATTGTGCCAGCATTGAAGATCATTCGTTAGGCAAGCATTCCGGCAGCCGCGCGGGCTGACGTCACTAATTGGTGCCGAGCAGTGACGTCAGCTGGCGCGCCAGTGCAGAAACGAGCGTGTGGCTGCCGGAGTGGTAAAGTAAGCAGTGACTCGAGTATAAACTGAGTTCAAGTTTTCAGGCTGATTTTACAGCCTGAAAAACTGTTTATACTCGAGTATATACGGTAATAGATTATAATTAGGGACTCACAATAGTATTTCTGCAGATATTAGTTTTTCCCTATAGCAACCTTAAGGCTAAAATAATTGCATATATATATATAGCTTCAGTGTGGCAACTGCCTGAATATTCCAATACATTTGTAAAATACACCCAGCTACTGTTAAAATATAAATAAACTAGCAAACCCCCCAGCAAGTGCACCACTGCACGCGCCAACCCTAAACACCCCACACACCCACTCCCGACGGAACCTTTGGGAGGCAGTTAGACGTCGTGGGGTGTGCACAGATGGGTCCAGTGTCCCTGTATATATACACACACTTGTCTTTTAGTATATATAATAGCTAGTGAATAATGTAACTTAAGTGCAGCCTGATTAGTGTGCCTTATCTAGAGGTTATTAAAATCAATCCAGCAGGGCTGCCTGGTATGTCTGTGGTATGCAAGGGATGAAGCAGACTAATTTTTTAAAAAAGAAAAACGGTACCTAAATAAGATTCTCTGTAAAGGTTGCCATACACAAATTTGTCACAGATTAAATTAGATGCTGTTCATGAATTTTGACATTATCAACTCCCTGTAATCTGTACCGCATATACTCTAGTATAAACCGTCCAGAATATAAACTGATAAACTGTTTGACTTGAGTATAAACCGAGGGTTGACTTCCCCCATAGATAGTTCCACAGACAGTCAAATACACAGCCCCATAGAAAGTTCCATGTGCCCTGCATACCTTTCTGTGCAGCCAGAACACTTAAAGATCATTCCCACCCCCATTTGCCTTGCAGTCTGGGCTAATCTGAGTGAGCAGGACAACAATTGCCTAACCCACTGAAATCAAGAGGATTCTCTGCATTACAAAGCTATGTGATTTTGTCCAGCAGCATCCAGATCAGCACAGACCAGAGTATAAACAGAGGGGCGACTTAAAATGATTTTAAAGGTAAATAAATGTGGTTTATACTCAAGTATGTACGCTATACTGGGCGTTCATTGTTTAGCCACACACACTTATTGGTTCCCTTAAATTTAGTAAAGGAAGCTAAATGGCACAATGGAAATTTTCTGTCTGGGACAATAGACCTCAATGAGTCAGTGGTAGTTTGTTGGCACACACATTTTGAAAGCTACATATCTTAGGAAGATGCAACATTTTTAAAAAAGCTATTATGCAATGGTTTTATCCAATTACTTGTTTAAAACAAGCGTTCCAATTTATTGAAGACATAGGATTTTTTTATTTCACCAATATAAAATGTCTAAATATTTCCTAACTTAAGCATTGTTTTAATGATTAATGCACACCCTGTGCAAAACCTTGAAGGCATAGTCACAGTAAAATGAAAAGTGCGTGTACCCAGTTGGTTATAAACTTGACTTTTTGACAAGGAGGCTAAGACTACAAGGGAAACTCCTTCCCAGATTGGTATGTTTGCACTGCTTTCATTCATGGTTAAAACAATTTAAACATTTTCAAATCACCATTCAACAAATGTATCCTTGTATATGATTTGGTACTTTTGTGGATCTAAATTCACGGTTTAAAGGTAGAAAGGTCCTACAGTAAATTGATTGCAGGAACCATAAGGCAGAATAAATACATACAAAAAAAACAAAACTTCTAGAATAGGTTTTCAAACCTAAAGACATTTTTCAATGTTTTAATCATGTACAGAGTTGTGTAAATGTCTAGTGATATCTTGTAATAATGGTATATATACTATTCACAAATGTATAAAATTCCATTTAAGAGTATGTTTTGTTATAACACCAGTATAAAAGTTTTGTGGGTGGGGTTGGACCAAGAGTGTTGGTGTTGTATGTAGTTTGTGCTTTAACCTATGATTACACCTTTGTGTATTTATACATTTGTGCTGGAAATGTGAATTTTTAAACAAAAGTTGGAGATAATGTATGTAGGATTCTCCTCCCATTTTTAAATTGTAATCCAAAGCATTTAGGAAACTACTGGGGGAAATTATAAAAAAAATAAATAAAAAGCAGCTTCTCAAGTTAATTGGCTATCTGCCGCTGAAACTACTCTTGTTGATTCATCATTTAAAGTGTTAAACTTGTTTTTCCTTTAATACAATTTACCCATTTTTGTATAAAGTAGATGAAGTGTCTTGGGAGACAAAAGTCTTTATAGTTCTGTGTACATCTGAAAGTAGAATAAACATGTCATTTATATTTTCTAGGGACTAAGATACTACTTTCTATATTACCCACATTCAGATAAATCACAAAGAAACACTTATACAGTTCACTGGTACTTCCTTTTTAAAACTCAGCTTTTATTGCAGTTACAGATTTTACAGAACATATTTATTAGCAGGACTGTAGAGTTAGAAGCAATTACTGGCTAGCTGAATTTCAGAATAAAAATTGACCCCTAATAAGTTTAAGAATTATACTTACTTCAGTCCTGCTCCTGTTCTTTACCCACATAAGTATTACCCAGGGTTTAACCGGCAGAAAGCAAACAGAGCTGTAATACTTAACTTTGTTCCCCGACATATGAAGACACACTGTACAAGAAGTGCATCTTTTTGGTGGTCTAGCCATGGGCAGAACATGGGGTGGATCAATGCAGGTGTGTGAAAGTATTAAAGTTGTTTGCTTTATTTATGCTAATCCCAGGGGCAAGGATGTAGCAGTTTAGGTCCTTTTATTTGGAGGAAGTGGGATGGGATAATTGTCCTTTGAATTGGGTGAAAAAATAAGTTAAAATACATTTCACAGCCATCCATAATACACCGCTTCTCTGCTGTAAGAATAAAGCCCCGTGCTTGTTTTACGTTCATGTTGCAGGTGATAAGCTTGGGTAGCACATCTGCTTCCTAACCAGCTGTTTCAAATGATTTACTTACAACACAGCCTTTTTGCAAGCAACAGATTAATGGTTGGTTACAGCACAAAAAATGCAGCTGCACTGTAGTCCTCAAAGTACCAGGCTTCTAAAATGGATTTAGAGTTAGTGAAAACTCCTATTATGTTTTTAAAACTTGTAACAAAACCTATAAAAAAAAATGCTAGCCATGGTAAGAAACCTATGGACAGAGAAATAAATTTAAGTTATTAAAATTTGTGTCCTGTAGAGATGACAGGACAAGAATTGATTTGTTACTAACAAAACTTTGGAGGATATACATTTTAGAACACATCTGAACATTTTCTAGACACTGAATTATGAAATAATTTTAGGCTATGCGTTTACTGGTTGCCAACGCAATTGACTGACAGACAGTATTTTAATTTTTACTATATTATTGAACTGGGAGCACCAAATTTTGCACTTATCAGGTTGCATGGGTTTCCACTGATTTGGGCTATAGCACCTGATAAAACAAGAGGCTCAAATTATAATGGGAGCAGCAGTGGATTATTGTTAAAATAATCACTCCACTTTTTTGGATGTGACAACCCTGTTAACAATACAATGCTTTTTATAGCATAATGGCAGCATTAAAAGCAGTCATTTTCTCATCTCCTTTAAATGGTAAAAAAGTCAGACTAAATCAGAAATCTACCCCTTAAGACCAATTTTAAAGGAGAACTAAACCCAATTTTTTGTACTCCAGAATCTGAAAACAACCCCCCTAAAAACACCAATAAACTATAAAATGCCATTTTAGTAAACTCTGTTAAAATAAAATCAAGCCTGTTAAGAACGGATGAAGTATCTGTGTGGTAGGTGCAGTGTCAGACCACACCTCCTACCTCAGTCACATGCTTCTTGCTTTTCTGTCCTGTAAAGGATTGGCTAGAGTTATTAATGGGTGTGATCAACTGTAACAGGTTTGGGCCATAGCTAAGGACTGAGCATGCGCAGAATAATGGTCGTTGACAAAACTGTCTGATACTAGAATGCTGAGAATAAAGCACAAACCATATTGTTATTTAGGTAAATTTCCCAGCGCCTGTATCAAAATGAGAGGTAAGACACAGATTACTGGTTGTCCTGACTTCTGGTTCAGTTTTGTTCTGCGGCTTTAGTTGTCCTTTAAAATGGTGTGCATATCGGGAGTTTTTCTCTCGCTTGCAGACAGTGAATGCCTTTGGTAACTGGCCCTTTAATACAGTCCACTAAAGCATCTGTAGCAAACAAAAAAGGACCAGGCGTTTGACAAAGCAAAATAATTAGTTTGCTCCAAGGTAAAAAGGCTGCAAGACCACCTACCCGAGGATTGTGACTTGTTGGTAATGGCATTAAAGAATCCGTAAGCATACAGAAATCACATTTAAGATGTTGATAGTGTCAATGGTGCATTCTCAGGAGGCAGCCATTGGTGAAAAAATGCCCACTGAAAATTGTAGTGAATACAAGCACTGGTCACTATAGAAGAATGGTAGCATTAGTGAAATTAGTTTCAGAGATAAGCCTAATCATGCTACGAAAAGTCAAAAGATGAATGGATATATGGAAACAGGTCCTTTACAGTTCATGGCCCTGTGTTCCATAGCTCTTTACCAAACTTAAAATGCAAAATTGGAAGAATGATTTAGAATACTCCGTTTAACTAGGATTGTGTGCTGCCAGAGTACTACTGTATGTCTTGATACATTGTACTAGGATAGAGTGTAAGTCAACCTCTGTATCCCATATTTCACACATAAGGGGGTTATGGAAAATGGTTTACATAAAACAGAAATTGCAAGTTAGTTCTATCAGTCATATTTAACAGACCAGTTTCATAAAAAGTATAATTTATTTCAGGCTATACTTTAAGTACTATTCAAATTATGAAAAAATGTACAGCTATTACAATTTCATAGTTTACCAGCCATCTGTTCTTCAAATACATGGTACTGTGAAGGAAAAAAAAAAAAAAAAAAAAAAGTTAATAGGCCAATGACAAATGTATATTGCTTAAAATTAATAAAAATTCTTGTGACGTATTTTTCCATCCTAACGTATTTTTCCATCCTAATGACCATAACGATATGTACAAAAAAAAAAAAACCCACAAAACATTTAGCTTACTGGATAGTTGTGGCTTTAAAACTAAAAAGTAGGTGTCTAATTTTTTTGTTCTATTCATAAACCCCACCCCCAATAGCCTACCTTTACTCCACGAATGTTGCTAGTCCTCTTCTGAAATGGCACCTTAAGCTCCACCCCCACGAGATCTCCATCTTCCTGGGTTTGTTTGTAGTGCGCATGCATGTCGCACATTTCCGAAGGAGGAAACTAGCAACATTCATGAAATAAAGGTGGTGGTGGGGGAATAGGTTTAGATAAAATTAGACACCTTTTAATTTTAAAGCAACAGCTATCTAGTAAGCTTAAGTTTAAGTGTACATTTCCTTTAACATGCCGATTCAGCATTTTGTCAGTGTATAAATAAATGCTTCTGAAATACAATCAGCAGAAATTACTGTAAAGAACATTCATTTCAAGGTAGTGCGCAATTTGGGAAGAAGGACAGTTTCAGAACCGGAAAGGTCAGCTCACTAATGTCAACAGCTGTGAACAGCAAGGGGTAAAAATGATTTTCTACTGAACTTTACCTTTAAATACACATACTGGCGCCAATGGAAGATTTGGCTAGTCTTTCACAATTAAATCAGCAATTAATATCAAAGATGAGTAAAATCAGATGACTACATTAAACTCAGAAACAGCCTCGAGTTTTCAACATGGTTAAGGTTTCAGAAGGCATTTTCATCATTGTTTTAAATAAAATTAAAAATAATGCCATCATAGTTACCTGTGAAAAGTCTAGGGGGAAATGTGCTTAAGCCCATTTTTGCTGTGCAGTCTGTAAAACTGGACGCTGGAGAACAAACTTGCCCACTGTACTCCTCTCGTCAGGTTGCAAATTTGACACAACAGGTATTAGAAGTGGCCTAGAAGATCAGCAGAGTAAAGATTCAAAAATAATTCTTTAACAATGTTGTGCATAAACAATTCCATGCAGCAAATCAACAGATTTTTAAAAATAGGAGAATATGTTGAATAACTAGTTATGCATAATATAAACTAAGCGTTTTAAAAATATTTTCTACTGAAAATTACCTTTAAATATACATACTGGCGACAATGGAAGAAGATTTGGCTAGTCATAAGGTGTAAACCAACAGCAGACATCTTTCATAATTGTTTTATTTTTTCAGGTAAGTAAAAAGTAAATGCCCCCCATACACAGGCAATTTTGGAATCCTGTGTACAAAAAGGAAATCTGAGATGGAAAGGGTTCAGAGAAGTGCAATTAAATTAATAAGGGGACTGGGGGAGCTTTAAAATAAAAAAACGATTAGACTGTTCAGTTCCCCTTTAAGAATGCTAAAAATGTTACCGTTTGATCAGTGCCAGATTTACCATTAAGCACATGTCTAAGGGCACCTGTGGTTGCAAATTTGGCTTGCATGCTCTTTTTACTCACCCAACTGTTGGCAATATAATTTTCAGTACATCAGGTTTAAAAAAAAAAGTCTTGACACTTGTTGTACAATTCATGTTTTTGTACACAAAACTAAAATATTTAAACTTCCCTGGTGGCAATCTGCCTGTGCAGCTACTTACTCTCATTAGGCTGGCTGAATCCTTTAAAGAAACACTGAATGACCAGGAAGATTCCCTTTTGTGTTATAATAATTTTAACAGGGCATATCATTCAAGAATTCACATGAATTATTAATTAAAACGGCAATTAATTTCAAAGATGAGTAAAATCAGATCACTATGTTTAACCACTCAGAAACAGCCTCGAGTTTTCAACATGGTTAAGGTTTCAGAAGGCATTTTCATCATTGTTTTAAATAAAAAAAATAGTGCCATCATAGTTACCTGTGAAAAGTGTAGGGGGGGGGGTTAAGCCCATTTTTGCTGCGCAGTCTGTAAAACTGGATGCTGGAGAACAAACTTTTGCCCACTGTTTTCTCATCTCCCCAAGTTACAAATTTGACACAACAGGTATTGGTAGTGTCCTAGAAGATCAACAGAGTAAGATTCAAAAAAAAATTTGTTTAACAATGTTGTGCATAAACAATTCCATGCAGCAAGTCATGCACTCATGATGGCTGGGCCACACTGGTGCAATACTCGCATGCTTCCAAACGTGTTTGCAGGTCACACGGTATACCCAGCAAACAGTTATTGGGGCACATTCTGGTGCAAATCGCATGCGGTCTGATAACCGCATATTGGCAAAATTGAAACACAGCCTCATTGAGATTTTCATATGTTAATAGCATGGCTACAGCTTAAGAGCTATGTTAGCATTACACAGCAGCCATAACTTATGGCCATCCCTAAGTCTGCCATAGAAACAGGTTGGTTAAAGGACAACTCCACCCTCATAAGGACATCTTTTAGAAAAGTAAAAAAGTAGAGTACTGTGATACAGTATATTTTAGTAGACAAGCTTTCGAGGGATCAACCCTCTTCCTCAGGTCAGAACAGTAAAAATAATTTCTTTTGGAAGAATGGCCTTTTTAGAATATGTTGATATCATAGGTTGTGTCCTATGAATTCCTTTACTGTATCCTGCTATGCTTCTGGATGCCTCATGGAAACTGAGCAATTTAGAAACCTGTAGTGCCTGGGCATGCTCAGAAGAGGCAGCTAGGGGATTAACATTTAGTCATTGGCTGTGATGTCAACTGTCCATAATCGGGCAGTTGCTAACTGGAAGAATCAGAAACAGGACATTGTGCAGGATTTCAGATTACTTACATATTTCAGGTTTCAAACTATTACCGTTTTGGGGCTGGACTTGACCTTTAATGTTAACAGCCATTATCCAACAACAACTATCAGCATGTTTACATCAACAATACGTATTTTATATATTTTTCCCCACTTATGCCCAGTTAACTCCAATGACCAGCCTCTCATATCCAGCAAGCAACAGTTTTGAAACCCCATCCTCAGCCTCTTAAACACTATCACGTAGTCATGATTGTGAAACAGACAAGTTAAAAGGCTTTCATCATTGGATGGTTTGTTTTCAAAACAATTCTTACTTACAATTCAAACTATTCTTATTTTACTTCTTGCAGCAAGTCTTTTTATTGGACTTATCATTGGCAGTCCATGGATTTGAGTTAGACCAGAGCAGCAACGAAAAGTATAGGTAAGAACTTTGTGGTTTAAATCATTTGAATTTATCATTTTGATTAAGTGTCATGAAGAAGATACTGTACATGTGCTACATTTAGAAAATGCCAAGTTTCTCATACCTGTTATTTAAGAGCAAGGATTTTAATGCTTTATTTTCTTTATAAAACTCCACAGTGGATGTTTTAACATATGCAGAAGCAGCATCTACAAAAAGGTGTGAAGAACTGGGGTCTAAATAAAACCCGCTTTAAAATTCATGGTGTTTCCTAAAGTCTTCATGTGCTGGCCAGAGAAATGGAATGGGCTTGATTCTTCATCTGTGACCTAAAAACAATCAACAGGGAAAGAAAAGAATTCAAATGCAATTTTTCCTTTAGGGCTGTGCTCAATTTAACCACCCCTCTAAATCACTAATTGATAAGGGGAAGTTAATAAAAATGAAAGGGGGAGGTGTGGTCTCCAAACAATATGGTCAAAAGAAGAAAGCCTTGATTGAAAACTGCACTTAGGTACATGATAATAGCAGCACTAAGAAGCCGACTAGATCGGCAAGCGTGTAAGGCTTGCAGTCACATGGTTTCCCTCTAGGCCCCATTATAGACCTACGGACCTTACCTGTATACCTAAGCTGCCTGCCCTCCGTCTGCCATACCAGTTCCAACTCCGCACGAGGTTCACTTTGACCATACTTGCATGACCGTTACTTCTCATTGTGACTGCACAACTAAAGATACACCCGACTATTAGAACACACCATACAAAATTAAAAGATTATTACCCGTATATACTCGAGTATAAGCCGAGGTTTTTAGGTTTAAAAATTAACCTAAAAACCTTGACTCGGCTTATACTCGAGTCAGTAGCAACTTACCTTCAATCCAGAGGCAGCCGCGAGTCCGGCGCAGTTCCCAGTAGTTTTTCGCGGTTGCGCGATGTCGTCATCACGCACGCTGGCGGGATGACGTCATCGCGCAGCCGCGAAGCAGTAATGGGAACTGCCGGCCGGACTCGCGGCTGCTTCGGGATTGCAGGAGAGGAAGACTGAAGACCAGTACGGGTAGTGAGCTGGGGGGGGGACTGGGGGGACAGTATGCCATGCAGACACCCACATTTTCTTTTTACTATAGGTGGTTGGAAACTACAACTCCAGCAACCAAGCATGCTGGGAGTTGTAGTTTCCAAACATCTACAGTGGAAAGGTATTAGGGTGGGGACAGTATGCCATACAGTAACCCCCAATACCTTTTTGCTATAGGTGGTTGGAAACTACAACTCCCAGCAACCAAGCATGCTGGGAGTTGTAGTTTCAAACATCTACAGTGGAAAGGTATAGGGTTACTTTATGGCATACTGTCCCCCCCCTAATACCTTTCCACTGTAAATGTTTGGAAACTACAACTCCCAGCATGCTTGGATGCTGGGAGTTGTAGTTTCCAACCACCTATAGTGAAAAAGGTAATGTGGGTGTCTGCATGGCATACTGTCCCCCCCAGCCCTCGGCTTATACTCGGGTCAATCATCTTTTCTAATTTGAGGCAAAAATGGGTGCCTCGGCTTATACTCGAGTCGGCTTATACTCGAGTATATACGGTATTTTTTATGGGGAATTTTAACCTGTGCTTTGACACTGTATATTCTATAGTCAGTGTTAAAGGATTTCATGGTTATCACACACCCAAGTGTGCAGTTTTCAATCAGGGCTCTCTTGTTTTCCATACGAGTTTCCCCAATTTGCACCAGCTATTCATAGGGGTTTATTATTAGGTGTTTTCAAGTTACCTTTGCTGGTGCCCTACCCATCCTGTACATTTACACATGGTCTCCAAACAAGTTAAACTAGGTACAAAGTACCGGATAAAGCCCAGATACCGTTGGACCAGACAGTATCAGGGCTTTAGCGGCAGCTGTTTTTCTTAGCCGACCCGGCTTAGCATCCGGGTTATTGTTGGGGACAATCAGACAACAGAAGTGAGGTCAACAAAGAATACAGGGTAATGTTAAAACTCAATCTCACAGCAATCACGTTTTTACACTGTCTAGAAATATTGAACACTGGTGTCTGTTTTGACAGTTCCCTAATAACCCCCCTCCCGCCTTCCCCAAACATCAGGCTATATCCAGCCTAGAGTAATTATAACCTAAAATCAAATAATTTGAAATCATTCATCCTCAGCCTCCAAAACACTAATCACAGTATATCATGATGTGAACAGCAGTTAAAGGCTTTCATCACTGGATGTGTTTTTTATTTTGTGCAAGTTAACAAAGAACTAAAATTTATGAAGGCATTAGAAATTACTGCTCATACAAAAGAAAAGTAGAATAGCAGCCTGACAAAGCATTGGACTAGAAAGTAATTTTGAACTTACGGCTAACTGTATGTACTCTCTTGTCTGGGCATCAACACTTTTCAAACAAATAATGCAATATCTTGCCAAATTTAAACATTTCCCTCTAACTAGAACAAACAATTCTGTCAAACATGTATTTTGACTTCATTTCAGGTTAGTTCAGCTGTAATTGTGAATCTAATGACTGCTACAAGTATTCTATTTAATGGGTAATAAGTCAGTTATACAACTTTTATAATTTTAAAACAAACCTGCTGGCCATCTTCAATGCAGTCATATTTGATACTTAAGGGCACTGCCTTAATAGCAAGTGAGAAGGTGCTGGAACTTCATATGCATGCCTGGGAGTGTGCACACTGCAGGACTTGCCTGAAAACAACCTTATGTGCTGGTAATAGACCTAAAAAAAAAAAAAAAAAAATTCATTCTCCATCTGTGTTGTATAGTATATCTTTTCAGATGTAGTTTGTTAGGTAAGAATATATAAATATAAAGTCCTTTGTAAGATGTACTTTAAAAAGCCAAGTGCAGTATATCAAGGTTTTATTTATACAGCCATGCATGAAAAACATTGACGAAATTGCTTCATTTAAATGCAATTAGTCTTGCCTTCTACATGACCAGTATAAATTGCCTCCAATAATCTAATCCCTTCAGAATAGATTTGTATCACCTATGCAGCTCATTACAGCCTTTTAAAGATAATTATCATCATGAAATATCCGTCCACAAAGATTATTAAATCAGGTTTTGAGAGAGATGATCTGGGCCATAAGATGGATGGTTCAATCTTATTGCAGAATACAATGTCTGGGATGTCAGGCATTAAAAAAACTCCTGCTGACCATTTTCACGCATCTTTCATGTTAGGTCTTCACTATAGAAATGTATTTGTAATGTTTTGCCATTGTTGGTTGAATTGTATTGCATAAATTTCAGCAGCAACACCCATTTGGCCTTTAAATCCATCATCTCGCCTGCTACACATAAACATTTATTTTGGTTTAAATGTAAAGCTCGGTGCAAATACATGTAAATAAAGGGTAACTGGTCTCAAATTCTTCCAAACCAGTAAGAATTATATAAAAAGCCTTCATTCCCACCTTCACACATTTTATCTAGAGATGTGATTTAGGTTTTATTTTGAAGTTATTGCTGGAAAGGTTCAGCAATATTACTTCCTGCTTGAACACTTCCTGTTTTCAGCCATATGACTAGCCTCTGTCTGCATTAATAGGTCTCAACTGCCAATTTCCCCCCCAGGCACTTCCTGACTTCCCCAGCATTATGTCTCAACTGAGCATGCTTCTTCCCTGGGGCGAACGGGTGGGGCAGAAGACAGTTTGTGTCACTCAACCTACTGGAAGCAGGAAGTTTGAACATTCATCCCAATGTAATTTCTCACAGGCTCCAACCAGAGATGTGATTGTCGGCTCATTTTAAAGGAAATACTGCAGGCTTTCATTTAACCCTAACTTGGTTTGAGACCATAGCTGCCCTTTAATAAATTTTTTTTTTTTAAAAAAAGCAGTATTTTTCCATCCTAATGACAATAACCTGCCGATTCAGCATTTTGTCTGTGTATAATTAAATGTTTCAGAAATACCGACTTCCAGTTTGCAGGACCCCTAATAAGAGACCGATATGGTCTTGCCCTTCAGTTGCTCAGT
Source organism: Hymenochirus boettgeri (assembly GCA_019447015.1). Classification (NCBI taxonomy): domain Eukaryota; kingdom Metazoa; phylum Chordata; class Amphibia; order Anura; family Pipidae; genus Hymenochirus; species Hymenochirus boettgeri. The sequence continues at coordinate 156,803,354 of CM033469.1, forward strand.
AGTGATCTGAGCATGTTTGACCCATCCAACAGCCAATCTGTAGAGATTACAGTTAAGAACATTCCAAGGTAGTATGCATTCTGGGAAAAAGGACTGTTGCAGAACCAAAAATGTAAGCTCACTAACAATAGCAGGTAATACCAAGGGATATAAATTCAACCGATTATTCAAAATGGAATAGTATGGTATGGCTATTATAAACTAGAATTTCTAAATTGGTATTTTACACTGAACTTTTGCTTTAAGGATTTAAATGCTAAACACATTTAATCCATAGTAAGAAAGACAAAAGACCACGAACATCTGCAACAAATCAGGATATTAATTACACACAATTTAAGTTTAATGTAGGACAACTTATGTGCCAAGTACATGTCTAGCAAAGTATGCACCCAGATACATAATTTGGTCCTTCAAATACCACTGCTAGTTTGATTTATTTTTTTTAGTGCTTCCCTACTACTTCCACCCTCCATCCTATATAATAAAAGCCTAACTGCTTTTAGGCAGAACACAGCAATTACAGACTGCAGGTAAGGAGATTTGGGACACTAAAGGTTCGTACACGCGTGCGAACGCGGGTCCCGACCCACGATGTGTATGAACGACCATTTCGGACAATAATCAGCCTGTGTGTAGGCACTTTATCGCCTGAAACGGTCGTTCGGGGATCATTGCATGACCGACTTAGCGGATCTTCGAACGACCATTTGGGTCGATAAAGTGCCTACACACTAGCCAATCATCAGCTGAAAGGTTCATTCGTACACATTGTGCGTTGAGACACCAAAAGGGGACCGTCTGGATTCAGGACACCAAGAGGGGACACTCTGGGATTCTAGCGCCTGTTATTGTAACAGGCTTACAGGCAGATTCAATAAAAGTTCTTATCGTTTAAAATGGTGCCAATTTAGCCCCAACCAATCAGATCTTATTTAACATGTGAAAGCTAACATCTGATTGGTTGGGGCAAAATTAGCACCATTTTAAACAATAAGAACCTTTATTGAATAACCCTGTTAATGTCTAGTTCCTTATATTACCCTGTAAGTAGCGTATTATCCCTTATGATACTCAAGTGTCATTTTATAATGGGGAGGTGCAATGGTATAAACCCTTATAAAAATCACTCATTTTCATGCATTGGTCCAAAACCAATATGGGGACCACAACAAAATTAAAGGGTAACTAAAGTAAAAAAATCAACCGACTGTACAAAATGCACCTATTCAGCGACAATCAGCCCAATGACATTCAATCAGGTTAGTTTTTCATTGCAAGAAAAAGATTTAAAGGTACAGGTCCACTCAATAGAACATACATATACTAAATAACATAGCTGATATATATATATATCATATAGCACTCAACAGGTTTTTTACCAATACATACCTTCTTTATTAAGACATACACTTCTCCGCATTTCAACCCAGCATTAGTCATCTTCGTCTTAATAAAGACCCATTGAGCGCTTCCATGTGTATTAGACATTGCTTTATTCGGTGGGGAGACACCTGGCATTTGTGTATCGATGTGTATTGTATATCCTATGTGTATCATATGCAGGCTGGATAAAAATCAATGATTTTTTGGTAAATTTTTATTAATCCATTCACAATGTCATGCTCTTCCAGAGGTTTTTCTAAAATTATTGGGCAGTTTGTCTGCCTACAAGATATCACAGATGCTTGGTTAACTTTTGCAGTTCTCAAAACTGAATTTGACTCAGCAGAGATCACATGCCTCTTCTTCACAGCAAAAATGTTCTAACATGAACAGAGTTCACAGAAAGACCTTAAAGGGTATGTCCACCCTTAGAACTCACTTTTAACATGCTGTTCCCCCTGGTCCCCCAGCCCCAAACCGCATTAATTTTTTTTTCAGAAAGCCCCCAAACTCTTACTTACCTCCCCTCGTTCCTCCGCCGCACTGCCGGCCCTCTGTTGCGAGAATGCAAGCAGAGGGGCGGGACCGGCAGTGCGTCTGTGATTGGTGAGGGCAGCCAATCCCGGACGCGGCTGCCGGTCATTCAGTGCAGCGGAGAGGTAAGTAAGAGTTTGGGGAGCTTTTTGAAAAAAAAAATTATGCGGTTGGGGCTGGGGGACATGGGGGGGCAGCATATAAGGGAGATTGACGCTAGGGGGAGGGATAATAGAACGGAGGGAGGGGGGAGAAGGACTGCAGTGCGCATGGCAAATATCTACCGGAGGCAAGATAGCAGGCAGAGCCCTGCTATCCTCCTGGTGGTTAGTTTTGGGACTTGGGGGGGGGGGGGTCTCCAGGAGAACCCTATGGAGCTGGGATGTGAGGTAAGGATTAAACTACACTACATGTGTGGGGCCAGTAGTTGGGGGGATTATAGTTTTGGGGGTGGACATGCCCTTTAATCCTATTGTTCTACAAACCAATGAATACAGAATCAACCCCTTCAGTGCAAGTTTCAACAAGTTAGTGAATAGAAATGCTGTAATGTTATGGTTTCAGTTGAGTGATCTATTTAAAAATTGTCATTCTAAAAATCTATACATATATATATATATACCACCACCGTGCAAGTGGACATTGAGGCAAGCGGTAAACCAACAGCACTTCACATATATCAGGGTGTGTATAAGGAGCACGGGCAAGTGAGGCTTACCTGCAGTACTCAAACTCCAGATAGAAAAAAGTCTACATTGTAAAAATGTATTTAAATATTACACCGTTACATCGTGTTACACCAGGTGACGTTTCGGGAATATCCACTCTCTCAACGGCGTGATAAAACTTAGCGGATAGTCCCGAAACGTCGACTGGTGTAACACGATGTAACGGTGGTTCTATGCAATAAATCTTAAGAGTGCTGCACAGTGTGGCTATATGTAAATAAAATAAAACAATGTGCTTGGGTAAACAATTAGCAGGCCACAGGCACATTCCTCTAGACAATAAGCGCTGGGTAGCCTGTGATCAATGCGCAGCGCAAAACCTTCATTCATTCTGAAATCCCGCAAAATGGAAGTCGTAGAAAACAGAGTGACCACCCTGTACTGACCGCATAGCGCACAAACATACTTACCCCAGCAGTAACCCAACTCAAATGGCCGAGCGCTCCTACTGCACGAGGTGTCTTTTATTCATGTGGGGACGCCTCCCGGAAGTCCAAGGTTTCCGCTTATAAGATGGTAAAGTGATCACAGTGAATTAATTTCAGAGCAAAAAAACAAAACGTTGTTCCTTAAGACTAAAAAATATCGGAGGTAAAACTGGTGGAATAGGTTAACTCTCCCAACACAAATCTAGCAATAATCTACACCTCCGACAAGATCCTCCTATCTATTGCCCGGAAGCAACAGCCATTTGCGCCTCACAGTGGTTCACCTCCTCCTGTTACAACATGGCTACTGGGAGCTGGGCGTGATCTGTGGTGCCACGTTGATTCAGTACGTGGATGGGGAGGAGTTTGATGTTGAACCGGCAGGGAAGGCCTGGGATAATAGTAATTGCTTATTTACTCTTAGTTTAGTGGCTCCAGACAGTGGTGTAGCCAGGACCCCGCAACTTCTTGTATATTTTATATAGTCTTTTAATTTATCCCTTAATTATTATCTGAAGCCTCCTATCACCCGATTTACCATTCGTACCTGAACATCGCTGCTGCATTTATTTCCCCAGTGTTGGTACAGGACACAGTGTAAGGTGAGTGCTGGGCTCAGGGGGATCTATGGCTTATAGCTCTGTGTGGGATCTCCAGTGTAGTACTATAATACATGAAGGGCCCGAGTACTGTCGTTTGGTATAATATGGCGTTTAAATCTGCTGATCTCTAATCTACATGGGTTATGTTGCATTGAAACTGTTGATGAAGAATACATTGGCCACACATCTTCAAAGTCCGAACGTACAGCATGGCAACCTTTACCACGGCTATGTTAAGGTTGCATGATACATTGGTAAGGTGTGATCTAATTGTAAGGTGTGTGGCAAACTTTAAAAAGTGCCCATAGGCTGAGGCCCCACAAAACGCACCAAATCATGCACGCATCGAGCGTTATGCATGCGATTGCGTGCTCAATTGTTTTGCGTTTTTCCTTTTTGGTGTGCGTTTTGACGTTTTCCGTTATGGAAATGCATGTGTTAACGCACCAAAAATGGTGATCGCATGCGTTTACAAAACATGAAGGACGCGCAATTGCATGCACATAGGAAATTGTGGGGATTTTCCCATTCTGCAATTCCATTATATCCAAATCACATGCGCGAGCACAAGACGCACGTGCAAACACACAAAAACGTAAGTGGTGCCTAACTAACCCTTATTATACTTTTTTAGGAAAATGTGTAAATACTTAAGTATAAAGTAATCTTCCTGTTGGTGTCTTGTCAACTCTTTACCTGATATCAGTTTAATCATCACAGTAGTCTTATATTCAAAGGTAGTATGTTTATTTTAGGTTGATGTGCTTGTGTATAGCAGATTAAAAACTATGAGTGCAACTTAGATTGTTAGCGCTTCAGGGCAGGGATTCTAGTCCTAATGTGTCTTGGCACACCACGCTATATCAAACCATCTGTAATAGATATATGTATTCCTAACCTATGTATGAAACTTTATTGATGTTATTTTCATTTATCTGTTTATTTGTTTGTATACTTTATTTTATAATGTACAGCACTACATAGCTAAGTGTCACTTATTAATAAAGCTATACATGGAAAAAACAATTTAAGTGAAATTCATAGCAAATGTTTTGTATGTGTTTGATATTGTGCATATGAGACCGAGATCTGAGGTCAAAGTTCACACCACAGTTGCACTTTTGGCAGATATTCAGAAGTAATTTTTCACTGATGGCCTGCATGAAACATCATATCTATGTGTTACAAGTTTTGAATGGTATGCTTAGGTCTAAGAACTCACACAAGTTATCTTAGATTTGGCTTACAAAGCTAGATGTTTTGTGTTTTTTTCATTTAATTATATGATGTGTACATTTGTTTGTATTTTTAGTTGCTTAGCCCTCATATTCATTTTCTAATCTGCCATTAATACTGCTGCTGATTGCAAGTGTATTTAAACCTAGCAAGTGGAGGCTACATAATAAAGGGGCGATGTACAAAGTGTCACATCAATAGAATTTGCAAATGTTACATCTGCTTTTTATATTCAATTAAGGTTTGCACGCTATAGTTTGTTTAAAGCCAGAAACAGTCGGGACCTGTCATAGGAGACAGCAGTGGATCGCACTCACGGGTAAATTTCCTCCTTTTGTTCCTGGCTCCTTTTAAATTCATTGAAGACGGGAGGGAAGACATAGTTGTGTTTTTTTACCTCCTGCTTAATTCAAAGACGAATAGGTTCTCTTTTTGAGGCTTGTACAGACATAGAATAATGTCTGCCTGGATCAGTCAACAAACATCTGACAGTTTCGACCACATTCATATGTGTTTAGCATCTCATGTCATTCATTGATGTCTAGTTCAGGACCACTCTAGCACATGGATGTTGGCTGTTTGCCAGACACTGGGTAGGTGCAACCCTCTTCTCAAGAGCCAAGATAATCCAAGCAAGAAACAAAATCAGAGGAGTACACTACAGGTATGCTCCTGTAGTGTGAACTATACCTATAGTGCTCCTCCGCTTTGTTTTCAATAATTTGACAGGATGTATCACAAACAACACCTGACCGGAAGCCATCAGTAGTACCACTTACCTATGATGGTCAGCCGAAGACAATTATATGTAAGGGAGAAAATGCAATCTGCGGTAGATGTAGCCATGAGTAGATTTAAACCCATGACTTAGTGCTGAAAGTCTAAGTCATCAAGACTTTATAGAATTTATAAATTAAATACTGAATCAATTGTCCAATTTGTCTGAAAGAAATTCAGCTGTGTTAACTATTGCAATTGCTTCAAATATGAATTCCAACCTGCTCTTTTTGTTAAAAGTAAAGAAATGCAGATAAAATAGATGAAAACCTGAAACACAAGGTTTTCTGTGGTATTTAAAACTCACGCTTACTTATTTAATAGTGGTTAGCACAACTTTAATTTGGGCACCCTCTGTAATGTATGGGGCATATAAAAACACCATTACTAAAGATTGTATGTATAGGCAGAGACATTTGGACTTGTGTGAGGGGGTATTGGGCTATGTGAGTATATGTACAGTTTTATAAATGTGATTACTAGATGATGTTATTTGGCTTGTATTTCTTTTACTGAACAGGACTGAGCATTTTATAACAGCTGCACAATACCAAACGGGAGATGTATGCAGAGCTGCAATAGCTCTGTGTAAATCTCTGTTTAAAAATTGTACTTTACTCACAGCACTGTTATATGCACCAAAGCTGAATTAGATGCGCCAGCTGTTCGGGTGTCTTGTGCGATGCTCGTGCAGCCGGTGCAATGAAGGATTTAATGTAAGCGGACTTTAACTCCTTTTAATACTGCGTGCACCCCTGCAAGTGGTAATATTCTACTTTTATTATTATTATTGATTTATTGTAGCGCCAACATCTTCTGTGGTGCTTTACAATTACATAGTCAAACATTACAATACAGGGTGATACATGTTATACAAAGTCATACTTATTACTACACAGGTAAACATAATATAAGTAACAGAGTGAGGAGTTTCTTACAGCAATACCGTGATACAATAGGATAGAGGACCCTGCCCAAAGAGCTTACAGACTAGAGGATATGGGGGTGAGACATAAGGTGACAGGATCGGTAGGCTGTAATTAGATTGGCAGTGAGCATGAAAGGCGGGTCGGATCATAGGGTAGTAAGGGGGTAATGTTTAGTTATATGCATGTTATATGCTTTAAAGTAAAGGTGATCTCTGCACTCGTCCACCCGTGGGTGCCCACTCCTCCAGATGTCCAACCCTTAATGACATATATCAATTGGAAACAGCAAAAAAAAGCGAGGGTCGCACTCCAAAGTAAATTAACTTGAATTTATTTAAACCACACATATATCACAACGTTTCGGGGGAAACATGCCCCCTTCCTGATGATGATTCAACAGTAGTGAACACATTATATAGGTCAGCCAATCTTTGGGACGGCCCCTCCTGGGTAAATCGTCCCTCTGATAGGCTAGGCAAAAAGTGACATCGTGCATTCGTTAGTGCAAAAAATGCATTATTTGTGGCAATAAATACATAAAAAATAACATAATAATACATAATAAAATACTATTGATTTAGTACAACAGATTTTTTTGATTTATTGCACAAATTAACTAATGAGTTGTCCAAAGCCATAGGTGTAGATGGAGAAAGGAGAGGACTGAGTACCGAGCCTTGGCGACCCCACAGGGAGGGGGGGGCGAGGAGTGGATCTAATTCCGAGTGAAAAACACTAAAGGTCCTACAGAGAGATAGAAGGATAGCCAAGAAAGTGCAGTGTCCTGGATACCTAGGAGGCCAGGATCTGAAGAAGTAGAGGGTGATCACAGATCAAAGCAGAGGACAGATCAAGAAGAATGAGCAAAGATTAGTGACCTTTAGATTTAGCATAAGTAGATCATTGATCACTTTTGTGAGGGCAGTTTCCATAGAGTGGTTAGGGCGGAAGCTGACTGGAGGTGGTCAAAGAGAGAGTAGCAGATAGGTGACTAACCAGGTCAGCATAGGCATGTCTTCCAGTAGTTGGAAGCAAATGGGGAGAAGGGAGACAGGCCGGTAGCTGGAAAGAGCAGCGGTCAAGGGAGGGTTTTTAGGTATAGGGGATATAACGGCATGTTTAAATATAAAGGGAAAATACCAGTGGTACAAGTTAAAGAGAGAGGTTAGGGATGGAATGAAGAAAGAGGACAGCGAGGCGGGAATAAGATGAGAGGGAATGGGGTCGAGGGGACAGGTGGTGAGACGTGTCCTGGAAAGGTAGCTAAAAGTAATATGAGTAGTAAACTTAATTTGTGTGAGGAGGGTATGGTATGTGGATATGTGAACAGTTTATTATTCACCTCCATATTAATCACCTTTGGTCAAATGCAAAATAATAAATATGAGTGTTTGTGGCATATTAAGGGGCATTTCAATTACAAGAATGTGCTTTTACCAAAATTCCTCAAATTATAATTGAGAATAGGTGGACCATAAATCAAAACTAATGTGATTCAAAATGTGAACTAATGTGATTCCAAATCTTAGACACAACCCCTAGCTATTCTAACCATTTATATTCACACTAAATACCTACAGAGGTTATAAGTAACTTGGGTGTGTACTCCCTACCTCAGAGGAGTTGTTCTCGTGACAGAATTGGAAGGTCGGGAAAGATTAGGTACAATATAAATAATAGAATGCATGGTTTATTGTTTAATTCCTGTTTATAAATGATTACAAGTAAAGCAATTAATTGATTTACTTTAGGTAAACTGATTACATTCATAAGGTACAAACAGCCCGACAAGGTTTGCAAAATGTCCTGTGAGTTTTGTATGCTAACTGGAACTGCTGAGCTGGAGAAGGTTTTTTTGTCCAATATGCATATCCCTCTAAACTGTATGATCAATGTGCAATTTTTAATACACAGAGAAAGACTACATACGGTATTTAAAAGTCAAATTTGAAGTAACTGTAGTTTATTTGTTTAAAGGGTATCTATACTCTACAAATACCTGTAGATACAGCAAGATCCCACTACTTTACAACTTTTTTCGGATTTTTAACTGAGCTGTGATCCTGAGAATAATCATTTTAATCCAGCATATAGGATGACCTGTCATCCAGGAGCAGAAATTGTAAATGTGCCCTATATAAGTAATATGTGCCCCTCTTACTAGGATTTGGCTGCCTGTCAGCACACTTTATTCAACAAATTATGGAATCAGCAGAGAAAAGAGGAGGGGGAAGGAGAAGTGTAAGCAGAGCAGTGTCCATCGTGAGGCTGTGCAGAAATTGAGTGTCGCAGTACAATACAAGAAGGCAGTGAGTAAGGGAGGGTGGGGGGAATTAGGAGCAGTCAATAAACAAAATAATTTAATGACAAAGCAAGCACTAAGAATAAATAAATGGGAATACCACCATTTACTTTCTCTAAATTGTAGTTTCAGAAAATAGTAAAAGTTGTTTGAGTGAGTATAGTGACCCTTATATAACTGCTTTTTTTTGTTCGTACTTCTTAATCTTTTATAATTTTCTGTTTCAGAATGAAGCTTAAGAAATTGATCGTACAGCAATGCAAGCATGGAGCCCTCACAGAATCATCCAATATACCTGGCAACAGGTAATGGTTTTCATACACTCCAAATGCCAACGTGATTGTTTTATGAGTAAGCCTGTAGCGTCCTACTGCTTATGAAGTATAGCCAAACATTAGAGGATTTTGGTATAAAAGATGGAATATAACTGCAAAATAAACATTATTGTTAATTATGTGTTCTCTCTCAGGAACATCTGCTCAGCAACTCGATGAGCAACATTTAGCACAAATGCTTCCTTGGAAATATTTGAGCTGGATTTAGCAGATCAATCAGTGGATATGAAAGTTGTGTGCTGCTTTTTCATCCAGTCACAGGTAATATTTTTACTAGTATAATTTAAATATTTCCATATTTTAATTATTTTTTTAACTTTAGTTGGGTGCTGCCTAAACCAGTAACAAATAGGTAAAGGGTAATGTTGTCCAAAAATTACTTCAGGTAAATTGACAGGAATCTGGGTATTTTGCAATTTACTTTATTTATTTTATTTACACAGTCTTGAAGATATTTACAATTGTATGTGTGATTTGGTAGCTGCATCAACAGATCCCCTCTTCCCTGTGTTGCTCCATTAAAAAAAAGACAAAAATGTACATGGCTTACACATTCGTGTTTCTCCTTCAGTCCTCCTTTAAGGCTCGTACACACGCTCAATCCGAGCGAGGAACGAAGGACGAGCGCTTACAAATGCGAAGAGCGTTCGGCCAAGAATCGTCCATGTGTATGCACTCGATCGGGGGCGTATGTTAATCCGCCTGGCGAGCGGCGAACGACCCCGGCCGAGAGTGTATACACACAGATGATGCTCGGCCTAAACGGTTGATCGTTGCGTGTAGTGCTCGGTCATCGCGGGTGTAGTTCCTCGCTCAGAAATTGAGCGCGTGTGTAAGAGCCTTAAGTCACTCTAACTCAATCTCTTCCTGGTTTCTCTGCTTTCTCCTGCACTGAGCATGTGCCAAACACAGATAGGAGGGACTAGTATTTCTGACCGAAGATTTGGAATCTCCCACCCCCTAACTTCTTGTCAGTGATTTTTGATATCTAGGGCTGTACATCAGTAGAGAGGTGGTGGATGGTTCATTTTAAAGTTATGAATGGGGCATTAAAAAAAAATAAAAACTGTTTGGAGACCACAGTGTTTTTTAAATTTAAATATAGTATAGTAGTATAGTATTTGGTTGAATAAAGACATATGTCCATCCACTCCAACCCATCTAGCAATATCCTCATTTCTGCCTAACTGTTGATCCAAGGAAGGCAAAAAAAACCCCACAATATGAAGGGGAAAAAATTCCTTCTGACTCCAAGCAGCATCGGAAATTCCCTGGATCAATCTACTTTATGTATCAATACCAGTAACTTGCAAAATTCGATGTTTGCGAAACTCATCCAGATATTTTTTTGAACTGACCAATGAACCTGCCATAAAACAGTCCACTGGAAGACCTCCATAGCTTTAACGTTCTCACAGTGAAAAACCCTTCCGAACTTGAAGCTTAAACCTTTTTCTTCAAGTTTAAGGGATGGCCACGTGTCCTCTGACATGCTCTATTGGTGAACAATGCCCCAGATAGTTTATTGTATGGCCTGTTAATGATTTATACACAGTAATCATATCCCCACGCAAGCGCCTTTTCTCACACAAACATAATGTAACTTTTCCAATGCCTTTTTCTTCCTTTCCATGCCTCTTTACATCAGAATTCAGCCACATGGGCGCGGAATTTATTTTTTTTACATTTATTTCCAAGGGTATAGATTTAGATGTGAACTGGCTTAAAATCCCCTAAACACAGTCCACTTCGGTTCAGTACCTTTACCTGCTAATTTTCCTAGTTGACATTCTGAGAGCTACTTTTAGCCTAGGAAAATTGGCTTCCCAAAATTAAAAGACTTTGTTAACCCAGCACACTTTTCCTTTGATAACACACACACTATTTCATGGTCACTATATTCCCTAAGCCTCCAGTTACCTTTAGATCTATAAAGTGCTCCACGAGTTAGATATTTCAGATCCAACAGAGCTCCTTTCTAGTAGGTACTTCAACCCCCTGTGAGAGAAAATTATCCTGCAGCAAATCAGGAACTCATCGCCTTTTTCTGTCATGGCAGTTCCCCTACACCAATTAATGTGAGGGCACACTCCCCAAACTGCAGCCCTTGCCAACTACATATGAAGCTGATCCCCTTCCTCTCTGCTAGCATTTGGCGACTTATAGCAGACACCAACAATGACATTACCCCCTTTCTGCCCACCCATATGCCTCCACTTTACATACATATCGCCAGTTATCTCTTCTTTAAATTTGGCTTCAATTCTTTTTTAACATAAACACATACACTCCCCCTTTCCTTTTTCTTTGTCCTGCCTAAACAAGGTGTATCTTCTAAATTACAGCCCAGTTGTGAGAACTGTTCAACCACGTTTCTGCTATTCCTATTACATCATACTTTTCATTCAACGCCATAATTTCCAGTTCACCCATTTTGTCAGCCAGGCTTCTCGAATTTGCAAACATACATTTAGATTATGACCTGTAATGTATTCATACACTTTAATACAATGCCTCCCTATCCCCTATGCTAGCCCCACCCCCCCCCTTCCACCCACATGGTTTATCTACACTGCTTTCCTCCTGGGATATCTATCCCCAGTGAGAATGCTAATACCCTCCCTTCCCAAACCTAGTTTAAAATCTCCTCCTACTCTCAGCTATCCCTCTCTCTTAAAACGGCTGACCGCCATGTGTGTGAGGTGCAACCCATCCCTACTAAAGAGCCTGTAGCCGACAGCAAAGTCTGCCCAGTTTCTATCATAAACCCAAACCCTTCTTCCTTACACCACCCTCTTAGCCACGTATTAATGCTCCTAAGCTCCGCTGTTACCTTGCTTAGCACGTGCGCGGTAGTATTTCTGAAAACACTACCTTGGAGGTCCTTGCTTTTAACTTGGCCCTAGCTCTTGGAATCATGTTTAAGGACCCTCACTCCTCCTCTAACTTTGTCATTGACACCAATGTGAACCAGGACCGTCAGGTCACACCGGCGCCCACACAATAATCTGTCTACACGATCACCCACATGCCGAACCCTAGCACCAGGCAGGCAACAAACAGTTCGGCAGTAGGGTCTAGGGGCAGATTACCCTATCTACCTTCCTATAAAGAGTCCCTACCACTACCACCTGCCTAGCATTCCTGATCCTAAGTTCCTCTTCCCTTGTATCAGAGATTGCAGTCCCCTGAGGTTCAAGGGACTAGCCCCCACCATACATGCTAATTCCAAGCTCTCCTCTCCACTTCATCACCTAAGGTGGCAAATATGTTGGGATGGGCAATCTGGGAAAAAGCAACCCTACCCTTCCGTCCCCCACTTCCCGAGTAACCCTAACAAAACTACCTTCTCCCTCAACCTTCCTGTCCCACTTCCAACACCAGTAATATAGGCTCTTAAGTTTTTGGCACTTCTAGGGTTAAAACTAAATCATTTCTACAGGTATCATAAACTTATTGGGGGCCTCATAGAATGACATCTGATGACAATGTTTCTGGAGAGTTCTTATTGCTGGAGGTGAAAAGGGAATGTGATTTTTATGATCCAGCAAAAATTATAAATGGAGACAGTGAAGTGGTAATTGCCCAGCAAGACAAAACACACCGGGCCAGTGGGGCCCTGGACGTAAATGCCTTCCAGGTTAGTGCATGTATAAATTTGTATATTCATGACTTTTCGTTACAAATACATCCGTTTAAAGCAGGTGAAAATGCAAAATCAACATTTGGTCAATTACCAATTATAAGCGAAATGAATGGTTTGTTTTACACCAATCCAATGGCCTTAAAAAATCACGAGTCAGAAAAATAAAATCTACGAGGTTACAAATAAATCCCCCAGACTTATGAATTTTTAATTTTCGTTTAGTTATTCGTGTGGCTAGGAAATTAACTGCAAAGAGTGGTTTTTGATTTTGCATGAAAAGCCATGGGATGTGTAATTGTGTGGGAATCGATTGAGAAAGATAGGGTCTCTGTGTGTGACACAATTGGGTGTCAGGTGTCAGCTCAGAAAAAGTAGGAAAGCTCCCTAACCTAGACACCGCTAGGTTTAAAACCACAAAATCGCCTTTTAAATGTACTTAACAGCCCTCGTTCCCTGCTCCTTCTGCTGCTTCCATGCACAAAAGCAGCAGATGGGTCAGACCAGCAGCACATCAGTAATTGACTGAGACTCAGCTGTCACTGACGTGGCTGCCGGTCCTTCCTCTTCTGCTGCTTTGTGTGCGAAGGTAGCAGAAGGCAGCTGAGGAAATGGTAAGTAAATCTGGTTGGGGGATTAAACTTAGCGTCTAGGTTTGGGGGGCTTTCCTACCTTTTTCCGAATTGTTGGTTTTACCACCGACTCAAGCAGCAGCAAAGAGAACGGAGGGAGAGTGAGAGCTGTGCATGCCCCAAACCTCTCAGAGGCACAGGAAGAGGCAGAAAAGGATTACACAGTGGAGAGGCTTCCTACCTCATGAGGGGTCATTTAACACTGCACAGTGGGCTCAACAGTGGGGCAATTGTTGGGGGGGTGGACATGCCCTAAAGTGGTGCAAGTGGTTTAAAGAGGGAAGGGGGATATTTCTCCTAAACAATGTGTGCTGGATAGAAGGCATGCAGAAAACACACGCCAATCAGGCTAAGTGCTACTTAGTCTGTACCATGTCTAAAACTGATATTAGGGTGATAGTTACATTCATCATGTTAAGTCACTAGATAAAGGCCTTGGGTACCATAAGTTCAACCAAGCGGTAATCCATCTTATGGTGGCCATAGAATGGCCTCCTGCTCACGAAAATGTGTGGTGGTGGTCTTGCCCACTTAATATAACCCACATGGAAGGTAATAAAATAAATGGCGTAGGTAGTTCTACAGAGATGCACCCCCCAATCTTGATTCTTTTTGCTGGTAATGGGTGTGGAAAATTTGACCCACTACAATATACATATATATGGTCAATCCAGGCTTTAAACCAAGTATTGTGCCCCTCATGGGATTTGTTGTAATATCATTTTTACCAGGATGTAATGTATGCTTTTGCCTAGACTGTAAGCAAAAGTGGTGCTGAGTTTTTAAAAGGACAAGCTGAATCAGAGGCTACCATACTCCAATGTTGTCTAACACTCTCCCTTAACTTGTGATTTGTGCGGTATATTTTATGGGCATAGATATTCTGTTCATCTTTTATGCTGACCCAAACCTAGTAACATTTTTGTACATTACAAGTGATGGTTAGTTTAAAGGGGATGTCCAAAAATAATAAACTCTTGACAACATCCTTGACCCTTTCCACAAGATGAACAGTCTTCAAATAGCATTTGAATGTCCGTAAGTAACTTATTGTCGTACTGAGGGTAAAGATCTTTCTCTTCAAACTGCTCCATGGCTAGGTTGGCAAATGAGGGCCCTACATTTGACCCAATTGCTGTACAGGAGCTGTTTATATATGTTGTTTCAAAGCAAAAATTGTTTTACATGATAATAGTAAATCCATCAGAAAATATAAATTATAACATCTAAACATATTTTGTTTGCACAGTATAACTGACAATACAATGTGACACATCACTGACACCCTTTCTGAGTTTAGATAATGTGTTGTACAGGTCAAAAAATGGCTTCAAGGATATTCAAAATTGATGGTCTTTGCCCCCTCCAATAGATAAATTGAATTGCATCATAGCTGTGTCAATTCATATATCATCACGTAATATATAATATAGTATATGTACACCTTGCCCAGGTGCTTAGCCCATGCAGGTTTAAATGAATATATCATACTGTGTGTTTATGGTAATTTGTTTTCACCTACTATTTTTACAGACAAATCTTGTTGCATCTGGTGCTAATGAATCTGAAATTATATTGGGACCTGAATAATTTTGCAGTTCCAATGACACCCGGAGCCAAATCACAGGTAGTAAAATTTTTTAGTCTAGTAATGTGGTAATTTTTCATTCCACATATATTTATGTGGTAATTCTTCATGCGTTAAATATTTAATCAATTAAAGGGACATTCTCCAACACATATAAACGTAGTATGTTAATTGTCCAAGGACAACTTAAGGTGTCTTACAAACATTGAAAATTCACTAACAAAGCAAGCACAGACACACATGTAGTAACATGATTTTAACCACTAACATTGTACTTTCAGATTATACAAAGTTGTTTGAGTGAGTATAGTGACCCTTTAAGAAAAGGTATTGTGAGAAAGTGAAAAATGTTTTGAAGGTCCTTACCATATTCAGTTGTTGTTTATGCACCTGTACAGAGAAAGAACTGAAATGATTTTCACCAAATAAAGGTTTTGAATGAGGTCCTAGAGTGCACTTTTTTCCTTGCTAATTATTATATTCTAATTCCTGGTAGCACCAGGCCTAGAATTGTTTAAATGGTGTGCCCCACTCCCTTGATGATTTCGTCCCTGATCTTAGACCTTTATCTATCTATCTATGTAAATACTGAAGACACGACTTTGAAATAATGTAAAAGTACATAATAAGTAATAAATGGATGAAGGGACTGAGGCAAACAGTTTTGCTGCAAAATGGGCTGGTTTTATTTTTCCCAAGACATGTTTTGGGTACAAGGATTAAGTGACAAAGGACACTTGATAAGGGTCTTAGGTGTGATCAGGAAGCAGTGTGTTCAATTTGGTGTTATCACTCTCCATACTGGTCATGGAAGTTGAACATGGCACCTCATGGAAAACAAAACTCCTGAGGATATTAAAAAAGGAATTGTTGCACTACATATGATGGCCTAGGCTATAAGAAGACTCAAAACTGAGCTGCAACAGCAAACAGGCATCGCCATGAAAGTAAGTGCACATGCTCCGCATCATATCCAGAGGTTGTCTTTTGCAAATAGACATATGAGTTCTGCCCCATTGTTGGTGTTTAAAGGCATGTCCACCCTTAAAAAACTGTGGACTTGTCAATTATCTGCTAGCAATCTCAACTGCTATTTTACCAGTTTATTACATGAATTTAAACCAGATATAAAGTTCTGGTAAAGGTATCTGCCTCCTTCCTCTGCTCAATGAGTTTTTTTATAAGCCATAAACATTGGTATTTCCGTATTCAGAGCTCTCATTGCTTTCATAAAATTATGTAATTCTATTAAGCTTCTTCAAAAACATGGTTAATAATACATCTAATAATGTGCTGAATGGAGTTTGGTTTTGGTGCAGGTAACAGAGAGAGAGAGTGGACATGCCCTTTTAAGGGTGGGAGGTCAGCCTGTCTGTGTTTGACCGTATGCATCAAATTGGTCTGCATGGTTGTTGTCCTAGAAGGAAGCCATTCTAAAGATGATGCCCAAGAAAGCCTGCAACAGTTTGCTGTAGACTAAGGCCATGGATTACTGAAATGTGTCTTGTGGTCTGATGAGACTACGATAAACTTATTTGGTTAGATGGTGTCAATTGTGTGTGGCGGCAACCAGGTGAAGGGACTACAGTCAAGTAAAGTGGTGGGAGTGTGATTGTTTGAGGCTTCATGAGCATCACATGACACACATAGTTACCTCCTAATGAGGGACACTTGACTCGACCTTGTCTCCAAATGCTGCAACAAAACTCAGTTTTGTTGCCAGTGGTTTATTTATTAAAGGATAACTATTGATATAATTTTTTTTTTTTTTTAAGAAAGGTTAACATGTGACAGGGATATAGGATTGTAATTCCTAACTCCCAATATTTTTTCTGTGAGGAGCACCAGTCCAAAGAAAACAAATTCTGCCAGTCTTCCTCTTGGTTTCAGCACTATCTTAATACAGGAATAGTCCAGGACTAACCTGGCAAATAAAAACAGTACATGCTGTAGCTCCTCAATAAATATTGGGGAGTAGATATATAAATCCTCCCTCCCTGCCCCAGGTACTTTCCTTTTAAACGTTAATTAGAGTATCCTTTAATGGCTGTTTGTCTAGTTATTTTGAGGAGACAAGAAAATTTACACTGTTATACAGTCTGTACACTGCACCTTTGTTGTATCAAAGAGTCATATCTTCAGTATTGTATAGACCTAACGGTGCACACCAGGGACCTTTTCTAAGTATTTATTGTGTAGAAGTACACAACAATTTATCTACATGTTTAAACTAAACATTGGTCGTCTTCAGGATACCGTGTGCATCCTTTCACCCCAAATAAAGTTAAGTCTCCACCCCTTCTCATTATCCTCACTCATTAACACCTTGTTCCGCGATAGATGTAAAATCAGGAAGACATCCTATGTTATACAATAAACATTAAGAAAGTGCACTTTGCATTTATTAATAATATATAACTACTACTATCATTATTAAAGTGCTATATGAATAAGTTACTATTCCATCAAAGGCGTGTCTGTGCCATATTACATCAACAAAATTGTATAAAACAAGCCGAATTTACTACTTTCAAGGTTATTAAACCAGACAAATCTTAAAACTGCAAAATATATACCCTATATACCTAGGTGCAATGACTAACTGAAATGATGTAACTACGGTAATGCTCACAATGTTATTTTCCTTATACCAAGCCACAAAGAGTGTTGCCAATAATTTAATATGGTCCTAAATGGGATTTTATCACTACATTTATGCATGTGTTTCTAAACACAGTACAATCTATTAATACTAATTGTTTTTACACATTATAAATAAAATCACAGACTGAATTATATGACATTCACAAGGCATTTTGACCTAACCATCCCATCTATTCCTCCATCACTCTGCTAGCCAAGGTCCAGTAATGCAACCTAGTCACTTGACACTATTTTTGTTAATCCTCTGGAATATGTCAACTAGGTCTTAAACTGATATTAGGGTGATAAAGTTACAGTCATCATGTTAAGTCATAGATAAAGGCCTGGGGACCATAATGTTCAACCAAGCGGATTTCTTGTAAGTAATAATTTTCCCTATCACGGCCCACTCTTTCTTGTTCATGGTCTATGGTATCCATTTTATGGTGGCCATAGAATGGCCTGCCTTACGGAAATGTGTGGTGGTGTAACATAATTGCAATCAAAAAGCAAACTTCTTCAAAGTCAGCAGGAGTAAACCTGACGGTTTACATAGAGTATATTTGTTATACATTATGAAACAGATATAGATATAAAGTATCCCTCAAGGAAATTGGTGTCATATTTTGGTCAATACAGGTTATTCATCATTTGGACACAGCCATTTATTGCACATATTAACAACCTGGGGTTATTTTATGGTTTGAATCATTAGCATACCACCTAGCTATTTTAAGTTTATTTTAATGTACTATATTGTTTTATATTAAGATATTTTAATAGGTTTTTTTATATATAGGTGCATTGTTATTAGAGATATGTGTTGTGTGGAGATAAATTATATAGACCACATATAATAATTTTTCCGTGTCGCAGATTAGTATAGGGGTAGGCATATTTAACCATATGTATGCTAGTTATAATGTGGATTAAATGTTATTGTATATATGTTTTATATATATCACTATTAATAAAATAGAAATTGTCTGATACCTGTGAGATGATATTCAGTAGCGCGGATATTTTTCAAATTTGTCCATCCATTCTAACTCTTTCACACTCCTTTTTAACCCTACCTAATAGTTGATCCAGAGGAAGGCAAAAAAGCCCTTACTTGTCTAATGCCTGCATAGACAAGCCCCTCCATTCCCTTTATTATTTAAGTTGCCCTTCTCTCAATTGTTTCTATTTCCAATATTTCCCTTTTGTATATGGGATTCCAAAACTGCACTGCATATTCCACAAGGCCTTACCAATGCCTTCTAAAGAGGGAGAATAATATTTTCTCTCTTAAATCTTATTCCCTTCTTTATACAAGACAATAGCTTGCTAGCCCTAGCCGTTGCTGTCTGCCATTGTTGCTACAACTACGGTAAGTTCTGTTCTCTACCAGAACCCCCAAGTCTTTTTCCATTAGGATTCACTTACACAGTTATTATGGTGTAGGTGGCACCAGGATTGTTAAACCCCAAATGCATCACCTTACATTTATCAACATTGAATCTCATCTGCCATTATGCTGCCCATTTTGATAACTAACTAGGTACTGCTTGCAGCAATTGCACATCATTTAAAGTTTCAAAGCTCTGCACAATTTAGTGTCATCAGCAAAAAGAGACCTTGCTCTCAATGCCCGCTTCTAAAGGCGACCCATACATTAGGCCGATTTTATGTACAATTGGACATACAATCCGACATTTCCATTGATTGGCCGAAAAATTGTACATTTTCCCACTTTTATTATGTGACATAAATCGTAATATCGATCGGACTATATTTATAGTAACATCTTAGTACAATTAACATTGTACATCTGTCTATCAAAGTTTTGGTCGGTTTAAGATCGTAATACGACCGTGATACTGTATTCCACCTTAATTCATTTTAGATTAAAAAGAAATGGCCCCAGTATGTAACCCTGAGGCACTCCACTTTATTTTTAGCTCACATAGATGTCTCTCCATTCCACTCGCTGTTTGCGATCCGATAAACCAATTCTCTAGCCATGTACAAATGTTTTTTGTTTTTTTTTAGACCAACAGCCCTCAGTTTATAAGTCGCCTATGTGGCACAGTTAAAAAGCTTTAACAAAATCAAGTTTACCACATCCACTGCTATGGCTGAATCTAATTCTTACTCACTACTTAATAAAACCAAGTAAATTTGTCTGGCACAATCTATTTCTCATAAATCCAGATGATTTATCGAATGTTCGATGTTCGAACGTTCGATCGCGAGTAAAATGTACATGTATCTAGGCGCGAACATCGAATCTGCGAGTAAAGTCTCCATTAAAGCCTATAGGCGAGCATCGAATCTCGAGTAAAGTCCATTGTACCCTCGAAAGTTCGAACGCGAAAGCTCGAAAGTACGCGCGTGAGAGTAAAATCGATTTTACGAAAGTCCTGGATATGGAACATGCTCCCCAGACCATTTCCCAGGTCCCACAGCCCATTACATTAGTTACATTAATATTTTAGTGTATTGAACTCGAACTTTTCGAACTATTTGCCCCCATAGACTTTTAATGGGTCCGTTTTTCGAACTTTCGAACTTTTATCAATAGTTCGAAAGTTCGAAAACGGACCGAACTTTCACAGTTCGCCATCTCTAATGCTGACTACTACTAATAAGATCAGTTCTGAGTCAAAGCTAGGATATGATTATAACCAAAGTTTTCCAGCACCTTCCCTAACACTAATGTTAGGATTACAGGTCTATAGTTACCAGGCTGGATAAAGAAAACCGTGGTCTAGATAAAACTGACTAGCTCACTTAAGATCCGAGAGGTTTATTATCTGGTCTAGGGATTTATTGATTTTAACTTTGGCTTGACAGAGGATATGGTAAGGAAATAATTGAGAGAGTGAATATTCCTCATTTTACCCTCTATTATTCAGTCCCTGCTAAGGATAGGATTCTCTATAGTGAATACTATGGTTTAGCACATAGCCTTTTCGCATCTCTATAACCAGCTCAGCCCCTATTTAATGGGTCCACACTCTCTGTCCTTATCTTTTATAATCTTTTTAAAACATAACAGTTTTTAAAGGGCAGTCAGCCCCAAAATAAAACTTAATATACAGGTAAATCACCCTCCAAAACCCTAAACGATAACTCGTTTGAAATAACAAAAAAATCTGCCCAGGTCAGTACAGGCTTCTTAAATTGCTCATTTTCCATGAGGCATCCAGAAGCCATAGCAGACATACAGTAATGAATTCATAGGACAAACTATGATATATCAACATATTTTAAAGAGGCCATTCTTTCTAAAAGAGTTTTATGCAGAGTTGGAGTGGTCTTTAAGTACCATGTTCAAAAGCACACTAAATGTGGCAACACTGGTCCTTAGAAGAATGTATAGTGACTTAAAGGCAACTATACTACCTCCTCCCTGCCTTCTTATATCCACGCTTTCTACCAGGTGAGGACCTAAGTCACAGTCCTCACCACCTGGGCTGTTGCACTGATACTCTACACAGCGCTGCTCCGCCCCACCTCTCCGTCAGCGACAGGCCAATGTTAAGAGCGCGTGCAAGGAGTGTGTCTCCTATTGGAACCCATTCAGAAGCAGGACTAGGGAGGCAGAGCAGCGCTATGTAGTATATCATTGTAAGTGCAAACGTCCAGGGGTGAGGATACTTAGGTCCTCACCCTTGGGTTAAACGTTGCAATAAGAAAGAGCAGAGAGGACGTAAGTATAATGTCCTTAATATGATGGATCACATTCAGAGATATGTATTTTTGGCTAGAGAAAGGCCTTAAGAGACCCGATATGTTGCGGTTGTTATGTACTTAACCTGAGTGTTGCTTACTTTTCAGTGTCAGGACAGTTTGCAGGTTGTCTACCTTTTTTGCCAGGAAGAATTTTCAGGATTTTGCACTCATATGGTTAAATTAATTTTAAAGTAGGAAACCCCCCAGTAAATTAGGAATATATGCATTGTTTGTTTCAGCACAAAGTTACTTAACATGTATAACATTTTTTAACTTTTTGGGAGATTTTATTGGATATGGGTAAAATATGTAAACAAAATTAAAAAAAAATTAGCAATTTTTCACAGATGTTTCCCATTTTACGTTTGTTAGTTTTAGGGTTACCAACAAAATGTTTACTGTTTCTAAAAGCTCCATACTCCCGAGTACAACGTACAGATATTTGTAGGTACCCCACATTTCCTGTACAGAGACACCCCCCCCAAACTAAAATGCACCCTCAAGAATATTACACCAAATTGAAATGATAACCCACTTCTGAGGTTAACATAGAATATCTTGCAAATTAACTAAAATATCCCCACAAGTGAGTATTTTTGAAAACTACACAACCCGCAGGATTTATGAGTGAGGTAAGTTGTGAAAAAATGCAGATACCCGTCAGCTTTCTTCCCAATTGTAAGTTATTTTCTCACATTTGCTTTTTTCCCTCAAATGCAAATCAGAGACAAAATCAAATGTGAATTCAGCTAGAAACTGTAGAGGAAAGTTCAAAAGCATCTAATTTGAAAGCCTAACCCTCCCGTAAATAACGGTAGGCCACATTCATGAGTGTACCCAGAGACTGGCTACCAACTAACCCAAAGTGGGACCAACAAATGGCAGTGGACAGTAAAAAGGAAATTTGCCATTTCATATGAACATTCGGCGTTTTTTACCACTAAACACCCCTGTTACCTTGGAAATACCCCCAGACACTATATATTTTGGAATGTAGAGACTCCTTCAGCAACATAGCGCTGTGGGAATTGCTTCATTCATCTACCATCAATGGTATGGCGCAGGAGTCTTCGTAGAAGTTCGCACTTTGGCAGATTCTGAAAAAAATGAACAAAGAACAACCTTCAAAGGTAAAAATCATGCAAAAACCCCATGGAATGTAAAACAAAGTTACCAAATGTCAATCTCTACCAAATGTCTGAATCAATGTAAATGGTATGCCATATGTGTGGTTACAAACACGGACGTGGGAAGCGAAAAGCCATAAAGTGAGACAATGCACGATGGCTCAAAAAAGCGAAAAATAGCAGCAACTCCAAATTTGAAACAGTCTGTGTTTACCACAAAACACCCCCCTAACTCAAAATAACCCACAAGATACTATAATATTCCTGGAATCTACACCCTTCGCTATGATACACTGTAGTTCATTCATTTATACATCAATCGTGTGGGCGCGTTCTTCATAGAATTTTGCATTTAGCAGGTTTCTGAAAAAATAACAAAAAAAAAACACTTTCAAAGAGTGAGAAATCATGCAAAACCCCATGATGTAAAAAAAAATTACCAAATGTCAATCTCCCAAATTCCTGAATCAAACGGTAGGCATATGTGTGTTACACACGCGGACGTTGAGCGACATAGCTTCGAAGTGAGACAATGCACAATGGCTCAAAACCAGCAAAAATATTCAGCCAACTCCAAATTTGAAACATTCTGCAGTTTTTACCACAAACATACCCTGTAACTCAGAAATAAACCCATGAAAAATTCCTGGGAATCTACCACCCTTCGCATATGAAATGCTGTAGTTTGTTTATTCATACGATTCATGTGTCGGTGCAGTTCTTCGTAGAATTTTACAATTTAGCATATTTTAGAAAAATTACAAAAAACGGTAACATTATTTCCACAAAAAAATTGCCATGAAAACTTTACAAAGCATTCTAAAAGTTGAAAAGAACACATTTATGGGGTGCCACTGGGAGGGCAGCTGACAAACTGCTTTGTGTATATTGGGCATTTACACAGCAAATTTCAAGCACCAAACCAATAGGACAACTTTGGGATTTTCAACTAAAAACCTCTTACCTATGAACCACCCCACAAACCAATATTTCTGAAAAGCGCAGGATTGCTCATTTACATTTATTCACGATGTTTTGGCCACGGTCAATTCGTCTTCATGAAATGTGTGGTTTCGAAGATTGAAAAAAATTATAAACACGCTAAAAACCTATTGTTGCAAAAAAATCACTGTGCAAAACTTTACAAAGCATTCTAAATAGTGAATAGCAACTTCTTTTGGAGTATTTTGATACCACATTTGTGGGGTTGCACTAGAGAGGGGCAGCTGCCAACTTCTCAAATTTGGTGTACTATTGGGCATTTACACTGCAAAATATTCAAGCACAAACCAATAGGGGCAACGTTGGGATTTTCAACTAAAACAACCCCTACCGTGAAACCCCCCCCCCTTCCCCACAAAACATATTTTCTGAAACGCACATGCTCACTTAACATTGATTCACCATATATTTGCCGCGGCCATTGTGTCTGCCAAAAAATCTCGTGGAACTGGCGGTCTCGAAGATTTCTGAAAAAAATTACAAACACTCAAAAACCTAGCTTGTCGCAAAAAACACAGTGCAAACTTACAAAGCGTTTCTAAATCGTGAAGAGCAACTTCTTTGGAGTATTTGATACCACATTTGTGGGGGTGGCACTGGAGATGGCAGCTGCCAAATGCTCAAGTTTTGTGTACTCTTGGGCATCTACACAGCAAAATTTTCAAGAACAAACCAATAGGGGCAACTTAGGATTAACTAAAACAACCCTTACCTATGAAACCCCCCACAACACAATATATTTCTGGAAGAGCACATGCTCACTACATTTATTACCATTGAATTTGGCCGCGGTCCAGACGTTTGGCCGAAAATCTTCACGAAATTTGTGTTTTCGAAGATTTCTGAAAAAAATTACAACCACTAAAAACCCTATGTTGTCGCACAAAACATGCCGTTGCAAACTTACAAGCATTGTAATAGTGGAGAGCAATCATATATTTTTTGCAGCACACAAGTGTCACTTACCTAGATTTGCCATGAAATTGTCCGTTTGTCCAGGTGTCTGTCGGAATCCTAGTGAAGGTGGCCATGGTCCAGGTGTCTGGTCGAAAAATTAGTAAAGGTGATGGTTTTCAAGATTTCTGAGAAAGTAGTAAAAACACACTATATATCTAGTGTTTTACCAAACAAATTGCCATGCAAACTTTACAAAGCATTCTAAATAGTGAAGAGAGCTATATGTTCACTTACATGAGCCAGGATCTTGTGGACAACGATCCGGACGTCTTGCCACAAACTTCCCAAAATAACTTTTGAAGATTTCTTAAAAAGGAAAAGCGAAAAATGACAACCTAATTATTCCAAAAATGTTAGGTGTACCATAGATGTTTTCAGGTCTTTTGCTGCAAAACAAACATTGATCTGTGAACCAACCTACAAAACCATTCTTTTGTGAAAGTACATACCTATATCTATGTGATTCATGGCGTTCATACTATGCAGATAGTTCCTGGAACACAACTAAAAACACATAAACATAACAACAGTATAACAAAAACTTTACAAACCAATTGAAGAGGCTACAATATTATCTTCTGAAGAATATAACTATGGGAAAATAATGAAAAAACATGCAGCGTTATAAATTAGAGCAGTGTGGTAAATTTCAAGCAGAGAGCTTGGCATGTGGGACATTTGGGCAATAATAAGCGAGTCCTTTCTGTCCTATTCTTTCTGCAAACCAAGCAGGCCTCATTGGGGGGTACTTTTCCCAGCGTAGTGGAATATTTTGATTAAATGTTTACCAACCAATCGATCAAACCATATCAATGCTTGGTCCTAAATACTGGTTGTTCTTCATCACCAACAGCAAGAAAGGGAGAAGCTGCAGACTGGATTCAATAAATGGCAATTTGGAATCTGGTACTGCTGCCTTGTAGACAATAAACGAATTGAAGGTGTTGCGGCCTGAAACTAAATTTATTGCCAACCTTCTTGTACCAGTAACCACAGGATTTTTGTGGTATTGTAGTAATGGAGGATTTGGGTCGATTTGTCCATGCCCACATGTGTTATTATAGTCCCTGATGCAGAGTGCTTTCTTGAGGGTGGTCTATTGCCCGTTTCTGCACACACTGACCATCCATTGTGTATTGTGGTGGGCATGAAAACATTTTTTTTGTCAGCAGTGTTTTAGAGCCAGGAGGTCACCACACCTCAAAGAAAACTGCTCACCCCTTTTCAGTTTTTTTGTCTACAGTTCCCTGGGCAAGCCTTTTCTTCTGGGGTTTGACTGTGCCACAGGCAGGGGTGTCAAAAAGCTTAGGGCTCTTAATAGGTCAACATTAGTGTAGAAGTTATCCATGATAGATGGAAACCTCTCCCCAGCAAAGGAGTAATAAGCTCCCAGACAATTTGGCAATAGTGTCAAATCAACGGGGACAGCCTGGGGGATCTAATTGCGAGTCCCATCCTTCATAGATGCGGAAAACATTTGATGTACCCGGTCTTGCTGTCACATAATTTATAGAATTTAATTCCGTAACGGGCATGCTTGCTGGGGATATATGGCTTGATTGAAAGGCGGCCCTTTGTACCGCAATAGTGATTCGTTCACGGATATATTTGGGATGGAGTGTCGACTCAGAAAATCGCTCAGACAGGCTATCAATCAGGGGTCTTAACTTATGGAGCCTTGTCATGACTGGGTTGTCCAGAGGAATAGCCGTTTCATTATTGTTAAAATGCAGAAATCGGTTAATTGTAAAGTGGTGACCGATTTCTTGCATAATGCGGGGGAAAAGTGGCACTGAAAGTACATATTTGGTATCCCAATATGAGGCCACCACTGTAACTTTTTAGGATCCAGGGCTAAAGCGAGCCACAGAATTTTTAAGCTCACTGAGATTGTGGGTTTCCATGCCTGAGCTCTTTCCTGTGGACATAATGATTTTTGGCTATAAATTGTGGGCATATACATTTGTATAGAGCACACCATATCTTGCTATGGCCTCCGTAAGCAAAGAACAAATGAAAGAAATCAGCAAGTGTGGACATTGTCTGTATTGACGTTTACTCCAGGGACTGCATCAAATGGGGGAATTTGGGGGGAATACATATTAGGAGACCTCCATGCAGAGTCTTTGATCTAGTGCAGCATAAACCCCACTTACATCTTCTGTAGCCTCTAGTTGGGTCTGTTGACAGCATCTGACTTGCCCCACTCAGAGGCAAAGTAGTGCCACTACTGTTGGAGGTCATCTATTGATGAGCTACTTTCAGAATCTGATGGAAAATAATCAGTCTGAGTCACATGAGTGTCCGCCTCCTCCACACTAATAGCCTTTTAGGACATGTCGAACCTAAAACTTGCAAGAACAAACAACCAGAAAAATTAACCCCTCGCCTAACACTGAACTCAAGACCAGCTGCTGACTACTAGCAACAAAGTAAGTAACAGTAACAGTCCCTAAAGTAACAGTGAATAACTGAAAATGAACTCAAGAGTATACCGTATATGTATATACTCCGAAAGAGATGTTATATACACCCTATTATAAATGTACACACTCTATAATAGTTATCAAAAACATTTTACTAAACAGATTCAACCACCGTAATAAAACCTTTGAAAGCACGCATGCACAAGTGTTGTATGTTTGAACACGTGTGTTAGAAAGGGCAGCGTGTACAAGTGTGTGTGTAATCAAGCAATCACCCCAAATGCAGAAAGAAGAAAAAAATGCAAAGTGTTGTGTGTAAGTGGGTATGTAAGTGTGTTTGTGTGTAGTGTGTGTGTGTGTGTGTCTGTTGGAAAGGGCAGATGTGTACAAGTATATTCAAGTGTTTGTAAAAACAATCAAGAATAACACAACGCAGAAAAAAAAACAGAACAAATGCAACAACTTTCTAAAAAAAAGTATATAAATGTGTGGACAGATGTGTAAAAGTGTGCCTGGGTGTGATAAAATAAAAACAGAAATTCAAACCACAGCTGAATAATTCAGAAACAGAAACAGTGTTTTGGGTGTGTTTGGGGGTGTTTGGGGGGTGGGGGGGGGTGAAAGTCTGAAAGATATGTATATATAAGTGTGTATTAGTGTGGTCTCTGTAAAAAACAGTAAATCAAACAATCAAGAACTCAAAATACAGGAAAAAAATCTGAAAAAAAGGCAACAACTTTACAAAACAAAAGGTATGTGTATAAGTGGTGTGAGAAAAACGAGGTGTGTGCAAGTGTGTGTGTGCGTTGCAAGTGTGTTTGCAGTGTGGTGTGTAAGTGGGAAGGGTCTGAGTATAAAAAAAAAAGTATCAAACAAAGAAAACAAAATATATATGTAATGTAGTGTTGTGAGTGTGTGTGATCACCACAACAATGAGCAGGGGGTCCACCAAGAGTCCAACAGTATGATCCAGGAGTCCACGATCTCAGGAGCAATGGCAACTCGCTAGTGATATTTGATCACTAAGGGGTGGGATATATATAACCCACCATAATTGTTATAAAGTTGCAATCTGTGACCTCTCTGACCATCAGGTAACAGGAGCCTGTCAACTTACTATTGGGTGCGTGGTCTAGGGGTCCTTGCTTGACTGCGTTGTTCCCCTGCAAATAAAATATGCAGGGGGAAGCTGTCACTGTTGATGGACTTACACGCACTCTGTTTACCAAATCACGTGCAGCATTGCGGGTATGCGCGATCGGGGGACCGGGAAGACTCGCTCACCTCTTGCTCATTGCCAAGGGGCTTGCCGACAGCAAGGGATGCGTCTCCTTTTATTTAAATAGGTTTGTGCCGCTGGTCCTAACTTTACCTAAAACGTAATTCTACTTATATTGGCAAAAAAAGGGTGGACAAAGTTGTTGTGAAAACTACAATGGTGGGCACTGAAAGGTTAAAACATTCATTCGTATGACTATTGATATATTACCCCATTCTCAAATCCTTACACTGCTGGGAAAAAGGCTGCCACTATTCACACAGCATGGCATCTCCAACACTCTGTACTGCCTATATCCGTATTATATTCTCTGTGCAAAGTCAATTGCAGCTCCACACCATCGCTATCCTGTCCATATTCTGATAATAGAGATGTGTGTGGAGCTGCCATACTGCTGTGCGACACAATCTCTATCCTGCTTATATCCATATCTCCACCCACCGTTGGGAGCTGCCATACTGCATGTTAACAGAGATGGAGATATGTTAATAGGCAGGATAGAGATGGGTGTGGAGCTCCCATAGGGTAGGTAATAGGTCCAGTAGCCCTATTAGGCTATTACCTACCCCATGTACAGTGCATGATTGGCAGCAGAATGCAATCAAGGCATGCTGGGAGTTGTAGTTTCTTTTGAAGTAAAATACAAGGTTTCCCATCACTGCTATGAAGGTTTTGGCCCCTGAAGCCCCATAGAGGAATTTTATCAGTCCCTGTCAGTCCCTATACTCAGCAGTGGACAGAGGGTTAACAATGTCCCCCATGGACCCTCCAAAAGCAGAAATGGGATCGATATAACGTTAGTTACTCCTCCTGCTCTTCTGGGAGATCACAGCACAGAAGAGCTTACCAAGTTTAGGGAAGAGAGTGGGAGGGGGGGGGCAGAGCCATCATAGACAGTTTAAAGCCACTGACTAGGAGTCACTGGTCTGCTGAAGCAGACCACCACGCCTGTGTCTTCTTATTATCTAGGGAATGGTTGGCCAATAGTGGGACTGAATGCAATATGCAGGAAAAAAACTTTTTTTTTCTTCCTCTCACACTCGGGGCCCTTTTCTTCCTCTCACCACAAGTCCGGCCCCCATATAGAGTACCCCCTTCCCCCCCCACGATGGCAGCCCACAGTCACAAGCGAAAACCTGCTATTATTTGGCTCGATCGATCGATAAAATGAAAGGTCAACCCAACCAATGTGCATTGTGCATACACAGCTTTTTAAACACTTTAACCCAAAAAGCAAATCTGCTCTTTAAAAGCTTGTCATTGGCTCCTTCTTTAAACGTTGGTTCATGGTAAAAGAGTAACCATTTTTTTGTTGTCCTTTAGCCCTTGAGGGATTATTAGCTGCATTTCCTGGAAACAGATCAGGTTTCCAACATATTACTGCTCAACTAGCCCAGTGTAGGGCTACTGTTTGGATCTTAGGAAAAATGAAACCAATTCTTATAAGTCAGCGACCAACCAAGCAACCAGGGTACAGTATCAAATGAGCATTCAAATAACTATTAATTTTTCTCCTTTTGTTTTAACATACACTATTTATATAGTGCCAAATGTAAAAAATAAATAAATATACTATGAAAAACAGATCTGTCAGATGGCATTGATCCGGCATGGCTTGGCACAAGATGTGTGCCACTCAAATGGGTCGTTTCTCGAAGAAGATACGATTGCCAAGTATTCAGATGTGGGGACCTACGATTGGCATCCTCCCTCTTTGCGTGTATGGAGAGCCACAACAGGTAACATGGGACTGGATGTAACTTACATTGATTATTAGATCTGTGAGCTGTGAGACTTATTAAGATTTAGTGAGATTTGAAGTAAGGCTTTCAGGAGACCATTAATGCGTGGATATTTACATGAGTCAAAATAAGATATCAATTTTCAGAAATTAACACTTTTTATGGTTGTTATGTTCTTTTTTTGGAGAGGAATTTAGGCCATAGCTTGGAGTATGGCAGAGATCCAGAACTGTTGCTAGTTCTGGAAAGGATTCAAGGATACTCTTGCTCCAACCCCAATACAGGGAGGTAAGGTATAGTTTTATAACAACGGCATTGTTTCAATGATGGGTGTTTTAAAAATGTTGGAATGTGATATACAATTTAAACTATTATAAGAACAACTATACTCGCCGTAACCACTGTCACCGATGTAGTTTAGTATCCAGAGTGAGGACCTAAACCACCAGGTCTCACCGCTGGGTTTGCCTCGTATTTCTGACATTACTTACTTGAAGTTTTTCATGGCTTTGTCACTCCATTCAGTTGGCAACTCGACCAATGAAAATGGCAGGGATGCGAAGGTGGAGTTGAGTTGAAGGAAACTTTAGCAGTATTGCAGAAATTGAAGGCAAACCCAGTGGGTAAGGATGTGTCCTCACCCGATTACTACGTCAGCTGGGTCCGGTTGGAACGCGAGTGGGTGGAGAAGTAAGTTATCCTTAAAGGGAACACTATGTTTTACAAGAGTATCTCTCTCTAAAGTTCTTTTTGGAATGGTATTGTGTACTTTCTGATTGCTAATTTGAACTAGATGTTGAGCATTTGCAAATGCACCAGTCAAGAAGCAATTTCTAACTCTATCCCATTTGACCCCTACTTATTCATCATCAGCACTTAATGCACTCATTACAATGCCTTGTTCCTCTTGAAAAACTTGTACAGTTCTGGGTTTAAAATTCAATCTGTCACTAAAAGCTTCAGACATTTCGTGCAATCCCGGGGGCCACCCATGGTGCACGATGTGTATGAGGTGTGTGGACACTTTGTGTGCCATAATGAAGTTCGTTTATTAAAACCTTCAATGACCAATTCACCTGGTGGGAAATCATACAGGACTACCAAATGTTCCTTTCGGACGACAAACGCCCACACATGGCTATTGTCGGCAAGACAAACTGTTGTGTGCGTCCTGTCGTGATCGCAGTGTTGGATGAAACCTTAAGGCTCATCTGGCATATCAGGTTTTCAATTGTTTGTAAGAAATCTGATTATGTGACAAAAGGAAATACAAAAAACACAAGTCTCAACCTCTAACGCCAAAGCCATATAGTAATTAAAACACCTATTCGGGTGGTCCGGTAGGCCAGTAGATAGGAAAAAATTCCCCGATCATGGTTGTTGTACTGTCTCAGCAGGGTAGATTTCCCCCATAAACAAGTTCAACAGTGATGAGGATACAGCAGCTACCCACTGGTGTGAATCAATGCGCTTGGGTGCTTCCAAAGCCCAGGACCTCACTTGGCAGTCACTCACGATAATCTTCAACACAAGAAAAAAGGCGGAGCGAACCTGGAAAGACACAGAACAGTTCCCGAAGGAGAAAACACATCAGTTTATTGAAGTCTTACACATGAAACCCGGCAGGCATCGTGTGTTTTTGGGCATTTGTGTAACACTCTTAAATAAACTGATGTGTTTACATCGGGGACAATTCCATGTCTTTTTTCCGGGTTTGCTCTGCCTTCTTTTATTGTGTTAAGATTTTGTTGCCACAATCAGCCATTTTATTATTGTGTTATATCTCCTCATACTGGGGGGAAAAGGAGTTCAGCTTATTGGACACTAAACTGAATTCATGGCAAGTGATTTTGGTGTATGGATTATACTTAGAGATGTAAGTTATAAATAGTTTTTAATAAAGAGTAGTGGTCCTGGTACGTGTTATGTGGCTGCAATCTATCCCTTTGATAAATGCTGTTAAGTAGATATCTCCATATATAACTTGCTCCGACTTCCTATGTGGGTTTCAGTGAGTGTTAATATCTTTAATTGCAGGAAAACAGATATATAACAAATAAACTCGCCTCTACTCATAGGTGTTCGGGGTGCAAGTCGGTGCCAGGCCCTGTCGTAGATTCATGAACTGGAATATGCAGTATCGTGCAATCAGTATGCATTACGTGCTTTGTAAGATAGTCTTTTTAAAAATTACAGAAACACAGTGCACCTTTCCCTTCCAGAAAATGCTTTACTTAATATAAATATAATATTATATATCTATTATATTAGTTCGCTATTATATCCTAATGATAAATGCTATTTTTGAGATATACCGTATATATCAAGTAAAGCCGATGGGTAACTATTTTGCCTCCAAAATCAGAAAAATACCCAAATGACTCGCGTATAAGGCACGACATTATGACCATTACTGCCTTCTGATTCTGTATTTGTTTTTGAGCATAAGTGCCCTTTAAATGGCAGAAGAATTCCCATACAGGTAGTCCCATACAGTTAAAAGCCAAATGCAGATAGTGACTATTACTGTATAGGATGCTTTGTCATTAACAGGGAAACTAAAGTCTCAAAACAATACAGGAATCGAGAAGGCAATATATTTAAACAATATATACCATCCTCCTGATTCTATAATGTTTTAGGGCATTAGTTGGCTTTCCTCTCCTGAAAATGGATAAGTAACCCCCAATACCTTCCACTGTAGATGTTTGAAACTACAACTGATCAGCGCACTTGTAGTTGCTGGAGTCGTAGTTTCCAAACATCTATCGTTGGAAAGTATTGGGGGTTTACTGTATAGCATACTGTCACCACCCTTAGGGCCCCCCCCCCCCCCAGTTCGGGTTAATCACTTACCAAGCTAGTCTGGAATTCCTTGTGTTTGTCTGTCCGTAGTGCAGGTGGGGAGATATCTCCACTAGTAGGAAGGGCCAATTACGGCTCGGTGTGCAAGTCTCCACAGGAGTGCATATCTGGAACACGGGACCAAGCCAGCGCCAACAGGACACCACACACACTGCCATGGTCCCAACTCTATACCTATCTGTCGGTGCACCTCGCTCTGCTACATCTCCCTACCTAACGTCATGTAACTCGGCGCCGGAAAGTGACCGAGAAAGTGCTCGAGTATAAGCAGAGGATCGATTTTTAGGGCTTTTTTTTAAATCCTGAAAAACCTCGGGTTATACTTGAAGATATAGAATCTGGCCCCTGTCAGTAGCAGCTTAGTAGGGGAGATTTCTGGTGCCGGAATCCCCTTTTAGCTGCCTCGTGCGTCTACTGTTAACATTTCCTGGGTGCCCATAGTTTACTATTAGAATGTTTACATTGGTTGTTACATTGTTTAATTAGCTATGAGTGAGAAAGAGAAATTGTGGTCGTTTCAAAAAGGTTATCTAGTCAGTCATGTGACAACGCATAGAAGAACATTAATCCATATGCAGCTGCCTGAGGTGTTTAATTGTACTATCTACCCCCCAACATCTCCCACATTAATCGAAACATTATAGAAACGCAAAATGTTGTTGCAGAGCCAAAAACTGATCTCAGCGCCAGCATGTTCAATGGGTCCTCAAAAGTGTACTTTGGTATTATAAATGGACAATTGTATCTTGTCCATGATCATACCTGCATAGTACCAGGGAGAGACACTAATTGGGAACGTCCATTACCCATTTGGTACTCTTTACATAAACAGCTGTTATTTGCAGGGAGAGACATAGGAAGAAGAATGTTAAAAAACGCTCTTACACACTACTTTAAGCAAAGAGGCAGGGAAATGTGTGTGTTAATCATACTGGTTCCTAAATTGAGCGGTGAGGGGGGGGGAGAGCTACAGACTGCAGTGCGATCTGTCTACAAGTAAAACAAGGGGATTACTTCTAAAGGACTGTTAATAAAGAGAGATACTGTAGTTACACATTAATACTAGAAACTATGTTGGCAAACAAAGGTTGTTTTAGCAGTGCAGATACACCGTTAAATTTTGTAATACGCAATATCACTTACTTAAGCATCCAAGCAGAATCCATCAAAAGTACTGTAATAAGAGAAACAAATGTTGCACAGATGGACTAAAAAGGCAGGAGTAGCTGGATTTTCTGGTGGACATTCATGCCAAAAGGTCGGAATTAGCATGGGTGTTTAACTTGCTGTCGGAATAACTTAATGTGATTGTTATTGTTGAATACTGTATGATGTATTATTATAACTACTTTGTAAGGGTATACGGAATTTTTAAACTTGAATGATTATAAATGTTTAATTGTGGAGAGTAAGGATTGATAAATAGTGTATCCTGACTACTCCTTCAACATCAGTGCTTTTAGAATACAGCATGAATACATAGCTAGGGAAACAGTATGTTAGTTCAATTCGTGTGGTACATTCACTTCCCTGTCCACAATAAGTTCATATATCTACACATTTGGAATTAGCCCAAAAAAAATTATTAGTTAAGGTGCCCATACATCTATAAGATTTTAACTTAGGCCGACGAGCGCTTCACTGCATGTTAATCTCAATGCTGCCAGAAATCCGTTCTCCCCGATTCTTACATTCGGCCGACATGCGATCGCAAAAATCCCGGAACATCGGGTGAGCGCCTACGGTCGGGTTGGTAAGAAATCTATAGATGTAGGGGCACCTTAAGTCTTTAGGGTATATCCACTCCTAATTTCAAGGTTTAGGATCCAGTCTATGAAGAACGGGAGGCGTAAAGGGTGCTTGCCTACCTTCCGTATCAATAGAACAAACAAGAGGTCTAATCTGGAGACAGACCAGTCCGTGGGACCTGCCAGAATAACGCCGGGGGGAAGCGAGCAACGCGAGCGGGTAAGTTTCTTAACTGCTCACAGTTCTCTTGTTTGTTCTATTGAAGAAGGAAGGTAAAGGCAAAAGCTCTTTACCTCCGTTCTTCAATAGAACTGGATGCCTAAACCTTGAAATATTATAGTGGAGATACCCTTTAACACCGATGTATGTTCTATAACTACTAGACTTAATGGAATGATTAGAGCAGCCCGTCTAGATCTAGGGACATCAGTATGTGTACGATAGATCATTTTCTTTACGCTGTTAACTTACACATCGTTATTAGATTCTTCTTTTATAGTTTATCATAGCTTATTGCATTATTTTTTTTAAGAAAAAACATCCACCCCCACCTTTATCCCGTGGCAAGCTAGCGCAACATTGTTCATATCGATAGTTTACGGAATTACAACGTGTATTTATAAATGTAATAGCAGTTGTACCCGGTGTTTGACCTGTACACCTGTGGGTATAGTTATTTGTTACGGCAGGTGGGTGTTTTGGCTTAGATGGAAGAGACGGGAAAGAAGTGCACAGATCTGTTGGTAATGTAAGTGATGTATGAATAGTTATGACTTGAGCAGGTGACATGCTTGAGGGACGTATAGCACATTGTTTTAGCAAAACTTTATAAAGTTTATAAAGTTTTTCCACTGCCAGATAAATATACAAATGGTGTGGTGAAACATGCTACATGGAATTTGCCATGGGGAAAAACTGTTGATGATACTGAATACCGCAGCACTTGAGTGAATGACGGGCACGCTATTTTTGGTCTCTGATCAGGAGATGTGCGGGCTTTTTGTCTGTTGTAAAGTCTGTGCTTCATTCTGTTATGTATGAGCACTGTTTGTTTTATTCAAAGAATGCTTCTATTTGAACATTTAGTTAGCCAGTAGTCACTTGGTTTGCACTTAATCACTTTATCCTTGCACCAAGGACACTTTATTGATTGGGATCTAATAGTCAATATAAAGTTATTTTCTGGTCCGAATTGAAGTGCCATGATGTCTTGTTCTTTTAGTTGTTGTTGAAGTGTGTGACACGTGGGCAGTTGTCGGTTCTTAAAGGGTATCTCCACTGCGTTTTTGTGAAGTTTTTTTATCCCATTTTTGATTGAAGAATGGAGGTAAAGGAGCTGTGCCGACCTCGTTCTTCAAATAGAAACAAATTAGGAGCCAGGAGAGCAGGTAAGAACTTACCCGCTCGCTCGCTCCCCCGGCGCGTAGTCTGACATGTCCGACGGACCTTGTCTTCTATGCGCATGTGCGATATATGAGCATAGAAGACAAGTCCGTCGGGAACCTGTCAGACCAAGGCGGGGGAGGCGAGCGAGCGGGTAAGTTCTTACCTTCTCTCCTGGTCCGGTGTTTCTATTGAAGAAAGGGAAGGGAAGGCACCAGCTCTTAAACCCCCGTCTTTCAATAGAACTGGATTCAAAAAAAATTACAAAAACCAGTGGAGATTTTACCCTTCCTTTAAGTCCAGGTATGCAGGTAATTACCATGTAGTCCATTTACCCCCCCAGCCTTTCCACTAGTGTTGCTTGAGGGCATGGTTTGGGGGTATGGGTGTGGAGTGTGGGGGTGTGCTGTGTGTTTGGTAGATGGACAGGGGATGTTGTGGATTGTGGCCATTGATGTATGGGAGCTACAGACACAGAAAACAGCAGCTTATATAAACAGAAGGAATGAGACAATTCCATTAGGTCTGTAAGACATTACCAATTTGCTATATAAGGTTCAAAATATTAACCTGGAAAGACTTGTGTACTATTGGTGATATGAACCACATTTGCTGTTGGTTTGTGTTATTAAAGCCTCCTGGAAATGAGACACGCCCCAGGATATTGCTCTCAACGGACACACCTCCAAAACATCACGTCACATATTATTACCCCAAACCATCACGGGCCCCCCAAATATCACTGGTCCCAAACTTCAAACCCCAACACATGGCCCACACCCCCCAAGGATAACTGCCATGCCCCCAAAACATAACAACCATGCACCAAATGTTGTGACCACGCCACCAGATATTTGTGGTCAACCCCCCCCCTCAAAAAAAAAAAAACTTACGGTCCCAAACAATTTTTTCCAAAATTATTAGTTATTTGTGAGCAATTAAAATACCAGTAAGGTTTTAGGTTTATGAGGGTTGGTTTTTTTTATCATTGTTATTATTTTTATTAGTATTACTTTCTCCAAAAACAACATTCAAGACATCTGTAAAGACTGAACTTGAGAGTGAGTATGTCTTTTTTCAGCGACATGATGTATTATTCTTTGTTTGCTTAACAGATACTGTAGGAGCTCCCGACGAACACCCAGTGGTGCTTTGATATCCCAATGGTGGGCCCAAGAAACCCTGCTGTGCTTTCTGCTGCTTCATTTGATGGACGCAGGCAGCAGTTACTCTATAATGGGTGGGAACAATGACAGTCTGAGTCAGAAGCAGGCAGCAGACAGGTAAATAACAGGACTCTTAATATATGATATTTTATTATGGATTTATATAGCGTCAAAATCTTTCATGGTGTTTTACAATTACATGATACCTTCATACCGGCTCTAGCCAAAGAACATTTTCTGTCTAAGCTACACGTTTGTCATTTTATCTTTGTGTATTACAATGGGATAAAACTTTCCAGCATGTTTAAAAAAAGTTATGTAATTACACCGTTTTATTTGCGCAATGTTATTCTGTATTGACAGTGAAATTTATAAGGAGTACTAATCCAACTTTTTACACTCCAGAATCTGAAACTACCCCCCTCTAATTTAAAAAACACCCAATAAATTGTACATTTACCATACATTAATGGCATTACACAATGTGCAATACTTAAAGATGGGAAGTAAAAAACAAACCCCATATTAGAACAAGTTCATTTCTCAACAACCATATCAAAATGAGAGGTGAGAGAGATTACTGCTTGTCAGTGTATGTTTTTGAGGCGTTAGGGTCCTTTAAATTCAGTGCAACCATGGAGCATTCCATTTAGAAATACAACCTTTTTAAAGCCAAATTGAAAGTTTCATAATGTCATAATACAAGCCAAAAATTTGAAAATTTACCATAAAAAGGTATCAAACTAACATGACTCCACCACATTACCTACGTAGATCACCCTTTTTTTTGAAGAGTCAATTTAAGAAGCAAACATAGTTCAGTGCTTGTGGGTGGCTAAAAATAGCAGGAGTGATGTGTTGTTGTGGCCAGTTCATAATGAAAACCACATTAAGCCCAGATCCCTGAGATTATTTTATTTGATAAAGATGCTTAATGACTAGAGGCATAAGTTTTTTTTTTTTTTTGTTTTGTTTTTAAGGCTTCCTCAAACCTTTGTGCTGCAACAGATGGTTCTAGTTTTGGTTATTTTGCCTTGGATCTTTTTCTGTTCTTTCTTTTAAGATTATTTATACGCTGCCATACATATTCTACTGCTGTTGCATTTAGGACCACTCCTTCCACTAGCTGATGACGTTGTTTGCATCAGCAGAGTAATTGTCTTTCGCCCTGTTGTTTGTATTATCTTGGAGAATTCAAAATTCTGATGCTGTACAAAGCAATCGAATTCATGGACTCTGTAGCCAAAATTGGGTGTATGATATTGATTGTTATAGAAAGATTTTGTATAGTGGTCGAGATTGTCCCTTTATTGTAATGTGTGGTCGACCTCATGTCCGGATGCTGTTAGGGGTCGCATTCGAAATTGCGCTTTCGGCGGAAAATTGCAATCGGCCGCATTCGGCCCCCCAATAATAAGTAAAGGGAGTTGGCCGCGATCGTTAGGGGTTTATAGCGGGTCACAAGTGTTTTTCCCTTTTTCGTAAAATGGCATGTCCATCCCCAAAACTAAAAATTGGACCCACTGCTGGCGCACCCCACCGTTGTAGTTGTAAACAAAACTGATTCTGCATGTTTAATAAATAAATGGAGCAAGTGCTATTTAAGCCATTATGCAAAATCCTTCTGAATGGTGGACATATCTCCAAAGACTACAAGCACACTACCCACTATAGGAGGAGTGAAATCAATTGCTGTACCCATAAGAAACACAAAAATTAAAATAACTTGATAACTGTTCCCAAAACATACTACAGCAAAAAAATAGTTTTGGGGGTGGACATGCCCTTTAATCCTATTGTTCTACAAACCTATGAATACAGAATCATCCCCTTCAGTGCCAAGTTTCAACAAGTTCAGTGAATAGAAATGCTGTAATGTTATGGTTTCAGTTGAGTAGATCTATTTAAAAATTGTCATTCTAAAAATCTATACATATATATATATACACACACGTGCAAGTGGACATTGAGGCAAGCGGTAAACCAACAGCACTTCACATATATCAGGGTGTGTATAAGGAGCACGGGCAAGTGAGGCTTACCTGCAGTACTCAAACTCCAGATAGAAAAAAAGTCTACATTGTAAAAATGTATTTAAATATTACACCGTTACATCGTGTTACACCAGGTGACGTTTCGGGACTATCCACTCTCTCAACGGCGTGATAAACTTAGCGGATAGTCCCGAAACGTCGACTGGTGTAACACGATGTAACGGTGTTCTATGCCAATAAATCTTAAGAGTGCTGCACAGTGTGGACTTTATATGTAAATAAAATAAAACAATGTGCTTTGGGTAAACAATTAGCAGGCCACAGGCACATTCCTCTAGACAATAAGCGCTGGGTTAGCCTGTGATCAAATGCGCAGCGCAAAACCTTCATTTATTCTGAAATCCCGCAAACTGGAAGTCGTAGAAAACCCAGAGTGACCACCCTGTACTGACCGCATAGCGCACAAACATACTTACCCCAGCAGTAACCCAACTCAAATGGCCGAGCGCTCCTACTGCACGAGGTGTCTTTTATTCATGTGGGGACGCCTCCCCGGAAGTCCCAAGGTTTCCGCTTTATAAGATGGTAAAGTGATCACAGTGAATTACATTTAAGAGCAAAAAAACAAAACGTTGTTCCTTAAGACTAAACAAATATCGGAGGTAAAACTGGTGGAATAGGTTAACTCTCCCAACACAAATCTAGCAATAATCTACACCTCCGACAAGATCCTCCTATCATTATTGCCCCGGAAGCAACAGCCATTTGCGCCTCACAGTGGTTCACCTCCTCCTGTTACAACATGGCTACTGGGAGCTGGGCGTGATCTGTGGTGCCACGTTGATTCAGTACGTGGATCGGGGAGGAGTTTGATGTTGAACCGGCAGGGAAGGCCTGGGAGTAATAGTAATTGCTTATTTACTCTTAGTTTAGTGGCTCCAGACAGTGGTGTAGCCAGGACCCCGCAACTTCTTGTATATTTTATATAGTCTTTTAATTTATCCCTTAAGTTATTATCTGAAGCCTCCTATCACCCGATTTACCATTCTGTACCTGAACATCGCTGCTGCATTTATTTCCCCAGTGTTGGTACAGGACACAGTGTAAGGTGAGTGACTGGGCTCAGGGGGATCTATGGCTTTATAGCTCTGTGTGGGGATCTCCCAGTGTAGTACTATAAATACATGAAGGGCCCGAGTACTGTCGTTGTGTATAATATGGCGTTTAAATCTGCTGATCTCTAATCTACATGGGTTATGTTGCATTGAACTGTTGATGAAGAATACATTGGCCACACATCTTCAAAGTCCGAACGTACAGCATGGCTACACCTTTACCACGGCTATGTTAAGGTTGCATGATACATTGGTAAGGTG
Organism: Hymenochirus boettgeri; assembly: GCA_019447015.1. Classification (NCBI taxonomy): domain Eukaryota; kingdom Metazoa; phylum Chordata; class Amphibia; order Anura; family Pipidae; genus Hymenochirus; species Hymenochirus boettgeri. Next base: position 156,843,903 of record CM033469.1, read on the forward strand.
TGATCTAATTGTAAGGTGTGTGGCAAACTTTAAAAAGTGCCCATAGGCTGAGGCCCCACAAAAACGCACCAAATCATGCACGCAATCGAGCGTTATCGCATGCGATTGCGTGCTCAATTGTTTTGCGTTTTTCCTTTTTGGTGTGCGTTTTGACGTTTTCCGTTATGGAAATGCATGTGTTAACCCACCAAAAATGGTGATCGCATGCGTTTACAAAACATGAACGGACGCGCAATTGCATGCACATAGGAAATTGTGGGGATTTTCCCATTCCTGCAATTTCCATTATATCCAAATCACATGCGCGAGCACAAGACGCACGTGCAAACACACAAAAACGTAAGTGGTGCCTAACTAACCCTTATTATACTTTTTTAGGAAAATGTGTAAATACTTAAGTATAAAGTAATCTTCCTGTTGGTGTCTTGTCAACTCTTCTACCTGATATCAGTTTAATCATCACAGTAGTCTTATATTCAAAGGTAGTATGTTTATTTTAGGTTGATGTGCTTGTGTATAGCAGATTAAAAACTATGAGTGCACTTAGATTGTTAGCGCTTCAGGGCAGGGATTCTAGTCCTAATGTGTCTTGGCACACCACGCTTATATCTAACCATCTGTAATAGATATATATGTATTCCTAACCTATGTATGAAACTTTATTGATGTTATTTTCATTTATCTGTTTATTTGTTTGTATACTTTTTATTTTATAATGTACAGCACTACATAGCTAAGTGTCACTTTATTAATAAAGCTATACATGGAAAAACAATTTAAGTGAAATTCATAGCAAATGTTTTGTATGTGTTTGTGCATATTGTGCATATGAGACCGAGATCTGAGGTCAAAGTTCACACCACAGTTGCACTTTTGGCAGATATTTCAGAAGTAATTTTTCACTGATGGCCTGCATGAAACATCATATCTATGTGTTAACAAGTTTTGAATTGGTATGCTTAGTTCTAAGAACTCACACAAGTTATCTTAGATTTGGCTTACAAAGCTAGATGTTTGTGTTTTTTTTCATTTAATTTATAATGCTGTACATTTGTTTGTATTTTTAGTTGCTTAGGCCCTCATATTCATTTTCTAATCTGCCATTAATACTGCTGCCTGATTGCAAGTGCTATTTAAACCTAGCAAGTGGAGAGCTACATAATAAAGGGGCGATGTACAAAGTGTCACAATCATATAGAATTTGCAAATGTTACATCTGCTTTTCATATTCAATTAAGAGTTTGCACGCTATAGTTTGTTTAAAGCCAGAAACAGTCGGGACCTGTCATAGGAGACAGCAGTGGATCGCACTCACGGGTAAATTTCCTCCTTTTGTTCCTGGCTCCTTTTAAATTCATTGAAGAACGGGAGGGAAGACATAGTTGTTTTTTTTTTACCTCCTGCATTTAATTCAAAGACGAATAGGTTCTCTTTTTGAGGCTTGTACAGACATAAGACTAATGTCTGCCTGGATCAGTCAACAAACATCTGACAGTTTCAGACCTACATTCATATGTGTTTAGCATCTCATGTCATTCATTGATGTCTAGTTCAGGACCACTCTAGCACATGGATGTTGGCTGTTTGCCAGACACTGGGTAGGTGCAACCCTCTTCTCCAAGAGCCAAGATAATCCAAGCAAGAAACAAAATCAGAGGAGTACACTACAGGTATGCTCCTGTAGTGTGAACTATACCTATAGTGTGCTCCTCCGCTTTTGTTTCAATAATTTGACAGGATGTATCACAAACAACACCTGACCGGAAGCCATCAGTAGTTACCACTTACATATGATGGTCAGCCGAAGACAATTATATGTAAGGGAGAAAATGCAATCTGCTGGTAGATGTAGCCATGAGTAGATTTAAACCCATGACTTAGTGCTGAAAGTCTAAGTCATCAAGACTTTATAGAATTTATAAATTAAATACTGAATCAATGTCCAATTTGTCTGAAAGAAATTCAGCTGTGTTAACTATTGCAATTGCTTCAATATATGAATTCCAACCTGCTCTTTTTGTTAAAAGTAAAAGAAATGCAGATAAAATAGATGAAACCTGAAACACAAGGGGTTTTCTGTGGTATTTAAAACTCACGCTTACTTATTTAATAGTGGTTAGCACAACTTTAATTTGGGCACCCTCTGTAATGTATGGGGCATTATAAAACACCATTACTAAAGATATGTATGTATAGGCAGAGACATTTGGACTTGTGTGAGGGGGTATTGGGCTATGTGAGTATATGTACAGTTTTTATAAATGTGATTACTAGATGATGTTATTTGGCTTGTATTTCTTTTACTGAACAGGACTGAGCATTTTATAACAGCTGCACAATACCAACAGGGAGATGTACGCAGAGCTGCAATAGCTCTGTGTAAATCTCTGTTTAAAAATTGTACTTTACTCACAGCACTGTTATATGCACAAAGCTGAATTAGATGCGCCAGCTGTTCGGGTGTCTTGTGCGATGCTCGTGCAGCCGGTGCAATGAAGGATTTAATGTAAGCGCGACTTTAACTCCTTTAAATACTGCTGCACCCCTGCAAGTGGTAATATTCTAATTATTATTATTATTATTGATTTATGTAGCGCCAACATCTTCTGTGGTGCTTTACAATTACATAGTCAAACATTACATACAGGGTGATACATGTTATACAAAGTCATACTTATTACTTACACAGGTAATACATAATATAAGTAAACAGAGTGAGGAGTTTCTTACAGCAATACCGTGATACAATAGGATAGAGGACCCTGCCCAAAGAGCTTACAGACTAGAGGATATGGGGGTGAGACATAAGGTGACAGGAATCGGTAGGCTGTAATTAGATTGGCAGTGGAGCATGAAAGGCGGGTCGGATCATATTGGGTAGTAAGGGGGTAATGTTTAGTTATATGCATGTTATATGCTTTAAAGTAAAGGTGATCCTCTGCACTCGTCCACCCGTGGGTGCCCACTCCTCCAGATAGTCCAACCCTTAATGGACATATATCAATTGGAAACAGCAAAAAAAGCGAGGGTCGCACTCCAAAGTAAATTAACTTGAATTTATTTTAAACCACACATATATCACAACGTTTCGGGGGGAAACATGCCCCCTTCCTGATGATGATTCAACAGTAGTGCAACACATCTATATAGGTCAGCCAATCTTAGGGACGGCCCCTCCTGGGTAAATCGTCCCTCTGATAGGCTAGGCAAAAAAGTGACATCGTGCATTTCGTTAGTGCAAAAAATGCATTATTTGTGCAATAAATACATAAAAAATACATAATAATACATACATAATAATACTATTGATTTAGTACAACAGATTTTTTTATGTATTTATTGCACAAATTAACTAATGAGTTGTCCAAAGCCATAGGTGTAGATGGAGAAAAGGAGAGGACTGAGTACCGAGCCTTGTGCGACCCCCACAGGGAGGGGGCGAGGAGTGGATCTAATTTCCGAGTGAAAAACACTAAAGGTCCTACCAGAGAGATAGGAGGATAGCCAAGAAAGTGCAGTGTCCTGGATACCTAAGGAGGCCAGGATCTGAAGAAGTAGAGGGTGATCAACAGTATCAAAAGCAGAGGACAGATCAAGAAGAATGAGCAAAGAGTAGTGACCTTTAGATTTAGCATTAAGTAGATCATTGATCACTTTTGTGAGGGCAGTTTCCATAGAGTGGTTAGGGCGGAAGCCTGACTGGAGGTGGTCAAAGAGAGAGTTAGCAGATAGGTGACTAACCAGGTCAGCATAGACATGTCTTTCCAGTAGTTTGGAAGCAAATGGGAGAAGGGAGACAGGCCGGTAGCTGGAAAGAGCAGACGGGTCAAGGGAGGGTTTTTTAGGTATAGGGGATATAACGGCATGTTTAAATATAAAGGGAAAAATACCAGTGGTACAAGTTAAAGAGAGAGGTTAGGGATGGAATGAAGAAAGAGGACAGCGAGGGAATAAGATGAGAGGGAATGGGGTCGAGGGGACAGGTGGTGAGACGTGTCCTGGAAAGGTAAGATGAAAGTACTTATGAGTAGTAAACTGTAATTTTGTGTGAGGAGGTATGGTATGTGGATATGTGAACAGTTATTATTCTACTCTCCATATTAATCACCTTTGGTCAAATGCAAAATAATAAATATGATGTTTGTGGCATATTAAGGGGCATTTCAATTACAAGAATTGCTTTTACCAAAATATCCTCAAATTATAATTGAGAATAGGTGGACCATAAATCAAAACTAATGTGATTCCAAAATGTGAACTAATGTGATTCCAAATCTTAGACACCAACCCCTAGCTATTCTAACCTATTTATATTCACACTAAATACCTACAGAGGTTATAAATGTAACTTGGGTGTACTCCCTACCTACAGAGGAGTTGTTCTCTGTGACAGAATTGGAAGGTCGGGAAAGATTAGGTACAATATAAATAATAGAATGCATGGTTTATTTGTTTAATTCCTGTTTTATAAATGATACAAGTAAAGCAATTAATTGATTTTACTTTAGGTAAACTGATTACATTCATAAGGTACCAAACAGCCAGACAAGGTTTGCAAAATGTCCTTGTGATTTTTGTATGCTAACTGGAACTGCTGAGCTGGAGAAGTTTTTTTTGTCCAATATGCATTATCCCTCTAAACTGTATGATCAATGTGCAATTTTTAATTACACAGAGAAAGACTACATATCGGTATTTAAAAGTCAAATTTTGAAGTAACTGTAGTTTATTTGTTTAAAGGGTATCTATACTCTACAAATACCTGTAGATACAGCAAGATCCCACTACTTTACAACTTTTTTCGGATTTTTAATCTGAGCTGTAGATCCTGAGAAATAATCATTTTAATCACAGCATATACAGGGATAGACCTGTCACTCCAGGAGCAGAAATTGTAATATGTGCCCTATATCTGACCCTCTTACTAGAATTTTGGCTGCCTGTCAGCACACTTTATTCAACAATTATGAGAATCAGCAGAGAAAAGAAGGAGGGGGAAGGAGAAGTGTAAGCAGAGCAGTGTCCATCGTGAGGCTGTGCAGAAATTGTAAGTGTCGCAGACACTACAAGAAGGCAGTGAGTAAGGGAGGGTGGGGGAATTAGGAGCAGTCAATAAACAATAATAATTTAATGACAAAGCAAGCACAGATAAATATGGGAATACCACCATTTTACTTCTCTCAAATTGTAGTTTCAGAAAATGTAGTAAAAGTTGTTTGAGTGAGTATAGTGACCCTTTAATATAACTGCTTTTTTTTTGTTCGTACTTCTTAATCTTTTATATTTTCTTGTTCAGAATGAAGCTTAAAGAAATTGATCGTACAGCAATGCAAGCATGGAGCCCTTCACAGCATCATCCAATATACCTGGCAACAGGTAACTGGTTTTCATACACTCCAAATGCCAAAGTGATTGGTTTTAGTGAGTAAGCCTGTAGCTGTCCTACTGCTTATGAAGTACTAGCCACAACATTAGAGGATTTTGGTATAAAAGATGGAATATAACCTGCAAAATAAACATTATTGTTAATTATGTGTTCTCTCTCAGGAACATCTGCTCAGCAACTCGATGCAACATTTAGCACAAATGCTTCCTTGGAAATATTTGAGCTGGATTTAGCAGATCCATCAGTGGATATGAAGTTGTGTGCTGCTTTTTCATCCAGTCACAGGTAATATTTTTACTAGTATAATTTAAATATTTCCATATTTTTAATTATTTTTTTTAACTTTAGTGGGGTGCTGCCTAAACCAGTAACAAATAGGTAAAGGGTAACTGTTGTCCAAAAATTACTTCAGGTAAATTGACAGGAATCTGGGTATTTTTGCAATTTACTTTATTTATTTTATTTACACAGTCTTGAAGATATTTACAATTGTATGTGTGATTTGGTAGCTGCATCAACAGATCCCCTCTTCCCTGTGTCTGCTCCATTAAAAAAAAAGACAAAAATGTACATGCCTTACACATTCGTGTTCCTCCTTCAGTCCTCCTTTAAGGCTCGTACACACGCTCAATTTCCGAGCGAGGAACGAAGGACGAGCGCTTACACATGGCGAACGAGCGTTTCGGCCAAGAATCGTCCATGTGTATGCACTCGATCGGGGGCGTATGTTAATCCGCCTGGCGGATCGGCGAACGACCCCCGGCCGAGTGTATACACACAGATGATGCTCGGCCTAAACGGTTGATCGTTGCGTGTAGTGCTCGGTCATCGCGGGTAGTTCCTCGCTCAGAAATTGAGCGTGTGTAAGAGCCTTAAGTCACTCTAACTCAATCTCTTCCTGGTTTCTCTGCTTTCTCCTGCACTGAGCATGTGCCAAACCACAGATTAGGAGGGACTAGTATTTCTGACCGAAGATTTGGAATCTCCCACCCCCTAACTTTCTTGTCAGTGATTTCTTGATATCTAGGGCTGTACATCATGTAGAGAGGTGGTGGATGGTTCATTTTAAAGTTATGAATGTGGCCATTAAAAAAAAAATAAAAACTTGTTTGGAGACCACAGTTCCCCTTTAATGGATTTTTAAATTTACATATAGTATAGTAGTATAGTATTTGAAGTTGAATAAAGACATATGTCCATCCAGTCCAACCCATCTAGCAATATCCTCATTTCCTGCCTAACTGTTGATCCAGAGGAAGGCAAAAAAAACCCCACAATTTATGAAGGGGGAAAAAATTTCTTCCTGACTCCAAGCAGCAATCGGAAATTTCCCTGGATCAACTCTACTTTATGTATCAAT